>CM038147.1:105147298-105849537 GCA_021437245.1 Aegilops speltoides
AATCTCTAGAAAGACAAATATTTAGAAACGGAGGGAGTAGAATTCAAGGGTGTGCTGTTATGCATCATCTTACTACTCCTACTTTCCTGGTCACGAGCACGAGCAGTAGCCCATTCATGCATGCATGCGTGCATGCATGAGCCAATCAAGAAATGGGTATACGCGCGCATGCATGCATGTCCGCTGTGGCCGGCTAGCTCTTCCGTCGCGCGCCATGTTTCGGCCGGCCGCTGCATACGTACTCTTGCAGATACGTACGTGGTGTGCTACAATTCCTCTGTGTGTGTGGGTAATGGGTATACACATGTACGTAGGTGGACCGAACACGTGCCGTGGAAGTGCTTGGAGAGCCCCTATAGGTCCCTCTCCGAGAAAATTGGCACGCAAGAACCGCATGCACCACGCGTGGCATCAGCTTCGATGCGTTGGCCGCCACACGCTGGTTCACATACGTGGCATGTAATGCATGTGTGTGCGAATCCGCTGAGAAGTTCCCTCTGGTGATGTTACGGCTCCACATGTGTTACCAGAGTTCATCTTGATCCTCTCGGTGGTTCTGGAGATCACTGACGACCTTGAGCGGTAGTCCAATCGATATCACGCATGCATGCATGAGCCAATCGAACGATGTCTGTGCTTCTGCCGCGATCTTCTGGCTTTGGTGTGCGAAATCGCGTGGAAGCTTGGCGTCGCGCTACGGTTCCTTGAAAGCGCAGAGCTCTACGTACCGTTGTGTGGCTACATGTTCAACATCTGATCAGGTCCATGCGGTTGAAAGTAATCCGGTCGTTGCCCGGAAATTCATTGGTGCTCCTGGGAACGCGCACGCTCCTGCACGCGAAAAATATATTTCAAAGTGTGAAAAAATTTCAAACAAAAATTTGACGCACACATCTCGACTTATATGAGTACTCCTTACAGACCAAAGTAGTAGAACAGATGCACTTCCAGCCCTTGTGACTGCCAGCACGCCTGCTAGAGGTTGCAACATAGTTGTTATGTACCTCATCAGAAGCAAGTTTGTGAGCGCTTTGTACTGTAAACACACCTGCTTTCTCTGGTGCCTAGGCCAGGAAGTCCTCACCAAAACGGGGTGATGGTCGGATTTTCAAAATTTCAATTCTGTCCACGGGCAGAAAGAATTGATGTAGTTTTGTGAGGTCCCAATCTCCATTGTGATCCAAGAGCTCGGACACCCACTTTAGCATACACCGTTCCTTATGACAAATGAGGCTACCCGTTGTCCCTCGCACAACCAATCTATCTCTTCAAATGCGCACACTCTAGCCATTGGCAATCCTCCATACATGCCCCTTCTTCAATAGGTCCAACCGTAAATGATGGCCTGCCATGTTGGACAGGGGTTACCATCAAAAATTGTGTCCTCAAATCTGCCACTTGGATAGTATTTAGCCTTCAATAATATAGCACACATACTATTTGGCAATGCAATCTATCTCCATGCCTGCCTTGCAAGTAGCGCTTGGTTAAACAGCCGGAAGTCTCTAAACCTAGGCCCCCAATGGACTTTGACCTTGTCATTTTATCCCACGCATACCAGTGCTTCTTGTATTACCTTTCTCAGCTCCACAATAATAATTCCTTACCATGTGATTTAAATCATCACAAAGTTCCATCGGAAGTTTAAAAACACTCATTAAGTAGGTAGGGATCGACTGTGCAATTGATCGGATGAACACCTCTTTTCCCGCAGTGGAGTGGCCATCAAAAGCAAATAGTCTCTTTGTGAGCTTTACTTGGAGATTTTGAAATTTACCTTCCGTCATTCTGTCTCTGGGGTGGGTAAATTTGACATTTTATTCTTCGAACTAGGAGGCAATTGCCTCGATCCATGTATTCCCACTAATTATGCATGTAAGAAGATAATTGCAAAGTTAATCTATACTACTATTAAAAGAGCAAACACAACTCCCTCTAAAACCACACAACAAATTGTACACAGGATAACCAGGGCCCTCCGATCAAATTAAGTTAAACACATCCTACTGTCCATATTACGTCAATGTTCAGCAACCCAAATCAATGGCTCGGATTAATTGTTCTGCCGGCAGACGCCGTGGTCTGCCCATTGTGCTAGCGCTCCGTGTCCCCCGGTCCTCGCGGCCCCATTACCTCAGCCCTCTCCCCGATCCAATCTCCCTCCTGAAAAATCGCCGCCATTGCAGCCGCCGCCACTCCTCCTCTTACGCGGATGGGCGCTAGCGAAGGATTGCCAGCCACCCGAAGCGACCGGAGCGGCGAGCGGCGGAGGAAGGGAAAGATGGCGGGGCGGCGGCGGGGGAGGAGACGTTGCGGGCGGCGGGCATCCTGATCAAGCACGAGGGGTCCCGGCGCAGGGCGTCCTAGAAGAACCCCGAGGGTCGGGTAATCAGTAATCTCCGCCACCACGGCTACCGCACGCCTCGGCGAGCTCCGCAACTAATCCTCGCCGGTCGCGCCTCCTTCGCCGACCTCGAAGCGCAGCATTCCGCCCTCCGTAGATCGTGCTGCACCATCTCCTTTCGCGTCGCCGCCGTCCCGTATCCTATCTCCCTGACCCGGCCCATGCCACATCTCTCTCCTTTCTCTCTCCCCGATCGGACTTGTGCCGGTGTACGCGCATCTCCCGCGAGCGCATGTGGCGCCATGCCGTCACGGTGGCAGATGAGGTCGGGGCCCCGGTGCAAAGAATGGCCACAGTTGCGCAGTCCCACGTTGGTGGACGTCGCCTGCGGAGTATAGCAGAGGAGCGTGTGGACCAGGGAAGCGGGCGGAGCTCCGGCAGAACTGCAGCCGTCGTTCTCTGACCTGTTCTCTGAACGTGTTAACCTGCTTTCCTGATCTAACTGACGGTGCAAGTAGTCATTTAACTGCAGGTCAGCACATATCTATGTCCATTTAACTGGTGGCGCACTGGTCCTTCTGGCCAGCATCGCAGTCGGCGAGCCTGCCGAGTGGCGTGGTGGAGCAGCCCTTGGCCGGCTAGCACATCACGAGCGGCTGTGGCGTGTGAAATCCTTAAGGATTGTAACCGCAGGGGAATAGATAAGAGACCATGTCTCTTTGACTTTTTGGTACTGTATTTTATACAGAATGGCAAGGATAGGCCAAAAATCATGGATATGTTATATAGTCCTTGTTCATACTTGGGGACTCCAATATGATGGATTGTGCTTGCTATTATTAAACATAATGATATTATTCTTTCTTGTATTGCAGATTATCAAGACATTGGTGATCACATTAAACCAACATAGTAAGCTATCAGATTTCTTAGTTACGCTGAAGTAAGTACAACTATTGGTCATACTTCGCCCATGGAGATGGATGAAGTAGCTACATGTACTTAAGGAATGTTTAATTAGCTAATGCAGCATGCCACAATGTATAAAATTACATAGCAGATCATAATATTGGGAGCAACCCAGAAGCCTTACCTGGGGTTTAGTGATGTTGATTAATATACTCCCTCCATTACATAATACTTGTCCTGGTTTTAGTTTTAGTTCAAATTTGAACTAAAACCGCGGCAAGTATTTTGGAATGGAGGGAGTAGCATATGTGTCTTCATAGTTTCGGTTCTACCAATTACCTTTAATATTTTTAATTCTGACATTTCGGTGAAGGTTACACTGGTGGAAGAGATCTCATAGCATGTGTGCACGGTACCACCCATAGTGAATCATCAGTAACTAAGGTATATTCTCTGCCAATATCTGTATTTTGTTTTTACATGATATCTTGATTTAACTCAGTTTTACCATGTTATGCCTTGGCGTACAGAGCTCATTCTATTTAGGTAGAGACTGGTATTTTAAAATGTGTATTTATACACTTTGCCTTTTCTTTTCATTACCTTGCTTCTTCCTTGTTTTCTGTTTTGTGGAAACTTGGAGCAATAGTTGATTTGTAATATTATGTTGTGCTACCAGATTATCTTCTATATGCATGTGAATTCTCATATCTATGTCTTGCTAGGCAGCCAGACCCACCAGATTTCAGAGAAAAGTACAAAACAAACCTATAAGCATGCTAAAGGCATCAATGGATATACATAGGAGGTATGAACATGACAATCGAGTAGGCTTTTATGCAAGTTGTGTCCTTACTTAGTAGGTACTTAAATGTCGTGATCATTGTGTTGTCCCTTCCTAACAATTCTGCATGAAAAGTATTGATTTATCTCAAATTCACAATTTTCTGAAAAATTCGGAATCATATCGATTGTCATTATGCAGGTTTGTGAGACACTACTTTCCATAAATCTTGTTGAGCGCTACGATATTTTTGTAACCGTGATCATTTGAGATTCTCTTTACATTGTTTGCCGCCATCCTCATGGATATGAGTGGAAGTAGGATTCTTCTAACGATATAAGATGATAAATTGTCGAGCTGATGCATATGAAGACAAAGTATTAAGTAGGATTTAGTTTTGAGAATCTTTTTTTCCAAATGTACACATCTGGAACATTCCCGAGCTTCCTTTTCACATGAATATCATTCTACCTCTAGGTAACAACATATTTGTGAACCGTAGTGATAGAAAAATGATCATGGGAGACTAGCATGCTATCATAAAGTTGATGTTAAAAAGAAAAGCAGTGACAAGGAAAACTTATTTTGTTTATTGTTTGTGTATGTAACCTGAACACTAAATGATGTTTTAGGTACATTGTTTATTCTCGTAATATGTTCCCGCATTGGCCCTTTCCAACATCATGGTAAGGAGTATGTCACTCATTATCTGCATTGTATTCTGTTTTTTAGGGCCATTGTATTTTGTTGTAGTATGGTTCTAATGATTTTTGAAAAATGTATCTTCTGAATGTGATATTCACTTGGAGTATGGCTCCAGTGAGTTTCGAAATCATTATCTTTTGAATGTTGACCAACTATCCAATCGGATGAAAGTTTTCACTTTGTGACACCTTTTTTATATGTATATTTTCAAAAATAGTGGGGTTTGGATAGCTTTTTTGCAGAATGCTAAAACTGAAAATCAAGACAAGCCTTGTGCCCATACACCAATAAAGGCTGGTTAAGAGAAATACTATTACTATGCACTCATGGAACACTATGGTGGCCATGCATTCTGCTTGGACGTGATCTAAGTTACAACTTACAACCTAGCAACATTATCTTTTCCTGGCTGCAGGAATTAAATTACGGCTTCAGTGTTCCTGATGATTTATATCTCAATGTAGCACTGAATCCTTTGTTGTGACTGTATCCTTTGTTGTCACTGGAAAGTCATCTGAAGGCATATGATATGTTGTTTTTTGTCTTTACTGGGTATTTTGTAGCAACAAACATGCATGAAGTATTGTTTGTGCCTATTAGTTGAGACGTGCTCTCAGTCTTCAAATCTTGAATTCTAACGAGACGTGCGTTGCACGTGCATGCTTACTAGTTACAGAAAATCATACTAAAACACAGACAACCACTAATCAGGAAACATGACACCCTCTGAATAGCACACTGCACACCAGTGATGGAGGCCGGACTGAAGCAAATCTTGGGCCAATTCTTTTTGGCAACGTGGAATCTTTTTTTGCTTCTTATGACTACCACACTTTTTTTTCAGCAACATGTAAAACATCTCATCTTCTATTTTTACAACATGAAATAAAATTTGACACGAAATTTTTATGCATCAATTTTAAGAACAGATAAAAAATTGAGAACATACAATTTGTCACGATAGTCGGCAACCGAGCAACTACGAACGACAAATATGCAAGGTTGGTGCGGCAAAAGAACACGGAGCCGAACCACTTTCCTTCGCAAAAAAAACATACTACAGGGCCCCGCAGGCATGGCGAAGAACCAACTATCACAACCTGGCTGTGACCCCTCCTTGCTCAACCCTAATGTCATTGCCACATGCGTCACCAACGACAACCGCCTCTAACCATATATCTCTCTAACAAAATCCAACTCTAAGATGATGCCTCCCAAGAGAGAAGCACGGCATCGAGTGCCTTCAACGCTGATTCTAGGATTCCTAGTCTAGGTTTTAACCTGACCATAGTCGAGCCTAGCTTTCGCCGATAATCTCGCCTTCTGATCTGCGACCAACTGGTCTAGCCAGCACATTGTTGTTTGTTGCCTCACAAGTGCAACCCACACCAAAGGTGAGACATTCCAAACTCCAGCACTGAGGACTCCGCGAACAGCCAAGGCAACACCTTCATGAAAGGAAACAACGTCATGACGTCGTCGCTGCCTGTTTCGGAGGACCGAAACAAGGGTTTCCCCCGGCGCTCGAGGAGGGACATGATCAAGACCATGGCAGCGCCCCAAGAAGGATACGGCACCCGCAGGCGTCGTCGCTGCCAGCAACGGGCAAGCCATGCAGAGATTTCGCCCCGACCCATGACCAAAATCCAAACTACTAGAGTCACGATAGGGAGCAGGTCGTCGGGTGAGTTCACCGCTACAGGAAGGCGAGACACGCTCATCAACGTTGCAGAGAGGTGACACCGGATGCCGCCGGCCTTCCCGTCGCCAACGACGACCACGAACGGCCATCCTTGCCGCACCGTGGCAAAGACCCGTCGGACCGCCGCCCAGAGCCACTGCTTGGCTTCCGGGGTCCACAGCAGGCCGCAACCTATTGAAATCCCACCGCGGCGTGCGCCGTCTGTCGAACAGAGCCAACCTTGAGCATCGCTGACACCACGCCACCACCTCCGGCCACCCCCAACCACGCCGGTGAAGGGGGCCACCTAGGCGCGTGCCCGCCGGCGTTGTGAAGCCATGTCAATATGACAAGGGGAGAGGAATAGCACCATCACCATTGTGCGGTCTGGAACCAGCGTACCACCGTAGGAGAAGGCCGCGGAAGAACACCAACCAAGGGAACACAACCTGGTGTCGCCTTCGGCAACATGGACTTATCTAGACGTGATCTTTCGATGATGACAAAAGTGGGAGCGACAAAGCAACGATGGCTAGGGTTTCCCGTGCCACCATTGGGAGGAAAGCAACACAGGGTCACAAAATACATACATTGTTCTAGTTTTACAACATTTGAATTGCATATTGTCAAAACGGGAAGAAACTATTAATGCAGCATTTGGGGACACAAACTGGTATGCGAGCTACTTTGCGATCTCATCCACCTTCAAGCATGGGCTACCAGGCTGCGTGACGAGACTGATTTCAAAAATGGTTGCCTGACGAGACTGATTTCAAAAATGGTTGCGTGACCATACAAAACATAAAAAAAAAAAAACAACGCCGTCCGTGGGATTCGAACCCACGACCACACGGTTAAAAGCCGTGCGCTCTACCAACTGAGCTAGGACGGCTCGCTGCACATGAATCTTCAAGATCTTTTATGTACATTAATCTTTGTTTTCAAGATGCATTGTCCAATTTTTTTGCGAGGCCGTTTTCAGCAACTTGGGAACACCACACATTTTTGGGGGACCTATCTAATCACAGAGCTCGCTCACAAATCAAAAGGCACCTGCAACTATGTTTGTTCTGTTACGTTATTTTTTGAGCAATCAACGTGCGGGGGATCGCCCACCTGAACATTTTGTATTAATAATAGCAACGAAGCATTTTCAGACATCACATAAACACCCATGAGTGCTAATGGGAGGAAGGGGAGGAGGGAGGGTGCGTCAGCTACAAACATCCACACACCATTGACGCAATGGCGCATGATCTATGCGGGGGGGGCCCGAACTATCCATAAGAGAAGATGCTCTGGATCGAACGCCGCAAGTCAATATCGAGGAATGGATGTTATCGAACACCATCCGGTTCTGGACTTCAGACCACCCAGAGGATGGAGCACACGGCCGTCCGAGAGAGGACGACTCAAGAGGGGTGGTCAAGGAGAAGGCGCACTGACATTTTCCACCGCAATCAATGAACAAGCGATTTACGACCGAGGATACACGCCCACAATGGGCGCAACCGGGGCACTCGAAGAAGAGGCGATCGATCGCTTCGGCATCCCCGGCGTAAGGGCAATCGTCATAGTCCAGACCCGATTCGACGCAAGAAGCCCCTCGTGCGGGTGTTGCCATGTCGTAGGATCCAAAGAACACCTTGACTTTGAGGGCATGAAACCGTCCCATTGAGGCCATGCAAGGGAGCCCACAGCGAGCTCTTGATCATATGGTAAACCGCACTCGTCTTGAATCGAGACAACCCCCAAGAAAGGGTCCGCCGTCATCGATCGCAGAGAACCGCACGCGGTTAAGGGCGCACCAGTAGGTGGAGTTCCAACTCGGCGATTCTAGATAGGCGGTCATGCACGGGAATCGCCTCAGGACCTAGCCGATTGAAGTCCCCCAGGGTTGCGCTAGTACGGAGACAATGGGAGTACGCGGCTGGAAGAGCGGCCGCCAGGGCCCCGAGCGAGGTCCAGTTGTCATGCCAGATGGAGGTGCCCATGCCGTCACCAATTTTCGTCGATGTCAAGGAGCGATAGAGGGGGACCAAGGAAGCGAATGCCCTCCACGAGGGGGTCGAGCCCGCGGGACGGTCGCCCAAGTACCAACGTCGCACCCAGACAGTCCAGGGGGTACGGACGCCACTGAAGATTTTATGGACCATCTTCAATAAGAGACATGTGTTCTGGACCTCAATATCAATCAGGCCAAGCCCCCCCTCTGAACGGAGACGGCAAGCCTCGTGCCATGCAACCTGGCAGTCCCCCCCAGAGCACTCGCTTGCCCCTTTCCAAAACATGGCCCTTCTGGGACGGTCCATCTTGGCCACAGTACCTTTCGGGAGGGGCAAAACAGACATGGCGTGGGTGGGTATAGCAGCCAGAACCGCAGAGGAAAGTGTCAAACGCGCCCGGTGAAGAGTGTAAGTGCGCCACCCGGGAATACGCCGCTCAATTTTGATCGGCAAGAAGTCCAGGGCACTAGCAGGCAATGTTTCATCGGAGAGGCAGTAGAGATATGTCCGGGGAATGTCGACAATGGCGCACCTAAGCTCCGCAGCCAAGAAGGCAAAGACGTCCGGTCGACGCATATGGGGACGAAGGTGCTTTTGTGAAAGTTGATAGTTAGCCCCGTGGCAGCAGAGAAGGCGTCCAAAATAGATCGTAGCCGAGAAATCTGCCTCTGATCAGCACGGACCAACAGGAGGATATCATCAGCATACTGAACAACAGGACAGGGCAGATCATCTACCAGAGGATGCAGTAGCCGGTCAGCGGAGTCGTCCTTGACAATCAGTTGGTGGGTTCTGTTACGTTATCTCTAGAACATCCATGTCAACATGTCACATGGAGAAAACAAGAAAGAGATGATCCATTTGCCGATATGTTGCCACGAAGTAAACACTCCCCCTTTCATGCCATTAAAAGCTTGCAAAAGACTTCGGATTATTACAAAGTGAAACATGATTCGGCATAAGCATAGGCTTTGGTTTGGCGTGCCCCAGCCGTGATCTGAATAAAAACCGACTCATGGCTGATTGGGCCTTTTCAAATGTGAAGTTGTGAACTAGTCCGTTCAAAACTAAGAAGGGATATCAGTTTGCTTGCCCGCTCCCGTAATCCTCCCCAAATCCCCTCGACGCAACGCACCCACCGACGGGGAATCGAATCCCCCACCCCCGCAGACGCGACCGCCCGCCCCCCTCCCGCAGGCACAGACGCCCGCCCCCCTCGTCTCCCGCCCGTCCCCGCCGCCAAATCGGTTTCAAATCGCGCGGCCGCCCGATCGGCGTTCCCGGCGGCGGCGATGGAGGTGGGCGACCTGCACAAGGTGTGGGAGATCCGGGCGCTCAAGAGGAAGCCCGAGGAGCCCGCCGCCCGCGCGCTCCTCGACCGCATCGCCAAGCAGGTCCAGCCCATCATGCGCCGCCGCAAGTGGCGCGTCAAGGTCCTCTCCGAGTTCTCGTAAGCAGCAAACCCTAACCCTAGCCTTATCCCTCATTCCTCCATCGGCTTCTCCGTCGGCCGACACCGTGCGCCGGGGTGACCCATTTTTTGTTTGGGGATTATTAGGCCGAAGAACCCGAGGCTGCTGGGGCTCAACGTCAACCGGGGCGTCGAGGTGAAGCTGCGGCTCCGGCGCGACGGCCGCGACCTCGACTTCATCCCCTACGAGGAGGTGCTCGACACCATGCTCCACGAGCTCGCGCACAACGCGCGCGGGCCCCACGACGCGCAGTTCTACAAGCTCTGGGACGAACTGCGCAAGGTCCGTATGCTCATGTTTCTGCTCTTGTATTAGTATACTTGAAATGTCTATACTATTCCACCTGAAAGCGCTTCGACAGTGTCAGTGTACATATATATCCCGTCGCTTGGAATCCGTTGCTTGTGCGCACGGGTCTATAAAAATGCAGAAATCGTGCATATTCCCTTGCAACCTAGCATGCTTACTGAAAGCTTGGTTCAATTGATTTTGGGGTTAACGGCATTTAACCTGAAATTTTCGTTGGATCATGTCGTCATTAACAATGTGCAGACGGAACTGATCTTGTTTACTAAGTTTTGGCTTATAATTATTTGAACGAGTCCTAGCAGAAGCATGTAATTTAGTAGCCCCCCTATTTATTTGCTAGAAACATCATAATTTTTCTATCTCCTTACCTGACCATAACAATTTTTCAAATGGAAGTGATTACATCGGTATTTGGATTTCAGAATTATCCGTGTGCTTGTACATAGGATTTTGCCCAATCAAACGCTAGATGCTTATATGTTGCTTATGCATAATGATGATTCAGGAATGTGAAGAACTTGTTGCAAAGGGTATCACGGGGCCAGGACAAGGGTTTGATGGTACAGGCAGGCGATTAGGTGGATTTTCAATACATCCACCACCACCATCTCTCCGACAAGCTGCACTAACTGCAGCACAGAAACGGGCAAGGAATGGAGCTCTATTGCCGTCCGGCCCAAGAAAGTTGGGTGGAAACAATGCCATCATGAGTGCTCTTAGTCCAGTACAAGCTGCTGCCATGGCTGCTGAAAGGAGGATGCAGGATGACTTGTGGTGTGGATCACATAATGATTCTGGTATCGATGATTCAGAAGATGTTGTTATTCTTGAGCAACCACCTAAGTTGACAACAAGGGATGGAAAAAACACAAAGCGTGCAAAAAACACAAGGTGTGATTCTTCTAGCAGTTCTGCAGAACCCAGCACTTCATCTGGATCTCAAGTTCCAGCACGAGCTGATTCCTCTTCTGGTAGAACGACTGATGCGGACTTTAGTTCTATGTGGGAGTGTAGTGCTTGCACTCTTCTTAATCAGGTAAATTGATCATCCACTTTATTTTTCAACACTGCACTGAAGTTCCTATTACAGAAAACATTCATGCCTTTTCACATACAAAACCTGATGTCTACGTGCGCTTGGTGGCCAGCTATTCAGCTGGGCTCACATTCTCTTTTATACCCAGTGCTGTTCTAGCTGTATGTGTTCCATTATGATCTATTAGCATAGTCTTTGAAGTGCACTGAACGTAGTGGGTATGTAAATGGTTCGCACAAATAGTGAGTCCATTTCGAAGTGGTACTTCCAGAGCAGATTAGGCTTATCCAAACTTAAGATGAAATCTAGTATTCATAATTTATGAACGTGGAATGCCCTAGGATAAATTGAACTATTGATTTGATTTTCTATGTCTGTGACGTACATTTGTTTGCCCATCTTTCTATCTCATCCTTACCTACCTTTGGACCTGTGGTGACAGTAGTTCGCTTTACAAATGTACTCCTTATGATATTCTGAAGCCACATTTGCAACTTGCATTTTGATGCGTATCAAGTTACTCTTTTAGACACTGGAACATGTAACTAGTAATTAACCTGCATCAACAGTGTATATTTAACTCCCTTCACTATTATGATAAAAAACACTAATAATATAACATATTGACATGCAAAGTGATATGACTTCTTTGTTTGTCTTGATGTATTGGTACAAGTATGTTTAAGTTCATTTACACAAATGATACAAGTCATACCGGAAATCCGTTTCGGCTCCCGGGTCCAGATGCTCCTGCTATCTGGACCACACATGTGCGTCGTGATTCACACACAGACTAGTATTCACTTCTGTATTTCGTTTTAATAGTACAGGGCCTGGCCCACCGATCAGTTGTACGGCAGCGAATCTCCCGTGTAACGCCGCTCCAGTACAGGTGGAGGAGGACACGGCAGCCATCAAAGCTAGATATTTACAACCCAAGCCAGCCACCACCATGCCCTTCCTCTGCACGATTAAGTTCATCCACCAGTAGCACCCATTCCTCCTCCCTCTCCACATAGTTCTAGCGCATCCTTCCCCACTTGAAGGTTCTCGAAACACAGGGATTCACTATGTTCTAGATTGTCCATCCCAGGTGCAAATGGAACATAATTAGATGTCATGGGTTTTACTTCATTGCATAAACTTTAAGGGGAAACAAAACACTCTCAGCTGCAATTCCCCTGTAGTGGAAGCATTACTCCAGCCGCCACTTTGCTAGAGAACCTTCACTTCCACCCAAAATGATACACTTCAACATCAACCTTCTGGCATCTAAGTCTCCTCTCCGTCTTCTTCGTCCTTCATGAAGTGTGGCAGAACTGCCCTGTTCTCCTGCATCTTCACCAAGCTGGTACACAAGCGACTTCGCCAAGTATGTAATCTGGCTCTGTCACACGATACCACATTTTTGGTCAGCTCCAACCTATGGATCTAGAAATGAATTTTTCAAATGGCACTGTCGCTTAGTGCAGATGAAACTAACATTCGACAGACTCTGAACTTTCTCCCCCATGTATTCTCTAAGATAGTGCATCCCATAGATCCAGCTCCCTTCTCTGGTCAAGCATGAAAAAAAAGTCTTGTCTCTAATAACATAAGTCATACATTGTTACCCCAGTCAACCACAACTAACCTTTCACAGCATGTATGCATCCCAGTATTGAATTTCAAGCCCCAGCCTTCAGATGAGATTCTTGTTCCAGGGATGCACTCATGTACATCTCCTCAGGTTTGAGAGCACTCTTATAGCGTTCGTTTTGTGCTTAGCCTCCATCTCGTGCTGTGGCTTCTCCGTCTCCACCGGGTCCATATTTGCACAACCAAAAGCATTAGTTGAATCAGCTTAATTACTGTCATAGTCTGCTTTTTTTAAAATGCGCAAAATTCTTTATTTGTGATATACCTCCCATAATCGCTCTACGGACAGCTTCAATGATTGGGTCCTATTGCACAACTGGATTTTACCCTTTTCAGCTGTAATGAACAGCTATCAGTACTCTGACCGAACACAAGATAATGTAGATTGGGTGGCAACATAAAAATATACATCTGATACACATGCAGCAAGCCTTTTTGATTGGCTTGCCCTGCAATACAAAGTAGTCGAATGCTTTCCTTAATCACAAAGCGGCAATATAAAATATACATCTGATACACATGCAGCAACAAAACCAATGCAAACGAACAAGGGCAGCGTAAAAATGCTGTTAGCGGAAAACAAAATCATAACTTACCCGAGCAACCACAGACCACTTCCTGCATGCATTTTGTCTTCTCAGCGTTGAGACTGCCTTTTCCGTATCTTATACCAAATCCAAGCTCCCATGAATAAATTGTAGAAATCATAAGCTTCCCCAAGCGAGTCAAATGTTAAACCGATTTCAGGTTCGATCACATTAGGCCCTAGCTTATCTGCATACCCCCGAATCGTCTGCTCCAGGTAGCCAACTCTATCTGGGCATGGTGCCCTGTCTGGTGGGTGCTTCCCAACTCTGACCCTGATTCCAAACAGAAATAAATTTCAAAAGGACTGATAAATTTGTGGCAAGTCTGGTCTGGCTTCGTACATTTTATGATCTACTCCCTCCGTTCCTAAATATTTGTCTTTTTAGATATTTCAAATGGACTGTCACATACGAATGTATATAGATATATTTTAGAGTGTAGATTCACTCATTTTGCTCTGTATGTAGTCACTTGTTGAAATTTCTAGAAAGACAAATATTTAGGAACGGAGGGAGTACAATTCTGCATATTTTGTTTGAATCAGTTCTTGTGGCATGCATCAAATTCGCTTTATCATTACTAGAAATAATAAACCATAGACATTACATACAACCAATTTTGCCTAGTTTTTGCGAAAAATCAGATAATTTCCACTTTTTTATCACTCAATCAGTTGCAGACATGAAAAAAATAGATTGCAGAATTACACGCAGTACTCATGACAAGAGAATTCAACGAATTATTGTTACCTTGTCCAACCTGGGGCTTGTGGATCCCTTTTGCCCGTAGAATGAGCTGAGGTTGCATCTCCACTCTGTGGTTGATCTGCAATGACAGAATCCATGGCTAGGTGCTTGTTCATCTGGGCGTCCCCTTTCTCGATCACATCCGCGTTATCTCCATCGCTCTTACTGAAGTCAGAAGCTGTCCCCCAACTGGCATCAACACTTGTGTGCTCACTGTAAGCAGCACCACTAAGCTGGACGAGACCATGACCAGCGCTGAATCCCCCAACACTACTTAGCCATGCATCATCCATCCCCATCCTAGATCCACCGCCGGAATGCCCTATTGACTGATCTCCATCTCGCACCATTTCCATTAAAATTGTAGTGCTGCACGCCTTGTCCGAGAAAATCAGTAAACTGCAGGTAGATTTCATCCAGAAATCAGATCCCCAACCGCATCTAAATATTTAACAACCACGGGATTTGGAGGAGGATAAGGCTAGATTTACCTGTCGATTGCAGTTACCGGGAATTCCGTCGCCATGCCCGAGCCGTCGTGCTCGGTCGCCCCCCCCCCCTACGGCTTCAAAGACACACCTCTCTGGCGACGACGCAGAGCTCTGCCGTGGCTCAGAAAATCATGGCAGTAGAACACCCCCACCATGCGCCCAACATTTTCTTTTTTCACCTTACATGTGGGCCAGACAAACGGCTGACTCCGTCCAAAGATAACACCTGTACCACGTGTCCAGAGTACAGGTGCGTCAAGACACGTTAGCAGGCCAACGTCCGTCCTCCCTGGCGCTAGCTGCCGCTCGTACGTACACAGTGCGGCGCCAGTGTATATACTTCGTTTAATATTCCTGTATTCTCATGACACTGACGTGCGGCACAGATCTCAACGCATATCTGGGCGGCTGTGATTCCGGGTTCAACTGGACCCGGGTGCCAAAACGCCCCTAAGTCATACTCCTTTTCTTGTTTTTGCACATTATGCTGTTAATATGATCTATAATATCCTTTTCTTCTTTTTCATTGAAAAAGAAGTGCAGTGGCTGGCCTACTGTACTTCTATTACTGCTGCTCCCCGTTGTCTAACACATTTCATCTGCAGCCTCTGGCACCAATTTGTGAAGTTTGTGGGACAGCGAAACCTAAAATTGCAAAAGCCAAGTACGCATCTTGGTCCTGTAAATTCTGCACTCTGGAGAACTGCACTAAGCTTGATAAATGTTCGGCATGCGATCAATGGAGGTACTCATATGGACCACCTGTAGCCACATATGGTCCAAGCTACGATTGACTTACATTGAAGGCTACAAGAATACGTAAGTGGTCCGCTCTCGTCTGACCAAGCCATGTTACTCGTCTGACCGAGCCATGTTACTCCTGTATTAACAATTCAACTCACCCAAAAATGGCTTCTTTAGAGAGATGACTGCACAATACTACAATCACCTGATAATTGCATTAGTACGATAGTATGCCCAAGCACCAATATTCCAGACGTGTTTTATTTTGCTTCTAACCTGAAGTGCTTTTGTTTTCTGCCTCTCAGGAACTCCTGTGTGAGAGGTGCATAGAGTGGTTTCTTTATAGAGCTAAACCACTTGTTTGTGCATTCTTACTAAGCACTTTAATTCAATACTCCCTCCGTTCCTAAATATTTGTCTTTCTAGGCATTTCAAATGGACTCAACATACGGATGTATGTAGACATATTTTAGAGTGTAGATTCACTCATTTTGTTCCGTATGTAGTCATTTGTTGAAATCTTTAAAAAGACAAATATTTAGGAACGGAGGGAGTAGATAGCAAGTTTGTCACGGAAGATGGACTTATGTGCATACTCGTATCCTAAGCTGCGGACAACCGTTTTTTTTTTGTTGCCTAAAACGGTTAACCTCGGAAATCTTAAACGGTTAACCCCGGAAATCCTACACACGTGAAGTGGCAGAGCAATACTAAGGCGAACCAAGTTACTACTGGATTAGACCTAGGGTGTATAACATAAGCATAACCTAATGAATTTGCCTGGCATGTTTTATTATTTCTGTCTGTCTCTCGGTAGTTGACCTGTGACAGCGATCTTCTCTTCATGTGGTTTCCGCAGGTTTACAATTTTGGGGGAGGCGGCTGCTGCAATGTTTAAAATTGCCTCACCAGCAGCGGTTGCCTCTGTTGCCACCTACTACCAAGTACCACTGCATGCCAACCCAAACCAAACCTGTGGAGTCGCAGGAAGATTTAGCATCCAGGTCTGGGCACCTGTCGGCCTGCCAATGGCTCCCAATTCCTCTCTGGGAGCACTGAATCCTGTATGCATTGGTGACCTCCGCTCGTGGTTGTCGATTTAAAGAACGCGGTCGGTTTTGGTTTTGTGCAAGGATGCCTACATGTTTGCAAATTGCAGCAGCTGCTATCATTGCCTTGTTCATCTCATATACAGTAGTGGCTCACCTTTGCTATCATTGCTGTAGCTTTTGTGCGCCCGTGTTAGGAGTAGGAGAATCGTAGTGGCTCACCTTTGCTCGGTGAAGGTCACTCTCACCTGTGTTCATATACAGTAGCTGGGCACGTCGATAGAGTAAAGCACTTTCTCTTTTCGCCACAACGTATTAGAAGCGTGGTAGGAACTGGAGAGCGAGGCCAACGGGCAAAGGAACCTAGGACGTGACGAGAAGCCCATACTCCTTTTATCACACGTTCTGGGAATCTTGGTAGCCTTTGCCTGCTTTGTTATCATACCTAAATTTTCTTTGGTAGATGGTCAAGCGACTGCTTAGTTCACTGACACCTAAATTTTCCATACCTTTTTCTTCGCTCTTCTATGCGCCTTTTCTTTGTTTGGCGGCGGATTGCAATCACCCGAGCACGTGCTGTGAAAGCGAGCATATTTCTGGTGCACGAGTGGCCAGGTGCATCTGCTGAATCAGACCCTTGTGATTGCTTAGCACGCGCTTTGCCACATTGCCCACACATTTATCCCCTCAGCAAGGCACTGGTAAAGTTGTAACTCATTGACTAATGGTTTACTCGAACGCCGCAACTAAATCAGACATGTGCGTAGCGCAAACAGCGTAATTAGGCGACCTGTAGAATCAACGTCATGCAAGAAACCAAGGCAACAAACGTGTTGAAATTAATGCGAATTGCTCCACATCCTTGGTCCTTCAATTACTCCACAAACTCCTAAAATGGCAATCTCGGACACTCAACTTTAGTTTGTGTTGTGTTCCACTTTGGTCAAAATCATTAATAATACACACGTACATGGATGATGGTCAAGCTCGCAGTTTCACGCCCGGTAGGGTTTGTATTTTGTGTGTGTTTGGGCCCTTGATCCCATTGAATTAAACACCTAGGTATTCCCATCTCCCAGTAACTCTAGTCTTCAAAAATACCCAAACCATCTTTCTCTGTCGACCCCCAAATTCTCTTGCTACGGCTACATGAAGCTCGATTCCCTACATTGCCTCGTCGAACTCTTTCCAAATTGTTCATCCCTTAGATGTCTTTACCGCTAAATGATCACAATGGTTGCTGCTGATTCAGGCCGGTCATAGTGGAAAATAACTTAAACTAGTAACATGCATATAGTCCCTCTATTGCTTCATTTTTTATGCTTTGTTGAACAATAGAGGGTGAAGCACAAAAAAAAAACCTCCATCTGGAATTACTTGTCGCGGAAATGGATGTATCTAGACATATTTTTAGTTCTAAATACATCCATTTCTGTGACAAGTAATTTGGGACGAAGGGAGTATTCAGTTGTCACGGTGTGAGGGCACATGTGCCTCTCGCACGAATGAACTGCGCCACGTCTAGGGATAGATTATCGTTCTTGTTCACGTGTGCCAGATTTGGCGACAAACCATGACCTCGAACAAAGTTTAGCACATCCAAGAGTTTAGGGGACCAAAATAGCTGCATTGAGAGTTTGACGACAAGTTCTTTTTGTTTCGAGACGGCAGTGCCATGTGGCTGGATTGTACCGAAGGGTTTAATCACCAAATTCGGGATGGATTGGTGTGGTTCCTCTACGCATAGGACACTAGAACATCGAAGCATGAACGAGGAAAGACATGTGCTAATGTTAGGTAGTAACTGTGAAGCCCCAATTCTTGACTGATAGGGACACCAAAGGCCTCTACCCTCCCTCTCTCTATCTATCCAAGAGATGAAAGGGCATAGTTTTTTTTGTTTTCGTTTTCATCTTTTCTTCAAAGAGTTGAACAATGAGCCTAATCTGGCATGTTATGAAAAGTTCCATTGTTGTGCTTGAGCACCCGATCGCCTCCACTCCCTTTCTTCTGTTCTCGTGGTTTTGTAATCTAAGAGGAGGAGATTTCATATGATTTGTTGCACAATAAAGGGTAAATGTTAGCAAATCTGTCAGTCAGGAAGCGATAACTGAAGAACAAGGCGCGTCGGCTACAACAAGTGAAGGCACTATAGCGAATCCGACAAGTGAGGAGGAAGTGGCAAGATTCAAGTCTACTCGTGGGCTTGGAGTTTGGCCCACTCGAGAGAAGACGCGATCCAGGTGGAACTTCGGTCCGGACTGGACCCAGTAGTTTAAATACGAACTTGTAACATTCCTTTCGCTGGCTTGGACCTGGACGACGGCTTCGGCCGAGCTTGTAATCGAATCATGTAGCTGTGAGGGACGCTGGGAGGATAAGCACGCTATTTCATTCCCCATTCCGCCATGAACCCTAGCTACATCCCTAGATCGAGACCCATCCTTACACTTGGTATCAGATTCAGTGGTCCTGGCGCTTCCTCAACATCATCACAGTACATGGTGGCGAGCTTACCGGCGAGCCGCGGTGATGGAGAAGTTGTTGGAGGACGGGCATGGTGTCTACGAGCTCCTGCGTGCGGATTTTGCCGCGGATCTCGACCATCGTTTCAAGGAAGAAGGTGCATATCTCCTCCAGGGCGTGGCAAAGCTGGTCGTGACGAACACGGTGACCCTCAAAGGCTTGATTTCGGTGAGGGCGGATGGAGTCCGTGACGGAATGTTGATGGATATGGAACAATTCCTTGGGGAGATTCCAAAGGAGGTTCCCCCTCATCCTGATTGGTCCTCAGCGTCATGCCTCGCTGGGAATGGTCACGACGGCACCGCCACCGATTCCCTCGGCATCGACATCGACAACCGGGGGAAGGCACATAATCCTTATGGCCCTCCTTCGGTCAGATGTGCACATGATTCCAACTCCTCATTCCGCAATTCGATGCACCGCGATTCACCTCCTCTTGATACTGCTGATTCGTTCGCGTTTGGTGTTTGTTTGGAGTTGCCTTCGTTTGATGGGGGCCAATCCGCGCATGTGGCAAACGCGTTGTGAGGACCAGTTCAAGTTGTGGTGCACTCCTAACCATTGATGGATTTCTCTGGCAATGACTCGATTTGAAGGTGTTGCAACCCGTTAGTTGGAATCCATGCAGCGTTGTTGACCTCATTCAAGTTGGCCTGAATTCTGCCAGTGTTTGTAGAGCATTTTGGCTGAAATCAGCATCAAACATCATTGCGTCAGTTGTTCCGGATTGCCCAAACTTCCTCTGTGGCAGATTATGTTGAGTGTTTTGCTGACTTATCTGACCAATTGTCTGCATATGAAGAAGCACCAAACTATCTTCACTATACAACCAGATTTCTAGACGGCCTGAAGCCAGGTGTCTGTGTTGCTGTTGCTCTGCAAAAACCACTGTAAGGGCATATTTATCCCTAAAGTGTTTTGGTGATTGATGACAATGCTTTTGCGTACTAATCATGTGCATTGAGTTTTTCAGAGATTCATCCTTTGGCACGAGACGATTCCCTCCCCTCGGAGTGTCATTCAAGATGGTGCAGCTCTTTCATTTCTATGTTGGTGGACTAGTTTCGTAGGAGTCACCGTACTATCAAGAGGGGGTCCGCTTTGGTAAGGCTAGGGTGGAATCAACATGTACACATCCTTGTCACACCCTCTGAGCCTTTCCGCTTCAATGGAGAGTTCATTCCATTCCATATGTGCTTAGTCTGGTCCCAGCGGTAGTACCGCGGGCCATAGCGGTAGTACCGCCCGAGTGCAACAAGCGGCAGTACCGCTCCTCAGCGGTAGTACCGCTTGGAGCCCTCTGCCAGAGTACCGCCGCTCTGTCTCAGTGCTCCTACCGCCGACTCGAGGGCTCGTTTCTCGTGTCGGGTTTTGCGGCATTAGTTGCGGCAGTAGAGGCGGTAGTACCGCTCCTAAGCGATAGTACCGCCCTTACCACCACGGTAGTACCGCTCTGGGTCCAGATCCTCCCTTTGCCCCTCGCTCCCCTCTTTTGCGCTGCAGTACCGCGAGGTGGAACGGTAGTACTGCTGGCCACAACGGTAGTACCGCCCTCCCCAGCGGTAGTACCACTCTCTGCGGGGCTGCTTTGCGGGGTAACGGTTGGATTCTTCCCCCCACTATATAAGGGGTCTTCTTCCCCAAAGTTGACCTACCTCTTCCCCCAAAAGCTCCATTGTTGCTCCAAGCTCCATTTTCGCGCGATCTCTCTCCCTAGCCAATCAAACTTGTTGATTTGCTCGGGATAGGTTGAGAAGGCCCTGATCTACACTTCCACCAAGAGAAATTTGATTCCCCCCACTAATCCCTAGCGGATCTTGTTACTCTTGGGTGTTTGAGCACCCTAGACGGTTGAGGTCACCGCAGAGCCATAGTCCATTGTGGTGAAGCTTCGTGGTGTCGTTGGGAGCCTCCAATTAAGTTGTGGAGATTGCCCCAACCTTGTTTGTAAAGGTTCGGTCGCCGCCTTCAAGGGCACCAATAGTGGAATCACGGCATCTCGCATTGTGTGAGGGCGTGAGGAGAATACGGTGGCCCTAATGGCTTCTTGGGGAGCATTGTGCCTCCACACCGCTCTAACGGAGACGTACTTCCCCTCAAAAGGAAGGAACTTCGGTAACACATCCTCGTCTTCACAGGCTCCACTCTTGGTTATCTCGTGCCTTTACTTGTGCAAGCTTATTTGTGTTGTATCCCTTGCTTGCTTGTGTACTTGTTGTTGTTGCATCATATAGGTTGCTCACCTAGTTGCATATTTAGACAACCTACTTTCTTGCAAACTTTAATTTGGTAAAGAAAAGCTAAAAATTGTTAGTTGCCTATTCACCCCCCTCTATTCAACTATATCGATCCTTTCAATTGGTATCAGAGCCTCGTCTCTTTATTAAGGACTTTGCCGTCCGAAGAGTATGGTTGACACCGTAGATGGTAGGGAGGAGCACTCCGGTGTGAATCCGAGCTCGTCTATGGGTGATGGGTGAACCGCGGTGTCTCGTGAGGAATTCAATGTGGCTTTGGATACATTGAGAACCTCCATGACAACCGAGGTTGAAAGCATGTTTAATAAATTCTTAGAAGGACTTAAACTATCTACCTCGCCGTTGAAAGTGGGTGATCCCACTGACAAGGTGACGGATGCTAACTCCGACAAGGGGGAAGCTACTAGTGAAAAGGATCCTTCTACTAGTGGTAGAAATGGCACCGACATCTTTGCCCATGTGGCACCTCTAGTTTATGGAGGACTGATTCCTTCTACTCATTTAAATCATGTCGGCCCTCCTCCTAAGATTGTGAAAAATGAGGACTTTGATTCTTGGGTATATTGCTTCAAGCGTCATTTAAATCATGTGAATACTAACCTTTGGAGAATCATTGAAGAAGGGTTCCATACACATGACCGAAGCAACTTCACCCCTAGAGAAGCCGTGGACCATCAATTCAATGAGAATGCTCTCTTCATCATTCAAGATGCAGTTCTACCCGAAGTTCTCCCTCATCTTCGACCCTTTGACATGGCCAAAGACGCATGGCATTGTGTTGTTTCCCTCTATAAGGGAAGTGCGAGCATTCAATGCTCCAACTATGAAGTGGTGCAAGATGAAGTCTATGAGTTTGCAATGAAAAAAGATGAAGAAACTCGTGAGCTCTTTCGGAGAGTAACCAAACTTGCGGTCTCACTCCGAGATCATGGGAGCAAGGACACGGATGACAATTGGATCAAGCACAAGTTCCTCAAAGCAATGATGCCTTTCCACAAGGCCTTGTCCTCCATCATCCGACAAAGACCGGACTTCCACTCCTAGACCTCAAATGAAGTGTTGGATGAGTTTGTGGCAATGAGGATCTTGGACAAGACCGCCGACAACGGCGTGTTGCGCTCTCAAAGGGTAAAGAAGCCCAACCTTTCCTTGAAGGCCAAGGTTATTGTGGAAGAAGAGGAAGAAGAGGAAGATGAGGAGAGCAACCCCGAAGATACAAAATATGATTATCATGAGCACATGGCTCTTGCTTCAAGGCAATTTTGGAGCAAGAAGAACACAAGGCCCAACTTCAACAAGAACAACTCAAGTGGGTTCAAGGGCAAGCAACGTGTGAGAACATGTTACAATTGTGGCAATGTGAGCCATTTTGTTGTGGATTGCCCTTACGAGAAGCGGGAAGACAATGGTGGCAAGCTCATCTGAAAGGACAAAGCCAAGTCCTTCCCCAACAAGAACAACTTCTCCAAAAAGACTCCTACTCGAGGGTTGGTGGTTCAAGAAGAATACCATGAGGATGACGATGATGATGAAGATAGTGAAGCCATGGCCATGGCCTCCGTTGCCATTGCCACAACTCCACGGGTGTCTCTCTTCGACTCACCCAATGAGAACATCACCGGCAAGTGTCTCATGGCTAAAGCCACCAACAAGGTAACCCCCAACATCAAAACCACCATCATTACTAATCCCTCCTTGACGGATGGAATTGATGAAAGTGAGGGGTCTAATGAGGAAGTGAATGAATTTGAGTCTTTTATGAGTAAGATCAAGGGCAAATCCAAGAAGCACTTTGTTGCTCTCTTCGAACAACTTGGTGAAGCCAATGACATGATCAAGGCTCATGAAGAAACCATCTCTAAGATGGAAGGTCATAGTCATGACTATGCCGATGAGATATCGCATCTCTTTAATGCTCTTGAGGAAGAGCGTGGGCATCGTTTGGCTCTTGAGGAGTCACACAACGATGACCATGCTAAGTTAAAGAAAGATCTTGATCATGCTCTTGTTGTGTCTCGTGTGCTAACTTCCAAGAAGGCTAAACTTGGCGTTGACCATGCTAGACTCAAGGAGGAGTTTGATTTACTCGACAAGGCCCACAAGGTCTTGAAGGGTGCTCATCCTAGTCTCAAGGAGTCTCATGATCAACTCTAAGTTAAGCTAACCAAAGAAAATGCCACCTTTCCCCATATGGTATTAATTGATAATGCAAATGCCACTAACCCGTGTTGTGAGCATGTGAATATTGTGGAGAATGCCAAGTTGAAGGAGCAACTCGAGAAAGGCCTTGTGACATGCATACAAGGTGAGAAGAACCTCAACGACCTTTTGAGCAATCAAAAGGAAGTTGTGGCCAAGGAGGGAGTTGGGTTCGCACCCAAGTCCAATAACAAGAAGAAGAACGACAAGACCAAATGACCTCCTCCTCTCAAGCAAACTTTTGTGAAGGAGGGAGAGGGTGCTCCCAAGGAGAAGAAGAACAATGTGAAGGTGGTGATGTCAAAAAGGGCAAACCATCTCTTCCAACAAAGCCGGCGACTTTAACCCTTCTTATGTGTTGTGTCGTGCTAGTGATGGGCATGTTTTTGCTAAATTTGTTGGCTCTCCTTATGAGTACATTGAATGGTCTATTTGGGTTCCTAAGACCCTTGTTACTAACATCAAAGGACCCATTACTAAATGGGTACCTAAAACCAAGCATTGATCTCTTGTAGGTGTTTGCTTCCGGTGGGGGATCATGGTTGCTCGATAGTGGAGCAACAAATCATATGACCGGAAGCAAGGACTTGGTGGTGGACGTACACAAGATCCCTTCTATGCCCACCAACATCGAGTGGGGTGATGCCTCGTCTTCTAAGGTCTTGGGTCTTGGCAAGGTTGTCATTTCTCATGATCTTACGATCGAGAAAGTCATGCTTGTTGAGTCCCTTGCTTTCAATCTACTTTCCGTTCGTCAACTTGCACTCATGAGCTTTGCCACTTTCTTTGATATTGATACCGTGGCCCTCTTGTGGAGCAAGACTCTTAAAGTAGCCTTTGTTGGGCATGTCGAGAATGATCTCTATGTGATTAACTTTTCGGAGCGACCCACTAAGACCGCGACATGCCTAATGGCTAAAGTTGATGTGGGATGGCTTTGGCATCGCCGTTTAGCCCATGTCAATATGAGATCTTTGCAAAGTCTTCTCAAGGGGGACCATGTCCGTGGACTAACAAATGTTATTTTTGCCAAAGATCGTGCTTGCAGTGCTTGTATCGAAGGAAAGCTTCATGAAAAGGCTCACCCTCCTACGACTATCATCTGCTCGAAGAGACCCTTGGAGCTCCTTCACATGGATCTCTTTGGGCCTCCATCCTTTGATAGTCTTAGAGGTAGAAAGTATTGGTGATTGTGGATGATTACTCAAGGTATAGTTGGGTATTTTTCTTCAAGAGGAAGAGTAAGACTCAACAAACCGTCATCGACTTTGCAAATGAAGCTCAATGTCAACATGATGCAAAGATCTTGATAATAAGAAGTGACAACAGCACCGAGTTCAAGAACTACACCTTGGATGAGTTTCTTAGTGATGAGGGGATCAAGCATCAATATGCTGCACCATATACCCCTCAACAAAATGGTGTCGCGGAGAGGAAGAACCGGACGTTGATGGATGCGGCAAGGACCATGATGGCGGAGTTTAAGTCTCCATACAACTTTTGGGCTGAAGCCATCAACACAGCATGTCATGCATCCAATCGGCTCTATCTCCGCAAAGGCTTGAACAAGACTCCTTATGAAATACTTACCTGTAACAAGCCCAACCTCAAGTACTTCCGGGTGTTCGGGTGTAAGTGTTTCATTCTCAAGAAAGGTGTTCGCTTGTCTAAATTTGAGGCTAGAGCTTATGAGGGCATATTTTTTGGTTATGCTACAAACTCTCATGCTTACCGTGTCCTCAACAAGTCCAGCGGACACATTGAGGAGACGTGTAACGTGGAGTTTGACGAAAATAACGGCTCCCAAGTGGAGCAAAGTGGTACTTGTGATGTAGGTGATGAAATTCCTCCCATACCATAAGAAGAATGGGTGTGGGTCATATCCTACCCATTGAGGAACCCCTTGTGGCCGAAGGAGAAGGACAATGCTCCACTCAAGTGGAGCCATCACCAACCCAAGACCCACACGCTTCCGAAGAACAAAGTGAAGGCCCTCAACCTCATGAACAAGACCAAGGGCAAGATCAACCTCAAGATGGTGGTGAACCACAAAATGATGCCCAAGGTCAAGTTCTTCCCCTCGAGCAAGTTCAAGATCAAGAGCAAGCTCAAGATCTAGAACAAGCTCAAGACGGCACTCAAGATAATCAAGTTAACCCTCCTCCTTCCACATCCAAGGAGGAATTAGAGCGTCGTGCTGCGAAGATTGCTTCCAAGCTCACCACCAATGGTCATCTCATGGAGAATGTGGTGGGAAGCCTAAGAAAGGGGGTAAGCACTCGTAGACAATTAGCAAACTATTGTGAACATCACGTGTTTGTCTCTTGTGTTGAACCCCAAAAGGTCTATGAGGCACTCGAAGATTTGGATTGGCCGAATGCCATGCATGAAGAACTCAACAACTTCAAGTACAACAAGGTGTGGAGATTGGTGCCAAGGCCTTCGGGGAACCACAATGTCATTGGAACCAAGTGGATATTCAAGAACAAGCAAGATGCTCATGGGACCATCATTCGCAACAAGGGAAGATTGGTAGCACAAGGCTACTCCCAAGTCGAGGGTATCGACTATGATGAAACCTTTGCTCCTGTTGCTCGCCTTGAATCCATTCGTTTGTTGATTGCTTATGCTTCCCATCACAACTTTAAGTTACAACAAATGGATGTGAAGAGTGCTTTTCTTAATGGTCCTATTAATGAGTTGGTTTATGTCAAGTAACCCCCCGGGTTCGAGGATCCCTACTTCCCAGATCATGTGTATCAACTCGATAAGGCACTCTATGGCCTTAAACAAGCCCCACGTGCATGGTATGACCACCTTACCGAGTTGTTGCAAGATCGTGGGTTTGAGGTTGGGCAAATTGATCCCACTCTTTTTACTAAGAAGGTCAAAGGGGAGTTGTTTGTGTGCCAACTATGTGTTGATGATATTATCTTTGGTTCCCCTAACAAAGCTTTCAATGAGGAATTTGCCGCTCTCATGACCTCTAAGTTCAAGATGTCTACGATGAGAGAGTTGAAGTTCTTCCTCGGTTTCGATATCAGGCAAAGAAGAGAAGGTACTTTCATCAATCAAGCCAAATACACTCAAGACATGCTAAAAAGATTCAAGCTAAGTGATGTCAAGCCGGTTTCCACTCCAATGCCCACCAAGTGCCAACTTGACATTGATCCCGATGGTAAAGCGGTGGATCAAAAGGTATATCGCTCCATGATTGGCTCCTTGCTTTACCTTTGTGCATCTAGACCGGATATCATGTTGCGTGTGGGAATGTGTGCACAGTTTCAAGCCGCACCGAAGGAAAGCCACTCTGTGGCGGTCAAGCGAATCTTCCGATATTTGGCTCATACCCCAAACTTTGTCTTATGGTACCCAAGAGGAGCAAACTTCAAGCTTGAAGGATATACTGATTCCGATTGGGTGGGAGACAAAGTGGATAGGAAGTTCACTTTCGGAGGGTGCCAATTTCTTGGTTGCTCTTTGGTAAGTTGGTCTTCCAAGAAGCAAAGTTGTGTGTCTCTCTCGTCCACCAAAGCGGAGTATGTGGTGGCCGGTAGTTGTTGTGCACAACTCTTATGGATGAGGCAAGCTTTAATGGAGTACGATGTCATTTGTGACAAAGTGCCTCTTTGGTGTGACAATGAAAGTGCCATCAAGATTTCTCTCAACTCGGTGCAACATTTCAAGACGAAGCATATTGAGATTCGGTATCACTTCATCCGGGATCACATTAGGTGAGGGGAGATCGAGCTCAAGTATGTCAACACTCATGATAACCTTGCAGATATTTTCACGAAGCCCTTCGATGAAGCAAGATTTCGCAAGTTAAGGCATGAGCTAAATATCATTGATTCGAGCAATGTGTCTTGAACCCGTGCACACCCCACCACATTAAACTTGTTGTCTAGTTTAGGTGTAGGCATGGACATAGGGGGAGTGTTGTTCTCTCAATGAACTCTCCCTCCCCCATTATGCATAAATTGATCGAGTCTTTCACATTAAACATTTTTGATGGTACTTGTGCTTCAAGGACGTGTTTTGGTCATGGGCCCAAGGTTAAAATCTTCACGGTGCCATACCTCATGACTCAAACATAGGTGGCCTCAGCCATCTCCCTCTCTTGAAGAGGTGTGTTTCTTGTCCTGTTGCTAGTGTTCTCGTTGCCGAGTCTTAGTTTCCTCTTCTTGCCAGTTGTTTTCCCTTCTTTTTGAGCCAAGCAGTTTGGTGTCTAGTCTTTGAGCCTTGCTGGGCGGTACTACCGCTGGTGGTGCGCGGTACTACCGCTTATGTTGACAAGCGGTACTACCGCCACCACAAGAAGATACTACCGAGGGGCGGGACCAGGGGGTTATGTCGAGGCAGGGGGAGGTTTCGTCTCCCCCATACCCATTCGCTCCGCCCCCTCGTTCCTCTTCGTCTCTCCAGCATTGTCTCGCCGCGGGAGGGCTCCGGCGGGCCGTCGTCTCTGAGCCGTCCCTCTCCATTCCCTTCGGTGGAGTCGATCCCCACCTCGTCGTCTTGCCATGGATGTCGGTATTGCCCCTGTTCCTCCTCTCTTTTTGTCTAGATTTCAGATCTAGTGTCTTAGGGGCAATAGTGGTTGCATCTCTTGATTTTTGGCTAAATCTAGGCTTGAGTAGGTTGGAGAAGGCAACTAGACCATTTGTATTCATGATTGGTAGGAGTATTTTTGAATTTGGCGGATCGGTAGTGCCAGATTTGACCACGGCAGTAGGGAACTGCCATTCCCCCGTCTTGAGCGGTACTACCGCTCCCAGTGGAGCGGTACTACCGCTCGGGCGGTATTGCCGCTTCCGGGTCGCGGTACTACCGCTGTTTGCCCAGTTCCTTCATGTTCCTGCCATTTCCTGATCTCGTTTGTTGTGTTTGTTGGCTTATGCTCGTTCTTTCTGGTTGTTTCGTGTGTTTGGTTCCAGGTGATGAACTTCCTGAGCAGCAAGCCCGCCGTGTCAACCCCGGTCGTGCAACGTCAAAGCGCTACCGCACATCTGAGTCAGCAGGTGGTTCCTCTAGTGCTCCACCGCTGCCAGCGGGTGCTTCCTCAAGTGCTCCACCTCCACCTCAACTTAAGAAGAAGTCTGCCGTCAAGCCGAAGCTGAAAGGCAAAACTGTGCCTGAAATGAATGCCAAGGAGTTCTGGGCAAGGCATCGCCGCAGCCCCTATGTGGAATACCAGGAACCCTCTTTGGTCAATCGTCCGTTCTGGAACCGCTTTCAGTTTGCCATCTTCTTTGATGTGATCAAGGCCAAGAAGAATCTCTATGTTGATGTGCGCTCTATCAACACGGACTTTATGGAGAAGGACCCTGAGTACTTTGGTGAAGCCCTTCAGATGTGCTCTCAGCTGAACATTCTCAGGATCATGCAGTTCAACAAGGACTTTGATGCAGATATAGTGTCTCAATTCTATGCCACTGTCCATCTAGGAACTGATGAGGAAAGGACTCTAACTTGGATGACAAATGGCAAGTTGCTTTCTATCAAATGGAAGGCCTTCATGGAGTTACTTGGGGTGGAAGATCACGGGCTTGAGACTCCAGTCGGTTTTTGCCCTCACCGCAATGCCACCTTCACTCACATGCAAGCCCTCTGGCCCTACTGTTCTGTGAAGATTCACCCCGAGACTAAGAAGGAAACCTATGAGCTGCCAGCCTTTCTGGACATCCTTCA
The DNA here is from genome assembly GCA_021437245.1 of Aegilops speltoides. NCBI lineage: Eukaryota > Viridiplantae > Streptophyta > Magnoliopsida > Poales > Poaceae > Aegilops > Aegilops speltoides. The sequence continues at coordinate 105,176,475 of CM038147.1, forward strand.
CCGTGTCTTCCGAGAGACTCTCTTCCCTTGTATCGAGAATCTGGATATGGTCCACTCCTATCTCGTGGACATGCTTCTCTTTTGCCAGCATGAGAAGGAAGCAAACACCGGCGAGGACATCTCTCATGTTATGTGGTCTGAACTTCTTTCTGCCGTTTCTGAGTGCAAGTGCCTGATATATGGTCCATTTATCATGTTGCTCATTGAGAAGGCCTGGGATCATGTCTATCCAAGGTTATGCTGGAAACTGGAGAGTTGGTGTCTCATCAGATCAAACGTCTGAGGAAGAAGGACAATTGGGGCACCCCGGCCCCTAAATCTGGGGGTCCATCTGCTGCTGCTGCCATGGAGACCGAGAGCGAGGCCAATGCTGATGATGACGTTGATTATGAGCCTTCTGGAGCAGAGCCCTCTTGGGCAAAGAAGCTCAAGCTCAAGATGAAGAAACTTTTCTGCATGGAGTCTCATGGTCAGTACATGACTCATGTGGCTAAGAAGAAGGCCAGGGGACGTCACAAGGAGCTCATGCGTTAGTTGGGTGCGACCGTTTACAGCGGATCTGAGGACCAGATAACTGAGGAGGAGGAGTGGATTCAGTAGCACTGCCCGTGGACAGATTCGGACGCCGAGCAGTTTCCGACCAATGACGACGGTGCAGACGATCCCGCTGGGATATGATGTTTGAGATCCTCAGCTTGCTATCACCTAGAGCTGTAGCAACACTCTTTGCCCTTTTTGGTGTCTCGATGCCAAATGGGGAGAGAGTTTAGGGATTTGTGTCGTTGTTTGAATTGCGAGTGTGTCTTTGTGGTGTCGTTGTGTTTTCTCGCCATTTGCTTTGATTGGTTTTGTGCCAGTGAGACCTAAGTTCCAGACATATGGTGTGAGACATATGCTACCTTATCTTTATATTATCATTATCTATGTCTATCTAGTCCATTGGTATCTTATGAGTTGCATGCTTATCCTGTTATATACCCTGCTCTCATATATCCTGCTTAGGTTGTTGGTCTCTAAAATATAGGGGGAGTGTTGATCCTAGTATATGTGCCGTGCAGTCCAAAGCACTTATCTAGAAAGCACATATCTAGGGGGAGCCCGTCTGATGAAGCCATGTACCTAGGGTAGGGTCATGGACCTGTCCAAAGTACCCTACCCAAGGACATCTCTAGAAGAAACTGCCTTTCAGTCGACCTGGAAGGATTCCACTCGACGGACTCGAAGACACTCGACCATGAAGACTCACTCGACCGCCAGGAGATCTAGGGTCACTCTGCACCCAAATGGTCTGTTATTAAGTAGTCTTTATGGACATGATAGCACTTTATGTAGGGCGTTACCAGTAACGCCAGGCCTTTATGTACTTTAAACCTGATAATCGAGGGCCGGAGGGTCAGCGCACTCTATATAAGCCACCCCCTCCTCAGTGTAAAGGGTTCGCACCCCTGTAACTCATACACATATAATCTAGTCGGCCGCCTCCGGGCTCTGAGACGTAGGGCTGTTACTTCCTCCGAGAAGGGCCTGAACTCGTAAATCCCTTGTGTATACAACTACTCCATAGCTAGGATCTTGCCTCTCCATACCTACCCCCCTATTCTACTGTCAGGCTTAGAACCACGACAGTTGGCGCCCACCTTGGGGCAGATGTCTTAGCGACTTATTGGAGAAGTTGCAATTGTTCCGATCGCCTTCACCATGGTTTCTGGCGGAGTTTTAGTTGAGGGTCGCGAGATCCGTCTCGGCGCGCTCACGTTCATCGCCAACGACTCCGCTTGGCTCCAGGAGGCTCCACTCGACATCGACTCACTTCCAGTCCGCGGGGCGACACACTTTCGCGCATGTGTCCGCGGCGTCCCGCTGCGGCAACCGTCGACCCCGTATCGGTCGACCCCTGCGTCGTCCTCCCTCCCTGTCTCCCGCCAGTGCAAGCGCTCTGGTCGGTCGAGGCTTCAGCGGTGGGTGAGGCACGCAGCGGCCCGCCAGTCGGCCATCCCCCAAGTCACGGCGATCGAGCCCGACGAATCTCTCTACGGCCTGTTCAATCTGTCGACTGGCTCTGTAGAGACTACATCCGAGTGCGACAATAGTGATCCAGTGGCGGAGGTCCGGATGGTCAATGGACCGCGTAGTCCTCCCGGCTTCCCCCGCACCGACGGAGGGGACGGCAGAGGCGACCCAGCGCAGGTCCACGAGGAGTATCAACCCGAGCCACTCACTTCACTGCAAAGGAAGATCTTCGCCATTGAACATGGATGCTCGTGATACTCCTATCGAGGAGAAACCCCGAGGCTCGTGCCTTGGAGGACGCGTTGCCATTAACTTGGCTGAGCGCTTTCGACCGAGAACCTCCAGCGAGCACTCGACAGCGCTGCGCGGTGAGTTCCGACTCGATCGACGCCAACTCTTTCCACCACCGACTCGGTATATCAAACTCCGATTCAGAATTTAGCAGTGCAGCCCGAATAGCAGAGTCGATTCAGCCCTCCCAACGAGAGGCGGCAAAGGCTTGATGCAGATCGAGATTTGCTCCAGTGCGCGAAGATCGAATTCAGTCAGATCGCGATCACGAAACCAGATTCACAAAGCAGGTCATCGCTGCGAATACTGATCGATCGGCCCATAGCCCAAGATCGCCCCCGCGGCGTGAGGGACGTGGAGGTCGGCGTGATCAGTATGATGACCGATTCGATCGTGATGATTGGCGTCGAGTGCCCACTCCTCCCCCAAGGGATGGGTCGTACGCCCCTCGACAGCAAGATGACAGACGCCAGCACAGTGTTGGGCGAAGGGTTCCAGTCGACCCCAGAGAACCAGGCTTTGACGCGAGATCCGTTATCGTGCAAGGTCTGGTCGACCGGAATAGAGCTCACCGAGAAGGCCATGACAGAGATGTGCCCACCAGCAGCCGAGTTCATGTCTCAGGACCAGAGTATTTTAGCAGAGCCATCAGGGCCGCGGTGATTCCTCCCAACTTCAGGTTGGCGACTGGAGTTAGTAAGTTCACCGGTGAGTCCAAGCCCGACACTTGGCTTGAGGACTATCGAGTGGCTGTTCAGATTGGCGGCGGCAATGATGAGGTGGCCATGAAACACCTACCCCTCATGTTGGAGGGCTCGACCAGGGCATGGTTGAATCAGTTGGCACCTAGCAGCATTTACACTTGGGAAGATCTTGCCCGAGTGTTTGTCAGGACATTTGAAGGAACTTGCAAGCGACCAGCAGGGTTGATGGAGCTGCAGGTTTGTGTGCAAAAGTCGAATGAGACCCTGAGGGATTACATCCAGAGGTGGATCACATTGCATCACACGGTAGAGAATGTATCTGATCACCAAGCAGTATGTGCCTTCAAGGAAGGCGTTAAGAACATGGAGTTAAGTTTGAAGTTCGGTCGGACCGGAGACATGACTTTGAGTCGAATGATGGAGATTGCCACCAAATATGCCAATGGTGAAGAAGAGGATCGGCTCCGGAGTGGCAAGTACAAGCTGACTGCTCATGAAACCGGAGGAGGGAACTCCAGTCAGAAGCAGAAGCGGAAAGCCGAGCCAGCTGCTCCTGGAGAAGCCTTGGCCGTGACTCAGGACAAGTTTAAAGGGAAGCCTAAAGGATCTTGGAACCCCAAGAAGGTGAAGGACAAAGAAGGAAACGATGTGATGGATTTGCCATGCCACATCCACACGAAGAAAGATGAGGAGGGTAACTTCATTTACCCAAAAGATACCACTCGCCAGTGCCGGCTCTTAATCCAGCAATTTCAAGGGAAATAGCCCAAGGATAAGGAAAAGGAGTCGGACAAGGTTGAGGACAAAGAGGACAGTGATGGAGGATACCCCCATGTCAATTCCACTCTGATGATTTTTGCTGATGTTGAGAGCAAAAGTCGCTTGAAAGTTATCAATCGTGAGGTGAATATGGTTGCTCCGGTGACACCCAGTTATCTGAAATGGTCTCAGACCGCCATCACGTTCAACCAGTCTGATCATCCGACACACATAGCCACCCCTGGGAGGCAAGCTTTGGTGGTCGACCGAGTCGTCGAATGCACTCGACTAACTAAGGTTCTGATGGACGGTGGAAGCAGCCTGAATATATTGTATGCGGAGACGCTGAAGGGAATGGGCATTCCGATGTCCAGACTCAGTTCCAGCAACATGAGTTTCCATGGAGTCATTCCTGGGAAGAAGGCTGAGTCACTCGGCAAAATTGCTCTTGATGTGGTTTTCGGCGATTCAAAGCATTTCCGCAAAGAAAAGTTAACATTTGAAGTTGTGGATTTCCAGAGTGCTTATCACGCCATTTTAGGCAGGCCATCTTATGCACGATTCATGGCTCGACCATGTTACATGTACCTCAAATTGAAGATGCCTGGTCCCAAGGGTGTGATCACCATCACTGGCAATCGGAAAAAGGCAGAAGAGTGCTTTCAGAAGGGCTCAAAGATTGCCGATGCTCAGTTAACAGTGGTGGAGCTGCAGGAATACCAGAAAAATGCAGATCCGAGTGATTTATTGCGGGCCAAGAAGCCCACCACAGAGTCAATGTTCCAGTCGTCTGGTGAGACGAAGCCCATTCACATTCACCCGACCGATCCCAGTGCTGCTCCGACTCATATCTCCACAACACTCGACTCTAAATAGGAAGAAGCGCTCATCCAGTTCCTCCGTGAGAACTGGGACATCTTCGCATGGAAGCCTGCTGACATGCCGGGTGTTCCCAAGGGGCTGGCTGAGCATCGTCTACAAGTCGACTCAAAGGTGAAACCTGTCAAAGAACACCTTCGACGGTCCGCCGTCCAGAAGAGAAAGGCCATTGGCGAGGAGGTGGCTCGGCTCCTGGCAGCAGAGTTTATCCGAGAAATTTACCACTCCGAGTGGCTCGCCAATGTCGTCATGGTCCCCAAGAAGGACAAGTCACTTCGCATGTGCATTGATTTCAAACATATCAATCGGGCCTACCCGAAAGATCATTTTCCTCTTCCCCGCATCGACCAAATAGTCAACTCGACTGCGGGATGCGAGCGCCTGCCTTTTTTAGACGCTTATTCCGGTTACCATCAGATTCGTCTGTATGGACCCGACGAGATCAAAACAGCTTTCATCACTCCATTCGGGTGCTTCTGCTATGTCACCATGCCATTCGGCCTCAAGAATGCCGGAGCCACGTTCATGAGGATGATTTAGAAGTGTTTACTCACTCAAATCAGTCGGAACATGGAAGCATACATGGATGATATTGTGGTCAAATCACGGAAGGGTTCCGACCTGTTGACTGACCTCGCTGAAACATTTGCCAATCTCAGGAGGTATGATATCAAGCTTAATCCATCAAAGTGCACATTCGGAGTTCCTGGCGGAAAGTTAGTCGGTTTTCTCGTTTCCGAATGAGGAATCGATGCCAACCCAAAAAAAGTTGGCACTATACTCCGAATGAAACGCCCCGTGCGTGTGCACAATGTCCAGAAGCTTACTGGATGCTTGGCCGCGTTAAGTCGATTCATCTCTCGCCTCGGTGAAAATCCATTGCCTCTTTACTGACTAATGAAGAAGTCAGACAAGTTCGAGTGGACTCCAGAAGCTGATGCAGCGTTTGCGAGCTAAAAGCTCGCTCTCCACCAGATGGTGCTTGCTGCTGCAATCAAAAAAGAGCCTTTGTTGCTTTACGTTGCAGCCACAGACAAGTCATCAAGATCAAGATTTACGGTCGAGCGGGAAGAATAAGGGAAAGCCTTCAAAGTTCAGCGCCCAGTATATTATCTTTCCGAAGTGTTGACCCCATCGAAGCAAAGATACCCTCATTATCAGAAGCTTGTATCTGGGATTTACATGACCACAAAGGAGGTTGCTCATTATTTCTCTAATCATTCCATTACAGTCGTCAGCGATGCCCCATTATCAGAGATTCTGCACAACAGAGATGCAACTGGTCGAGTGGCAAAATGGGCGATTGAACTCCTTCCCCTTGATATCAAGTTTGAGGCAAAGAAAGCCATTAAGTCCCAAGCAGTAGCAGATTTCATCGCCGAGTGGATTGAACAGCAACTACCGACTCAAGCTTACTCGGAGCACTGGACCATGTTCTTTGACGGTTCTAAGATGTTGAATGGTTCAGGTGCTGGGGTAGTTTTGGTTTCCCCCCGAGGAGATAATGTCAGGACCCCGACTCAATGCCACATCGATCTAGCATGTCACACATCATATCACTTTGCGGCCTCACGCACGGTATCCCAACGGGTGTCGCCTTACCTTTGCCGGGACCGCTTAGCCTTTTGGCACACGATATGATAGTGTCGCTAGCATCCATATGATAAGGAGCCCGGCTGACATGGCTAGTCGTAAACCCAAAGTGGCACAAACTTACGAGGACAGCATCCATGACCCGAAAGATCGAACGTGTCGGTCATCACGAGTGAATCCAGTCAGTAGCACTGGGCTAGCAGACTCGGTGAACCGGGCAGTAGCGGCTAACAGACTCCGGTATTCATCGCGTGACATTTCCCGAAGGGACGTATACAGAACGAAGAAGGACACATGCCGCCAGCCTAAGTGTTCCGGAGCAAGAGCAAGCTACCATGGCTCGGTGGAAACACTAGGAGACATTTCCGGTAAGAGAGGCTACTAAAGATAAACAACTAGATAGTCGATCCCACACATACCAAGCATTTCAATAACATACACACAATATGCTCGATATGTGCAGATACAACATGGCATCACAACATGACTCTACGACTCAAGTATTTAATCATTAGGCTCCGAAGAGCGAGATATTACAAACAGAGGTCTCATGACCCAACATTCAGAGCATACAAGTCAAGCACAAGCGGAAGCTAACATGTCTGAGTACGTACATCTACAAATGAAAAGGCTTAGAAGCCTGACTATCTACCAGATCCTGCCGAGGGCACAAGATCGTAGCTGAGGTAACAAGCTAAACGTCGAAGTCCACGTGGAACTACTAGCGAGACTGAAGTCTCTCTGCAAAAACATAATATAGGCAAACGTGAGTACAAATGTACCCAGCAAGACTTACATCAGAACTAACTACATATGCATCATTATCAATAAAGGGGATGATGGAGTTTAACTGCAGCAAGCCAGCTTTGACTCGGTGGCTATCCTGAACTACGACTGCAATGTAACTCTTTTGAGGTGGCGCACACGAGTCCACATATTCACCATATCAATACTCCACTATGGATCCGCTCCCGTCTCCCTCACGAGAACGCCATCCATAGCACTCACGCTATCTTGCGTATTTTAGAGTATCCACTTTCACTTGTCTATGAACTGCACAAGGGGTCCAAGTTTCCATATCCGAGGAATCCGCTATTCAATAGATAATGATAACCCCGCAGGGTGTACTTCTTCACACACGCTCTCGCCACTTATCGCCTCAGACACGCCATGTACCTCGGCAACCTTCAAGCGGAAGCCAGCGAGGGAGTCGGCCACGCCTACCTAAACACTCAAGTCTCTCGTCCGGTTTATCGCCTATTCGGTTCCATCCGCAAGGAGATCCGCCGGGTGTCGCCACGGCCCCAAACGATGTGAGCAGGGTTCCCGAGCCCACCATCCGGTGCCACTCGGTACACCGTACATCAGGTTTAGTCTGTCCCAAGCCCACATGCACGGGTGCCACTTGGTAGACTACTAACACTACCTACAAACACCAGAAACTAGTTGCAACTCCTGGACAGAGAACAAGGGTGATTAAGAAGCCGAGAGGGGTCGAGTTACCGGAACCCAATGTGTGGTAGTAACTGTTCATGGATCACAAACACAGAACTCAGTTCCTGAGGACGGCTGCAATGAGACAACCCACCATGTACTCCTACATGGCCTCTCACCGCTACCTTTTACCAAAACATGTTCACACATTTAGCTCTCAACAGTAGGACATGTTCACACACCTCCGATTCATTCCCGATGAATCAGACCTGACTCAACTCTAAGCGATAGCAGGCATGACAAACAAGCATGGATGAGTAGGCATATCAGGGCTCAAACAACTCCTACTCATGCTAGTGGGTTTCATCTATTTACTGTGGAATGACAGGTCATGCAAAGGATAAAGGGGTTCAGCTACCGCAGCAAGTAACAGTTGTATCGTTGTTGTCCTAATGCAGTAAAAGAGAGCAGGAGCGAGAGAGTGGGATTGTATCGGAATGAACAAGGGGGTTTTGCTTGCCTGGCACTTCTGAAGATATTATACTTCTTCATTGGTGTCATCGAACTCATCGTCGGAACGCGTCTATCGAGAGGGGCAATTACCGACAACTGAGAAAGAAACACAATCAATGCAAATGCACAATATGATGCATGATCATGACATGGCAATGCTGTGATTTGAGCTAATGCAACTAGCAACAGATTAAATGAAGTTGGTTTGAATACAGGATTCAAATTCAAACTCCATATGTGATTATTCAAATGCCATTTAAATGTTTTCTGCTAAACAGCAGCTATAAGTTGTTCTAACATGCATGAAAATGGTACAGATGGATAGATTGGATTTTTCTGATAATTTTTCATATATAAGTTATTTCAATCTGAGCTACGGTTGAATTTCTATGAATTTTTGAAGTTAAAATCATTTTCTGAAATTTCCTGGATTTATTTTAAATCCGTAAAATTATTAATTGCGTCGACCGACATCATCATGACGTCAGCAGGTCAACAGCGCCTAACCAGGGTCAAACCCGACAAAGGCCCCACATGTCGATGTCCTAGTTAATTAACCAAGACCATATTAGCGCTAATTTAGTCCTAACTAAAAGTGTCGATGAGGCATGGGCCCACATGTAAGTGACCCGAGGGTCATTAGATTAGTGCTGATGGCGCTTTCGCGGAGTTAGGCCGCCGCCATGGCCAGACGCGCGGAGGTGCTCGGAAATGCCCACAGGCTCGGTTCGAGGTGTGCTTGGGCTCGTTGGAGAGCCCTCACGGGCGCGCTGGCCGAACAGTGGTGGTGGTCGTGCTCGGTGGACGGAACCGACGACGGCGAGCTCGAGCGTGGCGGCCGAGCTCGGTCTTGATCGGGTTCGGTGCTGCTGCTCACAAACGAGGGAGCTGAGGCGCCGGAGGGGCTCTACGGGTCGCGGGAGCACAACGGTTTACTGGCCGTGGCAAATGGTCGCGGGAGCGACGCCGGTGACAAGCTCGAGCGGCGGCGTGCCGGTGACGGTGGGGAATGGCGCTTCACGGCATGCGAGCGAGACGGAGAAGAGGGGGTTCGGGAGGAGCTCACAGTGGATCGAACGGAGGGGTCGGCGAGCTCGGGGAAGCTTCTGCGACGGCGAATTTGCGGCGGCGATCTCCGGGCACCGGGGATGAGGGAGACGGCATGGGCGACGATGCAGGGCTCCCGGCGTCGCACGGCTCGGTGAGGAGGGACAGGAGGTCGAGGCGGAGCTCGTGGGCGTGTCGGGGAGGCGTGGGGTGGCCGGTGGCCGCGGCGAACGGCGTCGGTGGCGACGGCGCGTTGGGTGTCTTCTGGGGGAGAGAACAGGGAGGAGAGAGTGCGGCGAGTGAGGGAGAGGCGAGAGGGGCTTGAGGCGCCTCGTGGCACGCCTGGGGGGTCGAGGCTGAGCGGTGAAGCAGAGGTGGCAAGGCGTCGTCGGCCGCCACACGCACTGCTTGTCCTCCCGGCAGGAGGAAGACGACAGGGAGGCTGGTGGGCTGGCCGCCACTTGGGCCGCCAGGTGGGCAAGGTGGGTGAGGCCAGGTGAGTGCCGGGTAAGTTTCTTCTCTCTGTTTTCTATTTTAATTACTGTTTTCTATTTTCTGTACTTTTGTGGCATTATTAAAAATAGTTAGACACCTCCAAAAATCCTGAAAATAATCATAGGCTCTGTTTAGATTAATGCCAACAGCCCACACTTATTTCCAGAATTATTTGAGCATTTAAAATATTTACTAGCATTTAAATGCCCAAATGCAAAGTACATATGATTTAATTCAAGGACCAAATATGTCATGGAAAATGTGCAACACCCTGGTTATTGCTTCTAGCATTTTCCGTAAATGATGAACATTTTTTAAAGCCATTTGGATTCACTGAAATTATTTTAGTTGAACCTAGTTGAATTCTTTCTGATGCTAGGGTTTAGTCAATCCCCATTTCAACTTAAATAGAATTTAAACATGATGCAACAAGATGCAAAACACCAGGCAGTACCAGAAGCTAGGGATGTGACAACTCACCCCCACTAAACAAGAATCTCGTCTCGAGATTCAAGGCGTAGGGCAAGATGAAGGGGAAATGTAAACTAACACAATCTTCACGATCCAGGTTGTACTTCATAAGGGCGTTGATTCGATCACCATCTTTGTCTTGTCGTCTTGTTCTGAGAACTCTAGCTAACATGACAAGAAGAGGAAAGGAAAACTCTAAAAGAATTGTTCTTCTCGAAGACCGAACAACTCAGGATCAACTCATGGGATGGGACATAGCAACATCTCCCGAGCTGAGACACGAAACACACATCTAGAGGGATGGAGTGGAACAAATGACGAGGGTTCACTAGGTAGACAACAATTCCACGCTTAAGAGGGTGGTGAACGGTTGTCAACGTAGCGAGGAGTTGAGTTGCCATGATACCATAATGATGCACCCTAAGGAAGGTGACTCGTAGAAATATCCCCTTAAGTGGCAAAAAGAATTACATTTGATTCAAAGATCATTGAAACTCTTTATACCAGCTTAAGGCAAAACACAAACGATCATCTGGCGGGATTCGAAAGAATAACATTCTCGGGCCAGAATGGATGATGTGGATTACCTTGTTGAAGTCAACACAAGGGATGATTTTTTTTTAACTGGGGAGAAACTCAACAGTAGAGAGTGAGTCCACTGTTGAAAGGGTTATAGCATAACCGAGGAAACTGAGAGCACTATGCGATTAATGCTGACAATAAAACCTAGAGCTTGCGCGTGCTCTCAAGAACTTGAGCATTTCCATATTCATCAAAATTTTACCAACATCCGTGTCAAGGATCCTGGCCACAACATACTACCATGATGAATTTGTGATGGACGATGCAAATACAAAGGAAGATAACACCTTCTCGGATTTCACCTTGGCGGGGCCAAGGGAACAAAATCTGGATAATTTACCCAGAGGTATTTAGCACTCCGCTACTAATGTTCTCCTTGATGTGCTAGCATATCCCATTCATTGAAATGGTTTGGTAATTAGAACATCAAGTAACAGATCGAACTTCAGGAACACAAAAATCCATAAAGGATAACTAGGGAGTAAATCCTACGAAATCCTTATGGGGAGGTGGCCAACTTCTTCAATCAAGATACTACAATAATAGGTCTTCCGGCGGGGTGTGTTGGCCACGACATCCACTTTACCGGTTATCGCGAGACCAATATTATAGTTCTTGGGAAATGTTCCAACCATCATATCCGCCTGAGATTCAGATCTGGTTGGTGTCAGAATAATTCAGACTCATCGAGCCTAGAAAGTAGAATGAAAGTTTGCAACACAAATCGACGAGATGACGTTGCGAGAACCTCAGGGAATGATCTACGATAGCAAGCTCCAAAACATGAACTGGTTCTGCTACAAACATGTGAACACGTTGTCCCAGACAAGCATGACCACATGGTAGTCTTATAATAAAACACTACCGAGTTCAGGTGGGGAACCATCATCGAGGATAATGAAGTCTTGTGCATGAACTAGTATTCGCACAACAACTCCTTTTCCTTGAACAAGTCAATCAGTGGCTTGGTGTGCTAGGGACACAAATAGAATGGAGGTAGCGAGCCTATCAAACCATAGCATACTTTGCACATGCATGACTGACTTGGGACGATTCCAGAGGAGGCAACATTGACTTTCTCAAATTCACTGCGGCAACTTGCGTCAAATGCACATGAGTCAGAGGAAGTCACTTCTTACATGCGAACATATGCTTCATGAGCTAGCATGAACAAATGTTTTTAAAAGTTTCCAACACTAGCTTAATGTTCAACGAAATTATGGAGAAGATAACAATGTTGTCGATGGGCTCAACAACAATTCATCCGGACTCCCATGGAGATGGAATTCCATAACTATGTGAACAAGGTGGTAGTATTGGTCAGACCCAAAAGATATAATGATGTATGCTCGAGGAAACAACCACGAGTAAGACAACATTACGAATATCGTTGGTTCTGATTTGATTTGAGAATAGCCCACACCCAAATCAAAGATGAGGTAAGACAATAGGCCCAACAACTGATCACGAGGATCAATCAATGAGGATAACATCTTTCTTCGATACACACAAAAGGATAACCCTTTGGAATGAACTGAGTCGAACAAACTTTTATCTTCCAACTCTCCAAGTTGTTGTTTAGCTTAACCAACTAGCTCAGGGGTACCCCACACGGATTCTTGGAGAAGGGGTGGTTTACAAGATACCAACTTGATCACGAACTAAACATAGCGGTCAGGTGACGACCTGGTGATACTTCCGAGAAGATATTCAGAAAATCATGAGCCACCAGTATGTCACTAAGCTCGAGAACTATCTTGCTTTTGAAGGCAAGATGATATGATCAAATGAGCGAGGACTTGTCAAGATCCTAACTCATCAATCGAAGTGTGCACCAGGAAAATGGACTAGGTGGCACAATCAACCTTAGGGTGATGATTCAGTAATCAACATGCTAAGAATGAGAGTATTGTCCATTAACTACCAAGCAACGGAGTTGCTAGCAGTATTGATTTCACACATCACGATTCACTTGTCGGTATTCCGGTTGCAACAACACGGGACCGAAGAATGAACAATGATGGCAAGAAGTATCACTGCGTCAAGAATTCATAAGAGGTGGTGCAACTCTCATGACAATCCTGACATAAAGAAGGTAATACTTCAGGGTATAACAGAACGAAGGCTGGATTGGCATTTTGATCTGTGGAATACAACTACTTTGACCCAATCCTAGATGTGGATGAGGTACTGGAGTTTGTTTCTCCTAGTCATTCCAGAATAGAATGGCTTGACGGACCACAAGAATAATAGGCATCGATGAACGAATGCACGCATACTCTTGACTATCAATTGATAGACGAGGGTCGGAAGACAACTAAAATGGGACAACCCAAAAGAACATATGATTTTCCGGGTTGTGGATGCATAGGTTAGTATGTCGAACCAAGTTCAACATTTCTTCCGGATAACCCATGCGGAAAGGTAGGACTGGCAGATTCACAACACAGGATAGGAAACTCATTGAGAGCACTCTTGTTGTGATCTTTCGGTTCAAGAGAACTTCTGCCAAAATGGTTCATGGTATTTGGAAGAAGGGAATACCACGGACCTCGAGGACTATCGCAAAGGTTACTAATATCGTAAGGAACTAGCAAACACTATCAACACGAGGTAAGTAGGGTGAATCTCGGGTTCAAAACCCAAGGAATAGAATACCTACTACTAAGTGGCATCATGGGATGCTTTCGAGAAGAAAGGCCAGAAGCATCACACTGGGATACAAATCATGGCTAGATTACTAGATGACTCCCTAAAACACCTGGGGTCATAATAATAGCTCCAACATATATGTCAAGGCAATAAATTACCTCAACGCACCGGTTAGTGTGCTTATTCTGACCATAAAGGACATCGGGAATGGAAAGAAAGGATTTGCAAATGCATCAGACTATTTAGAAACCTAGGATGACTCGGACAGCATAACGGCTGTAAATGCTCAAAAGTTTGGAGACATACTACAGAAATGGTGGCATAGCCACTCCAAAGCGCAATATCAAGGTTTCGAGACCAACAGTTATGAACATACGGAAGTAGTAAAACTGAGCTAAGATTTGAAGCTAACAATTCTATAGGTCTATGGATTAGTAACACGTCATCCTGATAGATAGATGAGAAAGCCTAGTTCTTAATCCCCGTAGAAGAGAAGAGGTTGACTCAGATCAGAAGGCCATGAGGTATAAGGAGTAAAAAGAGCCTTACGTTCCAACCCACAATCAATTCCCTTATATAACTAAAGCATTTCTAGACTCAACTTCGACCAGTTTGGCTTGGTAATCCTACAGGCAGTCAAGCTCTGATACCAAAGCTGTCAGGACCCCGACTCAATGCCACATCGATCTAGCATGTCACACATCATATCACTTTGCGGCCTCACGCACGGTATCCCAACGGGTGTCGCCTTACCTTTGCCCGGGACTGTTTGCGCCTTTTGGCACACGTATATGATAGTGTCGCTAGCATCCATATGATAAGGAGCCCGGGCTGACATGGCTAGTCGTAAACCCAAAGTGGCACAAACTTACAGGACAGCATCCATGACTCAAAGATCGAACGTGTCGGTCATCACGAAAGTGAATCCAGTCAGTAGCACTGGGCTAGCAGACTCGGTGAACCGGGCTGTAGCGGCTAACAGACTCCGGTATTCATCGCGTGACATTTCCCGAGGGACGTATACGTGAACAAAGAAGGACACATGCCGGCCAGCCTAAGTGTTCCGGAGCAAAGAGTAAGCTACCATGGCTCGGTGGAAACACTAGGAGACATTTCCGTAAGAGAGGCTACTAAAGATAAACAACTAGATAGTCAGATCCCACACATACCAAGCATTTCAATAACATACACACAATATGCTCGATATGTGCAGATACAACATGGCATCACAACATGACTCTACGACTCAAGTATTTAATCATTAGGCTCCGAAGAGCGAGATATTACAAACAGAGGTCTCATGACCCAACATTCAGAGCATACAAGTCAAGCACAAGCGGAAGCTAACATGTCTGAGTACAGACATCTACAAATGAAAAGGCTTAGAAGCCTGACTATCTACCAGATCCTGCCGAGGGCACAAGATCGTAGCTGAGGTAACAAGCTAAACGTCGAAGTCCATGTGGAACTACTAGCGAGACCAAGTCTCTCGCAAAAACATAATATAGGCAAACGTGAGTACAAATGTACCCAAAGAAGACTTACATCGTAACTAACTACATATGCATCATTATCAATAAAGGGATGATGGAGTTTAAGCGCAGACAAGCCAGCTTTGACTCGGTGGCTATCCCGAACTACGATCGTAATGTAACTCTTTTGAGGTGGCGCTTACACGAGTCCACATATTCACCATATCAATACTCCACTATGGATCCGCCCCGCCTCCCTCACGAGAACGCCATCCATAGCACTCACGCTATCTTGCGATTTTAGAGTATCCACTTTCACTTGTCTATGAACTGCATAAGGGTCCAAGTTTCCATATCCGAGGAATCCGCTATTCAATAGATAATGATAACCCCGCAGGGTGTACTTCTTCACACACGCTCTCGCCACTTATCGCCTCAGACACGCCATGTACCTCGGCAACCTTCAAGCGAAGCCGCGAGAGGAGTCGGCCACGCCTACCTAAACACTCAAGTCTCTCGTCCGTGTTTATCGCCTATTCGGGTTCCATCCGCAAGGAGATCCGGCTGGGTGTCGCCACGGCCCCAAACGATGTGAGCAGGGTTCCCGAGCCCACCATCCGGTGCCACTCGCACACCGTACATCAGGCCTAGTCTGTCCCAAGCCCACCTGCACGGGTGCCACTTGGTAGACTACTAACACTACCTACAAACACCGAAACTAGTTGCAACTCCCAGGACAGAGAACAAGGGTGATTAAGAAGCCGAGAGGGGTCGAGTTACGGAACCCAATGTGTGGTAGTAACTGCTCATGGATCACAAACACGTAACTCAGTTCACGAGGACGGCTGCAATGAGACAACCCACCATGTACTCCTACATGGCCTCTCACCGCTACCTTTTACCAAAACATGTTCACACATTTAGCTCTCAACAAGAGGGACATGTTCACACACCTCCGATTCATTCCCGATGAATCGGACTGACTCAACTCTAAGCGATAGCGAGCATGACAAACAAGCATGGATGAGTAGGCATATCGGGGCTCAAACAACTCCTACTCATGCTAGTGGGTTTCATCTATTTACCGTGGAATGACAGTCATGCAAAGGATAAAGGGGTTCAGCTACCGCAGCAAGTAACAGTTGTATCGTTGTTGTCCTAATGCAGTAAAAGAGAGCAGGAGCGAGAGAGTGGGATTGTATCGGAATGAACAAGGGGGTTTTGCTTGCCTGGCACTTCTGAAGATATTATACTTCTTCATTGGTGTCATCGAACTCATCGTCGGAACGCGTCTATAGAGAGGGGCAATTACCGACAACTGAGAAAGAAACACAATCAATGCAAATGCACAATATGATGCATGATCATGACATGGCAATATGCTGTGATTTGAGCTAATGCAACTAGCAACAGATTAAATGAAGTTGGTTTGAATACAGGATTCAAATTCAAACTCCATATGTGATTATTCAAATGCCATTTAAATGTTTTCTGCTAAACAGCAGCTATAAGTTGTTCTAACATGCATGAAAATGGTACAGATGGATAGATTGGATTTTTCTGATAATTTTTCATATATAAGTTATTTCAATCTGAGCTACCGTTGAATTTCTATGAATTTTTGAAGTTAAAATCATTTTCTGAAATTTCCTGGATTTATTTTAAATCCGTAAAATTATTAATTGCGCCACCGACATCATCATGACGTCAGCAGGTCAACAGCGCCAACTAGGGTCAAACCCGACAGTGGGCCCCACATGTCGATGTCCTAGTTAATTAACCAAGACTGTTAGCGCTAATTTAGTCCTAACTAAAAGTGTCGATGAGGCATGGGCCCACATGTAAGTGACCCGAGGGTCATTAGATTAGTGCCCGATGGCGCTTTCGCCGAGTTAGGCCGCCGCCATGGCCGACGCGGCGGAGGTGCTCGGAAATGCCCACGTGGCTCGGTTCGAGGTGTGCTTGGGCTCGTTGAGAGCCCTCTCGCCGCCGCTGCCGAACGGTGGTGGTGGTCGTGCCTGTGGTGGACGGAACCGACGACGGCGAGCTCGTGAGCGGCGGCCGGAGCTCGGGTGCGGTCGGGTTCGGTGCTGCTGCTCACAAACGAGGGAGCTGAGGCGCTGGAGGGGCTCTACGGGTCGCGGGGAGCACAACGGTTGCACGGCCGTGACCAAATGGTCGCCGGAGCGACGCCGGTGACAAGCTCGAGCGGCGGCGAGCTTCGGTGACGGTGGGGAATGGCGCCACGGCATGCGATTTGAGACGGAGAAGAGGGGGTTCGGGAGGAGCTCACAAGGATCGAACGGAGGGGTCGGCGAGCTCGGGAAGCTTCATGACGGCGAATTTATGCGGCGATCTCCGGGCACCGGGGATGAGGGAGACGGCATGGGCGACGATGCAGGGCTCCCGGCGTCGCACGGCTCGGTGAGGAGGGATGGAGGTCGAGGCGGAGCTCGTGGGCGTGTCGGGAGGCGTGGGGTGGCGGTGGTCATGGCGAACGGCGCTGGTGGCGACGGCCGCTCGGGTGTCTTCTGGGAGAGGAACAGGGGAGGGGAGAGAGTGCGGCGAGTGAGGGAGAGGCGAGAGGGGCTTCGAGGCGTCTCCGTGGCACGCCTGGGGGGGTCGAGGCTGAGCGGCTGAAGCAGGAGGTGGCAAGGCGTCGTCGGCGCGCTCGCCACGCACCTGTTTGTCCTCCTGGCAGGAGGAAGACGACAGGGGGAGGCTGGTGGGCTGGGCCGGCCACTTGGGCCGCCAGGTGGGCCAGGTGGGTGAGGCCAGGTGAGTGCCGGGTAAGTTTCTTCTCTCTGTTTTCTATTTTAATTACTGTTTTCTATTTTCTGTACTTTTGTGGCATTATTAAAAATAGTTAGACACCTTCAAAAATCCTGAAAATAATCATAGGCTCTGTTTAGATTAATGCCAACAGCCCACACTTATTTCCAGAATTATTTGAGCATTTAAAATATTTACTAGCATTTAAATGCCCAAATGCAAAGTACATATGATTTAATTCAGTGACCAAATATGTCATGGAAAATGTGCAACACCCACAGTTATTGCTTCTAGCATTTTCCGTAAATGATGAACATTTTTTTAAAGCCATTTGGATTCACTGAAATTATTTTAGTTGAACCTAGTTGAATTCTTTCTGATGCTAGGGTTTAGTCAATCCCCATTTCAACTTAAATAGAATTTAAACATGATGCAACAAGATGCAAAACACCAGGCAGTACCAGAAGCTAGGGATGTGACAGATAAGCTCAGATATGTGCTCCAGATCCACTTTGATTCCTCCAACAATGAAGCAGAATACGAAGCACTTTTGTATGGGTTGCGCATGGCCATTTCACTCGGCGTCCGTCGCCTTATGGTTTATGGTGACTCAGATTTGGTGGTCAATCAGGTGATGAAGGAGTGGGACGTTAGAAGCCCAGCCATGACTGGTTACTGCAATGCAGTAAGAAAGCTTGAGAAGAAATTTGAAGGGTTAGAGCTCCATCATATACCCCGACCGAAGAATCAAGCGGCTGATGATTTGGCAAAGATAGGTTCCAAGAGAGAAGCCATTCCCATTAATGTGTTCTTGGAACATATCCATACTCCATTAGTTCAGGAAGATCCTTTTACCGAAGAAGCTCCGCAGCCAAAAAGTGTCACAGATCCGACTGAAGTTGAAATCCCAGCAGTGGTCGACCTGATCATGGAAGCATTGGTCATCACTCCCGATTGGACAGTGCCATACATCGCGTATATCTTAAGGAAAGAGCTCCCAGAGGATGAAGAAGAGGCTCGACAGATCGTCCGCCGATCCAAAGCCTTTACCGTGATAAAGGGACAGTTGTATAGAGAAAGCGCGATCGAGTCGACCGAAAATGTATAACGCCGTAAGAAGGTCGGATAATCCTTGACGATATCCACTGGGGACCTGTGGCCATCATGCGTCCTCTCGGACCATTGTGGCTAAAGCATACCGAGCGGGATTTTACTGGCCAAGAGCAAATGAAATGGCAAAGGAGATAATCGACAAGTGTGAAGGATGTCAATTTTACTCCAATATATCACACAAGCCCGCCTCAGCCTTGAAGACCATCCCACTCGTCTGGCCTTTCGCGGTATGGGGATTGGATATGGTTGGACCATCGAGAATGCATGAGCGGCTTCACCCATGTGCTGGTAGCAGTCGACAAGTTCACTAAATGGATTGAAGCTAAACCCATCAAGAATCTCGATGCCGGCACTGCTGTCAGCTTCATCAGGGAGTTGATATCCAGATATGGAGTTCCACATAGCATCATCACTGATAATGGGTCGAACTTCGATTCCGAGGAATTCAGAGCCTTTTGCACATCTCAGGGCACATGAGTCGACTATGCTTCAGTCGCTCACCCCCAGTCGAATGGACAGGCATAATGAGCAAATGGTTTAATTCTCAAAGGGCTGAAACCCCGACTGATGCGCGATCTCAAGCACGCGGCTGGTGCATGGGTCAACGAACTTCCGTCAGTACTTTGGGGATTAAGGACCACACCTAATCGGTCGACTGGGAGAACTCCGTTCTTCTTGGTCTACGGAGCTGAAGCAGTCTTGCCGAGTGACCTGCTTCACAATGCACCCCGAGTCAAACTCTACACTCAAGATGAAGCGAGCAAGCCCGACAGACGCAATGACCTTCTAGAAGAAGAAAGGGAGATGGCCATGATCCGATCGACCATTTATCAGCAGGACTTGCGTCACTTCCATGCCAAAAACGTGAAGAGTCGAGCCTTCCAAGAAGGAGATTTGGTTCTCCGAGTGGATTAGCAGAAGCCACACAAGCCCGCTCCTACTTGGGAAGGTCCCTTCATCGTCACCAAAGTTCTCAACAATGGGGCGTACCGTCTTTACAATGTCGGTCACCAGATTGACGAGCCCCGAGCTTGGAATGCGGAGCTGCTCCGCCCCTTTTATACTTAAGTATTCACTCGGATGAGATGTAATAAAAGTACTTCTGTAGTTTATTTATCAAAGACAAGAGTGTTATAATTTTCCCAGTGATTGTTGCTACTTTTGTTTACATGAGCAGTCCCCCAGTGGGTGGCTTAGCCGCGAATCCATTTTGCCTAAGTTTGCAAAAAAATCCTTGCCGAGTGGTGAGCCAGTCTCCCACTCGGGGGCTTAGCTGCGAATCCGTTTCGCCTAAGTACTTTCAAATCCTACCGAGTGGTGAGCCAGCCTCCCACTCGGGGGCTTAGCTGCAGTCCAAGTACTCGCCTAAGTTTAACAAAATCCTGCCGAGTGGTGAGCCAGCCTCCCACTCGGGGGCTTAGCTACAGCCCAGTGCTCACCTAAGTTTTTGAAAATCCTACCGAGTGGAGAGCAAACCTCCCACTCGGGGGCTTAGCTGCAGCCCAGTGCTCGCCTAAGTTTTTAAAATCCTACTGAGTGGAGAGCAAACCTCCCACTCGGTGGCTTAGTTGCTTCCCAGTGCTCGCCTAAGTTTTTGAAAATCTACCGAGTGGAGAGCAAACCTCCCACTCGGGGGCTTAGCTGCAGCCCAGTGCTCGCCTAAGTTTTTGAAAATCCTACCGAGTGGAGAGCAAACATCCCACTCGGGGGCTTAGCTGCAGCCCAGTGCTCGCCTAAGTTTTTGAAAATCCTACCGAGTGGAGAGCAAACCTCCCACTCGGGGGCTTAGCTACAGCCCAGTGCTCGCCTAAGTTTTTGAAAATCCTACCGAGTGGAGAGCAAACCTCCCACTCGGGGGCTTAGTAGCAGCCCAGTGCTCGCCTAAGTTTTTGAAAATCCTACCGAGTGGAGAGCAAACCTCCCACTCGGGGGCTTAGCTGCAGCCCAGTGCTCGCCTAAGTTTTTGAAAATCCTACCGAGTGGAGAGCAAACCTCCCACTCGGGGGCTTAGCTGCAGCCCAGTGCTCGCCTAAGTTTTTGAAAATCCTACCGAGTGGAGAGCAAACCTCCCACTCAGGGGCTTAGCTACAGCCCAGTGCTCGCCTAAGTTTTTGAAAATCCTACCGAGTGGAGAACAAACCTCCCACTCGGGGGCTTAGCTGCAGCCTAGTGCTCGCCTAAGTTTTTGAAAATCCTACCGAGTGGAGAGCAAACCTCCCACTCGGGGGCTTAGCTGCAGCCCAGTGTTAGCCTAAGTATGAGATTCATTCCGCTCTGCTAGGACCACGAGATGCAAGTCGACTGCTACCTTCCCCTTCAGAGCTCCGCCACAAATACAATGTGCACTCCATCCCGATCCGCAAGGACACAAGTCTACTGCAATATGTGCTTCATTCCTACCTGCAAGAGTGCATCAAAGCACTAGCATATATTCCGAGCGAAGTACAATGTTCGTTCGAAGAAAAATGCAAACATATTCAACGGCAAACCCAAGTTCAGATAGCATCCTACGGATCCAGAAGTGCTCAGGCACCAAGCCTGTTAAAGTTTACCGGTTACAAAAACCACTCGGCATTCCGAGGCAAATTTAAGGCATCAAGCATAAAAGTTTTTTTACTCCTCCTGTGGAGGACTGGAAGGCGCGACAAACTCGTCCAGATCGATTCCATCTGCAATCCGAGTGGCAGCAACAATGAAGGTCTCCATGAAAGATCGAAAGTCATGCTTCTTGCTGTTGGCCACTTTGAGAGACGCCAGCTTGTCCTCTCGTGCGTCCTTGCAGTGAACACGGACCAGAGACAGAGCAACATCAGCACCACACCTGGCAGAAGACTTCTTCCATTCTGGCACTCGACTTGGAACTTCATTCAGTCGAGTCATCAGAGACTCGAGGTCATTCTGAAGTGTTTCCCCCGGCCAGAGTGTTGAGTCGATGCGCGACGTTGCAACCATCAGTCTAGCAAGATAGTCGACCACATCAGCAACACGAGACTCCAGTCGGAGCACGTTCATGGCGGCTTCATCCTTCACAGGAGAGTTGATGGGATCCAGGCTTGTCTCCAATCGACCAGTCTCTTCCACAAAGTTTTGGCAGAATTCTGTAGACACAAACCAAAAGATAAGCCAACAGTTTTGTGGTAAGTTCATAATTACAAGCCTGTCGGATACAAGGGATTACCTTCAAGCATGAGGAATAGCTTCTTGGCGAGTCCTCCCAGATAAACCTCTAGATCATTCTTCTTTCCCACCAGTTTGCTAGCCTTGTCGCTCAGGGCTATCTTGTCGTTCTTCAGTCGACTGACCTCCTTGTTGGCTGCATCGAGAGCAGCTTTTAGATTGGTATTCTCCTCTTCAAGTTTGCTGATTGAAGCCAGCTTTTCTTCTGCGAGTTTCGTCTTGTCCGAAGCCGCTTTCTGCGCCTCGGCGAGGTCAAGGTCCTTCTTCTTCAGAGCATCCCTCAGTTTATCTGCAAAATGACAGTGAGATCAGACTCAAGAGTGGACAAGAAATAAGGGCAGTCGTCAAGGTTCTCACCAAACATACCTTTTGCCTCCTCCTTCGCCTTCATGAAGTTCTCCTGGACAAGCTTCAGATCAAGTTCGAGCTGGATATGCTTATTCTCCAACTCAGTATAACGAGCCGCAAGCTCGCAAGATTTCTGCGAAAGATCAATCGGCAGACGTCAAAGATAGGTCACTTCCGAGTGACTAAGAGAAAAATTGTAGCATTTCTAAGACTACACCCGAATCAAAATATTCAACTGTACTCTCGGGGACTACACCCAGTGGGTGCACTCAGCATGCCCCCACTGGTCTATCGACTCGGGTCAATCAGTCGACCGAAAGAGACAAAAAGGTTATGGTCCTAAACTATAGCTAACTGCCAGCAGTTAACCTTAAAAAAAGTTCTTAAGACCATAGTCGACTGCCAGCAGTCGACCATGGTCTTGGGGACTACACCCAATGGGTGCACTCAGCGTGCCCCCACTGGTTCCATGATTCCATTCGACCAGATCGAGTGGAGAAAGTAAAGAGAAAACGTTCAAGGTATAAAGACTGTGGTCGACTGCCAGTAGTCCACCATAGCCTTGGGGACTACACCCAGTGGGTGCACTCAGTGTGCCCCCACCAATCCAGATATTCAATCGACACACCCAGTGGGTGTACAAATACTAAGATCTTCAAAAAGAAAAGTTTTCAGGTACCATATCCTAACAGAACGGTCGGTGATCAACTAACCTAGACATTGCTCTGAAGGGCCGAACTTGCATCATAAGCTGCTTGGCTGGCCTCTCGGATCGCCTTCACCTGCTACATCATGACCCCCGCCTGGCGTATAGCTTCTTTAGCAGTGCCTGCTTGGTCCTCCAGGATGTAGTGGGTGGAGAAAAGGGAAGGCGGATCAGCACTCGACGACGAGGGGCGAACACTCGTCAGCGGCACGGCAAAGGATACGGTAGCCCGAGTGACGTTGCCCCCTTCCGGATCCAGCGTCTTAGGTGCTGATACAACCTGAGCAGTCTTGCCAGCTGACGTCTTCCTGTTCCTCCTCTGCCTCAGTGGCTCCTCATCGTCATCATCAGGGAGATCAGTGATGATATTAGGTGGAGCTATAGAAAAGATTCTAAGTTAAAAATGAAGATCCTGTCGACCGAAAACAAAACTACAGAGATCATACCAGGGTTGGAAGTGACAACATCCTCCATTTCTTGATCGTCATGTTTGATTGAGGTCTCAGAAGTAGCAGCGCTGCAATTTCAGAAATCGGTCGGTCAGCGAACGAGTCGACCAAGAGTGTATCCGTGTTAAACAACAAAACACAAGTTAGGACATTACCCGAAAATAGTGGGAATCACCATCCTCATCTTCGGCAAGGCCTTCGTCGGTTTTGATGACGCCGCTCGGGGTTGCTTCGGCACTTTCTCAGTCGGCACCAGAGAGTCGTCCGAGGATGTTTGGTCGACTGCACAACAGGCACGACCCCCTTTCCGCGCTCGACTGCAGGGTCATGGACGAGCTTGGATCGTCTTTCAGTACGAGGATGCTGGACTTCCTCCTCCTCTTCCTCGTCAGAGCCATCATCTTCTTCACCCTCCTCGCCATCCGATTCCCACTCCTCCTGACTTTCGCCTCCGCTCCCTTCC
This sequence comes from Aegilops speltoides, assembly GCA_021437245.1. Taxonomy (NCBI): domain Eukaryota; kingdom Viridiplantae; phylum Streptophyta; class Magnoliopsida; order Poales; family Poaceae; genus Aegilops; species Aegilops speltoides. Next base: position 105,200,405 of record CM038147.1, read on the forward strand.
TCCTCTTCGGTCCGTTCTTGCGCCCCGTTGGGCATCGAATACATCTCAGTAGTGATCTGGAAGACAACAAAACAAGATAGAAGTCAGTCGACCGAATGGTAGCAAAGCAGAATGAAGGAAACAGGGTAACGGTCGGAGATACGTGGTCAGACCTTGTCTGGTTCGTATGACTGGTCGAGTGGCGGGATCCTCCTGGCTCCACAGGGGTTATCTTTGTTCCCTGTGATGGAGGGCATCCACCTCTCCAGAGTGGCATCGTCGACCTCCTCCGGGTGAACCCGAGTGGTTTCTTCGGTACCAGAGTACATCCACATCGGATGGCCTCGATACTGAAGTGGCTGAATGCGCCATCGAAGGAAAACCTCCAGAAGATCCATGCCAATCACCCCGTCACGGATGAGCTGAACTACGCGCTCTACCAACATCTTAACCTGAGCCTTCTCCTCCGGGACCACCTTCAGAGAGGATGGCTTGTTCACTCGGTCCATGGAGAAAGGAGGGAGTCCAGTCGACTACCCTGGTGTCGGCTGGTCTTGGCAGTAGAACTAGGTCGACTGCCACCCTCGAACTGACTCGGGAAGGGTCATGACTGGAAAGGCACTTTTACTCCTCATCTAAACCCCAAGACCCCCACACATCTGGATTACTTGGGTTTTCTCGTCATTCGGACTAGCCTTTTTCACCGTCTGAGAGTGATAGGTGAAAATGTGTTTGAAAAGGCCCCAGTGCGGCCGACAACCCAAGAAGTTCTCACACAAGGACACGAAAGCTGCGAGATAGACAATAGAATTGGGTGTGAAGTGGTGGAGTTGCACTCCAAAGAAGTTCAGAAATCCCCGAAAGGAAGGATTCGTCGGTAGAGAAAACCCGCGATCAACATGGGTGGCTAAGAGGACACACTCACCCTCCTGAGGCTGCGGCTGCCACTCCTTCCCCGGAAGCCTCGCTGACCCATGGGGAATCAGTCCTTCGTTGGCGAGGTCGTCGAGGTCCTTCTGGCTGATGGTCGAGCGGATCCAGTCTCCCTAGATCCAGCCTTGCGGCAGGCCGGCCCGTGATGAGGATCCAGCCCGACTGCTCGCCCTCCCCTTTGCCTTCGTCGTCGCCTTCTTCGCCCGCTCCAAAGCCGCCGTCTTCTCCTTCGCCATCATCGTCGGTGAAGCAGGCACAGAGCAGCAGCACTGAGAAGGTGGCGAGCGCAGCGATTTAATCGAGGAAGAGGGAGGGAAAATGAGGGCGACTGCTCAAAAAACCCCGCCCAAAGGCCTTATATGAAGTCGCTTCGAGTGGTCGATCGGTAGGCCCGGACGATCTGTCAAATCCGCAAGATCAGCCGCTACAAGCGATACGTGGCGAAAAAGGTGGCGCGAAGATTGGGGCGTCCCTGCCTTATCCCATCCGAGTACCGCGGCCTCCTCCGCCCCGCGCGCTTCCCGAAATTCGGATCCCACTAAATCCGCGAACAGCAGAGCAACTTGTCAGACTGGAGATTTCTTCCGATCCGTCATTTGGAAGTCTACAAGCACAGAAAAGTCACACGACAGATACAAAGGATAGATCAAGGCGACTGAAAAAGAAGTTGATGCCGCCACTTGAAGTCGTTGATCCGGAACAAGACATACTCATAGCATGAAAAACGGGTCGGAAGAATTTTCAACTCCTTCCTCACTCAAACCTCGATCCATTCGGGGGCTAATGATGAAGCCATGTACCTAGGGTAGGGTCATGGACCTGTCCAAAGTACCCTACCCAAGGACATCTCTTGAAGAAACTGCCTTTCAGTCGACCTGGAAGGATTCCACTCGACGGACTCGAAGACACTCGACCATGAAGACTCACTCGACCGCCAGGAGATCTAGGGTCACTCTGCACCCAAACGGTCTATTATTAAGTAGTCTTTATGGCCATGATAGCACTTTATGTAGGGCGTTACCAGTAACGCCAGGCCTTTATGTACTTTAAACCCTGCATAACTAAGGGCCGGAGGGGTCCAGCAGACTCTATATAAGCCACCCTCCTCAAAGGTAAAGGGTTCGCACCTCAGAACTCATACGCATATAATCCAATGACCGCCTCCGGGCTCCGAGACGAGGGCTGTTACTTCCTCCGAGAAGGGCCTGAACTCGTAAATCCCTTGTGTATACAACTACTCCATAGCTAGGATCTTGCCTCTCCATACCTACCCCCCTATTCTACTGTCAGGCTTAGAACCATGACACCGTCTATATTTTAGAGTTGTGGGGTTTGCTTATGTCTTATGTCTTTTCCCGTTTGTGCAAATCCCGTATTGTCATTAATCCACCAAAAAGGGGGAGATTGTAAGGGCATATTTATCCCTAAAGTGTTTTGGTGATTGATGACAATGCTTTTGAGAACTAATCATGTGCATTGAGTTTTTCAGAGATTCATCCTTTGGCACGAGACGATTCCCTCCCCTCGGAGTGTCATTCAAGACGGTGCAGCTCTTTCGTTTCTCTGTTGGTGGACTAGTTTCGTAGGAGTCACCGTACTATCAAGAGGGGGTCCGCTTTGGTAAGGCTAGGGTGGAATCAACATGTACACATCCTTGTCACACCCTCTGAGCCTTTCCGCTTCAATGGGGAGTTCATTCCATTCCATATGTGCTTAATCTGGTCCCAGCAGTAGTACCGCGGGCCACAATGGTAGTACCGCCCGAGTGCAACAAGTGGCAGTACCGCTCCTCAGCGGTAGTACCACTTGGAGCCCTCCGCCGTAGTACTGCTGCGGCTCCGTGCTCCTACCGCCTCGACTCGAGGGCTCGTTTCTCGTGTCGGGTTTTGCGGCATTAGTTGCGGCAGTAGAGGCGGTAGTACCGCTCCTAAGCGATAGTACCGCCCTTACCACCACGGTAGTACCGCTCTGGGTCCAGATCCTCCCTTTGCCCCTCGCTCCCCTCTTTTGCGCGGCAGTATCGTGAGGTGGAACGGTAGTACCACTGGCCACAGCGGTAGTACCGCCCTCCCCAGTGGTAGTACCGCTCTCTGTGGGGCTGCTTTGGGGGGTAACGGTTGGATTGTTCCCCCCACTATATAAGGGGGTCTTCTTCCCCAAAGTTGACCTACCTCTTCCCCCAAAAGCTCCATTGTTGCTCCAAGCTCCATTTTCGCCCGATCTCTCTCCCTAGCCAATCAAACTTGTTGATTTGCTCGGATAGGTTGAGAAGGCCCCGATGTACACTTCCAACAAGAGAAATTTGATTCCCCCCACTAATCCCTAGCGGATCTTGTTACTCTTGGGTGTTTGAGCACCCTAGACGGTTGAGGTCACCGCGGAGCCATAGTCCATTGTGGTGAAGCTTTGTGGTGTCGTTGGGAGCCTCCAATTAAGTTGTGGAGATTGCCCCAACCTTGTTTTTAAAGGTTCAGTCGCCGCCCTCAAGGACACCAATAGTGGAATCACGACATCTCGCATTGTGTGAGGGCGTGAGGAGAATACGGTGGCCCTAGTGGCTTCTTGGGGAGCATTGTGCCTCCACACCACTCTAACGGAGACGTACTTCCCCTCAAAAGGAAGGAACTTCGGTAACACATCCTCGTCTTCACCGGCTCCACTCTTGGTTATCTCGTGCCTTTACTTGTGCAAGCTTATTTGTGTTGTATCCCTTGCTTGCTTGTTTACTTGTTGTTATTGCATCATATAGGTTGCTCACCTAGTTGCATATTTAGACAACCTACTTTGTTGCAAACTTTAATTTGGTAAAGAAAAGCTAAAAATTGTTAGTTGCCTACTCACCCCCCTCTAGTCAACTATATCATTCCTTTCAACCGCGTGACTTGATGCAACGTATGATTTAGCATTGTTGCATGAGGAGCTTGGAATGGATTTACACCTATTAACACTGTCAGTAGTGCTAAGTATTGTCCCATGCCATTGCCACCAACAAAAAACAGAAGCTATGAGGAAAACAGTAGTTCATATGTCCAAAAATCAGTTACTACTGAAGATAAGTGGTCTGCCTTGCGTGTATTTTTGTAAATCCATGGGCCTTTGTTTTGTGCGTGGTGAAAAATGGTCCAAGGACCATAATTGCAAGTCTTCAATTCAGTTGCAAATTGTAAAATATCTCATTGATCATATCCAGTCTGAAGATAATGCTCCCTCTGTCAGCACAGAACAACTATCTGCTTACAGTATGCACTTGTCTGCTGCAGCTGCTGGGAAAAATTCTGATGCCCCAACTTTACAACTGTTGATAGAGTTGCAGGGTATGGATCTAGTATTTTGGTAGACTCAGGCAGTATCCATTCCTTTGTAGATAGTGGACTGCAACATAAACTGTCCAATTTTTAGAAGATCTCTCATGTGTCACTAACTGTAGCTGGTGGTGGTGTCTTGCAATGTAATTCCATCTTAAAGGGTTGTTCCTGGAATTGTGTTTCTATTGAGTTTGCTAGTGATTTCAGAACCCTTCCATTAGCGAGTTATTATGGCATAATTGGTTTGGACTATCTTGGAAAACACACTCCTATGCAAGTTGATTGGGTGCAAAACTGGATGTCCTTTACTTATGAAGGACAGGTAGCCACCTTACAAGGATTGTTACCTAAAGATGTTGTGACGGTGTTTTCTATTTCCTTGCTGAGACATGTTGACGAGTCTGTTAAACATCCAGAATTGCAAGTATATTGTTGGATAAATATGTTGTTGTGTTTGAAACCCCAACTGCTTTACCACCAAGAAGACTAAAAGATCATACCATCCCACTCATTCTTGGAGCAAGACCAATATATGTTAGACGTTATAGAATTTCTCATCATCTTAAAGATGACCTGGAAAAACAAATTAAGGAGTTGCCAGATTTGGGCATGATCAGTCACAGTACCAGTGCCTTTTCCTCTCCTCTGCTGTTAGTTAAAAATGAGGAAGGAGCTTGGAGGATGGTTGTGGATTATAGACATCTCAATGCAATTACTTTGAAAAGCAAGTATCCAGTGCCTGTTATAGATGAACTTCTATAGAGCTGTCAGGAACTTGTTGGTTTCCTAAACTTGATTTGAAGGCTGGTTATCATCAGATAAGATTAGCACCCGGAGAAGAGTATAGGACAGCTTTTCAGACACACAATGGCCATTATGAATTTAATGTTATGGGCTTCGGTCTGACAGGGGCACCATGAACATTTAAAGGGACTATGAATTATGATTTATCTCTTGTTTTGAGGAAGTGTGTAGTAGTGTTCCTTGGTGATATACTAGTGTTCAACAAAACTTTGCAAGAACATTGGCAACATTTGGTTGAGGTGTTGTCTATATTGCATAAGGAACAATGGAAGGTTAAAATGTCTAAGTGTGATTTTTCTCAGCCCAAAAAAGCTTATCTGGGAGAAACCTTATAGATAGGATTTTAGCAGTAGTGTGGGGTAAAAGCACAGCGCTACTGCTATATAGTAGCAGCGCGGGTAGTTAACCGGCGCAACTCCGTAGCAGTAGGGCTGGCCAGCCACCCCGCACTATTGCTAAGTGGCCCCACCCTTAGCCCACGGGGCTACCCATAGTAGCAACAAGGCCTCGGTAACCACCGGTACTGCTAAGCCTGTAGCAGTAGTGCTTTCCCAGGACAAGGCGCTACCACCATGTGTGTACTATGCTAGTAGGTGGGCCCAATGTAGCAGCAGCGTGGGTTACCTAGCCAACACAACTGCTACGACCCGTAGTAGTAGTGTTGGTCCCTAACCTGCGTTGCTACTAACCCAAGCTTATCGTCTTCCTCTCCGCGCAACCGATCCTCACTCTCCCTCTCCCTCTCCATCCTCTCCCCACGCCACATCATCATCGCCTGCTGCCATCGGAAGAGATCAAGGTATCTCCTCCCTCCACCTCTCTTCCTCCCTCTCCTTCCACCTCCCTCTTCATCCCTCCTGCCTCCTCCCTCTCCTTGCCTCATCCGTCCTCCTCCTCCCTCACTCCCTCCTGCCTCCTTCCTCCCTGCCTTGTTTGTCCTCCTCCGCCCTCAATCTCCCTCCCTCCCTCCTACCTCCTTCCTCCCGGTCACCTCCCTTCCTGCCTCGTCCTCCTTCTCCCTCCAGCTAGCTCCCTCCCTCCCTCGCTCATCCCTCCCTGTTCCTCCCTTCACCTCCATCTGTTTTTAAATTTTTAGTAAAGGGAATTAGTAACAGAAATTAGTTAACTTAATACTTTATACTTTCTACTTTACTTAATTAGTTAAAAAATTACTTGGTAGAAACATGTATTGGACACTTAGTTGGTAGAGATTATAACTTGTAATAGAATAGAAAATAAATTATAGTAATAGAAATTTTAGTAAAAAAATAAGTAATAGAAATTTTTTATGTGTAGAAATTTTTCAATATAGAAATGTATTGGAATGCCATATGATAAATTTTTAGGTATCACATTTAGTAATAGAAGTTTGTTGTAAGAAAATTTAGGTATAGCAATTATAGTAATGAAATTTTTAGTAAGTGTTGAATAGAGTAGAACTAGGGTATTTAGTTATATCAATCTCACATTGCCAAATTTAGAGAGAGAGAGAGAGAGACCTAGTTTCTATATTGAACTGATACGTCTCCAATGTATCTATAATTTATGAAGTATTCATGCTGTTATATTATCATTCTTAGATGTTTTACAATCATTTTATAGCAACTTTATATCTTTTTTGGGACTAACCTATTGACATAGTGCCCAGTGCCAGTTGCTGTTTTTTTTGCTTTTTTTTACTTCGCGGGAAATCAATATCAAACGGAGTCCAAACACAGCGAAATTTTTTGGAGAATTTTTTTGGTCCAGAAGACCTAGGATGGGCTAAAAAAGTACCAAAGGGGAGGCCCGAGGTGGGCACAACCCACCTGGGTGCGCCCAGGGGGATTGTGCCCCCTCAGCGACCTCCCTCTTCGCCCTATAAATTGCCAAATATTCCAAAAACCCTCGGGGCAACCCCAGATCAGAAGTTCCGCCACTGCAAGCCTCTGTAGCTACGAAAAACCAATCTAGACCTTGTTCTGGCACCCTGCCGGAGGGGGAAATAATCGCCGGTGGTCATCTTCATCATCCTGACGGCCACTATGATGAGGAGGGAGTAGTCCACCCTCAGGGCTGAGGGTTTGTTCCGGTAGCTATGTGTTTAATCTCTCTCTTGTGTTCTTGAGATGACACGATCTTGATGTATCGCGGGCTTTGTTAATATAGTTGGATCATATGGTGTTTTCCCCTCTCTATCTTGTTGTGATGAATTGAGTTTTCCCTTTGAGATTTCGTTTTTATCGGATTGAATATTTTTTTGGATTTGAGAGCACTTGATGTATGTCTTGCTATGAATACCTGTGGTGACAATGGGGTATCATATTGATTCACTTGATATGTGTTTGGGCACTCAATTCGCGGATTCCCGAGGTGACATTGGGGTAATCTATGCATAGGGGTTGATGCATGTTCTCGTCTTTGTTTCTCCGGTAGAAATCTTGGTGCACTCTTTGAGGTTCTTTGTGTTGGTTTGAGTATTATGAATCTGAAATTGTTTGATGCATATCGTATAATCAACTCACGGATATTCGTGGTGACATTGGAGTATCTAGGTGACATTAGAGTTGGTTGATGTGTATCATATGGTGTTATTTTAGTACGAACTCTTGGTTAGATCGATCGGAAAGAATAGCTTGGCGTTATTTTAGTACGAACTCTAGGGTAGATTGATCGGAAAGAATAGCTTTGAGGTGGTATCGTACCCTACAAATAATTTCTTCTTATGTTCTCCGCTAGACAGGAACTTTGGAGTGATTATTCATCACACTCTGAGGGATGGTTATATGATCCAATTGGATTAGCATTGTTGAGAGATTGCACTAGAGAAAGTACGGACCCTAGGCCTTGTTTTCAAGCATTGCAATACCGTTAGTGCTCACTTTTATCATTCGCTACCTTGCTGTTTTTATTTATGTAGATTATAAAAATATATTTCTACCATCCATATTACACTTTTATCACCATCTCTTCGCCGAACTAGTGCACCTATACAATTTTCCATTGTATTGGCTGTGTTGGGGACACAAGAGATTTCTTTAATTTGGTTGCAGGGTTGTTTGAGAGAGACCACCTTCATCCTACGCCTCCCACGGATTGATAAACCCTAGGTCATCCACTTGAGGGAAAATTGCTACTGTCCTACAAAACTCTGCGCTTGGAGGCCCAACACGAGTTTACAAGAATAAACTCGCATAGTAGACATCATGAACCATTGTGAATGAGCACCAAGTTTGAATGCTCATGTGTGGCGCATGGTATATCACCGACGAGCCGGTCGACAACGCCCAAAAGATCACCGACGACACCTGCATCTTCGACAACCATCGTCTATAGTGAGTAAACATGTATATCTAGTGTCGTGTACTAGTGTTGCTCAAATATGATCGAGATTTAGACATGTGATATGTAGTGTTGTGTACTACTAGTGCTGTCACACATGAATATTTGGAAAATGAAGGATATGTGCTTGCCTAAGTGGCCTATATATGTTTGTAGGAAACACCTCTGAGTGTCCTATGTTTTGCCAGAGTGTTGATTCATTTCCGTTTCGGCAAATTTCAGGCGCTCGATATGTACTATTTTAGCAAAGGTCATGCCGGATTTTTCCGTGAATTTTAGCATGACTTGTGCTAGAATATGTAGGAAATATCGAGTGGCCCGAGTTTGCTAGAAAGAGAATTAAATGACATTTTGGGTTGACTTAAAGTCTGGGGGCTCCATACATGACAATTAAAAATTTAGTGAGAGAGAGTCTCCACCATAAATGAGAGAAGAAGAATACCGACTGTTGTCGTGGGGGTCGCTTCTCTCCTTCTTCTCCTTGTGATAGACCATTGTTATGCACTAGGGGAAGGAGGAGTGGCGACCATCATCGACGGTCAAAAAATTAGTGACGGAGAGTGTCCACCATATACGAGAGAAGAAGAATCCCGACTGTTGTCGTGAGAGGAGCTTCTTTTTTATTTGAAGGTGCTAGACATTTTGGTGTAATGCACTTTCAAATGAATTTAGGAGCTTCCATCACCGACGATCGCAAATGTTAGAGAGAAAGAATCCTAACAGACCCATAGACAACCCGTGATGAATAATAATGATATAATTTAGTTTTTGTAGTACATATATTGAATTTTTGAAGTTTAATCTTTGAATTATGAACATAGGAAATGTCCGACGACTACGATAGGATCCTTGAGTGCGATTATTGCAGTGACAATTGGGATTTGTGCGACATGCCTCACCTGCAAGACGGTCGACGCTTCAGTATTAAGCTCGACAAGACCTTCGATGTTGAAACGGTACGCAACGATGACAAGTCGTTTTTCGTAATTAAGCATGGCTTCTGCTTCTTCAACGTGTAATTTCCGTCATTTACAATTCGACTAGTGCATCCCATGCCATGCAAGACGCTATGTCCTGGAGAAGCTGAATTTCAAAGATCATGAGAATATGGAGACAAAGATAGTTCACCTTAGGACCCATCATGGTTATGCTTTTGTCGTAAAGCTATACAATGTGGAGAGCCACTCCCATTTTGGTTGCTCGAATTGGGAAGCACTGTGCAAGGCGTATGGTTTTCATGAGGGTATGCATGTCACCTTCGATCTTGGTGATCCTGAAGATGACATCGACAAAGATAATGTCGATGAAGAGAATATCGACAAAGAGAATACCGACATTTGGGTCCTTGTTGATACGCTTCCACTTCTACCACTATGTGAGTTTCTCAAACATATTTATTAAGTAATTTATATTGTTTTTATAATAATAGTTGGCAACTTATATATTTCCATCGACAAATTATTTCCATTCTTCAAAATTGTTAGGAAAATATTAGACAAAACCTACTACACTGATGGTTCTGAACTAACTTATGAGGAGAAAGATCATCTTGTCTCCTTCATTATTGATGTTGAGACTTCCAATAAGAATTATGAAACTCCTCCACAGTATGGTCAATAGGTGCCACTAGTCCACGTGTTGAACTATGCTACGTCTCGAGCTTGCGTTGGTTTTCCCCGAAGAGGAGAGGATGATGCAGCACAGTAGCGTAAGTATTTCCCTCAGTTTTTGAGAACCAAGGTATCAATCCAGTAGGAGGTCACGCGCAAGTCCCTCGTACCTGCACAACACGATAGCAACTCGCAACCAACGCTTAGGGGTTGTCAATCCCTTCACGGTCACTTACGAGAGTGAGATCTGATAGAGCTAATATTTTTGGTATTTTTGATAGATAGATGCAAAGTAAAAACAAAGCAAGTAAATAAAGTAATATAGATTGATATGATGAGAATAGACCCGAGGGCCATAGGTTTCACTAGTGGCTTCTCTCAAGAGCATAAGTATTCAACGGTGGGTGAACAAATTACTGTTGAGCAATTGATAGAATTGAGCATAGTTATGAGTATATCTAGGCAATGATCATGTATATAGGCATCACGTCCGTGACAAGTAGATCGAAACGATTCGCATCTACTACTATTACTCCACTCATCGACCGCTATCCAAAGATGCATCTAGAGTATTAAGTTAAAAAGAGTAACGCCTTAAGCAAGATGACATGATGTAGAGGAATAAATTCATGCAATATGATAAATACCCCATCTTGTTATCCTCGATGGCAACAATACAATACGTGCCTTGCAACTCTTTCTGTCACTGAGTAAGGACACAGCAAGATTGAACCCAAAGCCATGCACTTCTCACATTGCAAGAACTACCAATCTAGTTGGCCAAACCAAACGGATAATTCGAAGAGACTTGCAAAGATAACTCAATCATACATAAAAGAATTCAGAGAAGAATCAAATATTTTCCATAGATAATACTGGATCATAAACCCACAATTCATCGGTCTCAACAAACACACCGCAAAAAGAAGATTACATCGAATAGATCTCCACAAGAGAGGGGGAGAACATTGTATTGAGAACCAAAAAGAGAGAAGAAGCCATCTAGCTACTAGATTTGGACCCGAAGGTCTGAAGTAAACTACTCACACTTCATCGGAGGGGCTATGGTGATGATGTAGAAGCCCTCCATGGTGGATGCCCCCTCCGGCGGAGCTCCGAAACAGGCCCCAAGATGGGATCTCGTGGATACAGAAGGTTGCGGCGGTGGAATTAGGTTTTTTGGCTCCTTGTTCTGATCATACGGGGATACATAGGTATATATAGGAGGAAGGAGTACGTCAGTGGAGCTCCGAAGGGCCCACGAGGTAGGGGGGCGCGCCAGGGGGGGCGTGCCCTCCACCCTTGTGACCGCCTCGTGGCTTTCTTGACGGAGGGTCCAAGTCTCCTGGGTCTTATCTGATGAGAAAATCACGTTCCCGAAGGTTTCATTCCGTTTGGACTCCGTTTGATATTCCGTTTCTTCGAAATACTGAAAAGGCAAAAAGCAGCAATTCTGGGCTGGCCCTCCGGTTAATAGGTTAGTCCCAAAAATAATATAAAACTGAAAAATAAGGCCCAATATAGTCCAAAACAGTAGATAAAGTAGCATGGAGCAATAAAAAATTATAGATACGTTGGAGACGTATCAAGCATCCCCAAGCTTAATTCATGCTCGTCCTCGAGTAGGTAAATGATAAAAAAAGAATTTTTGATGCGGAGTGATACTTTGGCATAATTTCAATGTAAATCTTCTTAATTGTGATATGAATATTCAGATCCGAAAGATTCAAGACAAAAGTTCATATTGACACAAAAATAATAATACTTCAAGCATACTAATCAAAGTAATCATGTCTTCTCAAAATAACATGGCAAAAGAAAGTTCATCCCTACAAAATCATATAGTTAGGCTATGCTTCACTTTCGTCACATAAAGATGTTCCCAACTTCTATACCCCCGATGACAAGCCAAGCAATTGTTTCATACTTAAATAATCTCAAACTTTTTCAACCTTCACGCAATACATGAGCGTGAGCCATGGATATAACACTATGGGTGGAATAGAATATGATGATGGGGATTGTGTGGAGAAGACAAAAAAAGGAAGTCTCACATCAACTAGGCGTATCAATGGGCTATGGAGATGCCCATCAATAGATATCGATGTGAGTGAGTAGGGATTGCCATGCAACGGATGCACTAGAGCTATGAATGCTCAACAAAAGAAAACTAGTGGATGTGCATCCAACTTGCTTGCTCACGAAGACCTAGGGCATTTGAGGAAGCCCATCGTAGGAATATACAAGCCAAGTTCTATAATGAAAAATTCCCACTAGTATAAAAAGACAACTTATGAGACTCACTACATGAAGAACAAGGTGCTACTTTGAAGCACAATATATGAGACTCACTACATGAAGAACAAGGTGCTACTTCGAAGCACAAGTGTGGAAAAAGAGATAGTAGCATTGCCCTTTTTATTTTTATTTTTTGGGCCTTTCTTTTTTTTGGGCCTTTCTTTTTTTGGCCTTTCTTTTTTTTTTATTTGGGCAATGCTCTAATAATGATGATCATCACACTTTCATTACAACATATGAATTACAACTCGAAACTAGAACAAGATATGACTCTATATGAATGCCTCCGGCGGTGTACCGGGATGGTGCGATGAATCAAGAGTGACATGTATGGAAAATAATGCATGGTGGCTTTGCCACAAATACGATGTCAACTACAAGATCATGCAATGGCAATATGACAAAAGTAATGCATGTCACGATGATGATGGTGGAAGTTGCATGGCAATATATCTCGGAATGGCTATGGAAATGCCATGATAGGTAGGTATGGTGGCTGTTTTGAGGAACATAAAAGGAGGTTTATGTGTGATAGAGCGTATCGTATCACGGGGTTTGGATGCACCGGCGAAGTTTGCACCAACTCTCAAGGTGAGAAAGGGAAATGCACGGTACCGAAGAGGCTAGCAAAGGCGGAAAGGTGAGAGTGCGTATAATCCATGGACTCAACATTAGTCAAAAGAACTCATATACTTATTGCAAAAAATTTAGAAGTCATCAAAATTCAAGTACTACGCGCATGCTCCTAGGGGGATATATTGGTAGGAAAAGACCATCTCTCGTCCCCGACGCCACTCATAAGGATGCACAAGCCAGGTACACTTCATGTTTCAAATTTGTTACACAACTTTAACCATACATGCATGCTACGGGATTTGCTAAATTCAACACAAGTATTTCTCAAATTCATAATCACCCAACTAGCACGACTATGATATTATCACCTCCATATCTCAAAACAATTATCAAGCATCAAACTTATCTTAGTATTCAATTCACTCAAAAGAAAGTTTCACATATCTTGAACACCAAGTATATTAACATTAGGCAAATTACCATGCTATTAACGACTCTCAAAATAATCTAAGTGAAGTATGAGAGATCAAGTTTCTTTAAAACAAATCCATCACCGTGCTCAAAAAGATCTAAGTGAAGCACTAGAGCAAAAATTATCACGCTCAAAAAGATATAAGTGAAGCACTATGAGCAAACTATCAAGCTCAAAAGATATAAGTGAAGAACATAGAGTATTCTAACAAATTTCAATTCATGTATGGCTCTCTCAAAAGGTGTGTACAGAAAGGATGATTGTGGTAAACTAACAAGCAAAGACGCAAATAATACAAGACGCTCCAAGCAAAACACATATCATGTTGGTGAATAAAAATATAGCTCCAAGTAAATTACCGATGGAAGTGGATTTAAAGAGGGATGCCTTCCGGGCATCCCCAAGCTTTGACTTTTTGGTGTCCTTGGATTATCTTGGGGGTGCCATGGGCATCCCCGTGCTTAGGCTCTTTCCACTCCTTGTTCCATAATCCATCAAAAGAATTCACCCAAAACTTGAAAACTTCACAACACAAAACTCAACAGAAATCTCGTGAGCTCCGTTAGCGAAAGAAAACAAAAGACTTCTTCAAGGTACTGTAATGAACTCATTCTTTATTTATATTGGTGTTATACCTACTGTATTCCAACTTGTCTATGGTTTATAAACTAATTTACTAGCCATAGATTCATCAAAATAAGCAAACAACACACGAAAAACAGAACCTGTCAAAAACAGAACAGTCTGTAGCAATCTGTAACTAACGCACATTTATAGAACTCTAAAAATTCTACCTAAATATGAAGTCCTGTAAAATTTGTTTATTGATCAGCAGCAAAAAGAATCAATGCAAAAGCACTCTCCAGTAAAAAATGGCAGCTAATCTCGTGAGCGCTAAAGTTTCTATTTTTCAGCAGAATCAAATCAACTATCATCGTAGGTTATCCTATAGGTCCTACTTGGCACAAACACTAATTAAAACATAAAACCACATCCAAACAGAAGGTAGATGGATTATTTATTCCTAAACAGAAGCAAAAACAAAAAACACAAAATAAAATTGGGTTGCCTCCCAACAAGCGCTATCGTTTAACGCCCCTAGCTAGGCATAAAAGCAAGGATAGATCTAGGTATTGCCATCTTTGGTAGGCAATCCATAAGTGGCTCTCATGATAGATTCATATGGTAATTTTATTTTCTTTCTAGGGAAGTGTTCCATACCCTTCTTTAAGGGAAATTGGAATCTAATATTCCCTTCCTTCATATCAATAATTGCACCAATCGTTCTAAGGAAAGGTCTACCAAGAATAATAGGACATGAAGGATTGCAATCTATATCATGAACAATAAAATCTACGGGCACATAATTCCTATTTGCAACAATAAGAACATCATTAATTCTTCCCATAGACTTTTTAATAGTGGAATCCACAAGATGCAAGTTTAGAGAGCAATCATCAAAATCACGGAAATCTAGCAAATCACATAAAGTTTTGGGAATAGTAGAGACACTAGCACCCAAGTCACATAAAGCATGAAACTCAAAGTCTTTAATTTTAATTTTAATAGTAGGTTCCCACTTATCATAGAGTTTTCTAGGGATAGAAACTTTCATCTCAAGTTTTTCTTAATAAGATCGCATCAAGGCATCAACAATGTGTTCGGTAAAGGCCTTATTTTGACTATAAGCATCAGGAGATTCTAGCACGGATTGCAACAAGGAAATACAACCAATCAAAGAGCAATTTTCATAATTAAATTCCTTGAGATCCAAAATAGTGGGTTTAGCAACATCACGGTTACTATTTATTTCAATCCCACTTTCATCAATTTCATCATCAAGATCTAGAAACTCCGAATTCTTAGAACGCCTTCTAGGTAAAGGAAGATAATCTTCAGATTCATCAAGAATCATATTGAAAAACATAGATTTAATGGGGGACACATCAATAACTTTTAGATCTTCATCTTGATTTTCATAGAGATTAGAAGAACACGCTTTAATAAAGGCATCTTTGGAAGCACGCATCCTAGCGGTTCTTTCTTTGCACTCATCAATGGAAATTCTCATGGCTTTGAGAGACTCGTTGATATCATGCTTAGGAGGAATAGATCTAAGCTTTAAAGAATCAATTTCAAGAGAAATTCTATCAACGTTCCTAGCCAAATCATCAACTTTAAGCAATTTCTCTTCAAGCAAAGCATTAAAATTCTTTTGTGAATTCATAAACTCTTTAACACCACTCTCAAATTCAGAGGGCATCTTATTAAAATTTCCATAAGAGTTGTTGTAGGAATTTCCATAATTATTAGAAGGATTACTGGGATAAGGCCTAGGATTAAAATCCCCCCTATAAGCGTTGTTTCCAAAACTATTCCTACTAACAAAATTCACATCCATAGATTCATTATTATTCTCAAGCAAAGTAGATAAAGGCATATCATTGGGATCAACAGGGGTATTTTTAGGAGCAAACATCTTCATAAGTTCATCCATCTTTTCACTCAAAACATTGATTTCTTCTATAGCATGCACTTTTTTACTAGAAGATCTTTCAGTATGCCATTGAGAATAATTAGCCATAATATTATCAAGCAATTTTGTAGCATCTCCTAACATAATTTCCATGAACGTGCCTCCCGCAGCTGAATCTAAAAGATTTCTAGAAGCAAAATTCAATCCGGCATAAATTTTTTGTAGGATCATCCATAAATTCAAACCATGAGTAGGACAATTGAGAAGCATCAATTTCATCCTTTCCCAAGATTGGGCAACATGCTCATGATCAAGTTGTTTAAAATTCATAATATCGTTCCTAAGAGTGATGATCTTAGCGGGAGGAAAATACTTAGAGATAAAAGCATCTTTGCACTTGTTCCAAGAATCAATACTATTTTTAGGCAAAGACGAAAACCAAATTTTAGCACGATCTCTAAGTGAAAACGGAAATAACTTCAATTTGACAATATTGTTATCCGTATCTTTCTTCTTTTGCATATCACATAAATGAACAAAATTGTTTAGATGAGTAGCGGCATCTTCGTTAGGAAGGCCGGCGAATTGATCTTTTATAACAAGATTCAGCAAAGCGGTATTGATTTCACAAGACTCATCATTATTAAGAGGAGCAATCGGAGTACTAAGGAAATCATTATTATTGGTATTCGAGAAGTCACACAATTTGGTATTATCTTGCGCCATGGCAACAAGTAATCCAACACACAAGCAAACAGAAAGGCGAGAAAAAGGCAACCGGGAAAGAGAGGAGGAGATTGGGAAAGAGAGGGCGAATAAAACGGCAAGGGTAAAGTGGGGGAGAGGAAAACGAGAGGCAAATGGCAAATAATGTAATGCGGGAGATAGGGATTGTGATGGGTACTTGGTATGTTGACTTTTATGTAAGCCTCCCGCAACGCGGTGCGAAATCCTTCTTGCTACATCTCGAGCTTGCGTTGGTTTTCCCCAAAGAGGAGAGGATGATGCAGCATAGTAGCGTAAGTATTTCCCTCAGTTTTTGAGAACCAAGGCATCAATCCAGTAGGAGGTCACGCGCAAGTCCCTCGTACCTGCACAACACGATAGCAACTCGCAACCAACGCTTAGGGGTTGTCAATCCCTTCACGGTCACTTACGAGAGTGAGATCTGATAGAGATAATATTTTTGGTATTTTTGATAGATAGATGCAAAGTAAAAAGTAAAGGCAAAGTAAAAACAAAGGAAGTAAATAAAGTAATATAGATTGATATGATGAGAATAGACCCGGGGGCCATAGGTTTCACTAGTGGCTTCTCTCAAGAGCATAAGTATTCTACGGTGAGTGAACAAATTACTGTTGAGCAATTGATAGAATTGAGCATAGTTATGAGTATATCTAGGCAATGATCATGTATATAGGCATCACGTCCGTGACAAGTAGATCGAAACGATTCTGCATCTACTACTATTACTCCACTCATCGACCGCTATCCAGCATGCATCTAGAGTATTAAGTTAAAAACAGAGTAACGCCTTAAGCAAGATGACATGATGTAGAGGAATAAATTCATGCAATATGATAAGTACCCCATCTTGTTATCCTCGATGGCAACAATACAATACGTGCCTTGCAACTCTTTCTCTCACTGAGTAAGGACACCGCAAGATTGAACCCAAATCCATGCACTTCTCCCATTGCAAGAACTACCAATCTAGTTGGCCAAACCAAACGGATAATTCGAAGAGACTTGCAAAGATAACTCAATCATACATAAAAGAATTCAGAGAAGAATCAAATATTTTCCATATATAATACTGGATCATAAACCCACAATTCATCGGTCTCAACAAACACACCGCAAAAAGAAGATTACATCGAATAGATCTCCACAAGAGAGGGGGAGAACATTGTATTGAGATCCAAAAAGAAAGAAGAAGCCATCTAGCTACTAGCTATGGACCCGAAGGTCTGAAGTAAACTACTCACACTTCATCGGAGGGGCTATGGTGATGATGTAGAAGCCCTCCGTGGTGGTTGCCCCCTCCGGCGGAGCTCCGGAACAGGCTCCAAGATGGGATCTCGTGGATACAGAAGGTTGCGGCGGTGGAATTAGGTTTTTTGGCTCCTTGTTCTGATCATACGGGGATACGTAGGTATATATAGGAGGAAGGAGTACGTCGGTGGAGCTCCGAGGGGCCCACGAGGTAGGGGGCGCGCCCAGGGGGGGCGCCCTCCACCCTTGTGACCGCCTCGTGGATTTCTTGATGGAGGGTCCAAGTCTCCCAGGTCTTATCTGATGAGAAAATCACGTTCCCGAAGGTTTCATTCCGTTTGGACTCCGTTTGATATTCTGTTTCTTCAAAATACTGAAAAGGGCAAAAAACAACAATTCTGGGTTGGGCCTCCGGTTAATAGGTTAGTCCCAAAATAATATAAAAGTGAAAAATAAAGCCCAATATAGTCCAAAACAGTAGATAAAGTAGCATGGAGCAATCAAAATTTATAGATACGTTGGAGAATCAAACTACGACAACATCCACGGAAATGTCATGGTAAGATTTATTATTATTATGACAACAGTGCATCTTTTGCATACATTCTTTTAATTAAAGCTAAACTACATTGCTAACTACGGTACTATTATGCTACTCAACAGAAAATCCCGAAGAATTGTGTGCCTCATCTGATGCATTAGAAAGGTCACCTGGATGTTGTTAGCTTACGCCAAGTCTGCCTACGGGTCACCGCTGTTCCTCGCATAGATGAAGACCTCACAATAAAAGAATGGAAAAAAGTTATGAATGATCGTAGGGAGCTACTTGGAAGCAACATTGTGCGAAGCCCAAGAATTGGAGACATGATAATCTTCATTCTCCATAATGGAGAGTCAGGGGCTATGTTGTTTTATGCTATTTTACCTTAGAGAGGGGTAGCAGGTCCTAGCTAATACTCATGAACATGTGCTAAGAACAATTAACTAGGGTTGGTTATGACTATGATGATGATGAGTATGACTTGTTATTATGATAACGAGTAGAAGTTGTTAGATGACTATGATGATGATGAGTATGACTTGTTATTATTAATGAGTAGAAGTTGTTAGATGACTATGATGATGAGTATGACTTGTTATTATGATAACAATGATGAGTTATTATTATGATGATGCATGATGCTAAGTTGTTATATGAGCATGATGAGTTATTATATATATATATATATATATATATATATATATAGTGGTGAAATGAACATGGATTAGATTCAAGTGGAGGCAACATGGTGGGTGAAAAGAACATGGATTAGATTCAAGTGGAGGCAACATGGTGCACATCGAAAGTACTACTAATCCAACATGTTGCCTCCACCTGAATCTAATCCATGTTCATTTCACCCACTGATATATATATAATAACTCATCATGTTCATAAAATCATATGATGAAACTACCGTATAAAACCTGTACAAAGACAGCGCCAATAAGCTGCAGAAAAAATACGAAAAATTTAGCAGTAGTGCTGTTTATAAGAAACACTACTGCTATTTACGGTTAGCAGTAGCACTATTTATAGGGCGCGCTACTGCTAAGTAGGTATAGCAGCAGCGCGGGAAAACCAATGTTACTGCTCCAAGTTAGCTGTAGCGCCCTAGTGGTAGCGCTGGTACCCGCGCTACTGCTAGCACTATTTCCATCTCTACTGCTAGGGTTATCCCTAGTAGCGATTCATGCTCTTTTCTCTTGATCTGGTATGAAACTGTTTATAGTAGCTCAAGTTCAGTCTTGCTTGATCTGTTAGAAAGCTAAACTTGAGAGTCCAGTATCTAGGATTGCTTTCACCATTGACAGTTCCAAAAAAGGCCTGGGAAACTGTTTCCATGGATGTTATCAATGGACTCCCTCCTTCTCAATATAATTGCATACTGGTGGTGATTGATAACTTTTTCAACTATGGTCATTTTATTGCTATGAAGCACCCCTTTAGTGCTCAAAAAATTGTTGAAGTGTTTCTTGATAATGCGTACAAGTTGCATGGGATGCCCAATATCATAATTTCTGATAGGGACCCACTTTTCACCAATCATTTTTGAAAAATGCTAGTCACTAAAACTGGACCCAGCTGGACATGAGTACAACCAATCACCCTTAGACTGATGGTCACACTAAAAGAGTAAATCAACAGGTGGAATGTTACCTCAAATATTTCACTGATCAACCTCATAAGTGGAGTAAGTGGTTGTCCGTGTGTGATTTTGGTACATTTTTAATTGGCACTCTGCCTTGGGGAAATCTCCTTTTGTAGTTCTTTATGGATATACTCCTAGATATTTTGGCATCAGTGAACCAGATACAAATTGCTCGAGTGGAAATGCAAGAGTGGCTGCAATCTCGTCATACAGTCACTGAAGCAATTAGGCAACATTTACTGAGAGCACAATAGCTTAGCAAAAGTCAAGCTGACAAGCACATGACCGACATAACATTTGCTGTGGGTGATGCAGTATTTCTCAAGCTTCAACCGTGTGCTCAACTCTCGTTGTATTGCAGAACAAATCACAAACTAGCTTTTAAGTTCTATGGAGCATTTCAAATAGTGGAGAAGAATGGTGACGGGTGGAATGCTACTTCGCTCCCCATTCCGCCATGAACCCTAACTAGATCCCTAGACCGAGAGCCATCCTTATAGTAAAACACCGAAAAAGAAGTCTATTGAATCGTCACACGATTACTTGGGGGCATGTATACCCCTCATCACAAATGAAATGTACGACATCCACCCGATAATTTATCGTTGACGCCCATGTGTGCCAGATTTGGCGAGGAGCACAGTACCAGTGCCAAAACCGCCGTGTTTGGACAGTTTTGAGATCAAAGTGAGTGTACCGCCAACCATAATTCAACCACACAATATTTTTACGAGGAAAATAATCATGAAAAGTCACTCAAAGCCCAACAATGCTACACGAAGGTCCGTTTTTCTTGTTCGGGACGGCTTGGGCGGCATGCCATGGCGCTGTATGTAGCGTCTAAATCGTCGTCAGGAACGTGAGTTTTTTCCCCTTCTGGATGGAAAGCAACGTGAGCTAATCTGGTGCGAGAGAGAGAGAGACAGAGATGCAACACGGCACCGGTGTCAGTGACGCGCATACATTTTCCTCACTTTTTCTCCGAGCCGAAGAAGCAGCGGCGGCCCTTCCGTTGTCCCGGCCGACGCGACGCGACGCGCGCAGCACGCTTCCGGCTTCCTGTCCTCTCCCCCTCCCACTCCCGGGACAGGTCGTCCGCCCCAACAAACCCGATCCCCCATCAAACAGACGGCGCGCAACCAGACAAATCCCCGCTAGGCGGCAGCGGCAGCGCCACTGCCAACCCCCACCCCCACGCGGGAGCCATGCGTCCGGCCGGCATCAGCCTCCCGGCCCAGCCGGGCACGCCGGGCCGCCCGCGCCGCCGCCCGGATCTCACCCTCCCGATGCCGCAGCGCCCGGACGTCTCCTCCTCCCTCGCCGTCCCGCTCCCGCTCCCGCCCCCGACCGCCGCTCCCCCCACCGGCGCCGCCCAGCCGCTCGTGGCCCCGCCTGCGGCGGCCCCGCCCCCGCCCCCGCTCCACGAGCTCGAGCGCGTGCGCCGCGTCGGCAGCGGCGCGGGCGGGACGGTGTGGATGGTGCGGCACCGCGCCACGGGCCGCTGCTACGCGCTCAAGGTGCTCTACGGGAACCACGACGACGCGGTGCGGCGGCAGATCGCGCGGGAGATCGCCATCCTGCGCACCGCCGAGCACCCGGCCGTCGTGCGCTGCCACGGCATGTACGAGCGCGGCGGCGAGCTGCAGATCCTGCTCGAGTACATGGACGGGGGGTCCCTCGACGGCCGCCGCATCGCCGACGAGCCCTTCCTCGCCCACGTCGCCCGCCAGGTGCTCTCCGGGATCGCGTACCTCCACCGGCGCCACATCGTGCACCGCGACATCAAGCCCTCCAACCTGCTCATCGACTCGGCGCGCCGCGTCAAGATCGCCGACTTCGGGGTGGGGCGGATCCTGAACCAGACCATGGACCCCTGCAACTCCTCCGTCGGCACCATCGCCTACATGAGCCCCGAGCGCATCAACACCGACATCAACGACGGCGCCTACGACGGCTACGCCGGCGACATCTGGAGCTTCGGCCTCAGCATCCTCGAGTTCTACCTCGGCAGGTTCCCCTTCGGCGAGAACCTCGGCCGGCAGGGCGACTGGGCCGCGCTCATGGTCGCCATCTGCTACTCCGACCCGCCCGAGCCGTCCCCCGCCACCGCCTCGCCCGAGTTCCGGGGCTTCATCGCCTGCTGCCTGCAGAAGAACCCGGCCAACCGCCTCTCCGCCGCGCAGCTGCTGCAGCACCCCTTCGTCGCCTTGCCGCAGCCGCAGCCCCTCGCCGCCCCGCCGTCGTGACCACCGCGACGACCTCCCAATACGGATCTCGATCCACTTCTTGCACCACCGCGCTTCCAAATCCAGCATCAGGCGGAGGAACTGAGCTGCCGGGGGAATCTTGGAAGGTTCTCCCGGACCATTTCGGGCATTCTTCTCGTCCACCATCGTCTCATCAAATCATCCATCCATTGTTGTCGCTGCTGCTGCTGCTGCTGCTCCAGTTAAGGTTCCCTTTTCCTCTCCTGTTGCTGTGATGTTCGTTGCTACTTCCTGTTACGACCTTGTAATAGCAAAAGCTGTGTGCACAAAAAGGATTTTGTACTGCAAGATTGGTCGAATATAGACACCATATCCATTCTGCCATTGCCTCCCGCTGCTGCAAAGGGAAATTCCGTTGGAAATTTCATCTGTGCATGTAGCTTATCACATGATGATATGGCCGGCCCCCATCTTCCATTTATTTTACGTATCTATGTTTGCTTATTATACTACTTGTTGCAAGTCGCCGTGGCTCGATGGAATTATTGGATTGGACTCTAAATATGCTGGTTGGATAGAGGGGAATCTCGAAATAGGAATCGAAGCAACTTTGTTTTGTTTCTTTCAGCGTTGTAAAGTAATGAGGGAAAGGTGTTCCTGAACCTCCTCCTCCTTTTCTGTATCCTGTTCTTGTTTGCCTTTTCTTCTCCCAGCTAAAGATGGTTTTTGTTTTGGCAACTGGCATGCGCATCAGGATTTCAATTCATGTTTACTTTTGTTCCACTTGATGAAAATGGACGGCTGCAATGAATTTCCTTTGTGATTAGTTTAGTCAGAGTGAGGATAAACCTTTCTGATTAGTTTAATCAGCCAGGATAAACCTTAGCAATCAGTTCAATCAGGGTGAGGAGAAACCTCAGTGATTTTAGTATGGAAACACCTCACAATCTTCAGTTCAGAAATGCAAGAAGTGTACGCAGTGAAGATACAAGCCCACAGCTCAAAAACCCAAACCAAAAAGACACAAGCCCACTTGTGAGCAAATCACTCGTGTATTTTGTACTTCTGCTCGGTGCAGTAGTAGTAGCTCAAACAGGCAGTTGCTCTACTGATCCAGGAGCTTGAGCAGCACTTGGGCTGCAGCGTCAGGAACTCGGGAAAGGTGTTCCTGAACAACCTCCTCTGCCTTTTCTGTTTCCAGTTCCGGTTTGCCTTTTCTTCATCCGGCTAAAGATGGTTTTTGTTTTGGCAACTGGCATGCACATCATGGATATCGATTCATGTTTACTTTTGTTCCACTTGTGGAAATGGATGCCACGACTCAGGAGTGGATTTCTTTTCCTTTGTGATCCTGGCTAAGGGCATCCAACGCCAACCCGCAAACGGACATGGTATTTATAGGAAAATTGGTCCGGACACGGATACGGAAGCCATCCATCCAACCTTATACCTCAAATATCCATCCGCTTTCACCCCCGCCAAATATATTAGTCACAATTTACATGGACAAAAGCACTTGAAAAAGAAAAAAAAAGTGTAAACACATGCATGCAAGCTTAACCTTCCGCCAACGACATATCATGTTTAAACCTTCCGCCAACTGCTCCGTCCTTTCCTAAATGTAATCCTTTGTAGAGATTTCACTATAAACCGCATACGGATGTATATAGATGCATTTTAAGTTTAGATTCATTCATTTTGCTCTGTATGTAGTCCACCTAGTGGAATCTCTACAAAGACTTATATTTAGGAACGGAGGGAGTACATGCTAAACCTTCTGCCTCCGCCAAACAACATGCTATCGGTCACTTCCCGCCAAAGCAACATGTATCAGCCAAATAGCAGGGCGGCCTTTCGCCATCCGGATAGGGAGGAGAAGGTACGCGGTGGTTTGACTCGCGCAAAGCCCTTCTTTGTTTTGTCTTGGGTTTGCGGAAAAACAGATGTCCGTTCGCGTCGGCATACCGATACATAACCGTGTTGGATGGCAAACTGCGTCCGGACAAAGCAGTCCGGACGCTTGCGGGAGGTTTGAGAGTCTGCTTTGGATATGCCCTAATAAATCTAGGACGCTCTTACCTGGCGATCGTGAGCTAGGGGGTTTGTCTCCTGCGAACGTTTTCGCCTAGTTAGCTCGCTACCTCATGTTTGGGCCAGAAGCCCATTTAAACCTTTTTTTTTTGAAAAATATACAATCAACAAAAAAAACACTAAATTGCCATGAACTAACTTATGGAAAAGAATGTCAGGCTACTATGTAAAAAATGCCATCTCTCTAAATTTTATAAAATATACAAAGAGTACCATTACAAAAAAGTTGCATGAACTATAGAAATGAAAAATGACATGCTAAAAATAGACATTCCTCAGGATAAAAATGCCATCTCTTAATAATAAAATGTCATCTCTCAATAATAATAAATGTCATATCTTAATCATAGAAAATGCCATATCTTAATAATAAAAAAGCCATATCTTAATTATAATAAAAATTCCATCTCTTAAATATATAAAATGCCATTTCTTAATAATAAAAATGTCATCCCTTAATAATAAGAAATGCCATTCCTTAATAATAAGAAATGCTATCCCTTAATAATAAAATGCCATCTCTTAATAATAAATAAATTGCCATCTCTTAATAATAAAAATGCCATATCGATATTAAAAATGGCATGTCTTAAAAATTTAAAATGTCATCTCTTAAAAATACAATATGTTAATAATAATAAATGTCATCTCTTAAATATTAAAAATGCCATATCTTACTCACAAAATGCCATCTCTTGATATTAAAAAATGCCATCTATCAAAAATAAAAATGCCATCTCTTAAAAAGATGCCATCTATTGATATTAAAAACATGCCATCTAGTAAAAAAATTCCATCTCATATAAAAATGTCATCTCTTAATATACAAAATATCATCTCTTAAATAAATAAAATGCCATCCGTAAAAAAATGCCATCTCATAATATTAACATAATTCCATTTCTTAATATAAAAATGCCATACCTTGAATAAATAAAAATTCCATCTCTTATAATGAAAAATAAAAATGTCATTAACGTAGTTTAAAAGTTTGTAAACTACCATGTTGTTTTTTCTAGATAAAATGACATCTAATGAACAAAATGCCATTTCTTAATATAAAAAATGCCACCTCTTAAAAAAAAGTGGCATGTCTTATAATAAAAAAAATATAAAAAAGCCATTAACGTAGTTTAAAAGTTTGTGAATTACCATGTTTTTTCCTAGAGAAAATGACATCTAGTGAGTAAATGAAAAAAAAACAAGGGGACTAGGATTCGAACTCAGGTGACCCTAGGTGAAGGGGTGCACTGGTAGCCAATGGGCCAGCTTTAGTACTTTCAATATAGGAAAACACTTAAGGAAATCTCCAATGGTTGTAAGATAGTTGTTGGTAGACTTGGCCACATAGGATTTTTGGTGATGTGTCATACAATAAATGAGGAAAGAGAGGAAGGTTGTATGTACATGAACCAACACCCATTGCACAAGCTCCAATGTAGAATGAGGGAACACCTTATTTATTATCTCATATCCTATTGGGCGAACTAGATACAACGTATTGTTGTTGTTGTATGTTAAGGTGTTGGTTGATGACATGCAATATTTTACCAACAAGCTAACATACAAACTGTTGGAGATGCCCTAAGAAGTACCCGTTGATTAATTTTGGGGCGTAAGCCACCTCTGCCGCTTGCCACACGTCCCTGTAGGCCCGCCCCATACTTATATCTTCCTTCGCACGCGTGAGGCTCTCGTTTCTTTCCCTCTTTCTTCTTCCTTCCTTCAGCGATTGTCGCCATTGCAAGCTGCTCCCGATGCTGTGAGATAGGGTGACCACCTGGGGCCCGAGGAAGGCACGCAAGGGAGGCACGACCGCGATGTGCCCGAGCGCTGGCTTGGGTTGTTGCGCTTGCGGTGGTCGGTGGTCGCCACGGTTGGAAGAGTGGACATTGCAAAGGATGACGCTGAAGCACCGCCGTAGCGGGGAGGGTGGCATCGACGCTACAGTGGCCAGCGCAACACGACAGATGGTGCGACGAGTGCAGCGAGGCTGCGGTTTCCACCATTGTTGTGCGACACGACGAATGCTCGTTGGCGTCCATCCGTGCTGTGATGCAGCGCTAGTCGATGTCTATCGACGCTTGTTGGAGACGGCCAGTGTTGTTGTAGACGACCAGTGCTTCGACGCAACGCTCGTCTGTTCTGCCGGCGCTTCATTGCAACAATATGCGGTCGTTGCATAAAAGCACTAGTGCTGCTGCTCGGCAACTGCTAGTGCGCAATGCAATGCTCGTTGGTGTTGCCCACGCTGCTATGCAACACGTGTGTCGCTGTAGAGACGCACCGGTGATGTGATGGAGCGGCAGCGGTGGTTGTCGGTACTGCGGGAGCAAGGACGGTGCTCCAAAGCATAAATGGTGGGGTGGCATGGCTGCATAGTAGCATCCATGTCGGCACCCATGATGTATAAAGTGGACAGCATTGCTGCTGCTGAAGGGCGTGTCGTCGCTGCGGCAGAAGGTTATGCCACGTCTCGTTGCTGGACGTACTAGGCGAAAGGGAAGGAAGATGCATTGCACAGTTTGATCAAACGGCTACCTGCGGTTGAATCAGACGGCTGGCAAGGGGGCAGATCTTTCTCTAAGATCGACCGGTTGATTGGTAGCAGCCGCCTTTAATATACGGTTCGCTGGCGTTTCCCTTATAGGAACGGGTTTGCGAATCCGATGTGGCAAGGATCCTGCGCCAAGATTTGTGCAAACGAAATCGATGGGAGATGGAGGGGTAGCTATGAAATCCCTCTTGGCTGACGATCCCCAGTTATTTCATAAATCATTGTGGTTTGTTTAAATATTATAGTGATCTTAAATCAGCATGATTGGTTTAATCAGAGTATGGATGATTTGTTCAATCCTGGCTAAGAAACCTTTATGATTAGTTTAACTAGCAAAGTGGCCCGCTCGATGCGCGGACTAGAGTATTAAAAAGTTAGTAATGAGAATGTATTACTTGATTTGTGTAAAGAAAAATTGGGACGAAATGGGATGCCACTTAGAAATAGTAGAGTTTTGCGTAAATAGTTTTGTCTTAGATGTGTTTAGTGCTATGAACTTCTTCCATTAAAAGTATGACATCACAGAGTAATGGAAAAATAATTCTGTTTAGGGAGTCGACGAACATGATCTTGGTAGACCTTGGCCACCCGGTATTATGTAGAATTTTCTCGCCTTGCAAATCATCTTACTTGCACGGGCACAATATTTGAAGGACCCATAATCTCTTAATGTTCATAAGTCTATGTTAACGATATTTATAATCTCTAAAATCCATTTGGATAGTCAATTACAATAAACTCTTGAATAATATATGAACTTGTATCTTGTACGTAAAAGGGCTATGGTGCATGCAGAACAAACAGTTGACTTCTTTTCACAAAGAGCGTTTGTACTTTGGCTAATTGCCTTGTGTGTAAAGAGAAGATAGTTTGAAAGTGCAACTAATCCCCGGGTGGTTTTGGTAATTCATAACAACATATAGCTCATTGAAATAATATTCATTCAAGTTAAATATTTTAGAAATTTCAATGATTGGCATGGCATGGACTAGAGATGTGGACCCTTCAAAATGCTAAAGACAAAGATTGGCAAAAGATCAAGACTCTTCATTTTCATTTTAGTGATCCAGGGTCACATTGAGTCCATAGGAAAGCCAATACTATTTAAAGGGGATGAGGTGTTGCTTAATGGTCTACTTGCTCAAAGTGCTTAGTGATATAGCTCCAAAACTCTCAAGCAATTTCTCATTTCCACATATGTCCAAAACCGAAAGTCAAACTCAGCCCCACCGATTTGATCTATCCGGTGCCACCGAGTTCACTTGACATAGCCACTTCAACCCTAGACAATTCGGTCTCACCAATACGGATCTCGGTCTCACCGAGATGGCATTGCAAACTCTTTGTTTCCCTTCGCAACGTCTTGGTCTCACCGAAATGAGTGATCGGTCCCACCGTGTTCACATTGCAAACTCTCTATTTCCCTTTGTAACGTTTTGGTCTCACCGAAATGAGTGATCAGCCCCACCGAGTTCGCATTGCAAACTCTTTGTTTCCCTTCATAATGTTTCAGTATCACCGAAATGAGCGATTGTTCCCACCAAGTTTGCTTGACCAACTCTCTGTTTGCTCATTGTTGAAATCGATCTCATCGAGTTCATGCAATCAGTCTCACCGAGATGAGGTTTTTCCCTAGCCCTTGCACATCGGTCCCATCGAGTTGATCATGTCGGTCCCACCGAGATTCCTAACCTTCACATTTTGAATAAATTGGTCACACCGAGTTCTTCTATTCTGTCTGACCGAGTTGGGTCAAATGTATGTAACGGTTGGATTTTGTGTGGAGGCTATATATACCCTTCCACCCCATCTCCATTAGAGAGAGAGAGCCATCAGAACATGCCTACACTTCCACTACCCATTTTCTGAGAGAGAACCACCTACTCATGTGTTGAGACCAAGACATTCCAATCCTACCACCAGAATCTTGATCTCTAGCCTTCCCCAAGTTTCTTTCCAGTCAAATCTTCTTTCCACCATAGCCAAATATGTGAGAGAGAGTTGAGTGTTGGGGAGACTATCATTTGAAGCACAAGAGAAAGGAGTTCATCATCAACACACCATCTATTACCTTTTGGAGAGTGGTGTCTCCTAGATTGGTTAGGTGTCACTTGGGAGCCTCCGACAAGATTGTGGAGTTGAACCAAGGAGTTTGTAAGGGCAAGGAGATCGCTAACTTCGTGAATATCTACCCGAGTGAGGCAAGTCCTTCGTGGGTGATGGCCATGGTGGGATAGATAAGGTTGCTTCTTCGTGGACCCTTCATGGGTGGAGCCCTCCATGGACTCGCGCGACCGTTACCCTTCGTGGTTTGAAGTCTCCATCAACGTGGACGTATGATAGCATCACCTATCAGAACCACGCCAAAAATCTCCATGTCTACATTGCGTTTGCCATTTCCAAACCCTTCCCTTTACCTTCATATGCAATGTTTTACTTTCCGCTGCTACACTCTTAGAATTGCATGTGTAGGTTGATTGCTTGACTTGTGCTAAGTTGCTAAAATCTACCGAGACTTAAAATTGGGAAAATGCTAGATTTTTATTTGGTCAAGTAGTCTAATCACCCCCTCTAGACCTATTTTCGATCCTACAAGTGGTATCAGAGCTTTGGTCTCCATTTGCCTTTATTTCTATAGCTTTTGGTGATCACAGCCTCGGTTGCACAACCTAGGAGAGTATGGCGTCTAGCGAGGGAAGTTACCACCATAGAGGTCCTTACTTTGATGGTACTAATTTTGCTAGTTGGAAGCATAAGATGAAAATGCATATTCTTGGTCATAACCCCGCCGTTTGGGCTATTGTGTGTATTGGTTTGCAAGGTGAATACTTCGAGGATAGAAGAGAACCGGATCGTGAAGCGTCCGCGGAAGAATTGAAGATCTTGCAATAAAATGCTCAAGCTTGTGATATCCTCTTCAACGGATTGTGCCCCGAAGAATTCAACAAAATCAGCCATCTTGAGAATGCAAAGGAAATTTGGGATACTTTGGTTGATATGCACGAAGGTACCGAGTCCGTCAAGGAATCCAAATTGGATGTGCTTCAAAGTCAACTTGACAAGTTCAAAATGAAGGATGGTGAAGGAGTCGCTGAGATGTACTCTAGGCTTGCTCTCATCACAAATGAGATTGCCGGCTTAGGAAGTGAATAGTTGACCGACAGATTCATCATCAAGATGATCCTAAGAGCCTTGGTTGGAAAATATGATACCGTGTGCACCTTGATCCAAATGATGCCCAACTACAAAGATCTCAAGCCAACGTAAGCCATTGGTAGAATTGTTGCTCATGGGATTTCACTCAAGGATAAGGAAGAGCTTCACAACAAGTCTAGTGATGCTTATAAAGCTTCATGTGATGCTCCTACAACATCGAGTGAATACAAGTCTTCAATGAAGAATTGAGGTTAATGGTGAAGAACTTCAACAAGTTCTATAAGAGTAGAAGCAAAGAGAGAAGTTCCAAGTCAAGGTCCTACAATGACAAAAGATCTTCTAGTCGTGATTGCAATTGCTAGAGTTGTCGAAGACCCGGACACTACTCCAATGAGTGTACAGTTCCCTACAAAAGAAGAGAAGACTCACCTAAAAGGAGAAGTAAAAGAGATGAATCACCACCAAGAGAGAGAAGGAGTAGAGATGATCGTTATGAACGAAGACCCTCTCATAGAAGCAAGGATTTTTAAAAGCAGGACAAGTCATCAAAGAGCTACACAAGATGAAGACATCAAGCTCACGTTGGTGAATGGGTATCCGGTTCCGACCCCGACAACTACTGCAAGAGAAGTTATCACTACGACTCCGAATATACTCAATATGAAGGTGTTGCCGGTCTTGCACTTGTGTCATCCAACTCCTATGACATATTTGACTGACATACATATTTGACTCACCAAATGAAGGGATTGGAAGATGCTTCATTGCTAAAGGCCCAAGGTACGGAAGGAAATATGCCCTATAGGCAATAATAAAGTTTTTATTTTATATTTCCTTATATCATGATAAATGTTAATTATTCATGCTAGAATTGTATTAACTGGAAACTTGATACGTGTGTGGATACATAGATAAAACACCGTGTCCCTAGTAAGCCTCTACTAGACTAGCTCGTTGACCAAAGATGGTTAAGTTTCCTAACCATAGACATGTGTTGTCATTTGATAAACGGGATCACATTATTAGGAGAATGATGTGATGGACAAGAACCATTCATTAGCTTACCGTAATGATCGTTCAGTTTTATTGCTATTGCTTTCTTCATGTCAAATACATATTCCTCCAACTATGAGATTATGCAACTCCCGGTTACCGGAGGAATGCCTTCCGTGCTATCAAATGTCACAATGTAACTGGGTGATTATAGAGATGCTCTACAGGTATCTCCGATGGTGTTTGTTGGGTTGGCATAGATCGAGATTAGGATTTGTCACTCCGAGTATCGGAGAGGTATCTCTGGGCCCTCTCGGTAATACACATCATAAGAAGCCTTGCAAGCAAAGTGACTAATGAGTTAGTTGCAGGATGATGTATTATAGAACGAGTAAAGATACTTGCCAGTAACGAGATTGAACTAGGTATGAAGATACCGACGATCGAATCTCGGGGAAGTAACATACCGATGACAAAAGGAATAACGTATGCTGTCATAACGGTTTGACCGATAAAGACCTTCATAGAATATGTAGGAGCCAATATGAGCATCCAGGTTCCACTATTGGTTATTGACCGGAGAGGTGTCTCGGTCATGTCTACATAGATCTCAAACTCGTAGGGTCCGCACGCTTAATGTTCGATGACGATATTGTATTATATGAGTTATGTGATTTGGTGACCGAATGTTGTTCGGAGTCCCGGATGAGATCATGTACATGACAAGGAGTCTCAAAATGGTCGAGAGGTAAAGATTGATATATAGGACGATGGTATTTGGACACCGGAAGCGTTTCGGGAAGCACCGGGTACTTATCGGGTTACCGGAAGGGGTTCCGGGCACCCCCGACAAAAGATATGGGCCTTATAGGCCAAGAGGGGAAACACACCATCCACAAAAAGGGGCTGGTGCTCATGCTCATATGGGCTGGAAAAATTGGAGAAGGAAAGGGGAAGGATGAAAGGAAAAGGGGAACATGATTCCCCCTTCCCCCTCTTCCCTTCTTGCTCCGAATAGGAATAGGAGAGGGGGGTTGGCCGAATGGGGAGAGGACCCCAATTAGGATTCCTCCTACTTGGGGCGCCCCCTTAGCTGCCTCTCCTCTCCTTAGAGAACAACAACTGTTAGCCGCGTGCGGCGCCCCCCTCCACAGTTTACACCCCCGGTCATATTGTCGTGGTGCTTAGACGAAGCCCTGCGCGGATCACTTCACCATCACCGTCACCATGCCGTTGTGCTGACGGAATTCATATACTTCCTCGACACCTTGCTGGATCAAGAGGGCGAGGAACTTCATCGAGCTGAACGTGTGCAGAACTCGAAGGTGCCGTACATTTGGTACTTGATCAGTCGGAGCTAGAAGAAGTTCGACTACATCAACCGTGTTGTCTAACGCTTCCGCTTTTGGTTTACGAGGGTACATGGACACACTCTCCCCCTCTCGTTGCTATGCACCTCCTAGATAGATCTTGCATGAGCATAGGATTTGTTTTGAAATTGCATGCTACGTTCCCCAATAGTGGCATCAGAGCCAGGTCTATGCGAGATGATATGCATGAGTAGAACACAAGGAGTTGTGGGCGGTGATCGTCATACTGCTTACCACCAATGTCTTATTTTGATTCGGTGGTATTGTTGGATGAAGCGGCCTGAACCAACCTTACATGACCATGTTCATGAGACTGGTTCCACTGACAGACATGCAACTAGTTTCGCATAAAGGTGGCTGGTGGGTGTCTATTTCTCCTACTTTAGTTGAATCGAATTTGACTCCGGCCGGTCCTTGTTGAAGGTTAAAACAGCAAACTAGATAAATCACCATTGTGTTTTTTGTGCCATAGGTAAGAACGGTTCTTGCTAGAAGCCCGTAGCAGCCACGTAAAACATGGAACAACAAAGCAGAGGACATCTAACTTGTTTTTGCAGGGCATGTTGTGATGTGATATGGTCAAGACATGATGTGATATACGTTATTGTATGAGATGATTATGTTTTGTAGAAGTTATCGGCAACCGGCAGGAGCATTATGGTTGTCTCTTTATTGT
This sequence comes from Aegilops speltoides, assembly GCA_021437245.1. Classification (NCBI taxonomy): domain Eukaryota; kingdom Viridiplantae; phylum Streptophyta; class Magnoliopsida; order Poales; family Poaceae; genus Aegilops; species Aegilops speltoides. Next base: position 105,233,416 of record CM038147.1, read on the forward strand.
ATGAAATGCAAATGCCATGTAATTGCTTTACTTTATCACTAAGCGATAGCAATAGTTGTAGAAGCAATAGTTGGCAAGACGACCACAACGCAACGATGGAGATCAAGGTGTCGAGCCGGTGACAATGGAGATCATGACGATGCTTTGGAGATGGAGATCAAAAGCACAAGATGATGATGGCCATATCATGTCACATATTTTGATTACATGTGATGTTTATCTTTATGCATCTTATTTTTTTAGTACCACGGTAGCATTATAAGATGATTCCTTAACTAAATTTCAAGGTATAAGTATTCTCCCTGAGTATGCACCATCGCGACAGTTTTGCCTGCTGAGACACCACGTGATGATCGGGTGTGATAGGCTCTACGTTCACATACAACGGGTGCAAGATAGTTTTGCACATGTGGAATACTCGGGTTAAACTTGAGGAGCCTAGCATGTACATACATGGCCTCGGAACACTGGAGACCGAAAGGTCGAACGTGAATCATATAGTAGATATGATCAACATAGATATGTTCACCATTGATGACTACTCCATCTCACGTGATGATCGGACATGGTTTAGTTGATTTGGATCACGTATCATTTAGATGACTTGAGGGATGGCAATCTAAGTGGGAGTTCTTAAGTAATTTCATTAATTGAACTTTAATTTATCATGAACTTAGTCCTGATAGTATTGGCAAATTATTTTGTAGATCAATAGCTCACGTTGTAGCTCCCTTATGTTTTTATATGTTCCTAGAGAAAACTAAGTTGAAAGATGATATTAGTAATGATGCGGACTGGGTCCATGATCTGAGGATTATCCTCATTGCTGCACAGAAGAATTATGTCCTTGATGCACCGCTAGGTGACAGACCTATTGCAGGAGCAGATGTAGACGTTATGAACGTTTGGCAAGCTCGATATGATGACTACTTGATAGTTTATTGTGCCTTGCTTTACGACTTAGACTCGGGGATTCAAAGATGTTTTGAACGCCGTGGAGCATATGAGATGTTACAAGAGCTGAAATTGGTATTTCAGATTCATGCCCGTGTCGAGAGGTATGAGACCTCTGACAAGTACTTTGCCTACAAGATGGAGGAGAATAGCTCAACCAGTGAGCATGTGTTCAGAATGTCTAGGTACTACAATCACTTGAATTAAGTGGGAGTTAATCTTCCAGATAAGATAGTGATTGACAGATTTCTCTAGTCACTATCATCAAGCTACAAGAACTTTGTGATGAACTATAATATCCAAGGGATGACAAAAATGATTCCCGAGCTCTTCGGATGCTGAAATCAGCGAAGGTAGAAATCAAGAAAGAGTGTCAAGTGTTGATGGTTAACAAGACCACTAGTTTCAAGAAAAAGCGCAAAGGAAAGGAAAGGGAACTTCAGGAAGAATGACAAGCAAGTTGTCACTCCCGTGAAGAAGCCCAAAGCTGGACCTAAGCTTGAAACTGAGTGCTTCTACTACAAAGGAAATGGTTACTGGAAGCGGAATGATACGTCTCCAACGTATCTATAATTTTTGATTGTTCCATGCTATTATATTACCCTTTTTGGATGTTTATGGGCTTTACTTTACACATTTATATCATTTTTGGGACTAACCTACTAATTGGAGGCCCATCCCGTATTGCTGTTTTTTTGCCTATTTCAGTATTTCGAAGAAAAGGAGGAGCGTGGTTTTTGGAACGAACATGATCCAGAGGACTTGGAGTGCAAGTCAAGAAGCAGCCAAGGCGGCCAGGAGGGTGGAGGGTGCGCCCACCCCTACAGGGCGTGCCCCCTATCTCGTGGGCCCCTCGGGCAGCCACCGACCTACTTATTCCTCCTATATATACCCACGTACCCCGAGAACATCTAGGGAGCCAACGAAAAACAATTTCCACAGCCGTAAACTTCTGTATCCGCGAGATCCCATCTTGGAGCGTTCGCCGGCGCTCCACCGGAGGGGGAATCGACCATGGAGGGCTTCTACATCAACACCATAGCCCCTCCGATGAGTTGTGAGTAGTTTACCACAGACCTTCGGGTCCATAGTTATTAGCTAGATGGCTTCTTCTCTCTTTTTGGATCTCAATGCCATGTTCTCCTCGATCTTCGTGGAGATCTATTCGATGTAACTCGTTTTGCAGTGTGTTTGTCGAGATCTGATGAATTGTGGGTTTATGATCAAGTTTATCTATGAGAAATATTTGAATCTCCTCTGAATTCTTTTATGTATGATTGAGTTATCTTTGCAAGTCTCTTCGAATTATCAGTTTGGTTTGGCCTACTAGATTGATCTTTCCTGCAATGGGAGAAGTGCTTAGCTTTGGGTTCAATCTTGCGGTGTCCTTACCCAGTGACAATAGGGGTAGCAAGGCACGTATTGTATTATTGCCATCAAGGATAAAAAGATGGGGTTTATATCATATTGCATGAGTTTATCCCTCTACATCATGTCATCTTTCTTAATGCATTACTCTGTTCTTATGAACTTAATTGTGACGCCCGGATACTTAAACTACAGTAATCCCCTACTAATGATGCCAGGTCATCACATTACTGTTGCTAATCCTCCTGTTGATCCAAGGCCTAATTCAAATTAAGATCCAAAATTCTAATTTCTCAAACATGCAAAATAAAATGTGCAAACTGTGGCAAATATGTCATAAGTATTATTGGTGAAGAACCCAATTTTTAATAAAAGGTTTAAGTGTTCCAAAATGAATAAAACAGTAGCTAAAACAATTAATTAAATGCCTTTTAAATAATAAAATTATTCAAAGTGTTTTATCATTTCACCAAACCTTTTTATGGCAGCTCTAAATATTGTAAGGTAATTATGTGGCACAATTCCATATTTTACAAAAGTCTTTATGTGGCCTAGCAATTTGCGAGAAAGAGAAAACAATAGAAAATATAAAAAAGAACAGAGCCCCCCTCGCGGGCCTTGGCCCAGCCAACTGCCACCCAGCCAGGCCGGCCAGCCGCCTAAGATCATCCCCAACCTCCTGTTCACCCGCGTCACGGTGGAGCACGACGCCGCACACGTCTCCGATCTCCACGGGTCGCCCATCTCGCGATGCCCGACGAGGATAAGGCCAACTCCTCTCTCCTTGGAAACCCTAGTCCCCACTCATCCCTAATCCCCCGCCGCTTTTCTTTCCCGCCAAATCGCCAGAAGCGTCGCCGTGGCTTTGGCATAGCCGCAGCCACCCTCCTCCCCGAGCCCCGCTTAGGAGGTCCTGAGCTTCGTGCCGCGTCTGTTAAATGCTCGAGGCCACTCGTTGGACCTAGACACCCCGCATCAGCTCTCGCCTTCATCTTCAACCTCACGCACCAAGAACACCGCCGCTTGATCCGCGCCGTCCCGAGCTCCTGTCTTCCTCGAGCTCGCCTTCAACATCGCAGTGATCTCCTTCCCATTCCTTTGCTCGCCTCCTCAATCCACCGTAGTTTTGGCGGTCCCACGCCGCGCCTCTGGGCGCTATGGCCGTCTCGATCCAGCCTCTGAACCTCGCGCGCCGCGCTTTGTCGTTCTGGGTCACGCTCGCGTCGTCAGACACCTTCCCTGCCGGTTTGCCGCCCATGCCGTCTCCCTGGCTGCTGCCGCCACCTCCTCCTCCGCCCGCAGCCTGTTCCGCCAAGGCCCTCGCGACACCTCGCCGGGCGCCATGCCCGTCTCCCCCACCCATCGCTCGGGTGGGCGCCCAGATACCCGGCTCACCCGCTTAGCCGCTAACCCGCCAAGGGCCCTGGGCCACTTACACACGGGCTCCACGCCTCTTTCAAAAAAAGTAATATATATATATATTAATTAGTTAGTTAATTAATTAATTAACTTAATTAAAATGGTTTAGTTAAACTAATTACTTAGTCAGACTAACTAATTCGTAATTAGCTGAATGAGTCAATGACAGGGGGGTCCCACCCCTGTTGACCAGTCAAACGTTGATTGATCAACTGGGTCCCCCTGGCCCACCTGTCAGCCAGTGGGTACACTTTTATGTACACTGTGCTGGGTGCGCCTAGCATTTTAGCATTTCTTTTCGAATTAGATTTAATTTCAGAATATTATTTAAATCTTTGAAAAATCATAGAAAATTAACCGTAACTCGGATCGAAAAACTTTGTACATGAAAGTTACTCAGAACGACGAGACGAATCCGAATACGCGGTCTGTTCGCCCGCGACACATCTCTATCATAGCGAACCTGCAAACTTTCCCCTCCGGTTCATCTGTCTGACAAACGTCCAGAACCGGGAAAACTTTCCCGGGTGTTTCCCCCTTCGCCAATATCACCTAGCATCGCGTTAGAACACGTCTAGCTTTGCCTGTTGTCATGTTATGTTGTTGCTTGCTATGTATCTACTGTTTCTTCCCCCTCTTCTTCCCTGGTAGACCTCGAGACCAGTGCTGATGCCCCTGTGATCGACTACGTCGACGACGACCCTCCTTCTTGTCTGAGCAACCAGGCAAGCCCCCCTTTGATCATTCCGATATTGCCCATTCTATACTCTCATGCTTGCATTAGATTTTGCTAGTGTTATTGTTTGCTCCTATTCTGATGCATAGCCTGCATTTGTATCTGCTATTGTTACCTACCTGCTTATCCTAAACTGCTTAGTATAGGTTGGTTAGTGATCCACTAGTGACCCCCACCTTGTCCTTGTTGCCCCTGCTTCATCATCGACGACTCGATTAGCGTGATCAACGACCAGAGCCTGACACCTCACAACACATCACGCCCCTTTTGTTGCTCGACTCTGTAGAGCTACTATCGAGTGCCGAGGGTGATCCCTCATAACGCACTCCTGATGATAATTCTGTTGTGTAGCTATTCGGTCGTGGTCATCGAGGGTGATTTCCTCTTTCACCATTCCCGATACGGCTCTGTCGTTCAACACCTCAAGTGTGAACCTCGAGGGTGGTCCCTCTTACGTTCACCTTGATGATTACATTGAGTGGAATCCTCCGGGTGTGATTCCTCGGGTTTTCCCCTTGATGTTCGGACACACAGTTACTATGACTTTACTTGAGACCTTGGTGAAAGTCGGGCGGGCCCGGAGAGCACCCGCAAGATAATGACGTGGCACGGCCGGGCATTCTAAGCCCTTGTCGTAAGTCCACGAGACGGGGCGACGGGGTCACTTTCGATCGTGAGTCTCTGCTCGTCTTCGCAAGCTAATAACACACTATGGTTTGGGTATTTGTTCTGAGTTGGCCTTTGGCCTTTACGCACCAACCACCACATGAGAATAGTTATGAGCCTCGACATCGCAGTATCAGCCGAAGCTTTGTCAGATGTCCAGTTCAGCATTGCGGCACGGCCCGGTCGGCGCCCGGTGGAGGTGGCTCAGACGCCAAGCGTAACGACCCGGAGTGCATCGGGCGATGGGCCCAGACCCCGGAGTGCTTAGGAGGTAGACCGGCAGGGACCTCTCTGCTAAGCCTAGGTCGGGCTGCGACGTGTTGATCTTCCGAGGGCGGGCATTGACCCCAGAAAGGTGTGTCCGGCCAGAGTGATCGAGCGTGTTGGGTAACGTGGTGCACCCCTGCAGGGAAGTTATATATTCGAATACCGTGTCCATTGTAATGGACGTTCAGACTTATATCCTGATCTTATACAACTACAAATTGATACTTGAGATATGTGGCTCCGGGATTGCTTTCTCGCAGGGAGTCGAGGAAGGATCTCTGGGCATTAATGTTACAACATGTTTGTTAATTATAAACTGCTATTGTTTACTCTTCTACATGCTGCAAGATGCTCGGAGCTGCGTGAAGATGCTAGTCTTCGATAGGCTAGGCTTTCCCCCTCTATTCTGGCATTCTGCAGTTCAGTCCACAGATACAACCCTTCCATTTGATACAAATGCATACTTAGTATAGATCTGATGCTTGCGAGTACTTTGGATGAGTACCCACGGTTGCTTTGCTACCCTTTCCCCCTTCTTTCTTCTCTCCGGTTGATGCAACTAGATGCCACCGCCGATGGATGCTGCTACGTGAAGACCGCCGACGACCAGGAGTAGTTAGGAGGTCCCAGGCAGGAGGCCTTGCCTCTTCGATCGTGTTGCTTTTTTGCTAGCCTTCTTAAGGCATCCTTGTTTAACTTATGTTTGTACTCAGATATTGTTGCTTCCGCTGACTCTTGTGTATCGAGCTATGTATTCGAGCCCTCGGGGCCCCTGGCTTGTAATATAAAGCTTGTATTTATTTTGATTTGTGTCTAGAGTTGTGTTGTGATATCTTCCCGTGAGTCCCTGATGTTGATCGTACACATTTGCGTGTATGATTAGTGTGCGATTGAATCGGGGGCGTCACATTAATACTCTAGGTGCATGCTGGATAGCGGTCAATGTGGAGTAATAGTAGTAGATGCAGGTAGGAGTCGGTCTACTTGTCGCGGACGTGATGCCTATATACATGATCATGCCTAGATAATCTCATAATTATTCACTTTTCTATCAATTGCTCGACAGTAATTTGTTCATGCATCGTAATACTTATGCTATCTTGAGAGAAGCCACTAGTGAAACCTATTGCCCCCGGGTCTATATTTTATCATATAAGCTTTCAATCTACTTTTATTTGCATCTTTACTTTTCCAATCTATATTATAAAATACCAAAAATATATTTATCTTATCATACTATCTCTATTAGATCTCACTTTCGCAAGTGGCCGTGAAGGGATTGACAACCCCTTTATTGCGTTGGTTGCGAGTTCTTTGTTTGTTTGTGTAGGTGCATGGGACTTTTGAGGAGCCCCCTACTGGATTGATACCTTGGTTCTCAAAAACTGAGGGAAATACTTACGCTACTATTGCTGCATCAGCCTTTCCTCTTCAAGGAAAACCAACGCAAGCTCAAGACGTAGCAAGAAGGATTTCTGGCGCTGTTGCCGGGGAGGTCTTCTCTCAAGTCAAGACATACCAAGTACCCATCACAAACTCATCTCCCTCACATTTACATTATTTGCCATTCGCCTCTCATTTTCCTCTCCCCCACTTCACCCTTGCCGTTTTATTTGCCCTCTCTTCCGAATCTTCTCTCTCTCTTTCGCTTTCCTTTTTCTGTTTGCTTGTGTGTTGGATTACTTGTCGCCATGGTGCAAGATAGTACCAAATTGTGTGATTTCTCCGATACCAATAATAATGATTTCCTTAGTACGCCGATTGCTCCTCTTAATGATGTTGAGTCTTGTGAAATGAATACTGCTTTGCTGAATCTTGTTATGAAAGATCAATTCGCCGGCCTTCCTAGTGAAGATGCCGCTACCCATCTAAACAACTTTGTTGATTTGTGTGATATGCAAAAGAAGATAGATACGGATAATGATATTGTTAAATTAAAGTTATTTCCATTTTCACTTAGAGATCATGCTAAAGTTTGGTTTTCGTCTTTGCCTAAGAATAGTATTGACTCATGCAATAAGTGCAAAGATGTTTTTATCTCTAAATATTTTCCTCCCGCTAAGATCATCACTCTTAGGAACGATATTATGAATTTTAAACAACTTGATCATGAGCATGTTACCCAATCTTGGGAAAGAATGAAATTGATGATTCGCAATTGCCCTACTCATGGTTTGAATTTATGGATGATCATACAAAATTTTTTATGCCGGATTGAACTTTGCTTCTAGAAATCTTTTAGATTCGGCCGCGGGAGGCACGTTTATGGAAATCACTTTAGGAGATGCCACAAAACTTCTTGATAATATTATGGCACACCGAAAGATCTACTAGTAAAAAAGTGCATGCTATAGAAGAAATTAATGTTTTGAGTTGAAAGATGGATGAACTTATGAAATTATTTGCTACTAAGAATGCTCCTCTTGATCCTAATGATATGCCTTTGTCTACTTTGATTGAGAATAATAATGAATCTATGGATGTGAATTTTGTTGGTAGGAATAGTTTTGGAAACAATGCTTATAGAGGAAACTTTAATTCTAGACCGTTCCCTAGTAATTCCTCTAATAATTATGGTAATTCCCACAATAATTCTTATGGTAATTTTAATAGGATGCCCTCTGATTTTGAGAATAGTGTGAAAGAATTTATGATCTCTCAAAATAATTTTAATGCCTTGCTTGAAGAAAAATTGCTCAAAGTTGATGATTTGGCTAGGAACGTTGATAGACTTTCACTTGATGTTGATTCTCTTAAACTTAGATCTACTCCTCCTAAGCATGATATCAATGAGTCTCTCAAAACAATGAGAATTTCCATTGATGAGTGCAAGGAAAGAACCACTAGATTGCGTGCTAAGAAAGATTGCTTTGTAAAAGCGTGTTCTTCTAGTTTCGATGAAAATAATGATGAAGATCTTAAAGTTATTGATGTATCTCCTATTAGATCTTTGTTTTGCAATATGAATCTTAATAATAATGGGACTGGAGATGAGTCAACTTTAGTTAGAAGGCGTCCTAATAATTCAGAGTTTTTAGATCTTGATGCTAAATTTGGTAAAAGTGGGATTGGAGAGGTCATGACTTTAAATAGCATTGAACCCACTATCTTGGATTTCAAGGAATTTGATTATGATAATTCTTATTTAGAAGGTTGTATTTCCTAGTTGCAATCCGTTGTGAATTCACCTCATGCTTATAGTCAAAATTAAGCTTTTACAAAACATATTGTTGATGCCTTGATGCAATCTTTTGATGAAAAACTTGATTTGGAAGTTTCTATACCTAGAAAACTTAATGATGAGTGGGAACCTACTATAAAGATTAAAATTAAATATCATGAGTGTTATGCTTTGTGTGATTTGGGTGCTAGTGTTTCCACAATTCCGAAAACTTTATGTGATATTCTAGGTTTCCATGATCTTGATGATTGCTCTTTAAATTTGCACCTTGCGGATTCCACCATTAAAAAGCCAATGGGAAGGATCAATGATGTTCTCATTGTTGCAAATAGAAATTTGGTGCCCGTAGATTTTATCATTCTTGATATAGATTGCAATCTTTCTTGCCCTATTATTCTTGGTAGACCTTTCCTTAGAACGATTGGCGCGATTATTGATATGAAGGAAGGGAATATTAGATTCCAATTTCCATTAAGGAAAGGCATGGAGCACTTTCCAAGAAAGAAAATTAAATTACCTTCAAAAAAACTAACGCCCACATGTGTGGGCGTTTGCACATCGTCCACACGCCTTCATCACCATTCATTTTGCCACGTATGAATAGATGACATCAGCAGGATTTTTTTTGGTTTTCGGCTTAAAAATGTTTTATGTCCTAATTCAAAAAGCGAATTAAAAATCCGGTTTCACCATTAAATCCGTCTCGACGAGATCTTCAAAACTAGACCCCATTTTGATATGTTTCGATGATTTTTTTGCCCAGAAGTTGCCATTTGTTTACACTATAGTTGCCATAGTGCTTAAACTAAAGTTGCCATGTGGCAATTTTAGTTGGTAGATCATGGCAATTTTAGTTTTTTGATGATGGCAATTTCAATACTTTAACCATGAAAATATATTTTTTGTATGAACCATGGCAATTTTAAGTGCATGTATCAAGGCAATTTTAGTTTATGATGCATGACAAGTCTAGTTTTTTAATTACCCGTTTTATAATATGTTAAAATTTACTTTTAAATGTAAAAGAAAATAGCTGAAACATATCATGGCAACTTCAGTGTAAATATCATGGCCATTTATGTGCGATAGACATGACAACTTTTAACCAAAAAAAATTTCGCTGAAATATATCGATATGAGATCTAGTTTCGAAGATCTCGTCGTGAGGGATTTAATGGTGAAAACAGATCTTCAATCGGAGTTTTCATTTAAGAGATAAAACATTTTAAAAACTAAAAATCCAAAAAGATTTCCACATGCATGCATGCGGTGACATGGCGTAGTCTGTATGTTATATGGCGTGTGGGCGAGTTTGGCTCCCACCACATGTGTGGGCGTTAGCGTTGTCCATTACCTTATGAATCTATCATGCGAGTTACTTATGAATTGAGTGCCAAAGATGGCACTACTTAGATCTATCTTCGCTTTTATGCCTAGCTAGGGGCGTTAAACGATAGCTTTAGTTGGGAGGCAACCCAATTTTATTTGTGTTTTTTGTTTTTGTTTCTGTTTAGTAATAAATTTTGCATCTACCTTCTGTTTAGATGTGTTTTTATGTTTTAATTAGTGTTTGTGCCAAGTAGAACCTATAGGATAACCTATGGTGATAGTTAATTTGATTCTGCTGAAAAACAGAAACTTTGCACGCATGAAATTAGTTTTGTTAAATCACAGAAAGGTGCTTTTGCGTTGATTCTTTTTGCTGTAGATCAATAGATAAATTGCCCAGGACTTCCTAGTTTTCTAGAAGTTTTAGAGTTCCATAAGTATTCGTGGGTTACAGATTGCTACAGACTGTTCTGTTTTTGACAGATTCTGTTTTTCGTGTGTTGTTTGCTTATTTTGATGCATCTATGGCTAGTATTAAGTAGTATGAACCATAGAGAACTTGGAATACAGTTGGTGTAACACCAATATAAATAAAGAATGAGTTCATTACAATACCTTATGTGGTGATTTTGCTTTCTTTCACTAACGGAGCTTATGAGATTTCCTGTTGAGTTTTGTGTTGTGAAGTTTTCAAGTTTTGGGTAAAGATTTGATGGACTATGGAATAAGGAGTGGCAAGAGCCTAAGATTGGGTATGCCCATGGCACCCCAAGATATTCAAGAATAGCCAAAATCCTAAGCTTGGGGATGCCCCCGGAAGGCATCGCCTCTTTCGTCTTTGTTCATTGGTAACTTTACTTGGAGCTATATTTTTATTCGCCACATGATATGTGTTTCACTTGGAGCGTCTTGTATGATATTATTATTTGCCTTTTAGTTTACCACAATCATCCTTGCTGTACACACCTTTTGGGAGAAGCCCACTTGATTGAAATTTATTAGAATACTCTATGTGCTTCACTTATATCTTTTTGAGCTAGATAGTTTTTGCTCTAGTGCTTCACTTATATCTTTTAGAGCACGGCGGTGGCTTAATTTTGTAGAAATTACTAGTATCTCATGATTCACTTATATTATTTTGAGAGTCTCTTAGAACAGCATGGTATTTGCTATGGTTATAAAATTGGTCCTAGAATGGTAGGCATCCAAGTTGGGTATAATAAAAACTATCATAGGAAGTGAATTGGATGCTATGATCAATTCGATACTTGATAAATGTTTTGAGATATGGAGGAAGTGATATTAAAGTCATGCTAGTTGGATGATTATGAATTTAAAGAATGGTTGTGTTGAATTTAGCAAGTCCCATAGCATGCACGTATGGTTAAAGTTGTGTAACAAATTTGAAACATGAGGTGTGCTTGGATTGTGCATCCTTATGAGTGGCGGTCGGGGACGAGCGATGGTCTTTTCCTACCAATGTATCCCCCTAGGAGCATGCGCGTAGTGCTTGGTTTTTGATGACTTGTAGATTTTCGCAATAAGTATATGAGTTCTTCTGACTAATGTTGAGTCCATGGATTATATGCAGTTTTACCTTTCCATCATTGCTAGCCTCTTCGCTACCGTGCATTGCCCTTTCTCACCTTGAGAGTTGGTGCAAACTTCGCCGGTGCATCCAAACCCCATGATATGATACACTCTATCACACATAAACCTCCTTATATCTTCCTCAAAACAGCCACCATACCTACCTATTATGGCATTTCCATAGCCATTCCGAGATATATTGCCATGCAACTTTCCACCGTTCCGTTTATCATCATGACACGCATTACTATTGTCATATTGCCATTGCATGATCATGTAGTTGACATCGTATTTGTGGCAAGGCCACTTTGCATAATTTTTCATGAATGTCACTCTTGATACATTGCCCATCCCGGTACACCGCCGGAGGCATTCATATAGAGGCATATCTTGTTCTAGTCTTGAGTTGTAATTCATGAGTTGTAAATCAATAAAGGTGTGATGATCATCATTATTAGAGCATTGTCCCCAAAAAGAAAAAAAAGAAAGGCCAAAAAAAGAAAGGCCAAAGAAAAAAAAAGAAAAGAAGAAAAAGAAAGGCCAAAAGAAAAAAAAGGAAGGCCCAAAAAAAGGAAAAAGAAAAATAAATAAATAAAAAGGAGGCAATGTTACTATCTCTTTTCCACACTTGTGCTTCAAAGTAGCACCATGTTCTTTATATAGCGAGTCTCATATGTTGTCACTTTCATATACTAGTGGGAATTTTTCATTATAGAACTTGGCTTGTATATTCCTACGATGGGCTTCCTCAAAATGCCCTAGGTCTTCGTGAGCAAGCAAGTTGGATGCACACCCACTAGTTTTCTTTTGTTGAGCTTTCATACATTTATAGCTCTAGTGCATCCGTTGCATGGCAATCCCTACTCCTCTTGTTGACATCAATTGATGGGCATCTCCATAGCCCGTTGATTATCCTCGTCAATGTGAGACTTTCTCCTTTTTTGTCTTCTCCACATAATCCCAATCATCATATTCTATTCCACCCATAGTGCTATATCCATGGCTCACGCTCATGTATTGCGTAAAAGTTGAAAAAGTTTGAGATTATTTAAGTACGAAACAATTGCTTGGCTAGTCATCAGGGGTGTAGAATTTTGGAGCATTTTTGTGTGATGAAGATGAAGCATAGCCTAACTATATGATTTTTGTAGGGATGAACTTTCTTTAGCCATGTTATTTTGAGAAGACATGATTGCTTTGATTAGTATGCTTGAAGTATTACTATTTCTTATGTCAATATGAACTTTTATTTTGAATCATTTGGATCTGAACATTCATGCCACAATAAAGAAAATTACATTGAGAATTATGCTAGGTAGCATTCCACATCAAAAATTCTGTTTTTATCATTTACCTACTTGAGGACGAGGAGGAATTAAGCTTGGGGATGCTTGATACGTCTCCAACGTATCTATAATTTTTGATTGTTCCATGCTATTATATTACCATTTTTGGATGTTTATGGGCTTTACTTTACACATTTATATCATTTTTGGGACTAACCTACTAACCGGAGGCCCAACCCGTATTGCTGTTTTTTTTGCCTATTTCAGTATTTCGAAGAAAAGGAATATCAAACGGAGTCCAAACGGAATGAAACCTACAGGAGCGTGATTTTTGGAACCAACGTGATCCATAGAACTTGGAGTGCAAGTCAAGAAGCAGCCGAGGCGGCCAGGAGGGTGGAGGGGGCACCCACCCCTATAGGGCGCGCCCCCTATCTCGTGGGCCCCTCGGGCGGCCACCGACTTACTTCTTCCTCCTATATATACCCATGTACCCCGAGAACATTAAGGGAGCCAACGAAAAACAATTTCCACCAGTGTAACCTTCTGTATCCGCGAGATCCCATCTTGGAGCCTTCGCCGGCGCTCCGCCGGAGGGGGAATCGACCACGGAGGGCTTCTACATCAACACCATAGCCCCTCCAATGAGTTGTGAGTAGTTTACTACAGACCTTCGGGTCCATAGTTATTAGCTAGATGGCTTCTTCTCTCTTGGATCTCAATACCATGTTCTCCTTGATCTTCTTGGAGATATATTCGATGTAACTCGTTTTGCGGTGTGTTTGTCGAGATCCGATGAATTGTGGGTTTATGATCAAGTTTATCTATGAGAAATATTTGAATCTCCTCTGAATTCATTTATGTATGATTGAGTTATCTTTGCAAGTCTCTTCGAATTATCAGTTTGGTTTGGCCTACTAGATTGATCTTTCTTGCAATGGGAGAAGTGCTTAGCTTTGGGTTCAATCTTGCGGTGTCCTTACCCAGTGACAATAGGGGTAGCAAGGCACGTATTGTATTGTTGCCATCAAGGATAAAAAGATGGGGTTTATGTCATATTGCATGAGTTTATCCCTCTACATCATGTCATCTTTCTTAATGCGTTACTCTGTTCTTATGAACTTAATACTCTAGATGCATGCTGGACAGCGATCGATGTGTGGAGTAATAGTAGTAGATGCAGGCAGGAGTCGGCACTACAAAAAAAAAGAGACCTCCATGACATTTTGGGCCGAACGAATTTTTTTCGGTCATACATATGACACTTCTATGACAATAATTGTGACAAAACCCGGTATCATCATAGATGTGGTGGGCTCCTACTTCTATGACAAAAAATCATGATAGAAAATAATCGTGAGTGTTATTCCAGCCTCACTGTTGTCAGGCGTGTTGTCCAGGGTGTACTGAAGCACACGAAGTTCAACGCTACTCCTTCGTTTGCGAGGCATACTGTTCTTGTCAAGCTTACATAGGAAGATGACGTGGCATGCCTCCACAAACAAGTTTATCAGTGGCAAGGCCACAAGGTTGTCTTCATGAAGGTTCACAGGATTGAGCTGCTGCGGGACGTCCTCGATGATGTTCATGGCAAGGTCCGTCTTGTGTCCAGCCCAAATTAGATCGAGGCATGAAATAGTTGCCCCAGCTAGTGTTTAATAGTAGTTTGGATTGTGTCTAATTATCCGAACCTTGCCTGTTATCGACCCCTGTGGGACCCACACATCAGGTTGACCAGGTTAATGGTCAACGTTGACTGCTGACATCACTCTGATGTCATGCTGACGTCATCATTTACTATTCTGGATAATATTGGATTTAAATAATTAATTTAATTCCAGAAATTAATAAAATCTTTAGAAAATCATATCTTTTAATCCGTAACTCGGATGAAAATATTTTCTACATGAAAGTTGCTCAGAACGACGAGACGAATCCGGGTACACAGCCCGTTCGTCCGCCACACGTCCCTAGCATAGAGAACCTGCAACATTTCACCTCCGGTTCATCTGTCCGAAAACACGAAACACCGGGGATACTTTCCCGAATGTTTCCCCCCTTCACCGGTATCACCTCACACCGCGTTAGAACACGTCTAGCTCTGCTTGTTGACCTGTTATGCACTTGCTTGCGATGTATTTACTGTTTCCCCCCCTCTTCTCTCCGGTAGCCCCCATGACGATGCTGATGCCCCTGTGGACGACTACGTCACCGACGACCCCTCCTTCTTGTCTGAGCAACCAGGCAAGCCCCCCCTTGATCACCAGATATCGCCTATTCTCCTCTATACTGCTTGCATTAGAGTAATGTAGCATGTTACTGCTTTCAGTTGATCCTATTCTGATGCATAGCCTGACATTGTTGCTACATCTGTTGATACCTTACCTGCAATCCTAAATGCTTAGTATAGGATGCTAGTTTATCATCATTGGCCCTACATTCTTGTCAGTCTGCCTTGCTATACTATCGGGCCATGATCACTTGGGAGGTGATCACGGGTATATACTATACATACACACATACTATACTGATGGTGATTCACGGATTGGGGGCTGAAAGGACCTTTGTCCCGACGGCCCTCTGTGTGGATCTTTGTGGCGGAGCGACAGGGCAGGTTGAGACCACCTAGGTGAGAGGTGGGCCTAGCCTCGTCGGCGTCATGCGTTGCTTCATAATAACACGCTTAACGAGATCTTGGTATTTGATCCGAGTCGGCCATTTGGTCTATACGCACTAACCATCTACGCGGGAGTAGTTATGGGTATCCCGACGTCGTGGTATCAGCCGAAGCCTTCTTGACGTCAGCGACTGAGTGGCGCGCCGGATTGGAACGCAAGCCCGCACTTGTATTAAGGGGCTAGTTCGCTTCCGGCCACGTCGCGTCGCAGGTGTGTGCTCGAGGCGATGGGCCCAGATCCTCGCGGCGCTTAGGTTTAGACCGGCGTCTTGACCTCTCTGTTGTGCCTAGGTGGGGCTGCGGCGTGTTGATCTTCCGCGGCGGGCATGACCCGAAAAAGTGTGTCCGCCAAATGGGATCAAGCGTGTTGGGTTATGTGGTGCACCCTGCAGGAAGTTAATCTATTGAATAGCCGTGTCCCTCGGTAAAGGGCGACCGGAGTTGTACCTTGACCTTATGACAACTAGAACCGGATACTTAATAAAACACACCCTTCCAAGTGCGGATACAACCCGGTGATCACTCTCTAACAGGCGACGAGGAGAGGATTGCGGGTAGGATTATGCTATGCGATGCTCTGGAGATGCTACTTGGAGATGCTACTTGGAGATGCTACTTGGAGGACTTCAATCTACTCTCTTCTACATCTTTGCAAGACGGAGGCTGCCGAGCGTAGTCTTCGATAGGACTAGCTATCCCCTCTTATTACGGCATTCTGCAGCTTCAGTCCACCGATATTGCCTCCTTACACATATACCCATGCATAAGTAGTGTAGCTCCTTGCTTGCAGTACTTTGAATGAGTACTCACGGTTGCTTTCTTCCCCTTTCCCCCTTTCCTTTCTTTACGGTCGCCGCAACTGTAAGCCGGAGCCAGAGCGAGGCCACCGTCGGCGGCGACTACTACTGGAGGTGCCTACTACTACGTGCAGTGTGCTGCGATTTACCTGTGAGTAGTTTAGGAGGATCCTGCAGAGGCTGCGCCTCTTCGATCTCAGATCCCGCTTTATGCTAGCCTTCTTAAGGCAAACTTGTTTAACTTATATCCGTATTTAGATATTGTTGCTTCCGCGACTCGTCTATGATCGAGCACTTGTATTCGCGCCTCGAGGCCCCCGGCTTGTATTATGATGCTTGTATGACTTATTTATGTTTTTAGAGTTGTGTTGTGATATCTTCCGTGAGTCCTCGATCTTGATCGCACACGTTTGCGTGCATGATTAGTGTACGATTGAATCAGGCGTCCAAGTTGGTATCGAGCCATCGCTGTAGAAATCCCCTTCCATACTCCTTGGCCGAAGTCGAGTCTAGTCATTGCAACACTTTTACTAACATGGCTGTGTGCCTTACGGGCCCACATCGCCATTGGGTGGTATTAGTATCTTTTACTCCTCGATCTTTACTCTGGGACTCTGAGCTCTCTTCTATTCGAGTTAAATGATTTTGCTAAAAAAAAACTAACTTTAGGTTCTCGCAAGTATTTCCTCCCGGAGAGCCCCTTGTTACCGATGACCTTTCTTTGCACTGTAAGATTCGAAAATACTCTACGATGTGCTCTCGAGACTATGTGCCATCGCTTTTGCAATTCACTTCCATCGATAAATCCCTCTGGATAACTACTTACACCTATCGTTCATATTGTCATCCCCAGTTGCTCTTGTTATTACAAGATGTCTTGAAATACTCCTCGATATTCTGAGAATTCTTTACGCTTACTGCCCTGCAGTTCCTTGCTGCATGAATACCCCTACGGATAATTACTTGCGCTTGCCGAGTATCAGTTCATCCAAAGTTGTTCATGTGTTTCACAAAAATACATTCAAATACTACCTGATCTTCTGAAAATCCTGAGCAGCCTATTGCTCTTGAAATTCTTGCTTGCTTGCATTATGGTTAATCCCATAAGTCTCGTAATCTTAATGGCATACCTTGTCATTATCATTTTGAGTCCGTTGATTCAATATGTTGCGAATGCTCGCAATCCTCAATCAGATCCTAGAATTCATCCTTCTAGCTCAGAAGTCATTTGGATATGAGCTGGTTCTTAACCAATCCAATTGCCGTCGGTTGTACCCCTAAGGCTATTCAACTTACCCATCCCTAATCAGAACTTTGCTTCTGATCCCTTGATTTGGAAATCATACTTCTTTTACATGTGAGCTTTGAATTAGCCAGTTGCTTCTGTAATCCAATGCCTTTGCAGTCTTTCTTCAACTGGTTGCGTACCGATGCTCACATCAGCTCCGCTATCGACTGTCAGATCCTTTGTTGGATTATTATTCGGCAATGTCCTTCATATTTAATCGCCTTGTGAGCCTTCCCTCGGATACA
This sequence comes from Aegilops speltoides, assembly GCA_021437245.1. NCBI lineage: Eukaryota > Viridiplantae > Streptophyta > Magnoliopsida > Poales > Poaceae > Aegilops > Aegilops speltoides. The sequence goes on from CM038147.1 coordinate 105,251,219, forward strand.
TAATGCCTTTGTTAAATTGCATCATCTACTTTCTCAACCTTGCTCTACTTTCGAGCTTGTGATATTTACTCTTGAAACTTGTGGTATATGTTTCTAAGAAGCCCCTATGGGTTGAACATATGCCTTCTCTAAACCGTGTGAACCCGAAAGTTTTCACGAGTCATACTCTTCTGGTGCTTCGCTAGATAAAATTTCAACACTGCAACTTCTTCGAAGATGGGAAGTGAATGAAAGATTATGCATTGAAGAAGTGGGAGTCGACCTTGAGCTTTGTGTTCATGCCCATGGACATGATGTAGATCCTATCATGGAAACTTCTTGTAATAATAAATATTTCCTTGATAAATATCATCTGGTAGCTGTGAATTGATCCTTTGCAACCGTGGTTCCGACCATGTTTGTTCTCCTTTGATTTTATTCCTCGGACAAGTTAAATTACTTGCCTTCTGCAGATCAGTACGCCTTCCCAACCTGTATTATGTTCTACCTTCGAGTATTACCCCCTGGTATCTCGAGAATATCCACCCATTGCACTTCATCTATGGAATTCTGACGAAGTAGTACCTTTTTCCATCATAGTCACTCCACGGGTTCTGGGTTGTCGTCAACCGAGAACACCAATTGGTGAATCAAATCAATACTGAGATTCATTACTCTCAGTACTTTGTTGTTGAGAAGTTTAATACTCCATCAGGTAACTCCTAGCCTGATCGGCTATATCATTATCATGGTAAACCTTAACTGTGCTACCTGGTCCTTCTTTCCGTAGCACAATTTTCGATGATGAGCTAAGCTTACGTCGCTCTTCCTCGTCATATCATTTCGCCTTGAACAACAAGCTAGATTTCGAGTTTGTGTAGACCGTTCGCTTCATCATTCCTATTGACTTGATGTCATCGCCGACCGATTACATCTTCATGAAATCTCTCGACAACTGTGTCGTGATCATCATCAACATCCTAAGCTCTCCCAAGATATATATCAAATTCTTGATGGGCAATACCATCCTTGCCCCTCGATGATTCGTGTTATCATCGACCACTTTATTGTCTTCCGTTCACACAAACTTGTTCATGTTTTGTGTTATACCTTGAGATCCTTGCTACCCAGCAATGTTTCTTCTTTACCTTGGAAGTATTACCATCTTTTATGTCAAGAAAGTCGTGAGAATTTCGCCACCTCTTTAAGAATTCTTGATACTAGTAATACTTCTTGCCATCTTCGTTCATTCCTTGGTTCGCGTGTTGTTTCTAACCGGGAAATCGATAATTGAGTTGTGATGTGCGACTTTAAAACTTCAAGCAACCCTATTGCTTTGAAGTTAATGGTCGATAATTCATTCTTAGACCATTGGTTATCGAATCACCATTCTAATATTGATCGTGCAACCCAGCCCATATTTCTGGTGCACCTTTCAACCAATGTTTAATTGTGTATGTCTTTCCTCGAGCCTACAACATTATATCATTTGAATTGACAAGTGTCATATTCTTGATCACATTATTGTGGAAAGCCATCCGTTTGGAATTCTCGATGAATTGTCGCTGAGCCCATCAGCCACCTTCTCATCCCCTCCTTGGTTTAAGGATGAACTATTGCTTCAAGGACCCGCTCCCATAGTTCATTTCCTGAGAATCTTGAAATGTCATTTCGTCTATTTGTGTTGCACCTTTTCTTCTCGGACATCCTGAGTCTGAGGTATCCTGACACCAATCAGATCTGAATCTCGGTCAGATATGATGGTTGGAACATGTTTCCAAGAGTTATAACATTGGTCTTTTATGACCCGGTAATATGATGTCATGCCTAGCACCCCCCTGGCTGGAGGACCTATCATGATAATTTCTTTTGCAAGGATAACTATTCTTCCTGAAGGAAATTGTAAGACTTATTTTATAAGTTGCTCCTGATGGATCATTTGTGTATCCAAAGTCTGGCCCTCGATTGAAACACCATATCATTGCTACCTCGAAGCATGACTATGATACCCCGCTCTTCATAAGAACATTGGAGGCGCGATGCTAAAGGTTTCTTGGTCAGTTATCCAAACACCGTTGTATGGGTAACATCTTGATTAATCCTTGCCTCTTATCTGAATGGTTGGATACTTGCTCTCCTACCCTGTATGCCATGTTCTGCTTGTACATGGGAAGGATATACTACTAATAATTGTGTGTAATCACAATTTTCCTTTCCATTGTTCTGTTTAATCTGATAATTGCGTTTTCCATTCCATTCTTTTCTTTAACCTTTCTTGTAATCTGACTTAACTAAGCAGAGATAATTCCCTGTTTAGGTAGTCACCTTGTTTACCACCACTCGTCTCAGAAGATCCTGTTACTATTGTTGATGACATTCCGGTAACCATCGATGGGTGATAACTTTGCCAATTGGTTCGCCTCGTTCAACAAGCAGGAAAATTGCTCTCTTCGTTCCCCGTCCTTGGTACCAACATTGTTGCCGGCTTAGCTGACAAGCTATTCACTCGTGCCTCCTCAGTCATGGCTGTGCATGATGTCACCACCCTTCCTACTTTCAACCCACATGGTGGGCCCATAACCCACAGTCCTTTGGATCGAAACCCGACTCTTCTTTACAACTCGGGTTTTAATGTATCCTTTGCACCTGGATTCGTATGTGATTCACGAGCTAAATTCTATACCATTAATCGTTCTGGAATCAAACACCATGTTATTCTCGTTGTTCAAACCTCTATTCCAGCTTCTGTCTAGTCATCGAATTATTGCCTACCTGTTTGAAACTTTGGTACCATCGTATATTGCACTCAACAAATTCATCAAATACAACTCGTGGGGTACCTTGTGTATTTCCCATTGAGTTCATCGTCGGATGCCCACTTTTCGGATATCGTTCTTTGGAGTTTTTCCTTGGTCGCGTTAATAGGATGATGGAGTTTCTGAAGAAAGGATGCCGACTTCATCATGATGACCTGAAGCAGAGGAATAAAGACATCAACATAATGGATCAACCTCTTCGAAAGGGCAGCCAAGACCGAGAAGACTCGTTAGGTTTTTCGCTACTAGCACCTTCCCCCTTACTCCACCGCTTAAATCTCGGGACGAGATTTCTTGTAGTGGAGGAGAATTGTGACGCTCGGGTAATCAGGCTATAGTGATTCCACGCTAATGATACCACGTTACCTTCGTTACTGTTGTTAGTCTCGCGATGGTTCAAAAACGATTCAAATTCAAATTTAAAATAAAAACAAACATCAAAAGTTTTCAAACGCTAAAACTAAAATGTTCGGAATGTGACATAATTAATTATACTAAATTAGGTACAACTTTTGTATTTTACCAAAACTAAAGTATTTAGAAAATAAGAGAAAATAGAAAAGGAAAAAAGGACAAAATAGAAAATGAAAAGAAAGAAAAGAAAGAGGAAACCCCTTGGCCAACTGGGCCGAACGGCCCAACTGGCCGCCGAACCAACCGGCCCAGGCCGGCCCACCCCCAGTCCCCCTTATCCCCCACCCCTCGAAACCCTAGATCGAAACCCCACCCACTCGCCCCACTTTCCCTCCCCACACCCCACTCCTCCCTCTGCCCCGCCCCCTCGATTGGATCGGGGGAATCAACCCCATCGACCACGCCGCTCGACCCCCCCTGCGATCCATCGCCGGACGCCATCGCCGGCGCTCCCCATCACCGTCGCCGGAGGCCACCCCATCGGACCGCAACCTCGCAGGCCCGCCCCCGCCACCTTGCCGGACATCATCGCCGGACAGCCTCCCCGCCGGCCTGCTACCTCTCCGCCGAGTCGTCCCCGTCCTCCTCCCCAAACGCTCCATCGAGCCTCGTCGACCCTCGTCTCTGCAACGCCGGGGAGGCCACGGCCTCCCTCTCTCGCCTCTCTTTCCCGTTTCGACGTCGACGTACTGCCGTCCCACTGCGAGCCCGTGCTACGCTGCGGCCTCGCCCGGCCAGCGTGCTCGCCCCCGACCACCGGTCGCGCCACCCCTTGGTCGCACATGCCACTCACGCACTCACCTCACCCGCGCTCTCCGGCGCTCCGCTCGCTCCTCGCACCTCGGTGGGGCGAGCCTGCCGCTGCCACACGGTACACACCATGCCGCCCGCTCACTGCGCCTCCTGCGCTGCTATCGGTAGCAGCCCTTGCGCCACGCACCACTGCCGTCGCCACGGCTAGTTCCTCTGCGGCCAGCCCCTCGACCCTCGCCTCCGCCCGCCGTGGCCCGGCTGGCTGGCCCGCTTGCCCGCCGTCGGTGCCCGGCGACCTCGTCCCGCCTGGCGAGGCGAGTGCCCTTCAGTGCTCCTCAAGACCGTTCGCCCGAGCCCACTAACGCTGCGCCCGCTAAGGCCCCTGTGCCTATGACATGAGGGGCCCAGGCCCTAGAACGAAAATTTAAAAAAAGATTTAATAAATAAATAAATAAATAAACAATTAAAATATTAATTAGTTAATTAATTAAAGAATTAATTAACTTAATTGATCCTAATTAGATTAACCTAATCACCTAGTTAGTTAATTAATCTATTAGGTTAGTTAACAGTCAATGACAGCTGGGACCCACACGTCAGGTTGACCAGGTCAATGGTCAACGTTGATCTTGACATCACTCGATGTCATCTTGGCGTCATCATTTACTATTCGGATAATATTGGATTTAAATAATTAATTAAATTCCGAAATTAATAAAATCTTTAGAAAATCATATCTTTTAATCCGTAACTTCGGATGAAAATATTATCTACATGAAAGTTGCTCGAGCGACGAGGCGAATCGGATCGCAGCCCGTTAAATCCGCCACACGTCCCTAGCATAGAGAACCTGCAACATTTCACCTCCGGTTCATCTGTCCGAAAACACGAAACACCGGGGATACTTTCCCGGATGTTTCCCCCCTTCGCCGGTATCACCTCACACCGCGTTAGAACACGTCTAGCTCTGCTTATTGACCTGTTATGCACTTGCTTGCGATGTATTTACTGTTTCTCCCCCCTCTTCTCTCCGGTAGCCCCCATGACGATGCTGATGCCCCTGTGGACGACTACGTCACCGACGACCCCTCCTTCTTGTCTGAGCAACCAGGCAAGCCCCCCCCCTTGATCACCAGATATCGCCTATTCTCCTCTATACTGCTTGCATTACAAAGAATGTAGCATATTATTGCTTTCGATTGATCCTATTCGATGCATAGCGACATTGTTGCTACATCTGTTGATACCTTACCGCAATCCTAAATGCTTAGTATAGGATGCTAGTTTATCATCATTGGCCCTAGATTCTTGTCGATCGCCTTGCTATACTATCGGGCCGTGATCACTTGGGAGGTGATCACGGTATATACTATACATACATACATACTATCTTGATGGTGAGTAAAGTCGGTCATTTCGAAGAGTACCCATGAGTGATTCACGGGTTGGGGGCTGAAAGGACCTTTGTCCCGACGACCCTCTGTATGGATCTTTGTGGCGGAGCGGCAGGCAGGTTGAGACCACCTAGGTGAGAGGTGGGCTGCCTGGTCGGCGTCATGATTGCTTCATAATAACACGCTTAACGAGATCTTGGTATTTGATCTGAGTCGGCCATTTGGTCTATACGCACTAACCATCTACGCGGGAGTAGTTATGGGTATCCCGCGTCGTGGTATCACCGAAGCCTTCTTGGCGTCGGCCGATCGAGTGGCGCGCGCCGGATTGGAACGCAAGGCTGCACTTGTATTAAGGGGCTAGTTACGCTTCGGCCGCATACATACGCAACGTGCGGTGTGCTTTCGAGGCGATGGGCCTGCACCCTGCGCGCTTAGGTTTAGACCGGCGTCTTGACCTCTCTGTTGCCTAGGTGGGGCTGCGGCGTGTTGATCTTCCGCGGCGGGCATGACCCGAAAAGTGTGTCCGGCCAAATGGGATCAAGCGTGTTGGGTTATGTGGTGCACCCTGCAGGAAGTTAATCTATTGAATAGCCGTGTCCCTCGGTAAAGGACGACCGGAGTTGTACCTTGACCTTATGACAACTAGAACCGGATACTTAATAAAACACACCCTTCCAAGTGCGGATACAACCCGTGATCGCTCTCTAACAGGCGGCGAGGAGAGGATTGCGGGTAGGATTATGCTATGCGATGCTCTTGGAGATGCTACTTGGAGATGCTACTTGGAGATGCTACTTGGAGGACTTCAATCTACTCTCTTCTACATCTTTGCAAGACGGAGGCTGCCAGAAGCGTAGTCTTCGATAGGACTAGCTATCCCCCTCTTATTCTGGCATTCTGCAGTTCAGTCCACCGATATTGCCTCCTTACACATATACCCATGCATAAGTAGTGTAGCTCCTTGCTTGCGAGTACTTTGGATGAGTACTCACGGTTGCTTTCTTCCCCCTTTCCCCCCTTTCCTTTCTTTACGGTTGCCGCAACCGTAAGCTGGAGCCCAGAGCGACGCCACCGTCGATGGCGACTACTACACCGGAGGTGCCTACTACTACGTGCGAGGCTCTTGGACGACGACCGTGAGTAGTTTAGGAGGATCCAGGCAGGAGGCCTGCGCCTCTTCGATCTGTATCCCGGTTTGTGCTAGCCTTCTTAAGGCAAACTTGTTTAACTTATGTCGTACTTAGATATTGTTGCTTCACGACTCGTCTATGATCGAGCACTTGTATTCGCGCCCTCGAGGCCCCTGGCTTGTATTATGATGCTTGTATGACTTATTTATGTTTTTAGAGTTGTGTTGTGATATCTTCCCGTGAGTCCCTGATCTTGATCGTACACGTTTGCGTGCATGATTAGTGTACGATTGAATCAGGGGCGTCACATGCTAGTACTCTGTTTGAATCCGTCTATAGGAACTGCTGCTACTTTTGTGTGCCCATGAATGATGTGAGAACCATCATAATTGTTGCCGAAACAAATGCGTCCTCACTAGTTTTTTCATGAATATGGCATGGTAAGACATAAGTTGTCACAGTTTATCATACGAGCAGTGTGTATTTTGATGAAATAGAGCACTCGTTCGAGAACTGTGCGCCAACGTATACATAAGTACTTGTAAACACTGTTGGTGCTACCCCACTTGTAAGCAGTTGTGCAAAACACGACACATTGGCTCAGCTCTCTTCAACACTAGGCTATCGACCAGCTAACAATCAACAATCTGCTGTCTGACATATAAGCAACTATGTATCTGGTTACAGTGGTTCATGCAGTTAATTGAGGCCACAATGTAATAAATTCCAAATGTGCAAACGCTAGTCCAGCGCTCATGTGGAACACTCACATTAAACTCGTCTTCATAAAAAACTTGAAAAGCATAAGTTAAGCAATTTTATACATCTCAATGATTCATAGAACATAACAAACATATACTAGTTCACAGCAAAAGACAAAGTTGTGAGGAGGTTTACAAATCAGGAAAAAACAAGCAAGGCTTCTCCGAGCAAAGGGCCTCCCGGCAGGCTTAAATTTCCTGGAGTTCACTCTGGTTTTTTCTTGTTGCCACCATCCAAGGTTAGGTTCTCTCATTCCAGAATAACCAATTATAATTGTGGTCTCAGCTGGAATGCTGAACTGAACCATGTAGTGTACTGACCAGGTGAAATGCTTGTGCATTCCACTAAATTTAAGCACCGTTATTTGCAGAAATAAGCAGACCACAATGCCTCTTGTCCGTGCACCTGTCCAAAAAACCGCCGTGCAGCCATGCCAGCTAGTCCTTGGTCCATGGATGAACTGGTAGAAAGTGCATTCCGGACTAGGATGCAGTTGTTTTCGCTCGTCCCTACACGGCAATTAGGAAGTAAAACATACGAATCAGCTTCTTTTAGATTGCATTGGTCATTCTACCTTAGTTACTACCAATGTAGGGATACCTTGAAGACGGGAGGTTAGACGACGACAACGAGGGATAGCCATCTCATTTTGCGCAGTTGTACTAAAACTGAGGTGTGTGCTTTTGATTGCGTGGATAGAAATGATACGGAGATAGACATCCCGAAACGATATGGAGACAAACATCCCTGTTTGCGCAAATATGAAATACGATTATTTAAACAGTGACAGATATTTGCAGTGGCGTATGATTAACAGCAGCATCTATTGTGTTATAATTGACACTAGATTGACAATATGAAGAGTCCTTAAGTAAGTAGCATCACATCACATCAACAATGCCACTAGATTAACATGCAGAACAATAGCATTAGTATTACTGTCATGAGAGTAGCACATGGTCAGTAAATGTGCAATCAAATTTGTGCAGTTCCACTGGGATGAAGCAATGTTAGCGGTGTGAGATTTAAGTGTAATTGAGAAAACACAATTCATGGGAAATAAAGCAAGAAGGAAGCACTTCATAAAATGGTGGTGGCATTGCTTCAATTTATCGACGGCACTAGACCATTACTTATAGTGACATCAGGTGGCATTGCTTAATGCTTCATGTGATTTTACATTAACGGTAGCAATATGGGCGTAGGGACAGCAAGTATCTACTACTTTCCCCCGTTTCCTCTTAGAACCAAGTCCTAGATTCATGCTATAGCTTTCCCACTTTCTTCCCTGTTTGAACCAATGCTTAGAGTCGACTATATGAACTAGCTTTACCTCTAATAATAGTTGAAGTCTAGGTGGCTTTGGAACAGCGGACGGAAGTAGAAAAGGATCCACACGAAGGAGTCAGGGGCGATGAGAGCAAGGCAGGTTTCGAAGGAATATATACCTGAGGGTCGTCGGCATGTGGCAAAGACAGCGTCGGGAGGCCGCATCTTGGCCACAATACCGTAGGGAGGAAGAAGGGGTCGGAGGCCCTCCCGAGCCGGCGCTCTCTCAGAGAGAACGGCACGGCTGCCGATTGGGACGCGCGGGCAGCCGTTGGTCTCCTCCCTCACCGCCGACGATAGCGTGAATGATGCACCTACACCCCTGCCCCGGTCGAGGTTGTCCGGCCAGATTTGTGACCAGCGGTGAGCTGAGAGAGAGTGTGGCCACCTATGTCTTGCTTAGATCTAGAGAGCATGAGAGAGTGAACGAGAGGAACCCTAGTAAAGTAAACACTAAGGCTCCTGCTTTTATATATAGTGGAGTGATTTTGTTGTACCAGCTTCAAAAAAATGCGCTCCTACGTGTACCCGCGAGTGGGTGTGAGAGAACTTGTGCGTGCCTGCACCGCTTCTCTTCGTGAGAGTACAATATACTATGCCCAAAGAACGTTCGCCGCAAGAGTAATAGTATAAGTGTGTGACGTGTGAGCTAAAATAAAATGTGCGCGCCGTCTTTTGTTTTTTAGAAGTTCTGAGGGTAGGGTGTGAAGAGCACATATGTGCGTGACGTCTACTTGCAGATAGATGGTGGGTGTGACATGAGAGTGTGCGAGAGGACTCGGGAGAGTCGTGACTCGTGAGGGTGCGTGTGCGTGAGAGAGAGGGGGGCACGTATCGATGCAATGCATGTGTCCGTAAATCATTATCCGACAGACGTTCGCCACAAGCCTTTTCCCGACAAAGGCCGTAAGAACCGTTAGATCGGCATCCGACAGTGTCAGTTTTGCCATGTCATTTAATAGAACAGCCACTCCTCCTACACATAAATCTTCCACGTGAGTGTTAGCAACTGTCGTATGCTCCCTCCGTTCCGAAATGCAGTGCATATAGCTTTATTGAAAATTCGAACCTCGCAAACTTTTACTGAGTTTTCGTGTACCAAATTGCACATGTAGAATACCCTGTATATATCATTTCATTCATGTTCGAGAGGTAACTATAAAGATGGGTGAGGAGACTACAAAGAAAGACCATCGTATCACCCGCAGCAATTTCAACCATCCTTTAGTGTCGAGGAATATCATAGGAACTCTATATGATATGATTTTTATAGGATTTTTTCCCTTTAGAGCCAATTGGTTCATAGGAATAGATTCATATACTCCACATTTCAAAGGAAATAAACATGATATCATTTCTATAGCTTTAGAGCCACTTGGTTCATATGAATGGATTCCTATACTCCCTTAATTTCAAAGGAAAATAAACATTAGCGTATATTCAATAGAAAAGTTCCTATGATATGAACCAAATTACATCTCTTTTCTAATCCCTCCTCATAGGAATTGAGATACATGTCATTTCTAGATTCAATAGAAAAGTTCCTATGATGTGAACCAAATGACATCTCTTTTCCAATCCCTACTCATAGGAATCGAGATGCTCCATGTCATCTCTTTCCCTACAACTTCCATGTATACATCTTCTATTCCTAAATAGATAGTACAACCCACTAGTAGTTTTTTCCAAAACATGCAACTATGGCACAAGAACTATATAGTGTGCCAATAACTTTGAAAGATGGTCACTGGACGAAGCTAATACGACAGTGTAGAGATAGGCAAATCCGAGCACTACTGGCCGTTGGATATCATCAACATTCCACCAGATCTGCCACATGTACAATTTAGAAGACTCCATGGTTGAACTTAAGCATAATGCACAAACCTCAAAACACAAGCACTTCACCTTTGTTCTAGAATCTTCTGTATCATAATTAATTATTTTTTCTAAATGAATTGCCATCATTTGTTTTTTACTTTATGATTTACAATGCACAACCCCATGAATCTTAACATTTTTAAAAAACTAATTGATTCTGAATGAAATGAACTATAAGAACTAAACGAACATCTACATCATGCATATATGACTCAAAGCTTTACATGCTATAGTGTGTATTTATTTATAATTTGGTTTCAAAATCTCATGCGTTCAATACATGTGTACCTTACTAGTTTTGAGTAGAGTAGCAAATTTCACGCGGCCCCGGGTATATCAAAATGCACGGCCCATGCATGATTGCCTTTCGGTCGAACCTACGTCCATAATTTTTTGTACGTACTATATCTCCACTGGTCCCCGAACCCAAAATGCTGCCTCGTTCCCGTAAAACCAAGCGGCCCACACATATTTAAGGCGTCGACTCGAACCCGTTTACTATGATGTGGCCCCGCACACCATAGTACTCCTACAAACCCTACCGCCGCACTCATCATCGGTTTTCTTCAAGAGGACGAGGGAGAAGCCGATTTGTAGTGGAGGCGCTTTCAAAAAAAAGAAAAGGATCTGTAGTGGAGACCCCTACGCTAGGGTGCCCTAGGTAGCTACCGCACGCATCATTGTTTTCTCTTTTCTTTATGCTCTTGCGCCCTAGAGTGAAATGATGGTTGCTTCATCTGTCCAGCTTAATTCGGGAAAGGTGGGGCTTTGTGATTTGACCCCTCATCGCTCATTTTCTACTAATGCGGCGCTACGACCGGGGTGCCTCCAATTCCAACCGCTGCTTCGAACTGTAATTTGGTGCATCACACGTGGAACAAGACGATGGATGAGCCACATGTCCGCCAAAGGGGTCCTGTTAAGTGTGTCTCCATTTCGTGTGCGGACTGACCCTGCTTGAGTTGCTACGCCAACACGACAGGAGCAGCCTACCGCTTGGTTTTGCTCCTTGGTGAATCCCGACTATATTGATCTAAAAAGATACATGCTGAACTACCCTCTCCGTCTTGGTTTTTTATTTTTAGGCATCTCGGTTTGTAGGGCCTGCACGTAGTTCTAGGTTATCCATTTGACTAACTAAATATGAGTTACTATGTCACAAAAAGAATATCATTGGTTTCTTAGGCGGATGTAGTTGTATTTAAAAGTCGAGGACGGGGCTTTTCCTGCGTGGTAGGCCGCCTAGTCGGTTCGACAAAGACGCGAGAAGATGAGGGAGTACACTGCTGCAAATGTAGGGCTGCGTGATTTGACAGCGAGTTACTGCTGGACAGGTGGGGCCCCGTGATTTGACTTGCCATTATCATTTTAACTGCGGTGCTACGACCGGCGTGAGTCTCCCGATTCATGACCACCTCCATACAGGTGCCTCTCCCAATGCTCCACCATGTAGTAGAGGCAGGCTCTTGCATGAGAGCCCACTTCTCCACTTTTTCCTTGCCACTCTTTCCTCCACATAGGCAAAAATGCCATGTAAAGCGAACTATTGTACTTACTTGCTCCTACAGGTGCTAAGCTTGCCACATAGGCATAAAGTCTGATGTGGCAAGTTAATCAAGAAGAGAGAGACTAGTTTGGTGACCCAAGGAAGAAACGGTGCTAAGCGCGTGTACCTAGGTGAAAAGAAAATTTTGAGTCTATAGCTAATTAAATGAAGCAAACTTAGCAACACCCATTGGAACAGGTCACTCCTTGGCAAATGCAATAAATACTAGTTCTCCCTGTGTCCCATAATATAAGAACGTTTTTGGAACTACACTAGTGTCAAAAACGTTCTTATATTATGGGACGGAGGGAGTACGAAGAATGAGATAGAGACAAGTAAAAAAAATACACTTATAGCCAACCTTGTTGTAGTATGAGTGACTAAGTGATGACTATGTATGCCATGCCAACATCAGATAGCCTAACACACCGTGTTAAATCTCCAAGAAGCGCGACCAGCGCGGCGCGACGACGACGGTCGTGGTAGGCGCGACCATGATACGGGCTGCTGGCAGCCCTTGGATCTGAGATCAAACGGTCGTATGCTAAGTTGCTGAAAATTTGCAGAATAACCCTCCAGGATAGGATATTCACCCATAGGTCTAGAATCACACCATGCAACCGTTTGATCTCAGATCCAAGGGCTCTCGGAAGCCCGTATCATGGGAGAATGGAAAGCCACTACCCTGCCATTCGCACGCTGGCAGTTCGCTCCTACTCGTCCCCGCACGTCCTTCAATACTACGGCGGTTCGCTCCTAGTCGTCCCGCCCATTCACATTACGGCAGTTCCACTAATCCTAACCCTCCTACCAAATCCATGGCGTCCCAAATCTCCACGATCGGCGGTGAGTACAAGGTTAGAACCATCACCGACTATGAGTTTGACGTCATCTACACCCGTTCTTCCGCGATGGTGAAAGGATGCCTTTCTCGCTTCAGACGCATGTTCAAAAACTCCGATGATGAGTGGGTCGCTGGGCTAGATGTTGAGTACACCACAGTCCTGGGACGAGAGAAGGATCTAAAGGACGAAGAGAGGAAGAAGCCCGCCGTGATCTAGGTTTGCGTACATAACATTTGCTTGGTCTACCACATATGCCATGCCGACGTTGAGTGCCAGGATTTTAAGAACTTCCTCAGGGACAAAATAGTGAAATTCGTTACTGTAGACTTTAAGAACGACAAAGAAGTCTTGGGTCAGATAGGCCTCGTTGTAGGCAACCCCTTCGACCTCCAGAAGAATCGGCTATTGCCCTCTCGTCGACCTTCAATCGACCTGGCGAAACCATGGTTCATCCTTCGTACCGTAAACTGGAGAAACCTCATTGCACGTTTCATCATCATGCATGGCAGCAGAATGTACTAGATATAGACCACATCCACTACGCTGCAATGGATGGCTACCTTTGATTCAATATCTACAAGGGTTGGATGAAGAGCAATAGCCAAGTGTGCGGTTCAAGCAAAGAAGTATCGGCCAAGAGGAAGAGGGACAAGGATGAAGTCGAGGACGTGGACGAGGACTCCGAGTAAGGTGGCAGTGTCGTTGCTCATGGTGGTTCTAAACTTCTAATGCAGTTTAATTTCAGGTGTGCTTAGTTTAATTTGAGGGGTGTGTTGCGTTGAGCCCCCAGCAGAACTATGTTATGTTTCTTCTCGTTACTTTAACTCTTCAGTATGTGCATACTACTAGTATTTCTTTAATAGAATTTAGCACCCCAATTAAGCACGTACTAGCTTTTTTAATAGTACTATATGCATAATTTGGCGATGAGTGCTCTCTATATGTACCACCTTTTTTTAATTTCAATTTTTGCTCCATGGCGCAATCCATCGATAGTACTACTGTACAAAAGTATACATTTTTAAAAGGCTAGAGTACTGTTCATCACATATATAGCCAGTTAAATTCTCAACCTACAATGAAATGCATGCCATGTAGTAAACTGATACGGAGGAAGTATAGTAAAAATGAAGTGATTTTACCGAGCGATCGGCGGGGGAGCATGGCCTGTCATGCGGTCCGACGTGTCATGATGTACCAAGGCGATGCGCGTGTCCCTCTTGAGGCAGAAGCAATACTACGTGGTTTGAGATGATGGCGAACCGAAGTGTGAAATAATGGTTGCTTCGTCCGTCTGGGAAGGTGCGGCATTGTGATTTGACGTCTCATTGCTCTTTACTACTACTGGGCCGGTACGAGTGGGGTGCATCCCCCTGCTGTTCTGCATTGTTATTTGGTGCTTGACACGTCGACCCGGTTGCTATATGTCCCACATGTAGGCGACATGAAGTACAGAATTCATGGAAGGGAGTGTCAACAGAGGAGTATACTACAGAATTCATGAAAGCGAGTAACTTAGTTTTGGAAAAATCTGTTTTTACGGAGTACGTACTCACTAGGGTTTATAGGGCTCATCTAAAAAACATTCGTTTTTCCGTTTGCTAAGTCTCAATTCTACTATACTAGTAGTAGTACCATTACATGTTGGATTTCGAGGTGCGTTAGATCACCCGACGCAAGCATGTCAAGAGGAAACTAACCAATGCATGTACAAGTTCATGGAAATTTAGTGGTCATTCATGCATTCGTTCTAATTAATGCCTCGGTAAACATAACTTCTTGAGAAAAACGAGCGTACTAATTACTTGTGCAAACTACAAAATTAATTCGACCACTCACTGTCTACCTTGGTTGCAGAGATTTTGAAATTGAGCCATAAATTGGAAAGGAGGGAGTAGTAACTTTTGTCTTGATTACTATTTGTGGCCTTGTATAGATGCAAAATGTATTTTTTTATAGTGGCCTTGTATAAGTAAATGGAGGGAGTACTAACCAAGGTACGTAGTAGGGACGAGGAGTAAACGGAGGGAGTAGTAAAATTTTCTCCTCGTGCTGCGAGCCACCGCACGCGTGGGCGAGGGAGCGGGCGTAAGGTGTATAGTAGTAGGAGTACTACGACTACTATTCGTAAGCAAGCTTCACCTCATCCTGCGAGCCACCGCGCCCGTGGGCGGGGGAGACAGCATACTAAGCAAGCTTCTCCTCGTTCTGCGAGTTGACGGGACACATCAAAAGTACTCCAATGTATAGAGCCTTGCCTCTAAGGTAGGCCCCACATGGTTTGCCTCTTTTTTTAACATAACACGTCAAGTCGCAATTTGTTTGTTCACCCGTGGTAGACGATCCTCCCTCCACCAAGTGGACAACCAGTACACATGTCAAATTACCACGTGGGCTGCCTTTTTCGTACAGAAATGAGCTCCACCGTGTACCCGCGCGGGTGTGGTTGGGAAAGAGACGGGAGTACGTGCGTCGTGCGTGCACCTCTTCTCTTCGTGCACGTCCCTCACCTACGTGGGTGTGTGAGAGAGAGATACAAACCTAGACATAATGCGCCATCCATCCTCATGCCTTCGGCCAGTCCAACCACCAGTCACCACCACGCCCCACTCCTCCTCACCTTATCTCTCATCTTTCTCCCTCCATTTTTATATACAAGGGGCCACTATCAAAATTACAATTTGTAGATATACAAGGCCACTAACACTAATCGATGCAATATTAATGGTGTTTGCCTCGTGGTGCTAGCAAAGGAGGACATTAGTTGTCCCTTGCATGCATGCGGGAGTTTGTAAAAAAATGCATCTTGATGTTCCGCGCAATGCATGGGCATCTTGCTAGTCCATGAAAACAACACATGGCAAAATTCCACGGCGAACAAGGGATTTGAATCTGTTGGGAGGGGCTGGTTGGATCTTGCCCGGGGTAGCCAAAATATTGGCGACCCTTTTGTCCACCGGTGCCTTTGCCACCGATGAACGAGGAATGGCTCGGGTGCTCATGCTGTCATGCATCCTCCAGCGCGCACGTTGGAGATGAGCTCACACGAGCTGTGTTTTTTTGTCCCACAATGCCGCCCGAGCCGCCCGCAGACTGACCGATGACCTGCAAATTACGCCATCCAACCGTAGCCGCACACATTATGACAGCAACTCAACCAACCGGACGAAATTCACGCAAACACGTAGACAAACTGATATTTCATATAAACAATGATGGAAATCAGAAAAAACCGGATTTTCATACAAACATGACAGATTTCATTACATTCAAATGAACTACACGGTGCTAGTCCTGGACAGCGCAGGTATATAATACATGGCCTAAATGGTCGCCCGCTGATCGATTTGTGTTCCTCATGTCCGGCAGCACAATCACCGGACTGCCGGGAGCCCCGGAGGTATATGCTTCAGCGCAAAGGACAGCTCGCTTCCCCACTGCCCAACTGATATCATCGGCTGGTGCCGAAGATGATGGTGGCCGGCACCGTTTCGAGTTCATCACCGGCCACTACTTCGCCATGGCCGGCACCAGCTCGAGTTCATCCTAACATTCCCCTCTTCCGTGGAGCCCATGCAGGGTCGACGAAGGTCCTCGCAACAAAAGGATCCGGCAAGACACCTACTGTGTACGCCGGCGTCGCCTCCGCCGCGGCCTTCATGGGACCGAAGCGGCGGCAGCCTCCCGTGTTCTACTTCTCCTCGATGATGGCGGCGGACGCGGAGGCGCTGGCCACCGACTCGTCGCTCTCTGTGCACCCGACTTCTGTCGCTGCTTGCATGGCGCGGCCGCCGGCATGGGAGTCTCGGCCAAAGAAACGGGAGACGCGGTACGAGGCGGCGGTGTGGACAGCAGCAACATCGCCCGTGTGCCGCTCCTCGTCGAGCTGGCCTGGAGCGGCGAGTTGCTGAACTGCGCGCCGGCTTGGGGCGACAACTGGCTCCGTCAGGCGAGGGGAGGGAGGTGGATCAGCGAGCTGCATAGCTCGTATCCGGCGGGCTACCCAGCCGGCTTGGATGCGGAATAACTACTCTTCGTAAGCCATTGTAAGAGTGGACAAAATGGTGGAGGAGATAGGGGAGCGGCGGAGGTGTGCAATTCTTGGCCGGCGTTTGGCCTCGTTTAAATAGGAGATTAAATAGACGGCGGACAGGAGGAGCTCGGCCGACGTTGTGTTTAACACCGTCCCGGTCAAGAACGGACGTGTGTCCAGAGTGGGTTTCTCGGCTTCCACACGGGCGGGTTTCATGGAGGCATTTGAATGCGGCACGGAGGCGTGTTCAGCCGGGCGTGCCGCGAGTGGCACCCTCGACTCTGACCTAGGACACCGCGCCGTTCTTGCACTGACATGTGGGCTCTTTGGGTGCATGGCCTGCATGTCAGTGACCCAACGCAGGTGGCGCACAGCAGAGGAACCTTTGGTGGGCCAGGGCGGTCAGAAGCGGGCATTTCATACACCAATGATTGTTCATTGAGTGTGACGTCATCTTTTTCATGTAGATAAGCCTACTATGTTGATAGCCTGTTCGATACGTTGTGATTCATAAAGACCGCTGCAAACATCAATGTTCTGCTTATCACAGATAAGATTGATTAATACCCGTAACAATCCATGTCCTTGACAGAGGGTGCATGCATGTATAGGTTGAGCGTGTGTCTTGCGTCGTGTGCTATGTGCATGCAGGCGTGCGAGTGTTGCGTGCGTCCAAGGGTACATTTCAGTGTTGCATGCATGGGTGCATATGTGCGTGTGTTCGTGAGTGCATGTGTACGTGTCAGTGTTGCACGCCAGCATGCGTGCGTGTGTATGTTATGTGTATGTGTCAGTGTTGCATGCCTGCATGCGTGCGTGTCTTGCGTGGGTGCATGTGTACATGCGGGGTGAGGCTACACGTCAGTCGATTGACTTTTTCATCTCTGGTCATTAGATTTTCCAGCCGTTGGATACGAAATCAAGGGCCTCCAGTTTATCATCAAACTCCACCCCCCTGAGCCACCAGCCACCACCAGCCGAACCGCCAGCCCCCGCCGCCTGCGGCCGGCCCGCCCTCCCCGAAACCACTCCCCACCACCGGTCCGCCGCCGCACCGACCATCCCTCTAGCCCCCTCACGCCGAGCTTTTTCTCCGGCGATCCCCACCCCACCGCCCAATGAACGCCCTCCCAACCGCTGGTGACTGCCAACCAGAGGTCTCACAACTTCGAATACCCACCGACCACTAATTTATTACCATTTCTGTCCTTCATATACTTGCTGACGGGTGGGCCCTATGGTAATGTGCGCTGCTGAATGTTGACCGTTTGACTGGTCAATTGATCGTGTTATCAACAAATTACGGAGCTGTATGGTGAGCCAGTGACCGTATGATCACCCTAAAATGTACTCGTATTTTATTAACATAGTACAGACTCAAACTACCATTTATTTCTTTCATATACGGGCTGACAGGTGGGCCCCATGGTTACGTGCCCCAATGGTGCAACACTAGTTGCGCCGCGTGGAACATTTGACTGGTCAATTGATTGTGTCATCAACAAAATGTGGAGTTGTACGGGTGAGCCAGTGACCGTATAATCATGACATGTATTTGTTTAACACGATGCACGCAAGGGCTCATATATACGCGCAAGCACTCACCGCTATAAGCGCACACACGCGAACCCTACCCCTATGAGCACCTTCGAGAGAGTGGGCCAGCATATATGATCTTGAGATTTTACGAAGTCACCATAGGTGCCTCGTAGTCGAGTGGAACGTCTCCTCCCACTGAACATACATCGCCGGAAAATACTGAAATTAACACAAGATAAATGCGAGCACCGGGACTTTAACCTTGGTGTGCTCGAGAAACCACTGTCCTCCTAACCATCCAACCACATGTTGGTTAGCACGACAAAATGTATGTGGTGACCGTGATGAGCTTATTCTGAAGTCTAGTGAGCATATCGTGCTTTCGCTTCAAATACAATGACCATAAGTGTTGTCAACAAAATACGGAGCACGCATCAAATGCAAAGTTTGTCAGTGTCATCAGCAAAATATGGAGACATATCGTGAGCTAGATACCGTTGTACTATTGTATATGCTTATTTTCTTAGTGACCGATTGCGTGTGTGGTGTGGTGGGCACATCATTCCTAGTTGTGGTGGGTCAACATGAAGACTCATGGGTCGGTTCCTTCCTGCGCCACATATAGGTTGGGCCGAGACGTGTTATACGAAGACCCATGTGGAGGACTCGGCGTACAACACGAAGCTACCAGAGTCGCGGAGGACTCTATCCCCACTGGTGATAAGCCGACTATATATGATTTGTAACCTAGGCCCTTAGTATGTTATACAAGCTTGGGAGCTAGTTCATCAATAGTATACACACACGCACAATGCCTGGTATTCACGTGTACTTTGTACACACCCCTATCACTAATATACAGTACCAGGAGTAGGCTCTTTCTTCAACTGCAAGGGTCCGATCCGAACTAGGGTAAAACTTTGCCTCGTATTACCATCCAACCTAACAGCCAGAGATATCCTACCGAATTATATGATGAAATCATATCTGCCAACTACTAAGAGAGAGGTGTGTCGGGGGGGGGGGCAATGTGTGCGAGAGAGGCCCAGGGATAATGTGCGTGCGGGAGACACATAGGCACATCTATGTGCGTATAGAGGGCTCGTAGAGACCGTGCGTGTGTATATATGCATGTGAGAGAAATAGTGTTTTCCAACTGAGATTAGTGAAAAGAGTGGTACATAGTAGTCAGAAAGAGAGAGAGAAAGAAACAGAGAGAGCATGTGCATGAGACACCTCGACACCCTGAGAGAGATTGTGAGCATGTGTGAAAGAGAAATGCCGATGCATATAAAGTGTGTGCACTTATGTGTTAGATAGAGAGATATATAACGCGTTTGTGAGAACGGGGCGAGGCATGGTGCATCTATGTGTAAAAGGCGGTTTGCATTAAATTAAAATATAAAAGGCATTATTATTTTTGGATGAGATCATGAATTTTGCAAATTGCGTATGGACGAAAATCGGTCTATCAGACACCCATACTCTATTGAATTCTATCATGTGCATGTGTTTATTTCATATTATCGACCCATAGAGTGAGAGCGGTTTGAAATACTGGCAATGGATGCTTTTGCAATTCATATATAAACATTAATTAGTGAACTCCATGTTGTTAGTGTGAAGCACTTTATACATTTGTCACTTGCATGGATACATTCCAAATTGCTAGCTACGAAATAGAATACATGTCGAATTCAACATAAAGGGGCTTTCGAAGATTCGAATTCATAGGAAGTGCATTCATCTATTTGAACCCGAGATAATGACATTTATAAATCAGATGTAAAAGGGGGCATCAATCTTTGTTGTGAGTTTGAACATGCTATATATATTCATACGCATATCTAACTTTTTTTTTGCAACCAAGGAGATTATATCTGGAACCATGCATGAACTGAGGTAAGTTGCATATTTTTTAATATATACTCGTGTACAATGTACATTCAAATGTACCCCCTCCATTCCAAAATAATCGTAGCTTTAGGATTTTCAAGAGTGAAGATTTGTGAAGTTTAAAAAATCCTGAAAGTTCAATTCGAGCGAACCGAAAACGTTATTGCTTCTGCTCCCAAATATTGAACGAAGCGCCAAATAGGCCTCTGGTCACTCGAAAATGTTTGGTGGTAGGAAATTACTGTCCTGACTCTGACCCGTGTAGCCTATCGGCCTGATGCCCAAAGGTCTAAACCGGGGTAGGTTTGTAACTTCACCAAGACGCCAGTCTCAACCGCCTCCGAGAAGCATTCATACGCCATGGGCGCCTAAACATCCATGCGCTCCGCCGAAATCTATCCCGCCCACATTTGGGACACCTGACATGACCGTCCTACCCCCAACCGGCAATATGTTCGAAATTTTAGATGGGGGCAAAGTTTGTAACTTTCCCCAAATTTCAAACAAGCGCGTCTCAAACCGAAACATTGTTCCCCCTTAGTTCCCTGCCTCCCTCCGTTTCCCCATTCATACTCCGTGGGCAAAGAAATGCCCTCTCCACCAGCCGCGAAACCCCAGCCTCCTCCGTCCTCCACCCCATAGCGGCCAATCCACCGCCGCCCTCCTCCATCACGCCGAAGCCGGTACCCCGACATCGTCGTCCAACGCAACCGCAACCACAACGCCCTCAAGGACTTAGCAGCTGAAGCCGAGGCAGAGCTGCATCGACGACACCGACGCCGACGTGCGCCGTACTAGAACCACTCCGACCACGCCGTCCTGCGCCTCACTACTGCGGCTCCACTGTCGCAACCGTCCACCGCACCGGAGCTATTCCTGCTACGTCGTCGTTCGCCGCCTCGGATCTGCTTCCCCGCCACCGACAGATGGCCACCGCACCACACTCAACAACTTGGCCATGGGTTCGTCCAAGGCTGCACCGTCCTCCACAACTTCTGGTTTCCGGCGAACAACAAGAAGATCGTCGGAAAAATAGAAGGAGGACACAACACTGCCAGCAAAAAGAGGTACTCCTCTTCCCTTATTCGTGCAAATCTTACGTCTCTGCTCACACCATATTCATCCCACGAAAGAAACTAGTTGAGCGCTTCTTACTGCATCTTCTTCGTGATACTAAATGCACAAGGTTTCCTCCCTTTTACTATTTCACCTTTGCTAGAGGTCAGTAGCCCGCCTGGATTTCAATTCAGGGTTAGACAAACCGCAATTAAAAAAAGCAGCACCCGCTTAGGCGCGCATAGCACCTAGTCCGCCTATTCCCCGGGGAAGCGGTGCATCGGTGTCTATCATAGGGGTGTGGGGCGCAGGAGCTGCTTGGGCCCGATCTGGAGGTCGGCAGGGCTTGAATGGATGGCCGGGGGGCGGTGCCAAGCACGGCGGTGCGGTGAGGTCGAGGGGAGGGCGCAGGCAGGGGAGGAATACTGGGCTGGTGGTCGCTGGCGTTTCGAGGAAGATCGTCAACACTGACTGGCTGGAGGTAGATGAAGGCGATCTGCCCGTTCTTTGTACATTTGATGGTGCAGAAAAATTGAACTGACCTATTTACTTTCAGTCGACTGTTATTTTCATAGAATCCTGTAGTAATTTAGTGTGCCATGCATGTTGTAGAGCTATCATATGTCTCCCGTCATTTATTTCTCACCCACCTGCTATCTGCTACCTTTACACTGTACTAATTGTGCATACACTTCACCCATACTCACACTATTGTTTTTTATGCATGGGTATTTCAGACTCTGACACAGTGTTGATGAATGCAGAAAAGAAAAGACAGAAGTCGCTCCAGTGTAATTCAAAGATAAGCACTAAGTGTTTCACCGCTCTAATGGGTGCAGTGTCAGCAGTTGGAGACAGTAAACGTAGCTCTGCAGTTGATGATCTCAATTGCCACACACAACCATCCCAGTTGCTTGCTTTAACTTCGCACTGTCAAATGTGGTTGCATGTTGCATATGGTGTCTAGCTTATATTGCTTCCAATTTGGTTAAATTGCATCTGCTTACTTTACACATTATACCTTTGATAATGACATGCCTTCCTGTTTTTGATACATACTACATATGTCTATTAACCATGTTCGTACATCAAACTAATGCTCTTTTGTATCCCTCGTCAATCACTTATGATGAGACAGTCACCCGAGTGGGTTATTGTGAGACACCCTACTTGTTTAAAGAGTGCAGTGTCATCCTCCCCACATGAATTCTTAAGAAACAGCAAGGCTAAATGAAGATAGTCAATGTAGCTCTCTAGTTGATCACCGCAATTCCCCCACACCACCATCGTAGGTGCTTGCTCTTACTTGGCAGTGTGATATGTGGTTGCATGTTGCATATGGTGTCTACCTTGTAATGCTTCTAATTAGGGTAAATTGCATCTGCTTAGTTAACACATTATACCTGTGAATATGACATGCCTTCCTATTTTGGTACATACTACGTCTTTCTATTAACCATGTTCTTACATCAAACTACTTTTCTTGTGTATCCCTCATCAATACTCCTAATTTGTTAAATTGCATCTCCTTAGCTTACACATTATACATGTGAATATGACACGCCTTCCTGTGTTTGGTACATACTACATCTGCCTATCACACCATATTCTTACATCAAACTACTGTTCTTGTGTATCCTGCATCTCTCGCTTATGATGAGACAGTCACGCGCGTGGGCTAATATGAGACGCAATACTCTTATAAAGAATGCAATTTGATCCTCTCCACATGATTCTCAAGAAACAGCAAGCCTAAATGAAGATATTGAACGTAGCTCTGTACCTGAAGACCGCACTTCCCCTACATCACCATCACAGGTGCTTGCTCTAACTTTGCAGTGTGATATGTGGTTGCATGTTGCATACAGTGTCTAGCTTGTAATGCTTCTAATTAGGGTAAATTGCATCTGCTTAGTTTACACACTATACCTGTGAATATGACATGCCTTCCTATTTTTGGTACACACTACATCTATGTGTTAACCTTGTTCTTACATGAAACTACCTCTCTTCTGTATCCTGCATCAATCACTTACGATGAGTCACCTTTATTCGTTGCATATTGCATATTATTTCTAGCCTGTTGCCATGTATTGCTTCTAATTTGGTCAAATACATTTGTTAGGGCACCCTTTTAATTTGGCAGAGTGATATTGGTTTCATCTTTCATATGGTTTCTAGCTTGCATCGATTCTAACAAGTTCAAGCACCTTGTGCTTAGTTTACACTTTATACATCATACATGTCAATATGTCACGCCGTCCTGTTTTTCATACATATTCCATCCTCCTATCATGCGGCTGCCTTACATGAAAGTAGTGTTCATCAGTATCATGCATCAATGAGTTCTGAAGAGCAAATTTTGTTCCTTTTTCTTGTGGGTTTGACTTGAAAAGGCAAAATCAAGAAAGATGAAGGAAAAGAGTAAGGAAGGCGATGATGGTGGTCCTCTGTAGCAACGTAAACGAAGCATCTGTACTAATTCTCCTTGTACTGATAGTGCATTACAAGGTCCAAGTCTCCGCTCCCCTACTCCACCATCCAAGGTGCTTGCTCTAACTTGGTAGTGTGATATCTGGTTGCATGTTGCATATGGTGTCTAGCTCGTATTGCTCCTAATTAGTGTAAACTGTATTTGCTTAGCTTACACATGATACATGTGAATATGACACGCTTTCCTGTTTTTGGTACATACTATATCTGTCTACCACACCATGTTCTTACATGAAACTACTCTTCTTGTGTATCCTGCATCAGCCACTTATGATGGGACACCTCTAAGTTGGCGGTGTGATATTGGTTTGCGTCTTGAATATGATTTCTAGCATGTATTGCTTCTAGTTTGATGAAGGCCACCTATGACGAGACAGTTTTAACTTGGCAGCGTGATATTGATTGCACCTTCCATATGGTGTCTTGCAGTGTTTCTAATTTGTTGAAGTTCCTTCTGCTTAGTTACCACATCATAGGTGGGAATATGTCAAGCCGTCCATTTTTTCGTACATATTCCATCCTCGTATCATGACTTTGCCTTTCATCAGAGTAGTGTTCGTCAATATCATGGATGAATGAGTTCTGAAGAGCGAATGATATTCCTTTTTCTTGTCGGTATGACCTCACAATGCAAAATCAATAAATCTGAAGGAAATTGGCAACGTATTGGATGATGGTGGTCCTTCCGAGCAACTGAAACGGAGGTTCTCTACAGATTCTACTCCGCCATCCTCCCAACAAGATTCGCAAGACAACGCAAGGCTAGACAGCCATGATGAGCACATCTCCCCTACTCCACCATCACGGGTGCTTGCTCTAACTTGGCACTATTATATGTGGTTGCATGTTGTGTATGA
Organism: Aegilops speltoides; assembly: GCA_021437245.1. Classification (NCBI taxonomy): domain Eukaryota; kingdom Viridiplantae; phylum Streptophyta; class Magnoliopsida; order Poales; family Poaceae; genus Aegilops; species Aegilops speltoides. The sequence goes on from CM038147.1 coordinate 105,275,945, forward strand.
TGTCTACCTTGTATTGCTTCTAACTTTGTTGAATTGCATCTGCTTACTTTACACATAATGCCTGTGAATATGACATGTGTACATCAGACTACTATTCTTGCATATCCCGCATCAGTCACTTATGATAAGGAACCTTATTTAAGTCGCCACTGTGATATTGGTTGTGTCTTGCATATGATTTCTAGCATGTTCTGCTTCTAATTTGTTGAAACGCCATACAGTTTGAACTTGGCAGAGTGATATTGGTTGCATCTTTCATATGGTGTCTAGCTTGCAGTGCTTCTAATTTGTTGAAATGCCTTCTGCTTAGTTACCACATCATAGGTGTGAATATCTCACACCATCCTGTTTTTCATACATATTCCATCCTCATCATGTGTTTGCCTTTCATCCGAGTAGTGTTCATCAGTATCATGCATGAATGAGTTCTGAAGAGCGAATTTTATTCCTTTTTCTTATCGGTTTGACTTCACAATGCAAAATAATTACAACTGAAGGAAATTAGTCCGGCAGTGGATGATGGTGGTCCTTCGGAGCAACTCAAACAGGGGGTCTCTACATATTCTACTCCGCCATCCTCCCAACAAGATTCGCAAGACAACACAAGGCTGGACAGTCAACATAGCTGTGTAGATGATGAGCACATCTCCCCTACTCCACCATCACATGTGCTTCCTCTAACTTGGCACTATTATATGTGGTTGCATGTTGCGTATGATGTCTAGCTTGTATTGCTTCTAACTTGAATTGCATCTGCTTACTTTACACATAATGCCTGTGAATATGACACGTGTTCCTGTTTCTAGAACATACGTGTACATGATGAGCACATCTCCCTACTCCACCATCACAGTGCTTGCTCTTACTTGGGCTGGTATATGTGGTTGCGTTTTCCATATGATGTCTAGTTTGTATTGCTTCGATTATGTTGAATTGCATCTGCGTAGCTTACAACTTATACCTGCAACGATCACTTACCCATAAGACACATTTAACTTGGGACTGTGATGTAGGTTGCATCTTGCATTGTCTTCTAGCTTGTACTGCTTCTAATTTCTTGAAATGGCACTTACGACGAGACACTTTTTACCTGATAGAGTGATATTGGTTGCATGTCCATATGGTGCCTAGCTTTCATTTCTTCTAATTTTGTTGAAATGCCTTCCCCTTACTATTTTTCATACATATTCCATCCTCCTATCGTACGTGTGAATATGAAACACTGTCTTTCTTTGTATATATTCCATCCTCCTATCCCACACTTGCCTTACATCAAAGTAGTGTTCGTCTGTATCATGCATCAACTAGTTATGCAGAGCTAATTTTATTCATCTTCTTGTGGTTTTGACTTCATAAGGCAATATCATAAAATAGGAAGGAAAAGAGTAAGTTAGGGGATGTTGGTGGTCCTCTGCACCGACACAAACAGAGACTCTCTAGATTTGCCACTGCTACTGCTAATGAAGTTGAAGTCCCAAGTCTACATGATGAGTTCATCACCCGTACTCCAACATCGCAGGTGCTTGCTCTAAGTTGACAGTGTGATAATTGGTTTCATGTTGCATATGTTGTCTAGCCTGTATTTCTTCTATTTTGATTAAATTGCACCTGCTGAGTTTATACGTTATACATGTGCATATGACATGGCTTTCTGTGTCTAGAATACACATCTATCTATCATACCATGTTCTTACATCAAAGTACTGCTGTTGTGTATCCCGCATCAGTCACTCATGATTGCACGCTTTTAACATGGTAGTTTGATAGTGGTTGCATCTTGCATTTTTCTATGTTGTACTGCTTCTAATTTTTCGAATTGCCACTTATGACAAGACACTTTTAACTTGGCAGAGTAATATTGGTTGCATCTTTCATATGGTGTCTAGCTTGCATTACTTCTATTTTCTTGAAAATCATACCTTAGTTTGCACATCGTAGCTGTGAATATGTCATGCCGTCCTGTTTTTCTTACATATTCCATCCTCATACGGTTGTCTTACATCAAAGTATTGCTTGTCTGTATCATGGATCAATGAGTTCTGAAGAGTGATTTTATTCTTTTGTGTTGTGGGTACAACTTGACATGGCAAAGTCAAAGAAGAGGAAGGAAAATAATATAGTAGGGAGTGCTGTTACTCGTCGGGTGAAACGGAAAAGGATCTGCCGTCGAGATTCTGCTGGTACTTATAGTGCAGTAGAAGGTCCAAGTCCACCGGCTAAATCTACAAACACAGTATCACCTGCTCCACCAGCTGCAGCATCCGCTTCAACTGTACCAGCATCTCAACCAGTTACTCGTTCGTTTGCTCCGGAACTGGCCAGCTCCCTAGCTGCCTTCACACCTAACACTACTTCCGAAGCACTGCCGACACAACAGGACTTGGCAAGATCAGATGAACCTCATGAGCATCAACACCAAGATGGTACCTGACCGAGTCAAGTTGCAATTGCATTCTCCTTTATATGTACTCTCACAGTTTGATGTACACTAACACTTTCCATATTCGTTGTTGAACTAGCACCACGGCGCAAGCGGAAACAGACATCAGGGATAATGCTTGACAGATTAACAAAATCTAAAGAAGGAAGAACGGAGATCCATTTTGAGGCAGGTTTGAAAAGGCCACGTGATGCTATAGAGTCAGCCAAGTTAGTATCAGAGGCAGCCGTTGCCGTTAGGTGTCATGCACGTATCCTCCCAACATGGATCCAGTACAGGAATGAGAAATACAATACCCAGTTTAACACCTTCCTTGACCATTTATCCAGAAGTAATGTTATTCATCGCAATTAGTAATATTGTCTTGCTCTGTCCCATACTTTCTAGCTTCCTCCTAATAAGACTCACATTCTTTTTTCAACCGATGAGGTTCAAGTTGGATCCGAAAGATGATGCAACTAGACAAGCATGCACTCATGTTTTTCAGTCTGCTCTGCGACAATATCGGTACCACCTTAGAAAATCTCACTTTGAAGGCAAGGCTAACAATGAAATCGCCCAAACATCTCTAGTGGAATATATTACAGATGAAGACTGGACAACCCTCATTAAACACTGGTCTGATCCAAAGTATCAAGTAGGCTATATGTATTTGATCAGACCACATATTGAACTTGTATTTATGTATGTGCCTTACAAGTGTATCTTCTTCTAGGCTAACTGTTTGAAGAACAAAACCAACCGTTCTAAAGTGAAATTCCAACAGACAATAGGATCTCGTAGCTATATTGCACACTGCGAGGCTCTTGTAAATATCTGCTACTTCCTTCTTTTTTGTGTCATATTATCGTATCTATATTGACTTGTTCCAAATACAGAGGAAAGCCCGTGCGGACCAAAAAGAACCTGAATCGAATGCAGTGCAAATCTTCAAGGATTGCCACACCAGCAAGATGAAGGGCATGAGCACACCAGTTCCAGCCGCTGTTGTAAGCCCTTACTCCTCCTGCCTTGAACTGATTGGTATTGTGATGTGTTCATTTAACTACTTGGTTTGCAGCCAATGTTAGTTACTCTGTTCACTTTTATACACAGTTGTCCTAACGTATCATTTCACCTTACATGGTTTAAAAGAGATGAAGGATATTCTTTTGGTCTTGATCTGTAATCTAGTTGTTATGCTCACGTGCTTTACAATGATAAAATAGCTTTGTTTGTTTTATATCTGTTTGCCCATGATATGAATGATGTCATACTATGTTCATCTTACTTTAAACCATGTCTCTTTATCCTTAGATGTCAACGAATGTGAGGAAATAGACAATACAGTAGGCATGCTACATGGACATATGTTCCGAAAGTGATTTTATTATGTAGTTGGCACTACAATACATGCTAATGTATTACAATAGTTCACCAAAATAAGTTATGTATAAACATTTAACCTACTTTGTTTGTTTTTATCTCATTAGTAACTTATCTGGTACACTAATATACAAGTTCAAACTTTCAGGAAGCTATGGAACAAATGATTGAACAGCCACAACCACCTGAAGGTGACGAGGCTACTACAGGCACAATGTCACCTCTTGCTGCAGTGTGTCAGTATCTCTCCACTAACAGTGCAAAAAGCACCTTCCTGCATAATTCTGGGTTGGTTGTCAAGGTAACCTCGTCCAAATCGCCTACTGAACAAAATCTCCCCGCTAGACAGAGTGATATATCTGTGCTCCAGACACAAGTCCAATCCCTAATGGACGTTGTTTCACAAACAAGAATAGTGGTTGAGGTGTCGTCAAGATATGAATAGTTTTGAAACCAGAGTATCAGACATTCGCTTTGTTCTTCAGGAGCAATGGTGGAAAAAAGGTGGACATCATGCTGCTCCATCAGATTCTACAGCCTGAAACATTAGCACTCAGGTCAAATGATCTGTGCTTCTTTACATCTGATGGTGCTTTTATCTAGAAGGACTGTAAACTTTATGCCAACAGGCCTTTTGTTGTATGGTTGGAATTTATTTTGTTGTGATACAACATTTATGCTGCTGCCACAGGCTGCAGTAATTACGACACTATTTTTGTATAGTGTAGGTTTATCTTAGTAATGTATTCGGCCGAAAGCTTCATAGGAGCCCAACATGCCAACATTCGTCGGGACCATTCCAATTGGGCTAAAAACGATTACGGGCCGAAATTGGCATGTAGCCCACTAAAAATATTTGGGCCTAAATCAGCATAAGCTTTCATATTTTTTTGGTAGGCGTGTGCCCATAGTGGGCCTTTAACAGGCCTAAACATAATTTGGGCCTTCAGTAAAAATAGGCCGTTTACAGGTGTAAATATCTCGAGCCCATAAAAAACGCAGGCCTTTAATAGACCGAAAGTGAGATTGGGCCCTGATTGTGCCAAATAACCCACTCGACTTAGCAGGCCGAAATGGTGGCCCATTTACGATGTGGATCTTTGACAGGCCGAAATTCGGACGGGCTGTAAATGCGCCGACCTAATACACGGGCCTTTAACAGGTCGGAACTTCGGTCGGGCTAGATTATCGTCATTTTTATATGGGCTGTTAATGGGCCCGATATGATGTTGGGCCACATATGGCATGGTTTACGTCCAGCGTTAACAGGCCGAAAATGACAACAGGCCGAAAGTGGCTCAAATCTATAGTGGGCCTCTAACAGGCCGAATGTCAGACATGGCAGAATATGACCCAAATCCTCCACGTTCGTTTATGGGCCGAAAGTTTTGATGGCCTGTAAATGGGCCCAAATGAAGCTGGACCTTTAACAGGCCAGAAATACACCGGGCTGTAATTCGGCCCAGTTACTTAGCGGACTGTTAACGGGCCAGAAATGACCATGGGCCGCGTTGATGACAAGTTTAGGACAGGCTGTTGACGGGCCGATTTGACAAAGAATGTTGGGCCTTTAGCTGGGCCGGCCCATTATGGTCTGCAGAATCTTGTGGGCCTTTAGCTGGGCCGGCCCATTGTGGTCCGCAAAATCTTGTGGGCCTTTAGCTGGGCCGGCCCATTATGGTCTGGAAAATCATGTGGGCCTTTAGCTGGGCCGGCCCATTATGGTCCGCTAAATTTTGTGGGCCTTTCGCTGGGCCGAACCATTATGGTCCGCTAAATCATATGGGCCTTCGGTTGGGCTGGCCCATTTAAACTTTGTGGGCCACTTTTGGGCCGGTCCACATGTCAACATATCATAGGCCCATCTCAACCATTGGATGAGTGACACCTGTGCCAACGCGGAGCTGATGCGTGGATCTGTCAGCCAATGAGAATTCTACATGTGGAAAATCGGCATTGGTCGTGGCTGTTAACGGGTTATCGGATCCAAAATCTGACCCGATAGCTTAACGGCATTCCGTTACGGTGGATGCCACGTGTCGGTCACCCTTGACGAAAGCACTTCTGTGACGCGCGATTTATCGTCATGGAAGTGGACACTTCCGTGATGATAATTGTCACGTCCCTAGCCTTGCTATGCACTTGGACTAGCTTGGTCGCCGCACCATGTTTAAATTTCATTTAAACCTGAAATGGGGACTGATCAAACCCTAGCACCAGATCAAATCAAATAGGTTCAACATAAAATCATTTTCAATGAACCTGAAATGCCCTTCTAAAATGTTCATCATCTTTGCCTTGGTCTTAAACCTCTGAAAAATGGTGCACAATTTTCTTGGTCATCCTAAGGTCACTGAACTAAATAATAAGTATTTGAATTTGGACATTTAAATTCTATAAAATATTTTAAATGTCCAAATAATCCTAAAATGAAATGTTCCATGTTGGATATATTCTATACAGTGGGCATGTGCAGTTTAGTGATTTTTGAAAGGGTCTAGGTATTTTTAGAAAAGCCCTAAAGATTACAGAATAATAGAAAACAGAAATTAAAATAGAGAACCAGAGAGAGAGAAAACTTACCTGGCGCTCACCTGGCAGCCCAGCTGGCCCAAAGATCAGTGTGGTGAGGCCCAGCCCACCCAGGCGGCGGTCGTCTTCAACCTCTGCCAAGAGGCGGGCGTGTCGACGCCAGCCCCCGAGGCCTCCACCTCCTCCCTTCCGGCTGCTGGCTCCTCCTCGGCCTTGCAGAGAGGGCGCCACGCAGCCCCTGGCCCCCTCTCACTCTCTCCCGTGCCTCTCCCCTCCTCTGCTTTCCCTCCCTCTCGCGCCCGAGCGCAACCGCCAACGCCGCTCGCCATCACCGCAGCCACCGCCCCCCCTCGCTTCTCCGACATGCCCAAAAGCTTCGCCTCGACCCTCTCTTCCTCCCTACCGAGCCGCGCCTCGCCGGAGACCCTGCATCGACGCCATCTTCACCACCTTTGTCTCTGGCCGCCGGAGATCCCTCTCGCCGCCCCGCTCGCTCCGGTGCTTCCCCGGGCACGCCGAGGCCACCTCCGCACTCGCCGTGAGCTCCTGCCCCTTCTCCCCCTCTCCGTTCTTGCTCTCACACGCCGTAGCCGTCGCCCCCTTGTTGACCGAAACCCGCCGCCGCCCGTGCTCGTCGCCGGTGATGCTCCGGTGACCATTTGGTCCCGGGCATGCGCCCATCATACTCACCGCACCACGTAGACGCCGTAGATGCTAATCGCACATAGCCACGGCCATCGCAACGCGTCCTCAAGCGCCCGTGCTCGGCCGCCCATAAAGCTCGTCGCCGGTGCCTCAGAAACCACCCAGCTCAGCGACCTCCTCCATTGGATCGCCACTCCGCCACTCCAGATGCTCCCCGCGCGCCAAACCGGACCCCGTAGCGAAATCCCGATGCCCTCCGCCGCGTTATGGTCGCCGCCGGCCAAACTCCGGCGAGCCGAGGTGGCTCCGTAATTAGGAGCTAACCCAGCCAGCTAAACACCCTACAGCCACTAACACCTTGGCCCCACTAACTAATTAACCCTAGATTAGCTACTGTTAGGTTAAACTAACCCTACGGGCCCCACAGGTCAGTTTGACCTGGCCACGTCACACGTTGACTGGCCCCACACGTCAGAATTGACCCAGCTGACGTGGCCGTTGACTGGACCCACATGTCAGCGACACTAATCAGCCTCGATCAGCGACGATGGACCCCATGGTCAGTTTGACTGAACCGCCTGTTGACCTCTTTGGCGTCGGGATGATGTCGGTGACGCGATAAATCATTCTTGGATTTATTCTTATTCAGGAAATTCCAGAAAATGCCCTAAACTTCTAAAAATCATATAAATTCAACCGTAACTCCAAATGAAATAAGTTATATATGAAATTGATCAGAAAAATCCACTCTATCCATCTGTACCATTTTCATGCATGTTTAAGCAACTTAACCTTGCTGTTTATATCAAGACATGATAATGCACTTTATAAATCCATAACTTGAGTTTTCATATGAATCTTTGATTCAAATGAGCTCAAACCACCCTGGTTGTAGATGCATTAGCCCAACACACTCATTTTGCCATGTCATATCATGCATCATATTGTGCATTGCATTGATTGTATTTCTTCTCTGTTGCCGGTGTTTGTCCCTCTCGATGGCGTGGTTCCGGCGATTATTCGATGACACCGATGGAGAACTATATTATCTTGAAGTGCGAGCAAGCAAAACCCCTTGTTCATTCGATACAATCCCACTCTCTTGCTCCTGCTCTATTTTACTGCATTAGGACAACAACGATACAACTGTTACTTGCTGCGGTAGTTGAACCCCTTTATCCTCTATGTCGGTGTCAAAACCGGCGGATCTCGGGTAGGGGGTCCCGAACTGTGCGTCTAGGCGGATGGTAACAGGAGACAAGGGACACGATGTTTTTACCCAGGTTTGGGCCCGCTCGATGGAGGTAAAACCCTACTCCTGCTTGATTGATATTGATGATATGGGTAGTGCAAGAGTGGATCTACCACGAGATCAAGGAGGCTAAACCCTAGAAGCTAGCCTATGGTATGATTGTTGTTGTGTCCTACGGACTAAAACCCTCTGGTTTATATAGACATCGGAGAGGGCTAGGGTTACACAGAGTCGGTTACAATGGTAGGAGATCTACATATCCGTATCGCCAAGCTTGCCTTCCACGCCAAGGAAAGTCCCATCCGGACACGGGACAAAGTCTTCAATCTTGTATCTTCATAGTCTTGGAGTCCGGCCGATGATGATAGTTCGGCTATCCGGACACCCCCTAGTCCAGGACTCCCTCAGTAGCCCCTGAACCAGGCTTTCAATGACGATGAGTCCGGCACGCATATTGTCTTCGACATTGCAAGGCAGGTTCCTCCTCGGAATAATTCATAGAAGATTGTGAACGCCAGGATAGTGTACGGCTCTGTAAAATAAATTCCACATACCACCGTAGAAAGAATAATATTTACACAAGTTCAATCTGCTGACGTATTTTGTGGCGTGACGTCACCCCACAACCAAGCCTTTACTTGAATCGTTTTTATTATACCACCTCAGTGCGTTTAGCGAAGCGGTTTCCTTGGCACGTCTTGTCGAAGCAGAGATCCTGTTCCCCTTATTCCGGGATTCCCATCAATACGGACGTGGGTAACCCAACCGTGCCATTGATTGTGGCGCTTGGGAGATAAGCGAGTTTTACCAGGCCGGTAGGGACGCATAGTTTTCGTCCGCCCATATATAAGGGGATAAGGATCCACCTCTTTTACCTACGCCTTGTTCCTCCTTTGCTTATCCATCTCCGCGCACTCGAGCTCCGGCGCCCAAGTCCGCACATCTCACCTCGACCTTCTCCAGCCATGTCCGGAGTGGTAGGCAAGTGGATGGCCTCCTCCGTTACGGAGGGGCACATTGAGAAGCTGCGCAGCGCCGGATATCTGTCCAGCGACATCGCGCATCGGCTCCCCGACGAGGGGCAGCTCATCCCCACCCCCAGGCCCCATGAGAGGGTCGTATTCCTTCGCCACTTCCTCCGTGGACTGGGCTTCCCACTCCACCCCTTCGTTCGGGGGCTCATGTACTACTACGGCCTGGATTTCCACAATCTGGCCCCAAATTTCATCCTCAATATCTCGGCGTTTATCGTGGTATGCGAAACCTTCCTCGCATCAGCCCCACTTCGGCTTGTGGCTAAAGACCTTGTCAAGCCGAAGGTTGTGAAGGGCAGCCAAGCGGAGTGCGGAGGCGCCATGGTGGGCAAAATGCCCAACGTCACTTGGCTTGAGGGTGCCTTCGTGGAATCCATCAAAGGGTGGCAATCGGGGTGGTCCCCGAATTCAGATCTGGCATCCCCATGCAGCTCACCTCCTGGAAAGAGAAGGGCTTGCTATGGGGTAGTTCGGAAGAGCTGACCGGACTCCATTCCTGTCTCCAGACCCTGGTGAACAAGAAGCTTAAGCTTGTCAACGTGATCCAGGTCATGCTCGTCGGCCGGATTCTCCCCTGCCAGCAACGGGCCTTCAATTTGTGGGAGTTTGATCCGGCACAACACCGGACCTTGAGCGGGCTCTTCGACACTACGTACAAAGCTGCCTGGAGGGTGCTATTCAAGGGCGCCGAAGCTCCCGCATCCGCTACCGAAGATCGCGGATTCAGCACGCAGCATCCGGCTGGCGAGGTAAGCCATGTTATCCTTTATGGGACACTTGCTTTTCATAGTGTGACTCTATGCGGGATCTAAACTCCCAATACCTTTAATAGGACTGGCAGAAGACGTCCGGATAGGTTAACTGTCCGGCCCCCCTCTCAGAAGACCCAGCGGACACCCGTTTGACGGGGCTGCTGGTCCCGACACTTTATGTGGTGCCGGAGAAGAAGGCCAAGAAGAAGGCCACGGGAACCCGAAGGAGTTCCCGGCGTCAGGTGGTATCGGACTCATCGTCCGATGACTCCGAGGCGGACTCCTCCCATGAAGATGAGGAGGAGAAGAAAGAGCCTCTTCGGTGAGGAGAGAAGAAGAGGAAGGCCTCCCCAACGAGGGAGGCCGAAGGGTCCAAGAAGGGAAGGACCCTTCCCCCGGACTGCTCCGCCAACGTTGGCGACAGCAACGAGGAGTGGCCCTCAAGGGCCAAGCCCCTGGCGAGATCGTAAGTATCTGGGCTCCTAGATAATTTATAATTTTTCTTTTTGCCACACGGTGTCTTTCTAATGCCGCATACAACCTGTAGTCCGGCCAAGGACGATCTTCCCGCTTCGTCGAGCGGGTCCTTGGGCATGTCGGATATGGATTCTCTTCCGACCGCCTCCACCCCTCGTGACGCTGACGATGTCGAGGTGGGATCCCGGGAAGGGACCCGCCAGGAGGAGGAGGCCCCGGAGGTGCCGCAGGGCAACCTCCCGGACTTTGCACCGGACTCCGCACCGGAACTTGAAGTGGTTCCGAGTCCGGCGAGCGGCCCCTTCGTAAGAAGGGCAAGACTGCGACACCGGCGGCCTCCATCCAACCGGAGGCGCCGAATAACTTGCTGGAGGCGCTCAACGGCGCTTCCATCGAAGAAGAACACCGCACTGTCATGAGTGCGGTGATTCAGAAGGTTCAGCTCGCTAAGAGCGGGCTGACCGAAGCCTGCAGCAGCCTTCTAACAGGCTTTGATGTAAGAATTTTAAGATGTGTAATATAATAGCCCCTGATGTTCGGTTCGGTGTTCGGAAATAAAAGCCGGATTGAGGATCTAAAAAGATATACGCAGGAGTCTAAAAAATATGTCAATATGGGTTTGCAGGCTGCGCTGCTGACCTCTGCCGCACTGACTGCGAAGGTCAATGCTTTGAAGCAGTGCCTCGGCGGTCGAGAGCGAGCTCGGCCGTGCCAAGCAGCTCGAGGACAAGGAAGGTGAGTAACACCGTATTAAAGTTGTACCTTACAGAAAAGGATTTGGTTGCAAGAGAAATAACAAGGATAACGTGGGTACTCCTGGGGCCGCGAACGAGGTGGCGACCCTGAAGGAGGCGGTGTCCGCAGCCGAATGCAATGCGGCCGCAGAGCGAGCCGAGCGAGAGAAACGGGAGGCACAGGTGGCGGAGGTGCAGCAAGAGCTCCAGGCTCTCGTGGAAAAACATGAGAGTTTGGAGCGCGACTCAAAGAATCGAGAGTCCGAGCTTGCATCGGCTCTTGAGAGTGCCAAAGCCGCTAAGGCCGAAGCCCACAAGGCCCTCCAGGAAATCGAGGCATTTAAGAAGATAGTAGTGGGTAAGGCATTTTTCATGCAAAGCAAGCATGTGAATGTGAATTACCTATTACTTACCCGAATTCGGAGCTCTCCAGCAGCGTTCGCAGATCTGCCCTGCAGCGTGTCCGATGCTGCCCCTTTCTACCGGGCGAGGAGGGAGCTCGGCGGAGAAGGTCTTCGGTCTCGGTATCCCGAGGCGGACATCCAGTGCCCTTAGCGACCAGTGAAGCAGCTGGTAGAGCTCCTAAGGTGGCGAACAGGCCATGAAGGGCCTCATAGTTCGGCTGTGGCCCAAGGAGGCCATGCCTGGGAGCTACTTCGGCCTGGTGCGGCGGCTGGTGGATGCGTGTCCTTGGGTTGAAGTCATCAAGCACTCCGCCTGCATTGAAGGTGCCCGTCGGGCCCTTGCCCGTGCAAAGGTGCACTGGGGCAGGATGGACGCTGAGAAGCTTGTGACGGACGCGCCACCGACGGGCAAGGAGTATCGCACGCCCGAAATGTATTATAAGAGTGTCCTGAAGGGTGCCCGCATGATTGCGGGTGAGTGCTCCAAAGATGTAATATTTGAGTAGACTCGCATTTTGTTATCCTATGCGCTGAAAACTTTGTTCATATGCGTTAAGCAACGCTTGTTAATTTAAAATATTACCTTCTGTGCAGCCGTTTATCAAATCTGAGAGATGGCAAGTCGTCGGCTTCAGCCCCCATGCCACAAGTGCTGGGGTGTTTGGGATAAACTTGAGCGCTCTTGTTCCCATTTTTGGGTCCATCTAGGGAGGCGTTCAACACAACGAACGAGGCAACCAGACTTATAATGCTTGAACACTCTCACTTAGCCATAGAATTCTATAATTTTAAATTTTGGCGAAGCCCCTAGTGTTCGGAAGACCGAGTTCGGGGCGCTATCCACGCATGGGCCGGACAAAGCCGGTTCCTCGCTCTAAGCAGCATAAGTCTTTAGGGACTCGAAAAAACCTCTCGAAGAGCGACCAGCTCTCGCCTTATCATGACGGTCAGTTTTAGCTTTCTCCGAGGCGCTCGCCCAGCTCAAGCTGGGCGCAATCGCGATGGTTCTCCCGATGCTACCTTAGCCGATACAACGGGACGTAAGGTACCAAAACATGGGAGCCGGGCAAACCCAACTATTGACCCAAGACATGATTCGGAGCCGATGCATATAATGCTATAAGTTCGGGGTGCCGCACTTGTGAAAGTGTTCGGACTTATCACACCATAATGTGGGGAACTTAAGCCCCTGGTGTATTTAGCCGTACCAAAGTGTACGGATGCAATATGTCATAAATGAACATATGTATCAGAAAGAAATGCAATTATAAGCAAAATGCGATGCATTGTTTATTCAAGAAATACTGCCATGAATGCAGAACGATACAAATAGTGCGGTAAGCAAGGGATGGGACTATTAAACATGTCCCCCTCCAGGGGTAGGCTGCGGAATGGTGTATAAAACTGATTTAATGCTCGTAATGGAGACCACTTGAGTGCTCGTCATAGCCTTTCTCCTTCCTGGCTGTTGCATCGTGAGTTCGGCAGGTCTACTGCCGGACATGGCCTCTAGTAAATGGAATCCTGTGGATAAGAAAAAAAAGGTGACACACTTGGGAGCCCTTGGTGTGGTTGAGCCGCACTCTGGGCCTGTCGTGGCCGTGCCCCTCCCCCTATGCCCATGGTATCTCCAGAGCGTAATGATGTATGCGAAGGACCAGTCTTGCAATTTTGCAAGGGCAGGGGTTGGGGCCGCATTACTACGCGTGCTCGGAATGTGCCAGGTGGTCTTGTTGTAGGTTACTCTGGGCGTGTTTAGCCATGTCCGGTTGCTTAACGTCCGGACTCGAGAATTGCCTTAAGAGGCTGCTCTGTACCTCTACCGTGAGAGCCGCTGTGTGTTCCTCCGTTCGGAGGGAGCGTTCAGTGTTTCCGTTGACTGTGATGACTCCTCGAGGGCCTGGCATCTTGAGCTTGAGGTATGCGTAGTGCGGCACCGTGTTGAACTTTGCAAACGTGGTCCGTCCGAGCAGAGCATGATAGCCGCTGCGGAACGGAACTATGTCGAAGATTAGCTCCTCGCTTCGGAAGTTAACCGGGGATCCGAAGACCACTTCCAGTGTAACCGAGCCTGTACAATTGGCCTCTACACCTGGTATGACGCCTTTGAAGGTCATCTTTGTTGGTTTAATCCTTGAGGGGTCTATGCCCATCTTGCGCACTGTATCCTGATAAAGCAGGTTCAGGCTGTTGCCGCCGTCCATCAGGACTCTGGTGAGGTGGAATCTATCGACGATTGGGTCTAGAACCAATGCGGCGAATCCGCCATGGCGGATACTGGTGGGATGGTCCCTTCGATCAAAAGTGATCGGGCAGGAGGACCATGGGTTGAACTTCGGGGCGACTGGCTACATCGCGTATACGTCCCTAAGTGCACGCTTCTGCTCCCTCTTGGGTATGTGGGTTGCGTATATCATTTTCACCATCCGCACTTGTGGGGGGAAACCTTTCTGTCCTCTATTGTTCGGCGGTTGGGTCTCTTCCTCGTCATCGCTATGCAGCCCCTTGTCATTGTTTTCGGCAATTAACTTGACTGCCTGCTTGAATACCCAACAATACTTATTGGTGTGATTAGCTGGCTTTTCGGGGGTGCCGTGTATCTGGCACGAGCGGTCGAGTATTCGGTCCAAATTGGACGGACCCGGAGTAGTTCTTTTGAATGGCTTTTTCCGCTGACCGGGTTTGGAGCCTCTAAATCCGGTGTTGACTACCGTATCCTTAGTGTTATCGCCGTTAACGCGGCGTTTGTTTTTGTTGTGACGCGACCTGCCATTGCGGTCCTTGTTATCCGGACTGCCAGAATTTTTGCTGAGGTTGTTACTGCGGGCTAGCCATCTGTCCTCTCCCGCGCAGAAGTGGGTCATGAGTGATGTGAGGGCTGCCATGGTTTCGGCTTTTCCTGTCGTAGGTGCTGGGCAAGCCACTCGTCACGGATGTTATGTTCCAAGGCTGCGAGGGCCTCTGCATCCGGACAGTCGATAATTTGATTTTTCTTTGTTAAGAACCGTGTCCAGAATTGTGTGTCCGTTTCGTCTAGCTGCTGAATTATGTGGCTTAGGTCATCGGCGTCTGGTGGTCGCACATATGTGCCCTAGAAGTTGTCAAGAAATGCGGCTTCTAGGTCCTCCCAACACCCAATTGATTCTGCTGGCAAGCTGTTAAGCCAATGCCGAGCTGGTCCTTTAAGCTTGAGTGGGAGATATTTGATGGCGTGAAGATCATCACCGCGGGCCATGTGGATATGAAGGAGATAGTCTTCGATCCAAACCGCGGGGTCTGTTGTGCCATCATAGGATTCAATATTCACGGGTTTGAACCCTTCGGGGATTTGATGATCCATTACTTCATCTGTGAAGCATAGTGGGTGTGCGGTGCCTCTGTACTGGGCTATATCATGAGGTAGCTCAAACGAGCTTTGTCTACTGTGTTTGGCCCGGCCGGACTTGCTGTGTCCGGCGCGACGGTTGTCGTCGCGTGCCGTGGGGCGCCCACGCGATCCGT
Organism: Aegilops speltoides; assembly: GCA_021437245.1. Taxonomy (NCBI): domain Eukaryota; kingdom Viridiplantae; phylum Streptophyta; class Magnoliopsida; order Poales; family Poaceae; genus Aegilops; species Aegilops speltoides. The sequence goes on from CM038147.1 coordinate 105,291,081, forward strand.
AGATCGATCTTGATTGTCTTGCCTTATCCTCCAATATATCTCGCAAGTCCGGAGCGTTCCCCTGTGGCATTGTGCTTTTCGAGCGGTGCCAGGGTATGACTCTAATGGAGGGCCTAAAGGCCTCTCTGTCGCGGCCACGAGGTGGTCGGTTAGCCGTATTGTGCTCTGGTGATGCAGGTTTATATGCCTCCTCCTCTAATCGGGTGAGCAACTTGCGTTTGGGGTAGGTTTTGGAGGGGCGTTCGAGTTCATACTCTTCGGCCGCAAGGACTTCCGTCCATCTGTCGGCTAGCAGGTCTTGATCAGCTCTAAGCTGTTGCTGCTTTTTCTTTAGACTGTTTGCCGTGGCCATAAGCCTGCGTTTGAAACGCTCTTGTTCGACGGGATCCTCGGGCACGATGAATTCGTCGTCGTCGAGGCTTGCCTCGTCTCCGGAGGGAGGCATGTAATTATCCTCCTCTACCTCTTCGTCTGCCGCTCTCTCATGAGGGCTGGCTTCTCTGTCCTCCTGTGCTGAATCTTGCTGGAGGGGGTTGTCTTCGTCACTCTCTAGGGTGTTATTATCTCCGGTGCCGGAATCTCCATTCCTGCTGTGGTGAGATTTAGAGCGGCGCCGCTGACGCCGGCGCTTGCGCTATTTCTTGGAGGAGTCTTCCTTCGCTGCTTCCTCGCCATTCCCATCCTTTGGGATGTCCACCATATGTATGTCGTATGACGAGGTGGTCTTCCAGTGCCCCGTAGGCGCTGGTTCTTGGTCGTCTTCGGCATCGTCGTCCATACCGTCGATGTCTTGGAGTCGTAGTCTAGCATGTCGGTTAGATCGTCGACAGTGGCTACAAAGTGGGTGGTGGGTGGGCTTTGAATTTCTTCGTCGTCTGCATCCCAACCATCCTGACCGCAATTCGGCCAGGGCTCTCCTGATAACGAGAGATACTTTAGCGAATTCAGGATGTCGCCAAAAGGTGAGTGTTGAAAGATGTCTGCGGTGGTGAACTCCATGATCGGCGCCCAATCGGATTCGATTGGAGGGGGCGCGGGAGGTTCGGAGTCTAGAGAGGAGTCCGGCACCTCGAAGTCTCGAGCCTCACAAGGGACAAAGTTAGTATTTGGCTCCATCGCCGTAGAGGTTGCAGCCCCCGAGGCGGTGTCTAGCCACCCATCCTCGATCTGTGCGGCCGGCTCCGAATTAAGGGTCGGAGCGGACTCATGTGCGGCCTCCAGGACACTATCCGACAGCAGAGCTAGATCGTGCCCATCATGACAGTGCGGCACGCTCGGCTGCGGCTCGAATCCGCGGATGTCAGTCGTGAAGTTTAGACTTCCGAATCTGATCTGACGGACAGGGGCGCAGCTTTCGATCTGCTCCAGATGGCCAAGCAAATTGGCCTGCAGTGCAAAGACGCCGAATACGAAGATCTGTTCGGGGAGAAAAGTCTCACCCTGGACCGCGTCATTATTGACGATCGAAGGAGACGTCAAGCCTATCAGTGACGACACAGAGAAACTCTCAATGAAAGCACCAATGTCGGTGTCAAAACCGGCGGATCTCGGGTAGGGGGTCCCGAACTGTGCGTCTAGGCGGATGGTAACAGGAGACAAGGGCACAATGTTTTTATCTAGGTTCGGGCCCTCTCGATGGAGGTAAAACCCTACTCCTGCTTGATTGATATTGATGATATGGGTAGTACAAAAGTGGATCTACCACGAGATCAAGGAGGCTAAACCCTAGAAGCTAGCATATGGTATGATTGTTGTTGTGTCCTATGGACTAAAACCCCCCGGTTTATATAGACACCGGAGAGGGCTAGGGTTACGCAGAGTCGGTTACAATGGTAGGAGATCTACATATCCGTATCGCCAAGCTTGCCTTCCACGCCAAGGAAAGTCCCATCTGGACACGGGACGAAGTCTTCAATCTTGTATCTTCATAGTCTTGGAGGCCGATGATGATAGTTCGGCTATCCGGGCACCCCCTAGTCCAGGACTCCCTCACTCTGCATGACCTGTCATTGCCATAGTAAATATATGAAACCCACTAGCATGAGTAGGAGTTGTTTGAGCCCTGATGTGCCTACTCATTCATGCTTGTTTGTCATGCCTACTATTGCTTAGAGTTGTGTCAGGTCTGATTCATCGGTGATGAATTGGAGGTGTGTGAACATGTCCTACTGTTGAGAGCTAAGTGTGTAAACACGATTTGGTAAAGGTAGCGGTGAGAGGCCATGTAGGAGTACATGGTGGGTTGTCTCATTGAAGCCGTCCTTAGGAACTGAGTTCTGTGTTTGTGATCCATGAACAGTTACTACCACACATTGGGCTCCGCGCACTCCAAGCTCTCTCGACTTATTAATCAACCTGATCTCTGTCCAGGAGTTGCAACTAGTTTCTGGTGTTTGTAGGTAGTGCTAGTAGTCTACCAAGTGGCATCGAGTACAGGTGGGCTTGGGACAGACTAGGCACTGTGGCACGGTGTACCAAGCGTAGATCCACCCGTCGAGGTGCGCTTGGGAACCCTGCACACATCGTTTGGGGCTGTGAGCGACACCCCGGCCGGATCTCCTTGCGGATGGAACCCGAATAGGCGATAAACCTGGACTAGAGACTTGTGTGGTTAGTCAAGTCGTGGTCGACTCCCTCGCCAGGCTTCCGCTTGAAGGTTGCCGAGATACACGAGGTGTACATGGCGGTAAGTGGCGAGAGCGTGTGTGAAGAAGTACACCCCTGCAGGGTTAACATTATCTATTCGAATAGCCGTGTCCGCGGTAAAGGACTTCTGGGTTGCCTGTACAGTTCATAGACAAGTGAAAGTCGATACTCTAAAATACGCAAGATAAGCATGAGTGCTATGGATGGCGTTCTTGTAGGGAGACGGGTGCGGATCCATAGTGGTGTATTGATATGGTGAATATGAGGACTCGTGTGCGCCACCTCAAAAGAGTTACTTGCAGTCGTAGTTCAGGATCGCCACCGAGTCAAAGCTGGCTTGCTGCAGTTAAACCCCACCATCCCCTTTGTTGATAATGATGCATATGTAGATAGTTCTGATGTAAGTCTTGTTGGGTACATTTGTACTCACGTTTGCCTATTTTATGTTTTTATAGAGAGACTTACGTTTCACTAGTAGTCTGCGTGGACTTCGACGTTTAGTTTGTTACCTCAGCTACGATCTTGTGCCCTTGGAAGGATCTAGTAGATAGTCAGGCTTCTCAGCCTTTTTCATTTGTAGATGTCTGTACTCAGACATGTTGAGCTTCCGCTTGTGCTTTCACTTGTATGCTCTGAATGTTGGGTCATGAGACCCATGTTTGTAATATCTCGCTCCTCGGAGCCTATTGAATAAAATACTTGAGTTGTAGAGTCATGTTGTGATGCCATGTTGTATTTGCACATATCGAGCATATTGTGTGTATGTTATTGAAATGCTTGGTATGTGTGGGATCTGACTATCTAGTTGTTTATCCTTAGTAGCCTCTCTTACCGGGAAATGTCTCTTAGTGCTTCCACTGAGCCATTGTAGCTTGCTACTGCTCCAGAACACTTAGGCTGGCCGGCATGTGTCCTTCTTCGTTCTGTGTCTATCCCTTGGGAAATGTCATGCGATGAATACGAGTCCTGTAAGCCGCTTCAGCCCGGTTCACGAGTCCTCGCTAGCCCAGTGCTACAGCTGGATTCACTCGTGATGACCGACATGTTCGATCTTTGGGTCATGGATGCTGTCCTGTAAGTTTGTGCCACTTTAGGTTTACGAGTAGCCATGTCAGCCGGGCTCCTTATTATATGGATGCTAGCGACACTATCATATCGTGTGCCAAAAGGCATAAACGGTCCCGGGCAAAGGTAAGGCGACACCCGTGGGAATACCGTGCGTGAGGCCGCAAAGTGATATGAGGTGTTACATGCTAGATCGATGTGGCAATGAGTCGGGGTCCTGACAATAATTTTGGTAATGTCATGGAACACTTCTACGACAGCACATGTATGACTTTCTTGATTCTGTCATAAAATCGTCATGGATGTACATGCATGACAGAAAACACGACCTACTGTGACAAACACGTATCATCACGGAAGTGAATTTCTTTTGTAGTGCGGTCTACTTATCGCGGATGTGATGCCTATATACATGATCATGCCTAGAGAATCTCATAATTATTCACTTTTCTATCAATTGCTCGACAGTAATTTGTTCACCCACCGTAATACTTATGCTATCTTGAGAGAAGCCACTAGTGAAACCTATGGCCCCCGGGTCTATCTTTTATCATATAAGCTTTCAATCTACTTTTATTTTCATTTTTACTTTTCCAATCTATATTATAAAATACCAAAAATATATTTATCTTATCATACTATCTCTATCAGATCTCACTTTTGCAAGTGGCCATGAAGGGATTGACAACCCCTTTATTGCGTTGGTTGCGAGTTCTTTGTTTGTTTGTGTAGGTGCATGGGACTTTTGAGGAGCCTCCTACTGGATTGATACCTTGGTTCTCAAAAACTGAGGCAAATACTTACACTACTATTACTGCATCACCCTTTCCTCTTCAAGGAAAACCAACGCAAGCTCAAGACGTAGCACGGAACTACCCCAATTATTTGGCAGATAAGAAGGATGGCAAAGTGAACAAAGGTATATTTGATATACATGTTATTGATGTGTATCTTACTAGTGCTCATAGTAGCCCCTGGGTATTTGATACCTGTTCGGTTGCTAAGATTAGTAACTCGAAACAGGAGTTGCAGAATAAATGGAGACTAGTTGAGGGTGAAGTGACAATGTGTATTGGAAGTGGCTACAAGATTGATATGATCATCATCGCACACTCCCTATACTTTTGGGATTAGTGCTGAACCTAAATAAATGTTATTTGGTGTTTGCGTTGAGCATGAACAAGATATGATCATGTATATTGCAATACGGTTATTCATTTAAGACAAAGAATAATTGTTATTCTGTTTACATGAATAAAACCTTCTATGGTCATACACCCAGTGTTAATGGTTTATTGAATCTCAATCATAGTGATACACATATTCATAATATTGATGCCAAAATATGCAAAGTTGATAATGATAGTGCAACATACTTGTGGCACTGCCGTTTAGGTCATATTGGTGTAAAGCGCATGAAGAAACTCCATGCTGATGGGCTTTTGGAATCACTTGATTATGAATCAATTGATACTTGCGAACCATGCCTCATGGGCAAGATGACTAAAACTCCATTCTCCGGAACAATGGAGCGAGCCGATGACTTATTAGAAATAACACATACCGATGTGCGTGACGGGTATCGTTATTTTCCGACCTTCATAGATGATTTGAGCAGATATGGGTATATCTACTTGATGAAACACAAGTCTGAAACATTTGAAAAGTTCAAAGAATTTTAGAGAGAAGTGGGGAATCATAGTAACAAGAAAATAAAGTTTCTACGATGTGATCGCGGAGGCAAATATTTGAGTTATGAGTTTGGCCTTCATTTAAAACAATGTGGAATAGTTTCACAACTCATGCCACCTCGAACACCACATCATAATGGTGTGTCCGAACTTCGTAACCATACTTTATTAGATATGGTGCGATCTATGATATCTCTTACTGATTTACCACTATCATTTTTGGGTTATGCATTAGAGAGAGCTGCATTCATGTTAAATAGGGCACCGTCTAAATCCGTTGAGATGACACTGTATGAACTGTGGTTTGGCAATAAACCTAAGCTATCGTTTCTTAAAGTTTGGGGTTGCAACCCTTATGTCAAAAGGCTTCAACCTTATAAGCTTGAACCCAAATCGGAGAATTGCGTATTCATAGGATACCCTAAGGAAACAATTGGGTACACCTTCTACCACATATCCAAAGGCAAGATCTTTGTTGACAAGAATGGAACCTTTCTAGAGAAGGAGTTTCTCTCGAAAGAAGTGAGTGGGAGGAAAGTAGAACTTGATGAGGTAATTGTACCTTCTCTCAATTTGGAAAGTAGCTCCTCAGAGAAATCCATTCCCGTGATGCCTACACCAACTAGAGAGGAAGCTAATGATGACAATCATGAAACTTCAGATCAAGTACCTACCGAACCTTGTAGGTCAACCAGAACATGATCGACACCAGAGTGGTATGATAATCCTGTTCTGGAAGTCATGTTACTAGACCATGGCGAACCTATGAACTACGAAGAAGCTATGATGATCCCGGATTCTGACAGATGGCAAGAGGCCATGAAATCTGAGATAGAATCCATATATAAGAACAAAGTATGGACTTGGTGGATTTTCCCGATGATCAGCAAGCCATAGAGAATAAATGGAACTTCAAGAAGAATACTAACGCTGATGGTAATGTTACTGTCTATAAGGCTTGACTCGACGCAAAAGGTTTTCGACAAGTTCAAGGGGTTGACTACGATGAGACTTTCTCACCCGTAGCGATGCTTGAGTCTGTCCGAATCATGTTAGCAATTGCCACATTTTATGATTATGAAATCTAGCAAATGGACGTCAAAATTGCATTCCTTAATGGATTTCTTAAAGAAGAGTTGTATATGATGCAACCAGAAGGTTTTGTCAATCCTAAAGGTGCTGACAAAGTGTGCAAGCTCCAACAATCCATCTATGAACTGGTGCAAGCATCTTGGAGTTGGAATATACGCTTTGATGAGGTGATCAAAGCATATGGATTTATACAGACTTACGGTGAAACCTGTATTTACAAGAAAGTGAGTGGGTGTAGCATTTCTAATATTATATGTGGATGGCATATTGTTGATCGGGAATGATATAGAATTTCTGGAAAGCATAAAAGGATACTTGAATAAGAATTTTTCAATGAAAGACCTCGGCAAAGTTGCTTACATATTGGGCGTCAAGATCTATAGAGATAGATCAAGACGCTTAATAGGACTTTCACAAAACACATACCTTGACACAATTTTGAAGGATTTCAGAATGGACCAGTCAAAGGAGTTCTTTCCTGTATTGTAAGGTGTGAAGATTGAGTAATACTCAAAACCCGACCATGGCAGAAGATAGAGAGAGAATGAAAGTCATTCCCTATGCCTCAGCCATATGTTCTGTAAAGTATGCCATGCTGTGTACCAGACCTATTGTGTACCTTGCCATGAGTTTGACAAGGGGGTACAATTGTGATCCAAGAGTAGATCATTGGACAACTGTCAAAATTTATCCTTAGTTACCTAAGAGGACTAAGTAAATGTTTCTCGGTCATGTAGGTGATAAAGAGTTCATCGTAAAGAGTTACGTCAATGCAAGCTTTGGCACTGATCTAGATGATGCTAAGTCTTAATCTAGATACATATTGAATGTGGGAGAAATTAGCTAGAGTAGCTCCATGCAAAGCATTGTAGACATAGAAATTCGCAAAATACATACGGATCTGAATGTGGCAGACCCGTTGACTAAACTTCTCTCACAAGCAAAATATGATCACACCTTAGTACTCTTTGGATGTTAATCACATAGCGATGTGAACTAGATTATTGACTCTAGTAAACCCTTTGGGTGTTGGTTACATGGCGATGTGAACTATGGGTGTTAATCACATAAAGATGTGAACTATTGGTGTTAAATCACATGGCTATGTGAACTAGATTATTGACTCTAGTGCAAGTGGGAGACTGAAGGAAATATGCCTTAGAGGCAGTAATAAAGTTGTTATTTTATATTTCCTTATATTATGATACATGTTTATTATTCATGCTAGAATTGTATTAACTGGAAACTTGATACATGTGTGGATACATAGACAAAACACCGTGTCCCTAGTAAGCCTCTACTAGACTAGCTCGTTGATCAAAGATGACTAAGTTTCCTAACCATATACATGTGTTGTCATTTGATAAACGGGATCACATCATTAGGAGAATGATGTGATGGACAAGACCGATTAGTTAGCTTAGCATAATGATTGTTCAGTTTTATTGCTATTGCTTTCTTCTTGTCAAATACATTCCTCTGACTATGAGATTATGCATTTCCCGGATACTGGAGGAATGCCTTGTGTGCTATCAAACATCACAATGTAACTAGGTGATTATAAATATGCTCTATAGGTATCTCCGAAGGTGTTTGTTGGGTTGGCATATATCGAGATTAGGATTTGTCACTCTGAGTGTCAGAGAGGTATCTCTGGGCGCTCTCGGTAATACACATCATAAGAAGCCTTGCAAGCAAAGTGACTAATGAGTTAGTTGTAGGATGATGTATTACGGAACAAGTAAAGAGACTTGTCGGTAACAAGATTGAACTAGGTATGAAGATACCAACGATCGAATCTCGGGCAAGTAATACCGATAACAAAAGTAATAATGTATGTTGTCGTAATGGTTCGACCGACAAAGATGTTCATAGAATATTGATACGTCTCCAACGTATCTATAATTTTTGATTGTTTCATGCTATTATATTACCCCTTTTGGATGTTTATGGGCTTTATTTTACACATTTATATCATTTTTGGGACTAACCTACTAACCAGAGGCCCAGCCCGTATTGCTGTTTTTTTGCCTATTTTAGTATTTCGAAGAAAAGGAATATCAAACGGCGTCCAAACAGAATGAAACCTTAGGGAGCGTGATTTTTGGAACGAACGTGATCCAGAGGACTTGGAGTGCAAGTCAAGAAGTAGTCGAGGCGGGCACGAGAGGGTAGGGCACGCCCCCTGTCTCGTGGGCCCCTCGGGCGGCCACCGACGTACTTCCTCCTCGTATATAAGCCTATGTACCCCGAAAACATCCAGGAAGCCAACGAAACACACTTTCCACCACCGTAACCTTCTGTATCCGCGAGATCCCATCTTAGAGCCTTCACCGGTGCTCTGCCGGAGGGGTAATCGACCATGGAGGGCTTCTACATCAACACCATAGCCCCTCTGATGAGTTGTGAGTAGTTTACCACAGACCTTCGGGTCCATAGTTATTAGCTAGATGGCTTCTTCTCTCTTTTTGGATCTCAATACAATGTTCTCCCCCTCTCTTGTGGGGATCTATTCGATGTAAACTCTTTTTGCGGTGTGTTTGTCGAGATCCGATGAATTGTGGGTTTATGATCAAGTTTATCTATGAGAAATATTTGAATCTCCTCTGAATTCTTTTATGTATGATTGAGTTATCTTTGCAAGTCTCTTCGAATTATCAATTTGGTTTGGCCAACTAGATTGATCTTTCTTGCCATGGGAGAAGTGCTTAGCTTTGGGTTCAATCTTGCGGTGTCCTTACCCAGTGACAGAAAGGGTTGCAAGGCACGTATTGTATTGTTTCCATCAAGGATAAAAAGATGGGGTTTATATCACATTGCATGAGTTTATCCCTCTACATCATGTCATCTTGCTTAAGGCGTTAGTCTGTTCTTATGAACTTAATACTCTAGATGCAGGCATGAGTCGGTCGATGTGTGGAGTAATAGTAGTAGATGCAGGCAAGAGTCGGTCTACTTGTTGCGGATGTGATGCCTATATACATGATCATGCCTAGATAATCTCATAATTATTCGCTTTTCTATCAATTGCTCGACAGTAATTTGTTCACTCACCGTAATATTTATGCTATCTTGAGAGAAGCCACTAGTGAAACATATGTCCCCCGGGTCTATCTCTTATCATACTTGTTTCCAATCTACTTTTATTTGCATATTTACTTTTTGCATCTATATTATAAAATACCAAAAATATATTTATCTTATCACACTATCTCTATTAGAGCTCACTTTCGCAAGTGGCCATGAAGGGATTGACAACCCCTTTATTGCGTTGGTTGCGAGTTCTTTGTTCGTTTGTGTAGGTGCGTGGGACTTTTGAGGGGCCTCCTACTGGATTGATACCTTGGTTCTAAAAAACTGAGGGAAATACTTACGCTACTATTGCTGCATCACCCTTTCCTCTTCAAGGAAAACCAACACAAGGTCAAGACGTAGCAAGAAGGATTTCTGGCACCGTTGCCTGGGAGGTCTTCGCTCAAGTCAAGATATACCAAGTACCCATCACAAACTCATCTCCCTCGCATTTACATTATTTGCCATTTGCCTCTCATTTTCCTCTCCCCCACTTCACCCTTGCCATTTCATTCGCCCTCTCTTTCTCAATCTCCTCCTCTCTTTCGCTTGCCCTTTCGTTTGCTCGTTTGGTTGGAATAGATGCTTATTTATTGCTAAACAAAGAACCTAAGATCTATGGATCCTCATCCGCTTGCTAATCTTTTTAAGAGATCCAATTATGATGAACCAATTGCTAGTGAGTTTTGTGCACTAGATTATCTTTATGAAGCTTTGCTCAAAATTTGTGAATCTGAAAATTACGATGAAGAAATTTATGAAGAGATTCACAATAACTCCTTGAATAAAAAGCATGATTGCAATGATTTTCCTATAAATTCTCTTGATGTCAATTGTGCTAATAATATGCAAAACCCTAAGCTTGGGGATGCTAGTTTTGCTATGTCTACTACTTGTTTCAATGATCATGATTGGGGTGATTCTTCTTATAATCTTGAAAATGTATTTAAGCCCCATGATGAATATGAGATTGATAATAGTGTTTGCAATAATATTGAAAGTGGGTTTGGAAGAGTGTCAACTTTAGATCCCACATATTTGGAGTATGTTCAATCTTATGATGTTTTTGATAAAAGTGGGTTCGGAAAGGTCATGACTTTAGTTAATGTTAATCCCACTATCTTGGAAGAGTGTCAACTTTGCATGTATGTGGATCATGTTGAGAATATGTTTTGTGATAGATATTTTGTTTAATTTGCCTATGATCCTACATGTAATTATTATGAGAGAGGAAAATATGGTCGTACAAATTTTTATCTTATTAAATTACCTCTCGTCATGTTGAGATTTCTATCGTCTCTTTCTTCTTCCTTGCGTATACTAGTTTTTGCTTGCCTTGCAAATTTGTTTGCTTATATTATGCCTATGCATAGGAAGTATGTTATACTTAGATGTGCTTGTCACATGTTTTATAATGCTCTCCTTGTGCTTCAATTCTTGTCTTTGATGTGAGCATCTTTGAAATCTCAATGCCTAGCTAAAAAAGGCTTTAAAGAAAAGCGCTTGTTGGGAGGAAACCCAATATTTTTCCTTGCTGTTATCTATAATACCTAAATAGTTAATCCACACTATGCTATTTCTCTTGACATGCAGCCTATCCACATCAGCAGGTCAGCCACATCATCGTTCTACTACTCGCTTACATGAGGGCCCGATCAAAAGCACAAGCTGCCACATCAGCACTAGCACTAGAGGGGAAAAAACTTCAATGGAACGCCCGGTTCCAATAGCTAATAAATCCTATATTGTTTCCTCTCCCTCCTTTAGTAACCGAGGAGTCCTGGCGGCAAATCCGGCAATCCCCTCTGCTTCTGACGGCTACTCTAAGGATGCCGAAAGGGCTGGGGACCCAACATCTTCGCGCGATGGTGTACTTAGGATTAGCGAAAGTGGTATGCCCCGACGATTTCATCGGGGAGGTGAAGATGGTGGCGCTAGGAAGAAGGTTTGTACCGGCTCTTTCCCGTCTACTTGGTGTTGGTGGCGTCGGACTGCTGCGGACCCGGGTGGCCGAAATTCACGCTGGGGGATCTCGCCGTCGAGAGCTGCGCTGGGTACGATGGTGGAAACCGAGGGGACAACAGGTGCTAGGGCTGTAGGCCCTGTTTTGGGGACAGAGTTTGCAGTTGTTCGTCGATCTTCGCGACTCTGGCGAGCTAGAGTCAAGACGAAGGCTTGGATTATTCTTCAATTGTGGGGATTGTCCATGGCCGACGCACCAGAACCTGATTCAGTTCCTGTCCGTTGTTGCGGGACTCATATGCGGCTTCTAAAGCCACTAACCACGATGCAGCTGGAAGTCTCCTTCGGTGGCTTGAGCAGAGAAGGCGAGCGGCAGCCTGGGTGTGCTGGTCATGGCCTAGCCTGGGGACTTCATGTTGTTTCGATTGTTGTATATGGTGGGAGGCATGTCTAGTGGGCTATTCGACGGACAGTACAGGTGGCTCCTGAGCAGATTTGCTGACAACCTAATGTGTGGATGAGGTTTTTGTGTTTCATATCCTGGCTATGTAGCCCGTGAGGAGGAGTACCTGGGAAAGGAGATGGAGTCGGCTGCTGTAACTTCCCCTACGCACCCATCCATTTAAGGTAAGTTGTAGGACAATTAGGCCACAAATTGATCTGCTGTTAAACATTGTACATATTGATACAACATACAGACAAAGTCTAGTGGGATATGTTTCTTCAAAGGTATATACTGTATGCTTCTATTTTTGACGGAGTTTGGTAATTATATCAGAGGGACATTTTCCTTGATTTTCCTCAAAGTTGTCGATCTGTACTGCAATTTTGTGCTTCTTAGGAACTGAGAAGATTAAAGTATGAAATGCAATATTCAGTTGTATGGGAATATTTAGTATGTTCAGGACTACATTGAAGAGAAATTTGTTTCCATAGGAGCATAGGCGGTTTAATATAAATCCTTATGATGTACTTCACATTTTCTAGCATTTGATCTTTTGTATGTTGTGCCTTGCAGTACACAGAAGGTGTAGAGCGTGGTTGTTCTTCCGATGTTCAGACAAAGTACAAGCAAATGTACAAAGAAGACATAAATCATTATGGGAAACGTTTGAAATCGGCGGACCGGCCGAAGCTTCGGCCGGTCGCGCCGCTCACTCGCGTAGCCACCTCTTTCTTTACTTCTCCCCACACATGACTGGCCCCCACGCACCGCCCCACGCCTAGTGACTACCTTATCCCTTCGCCCCTGAGCTCCATTCATTCCCCATCCCCATCTGCACAAACGCCTGCTCCTCTCCTTGCGAAATCCCCTCTCCTCTACTGATCTCCAACGCAATTAAATCCCCCTCTCCACTAGCTGCAAATCACATCGGTCTGAAGGAAGGGGCACAGAGGTGCTTGTATGCGAGTCGGGGCGAGCAGGCGACCATGGAGATTATGGAGACGACATCCAGCGAGCTACAACAAGTAGCCGGTGAGGTTGGTGATGGTCGGCGATGACGCTGGGAACGGCCGAGCTGCAACCGCAAGCTAGCGAGCTACCACCGGCTGGTGTGGATTCTACAACCGCTGAGGTAGGAGCTGCAACCACGCCCGGTTTTTGCTGGAACTGGTGATCGCGGCGAGCTGCAGGGTGACCACGACGGGGGAGTGCTACAACCATGCCCAGGTTTGCTGGAACCGACGTGGTGTTTTGCTGGAACCAGCATCCAAAAATGCTTCCACCAGAACTCGTTCTTTCTGTACCAGCGATTTTTTGCTACAACCACAGTTTTGTTTTGCTGGAACCAGCATACAAAAATGCTTCCACCTGAATTTGTTCTATTTTAGCATCAATTCCTTTTGCTTTTTATGCTACAACCACAATTTTGTTTTGCTGGAACCAGCATCCAAAAATGCTTCCATCAGAGTTTAATTCTTTCTGGACCAGCGACTTTTGCTACAACCATAGCTTCAATTTGATGGAAGCAGGTTTTCAAATGATTCAATAGGGGCGGCGACACAGAGCTGCGTTTTGACAACTTTTTTCGGTGCGAGCATCCACGGCGAGCATGGCGGCAGCTGTCGACGGCGACAAACGGGGGAGGGCGGCCGCGTGCTGCGTGGTGCACCGATGGTTGGCGGCCACCATGTCCCGGGTATTTCTTCAGATCTAGAACGCGAGGGGTGAGAAGGAAGAAAGCGACCTGGATGGATGAAGATCCAACGGCTCTTGATGGGCCAATCGGGCGGCTGGGGCGAGACCGGCCGAAACTTTGGGTCGGCGCGCCGGCACCTATCAGTCACCAATCATTATGCTGCTTTCTCGAGCAGAGTAGATATATTTGAACATGTCATCAGCAGCAACGCACGTTATCTATGCTATGGTATATATTCAGTTTAAGTTTCAACCATTTTATTTTATATATTTTTCCAGTTGCCGCTCATCTCCGTCCACTAAGCCTTGCTGGATCATTGATCTACAGGTCCTCTTCTGCTCAATTATCTAGGTTATGAATCCAGACATGATGTTATTTTGACTAAATACTTTTGCAGTCACACATAGATAGACCTGACTCCTTTGCGACTCCGTTAATATCATGTTATCCTACTGTGTTGTGGGGATAACTTTTGTTGGTATACCAGTGAGTTGGAGATCCTAAGCCATAGGAAGTATCAATCTTTTTATTGTTTGCTTAATGTAGCTTATAAATTTTCATTTTAATTTATTTGTTGCACATAAATTCTGGCTGCAACTTGATAATTTTATCGGGTGCTTATCTATGTATAAGTTCTCATGCTCTTTTCAGCCCAGACTTTTGATACAAAATAAATTATAACTCGCTTTCGAGGGAAAGAGAGAATGATTTGGTACTCTTTTGCTTTGATGGCGTGATTCATTTTGTTCTTATTGTCGATAATGGCGCTCCATCACTCACTATCAAGCACAAAAAGCTGCTACAATGGCCAATATTCATGTTTAATTTTCTTTCTTTGCTGGCCTAAAGTATGCATAGTTGAAGATTGATTTACCTATTGGTTTATGCATTATCATTCATTCTTTGCAGATCGGAAGTACACATAGTATCTCAACTAGAAAATTTGTACATTTCCATTTATAGTATCCCCATTTCTAAATCCCTGTTCTTAGTGTCTTTACATAAATTAATATTTATATAAGTCATATGAGATTACCTATGTCATATCCTAATCGCCTAATTCACATTTTCAATCTTTATAATTATCCTCCAAGTACTATGTCCAAAACATTTTTTCCATCTAAAGATTATGTATATACTTTGCAAACAAAGTTATTTAATTTGTGTATTATCATGTGCATACGACTAAGAGCTCCCGCAGCAACGCGCGGGGTATTTGTCTAGTTTAATAAATCTTGCATCTACCTTCTGTTTAGATGTTCTTATCTTTTAATTAGTGTTTGTGCCAAGTAGAACCTATAGGATAGCCTATGATGATAGTTGATTTGATTCTACTGAAAAAGAGAAACTTTGCACGCACGAACTTAGTTTTGTTAAATCACAGAAACGTGCTTTTGCGTTGATTCTTTTTGCTTCTGATCAACAGATAAATTTTCCAGGACTTCCTATTTTGGTAAGATTTTTAGAGTTCGAGAAGTTTGCATTAGTTACAGATTTCTACAGACTGTTCTGTTTTTGACAGATTCTGTTTTTCGTGTGTTGTTTGCTTATTTTGATGCATCGATGGCTAGTAAAATAGTTTATAAACCATCGAGAAGTTGTAATACAGTAGGTTTAACACCAAAATAAATAAATAATGAGTTCATTACAGTACCTTATGTGGTGGTTTTGTTTTCTTTCACTAACCGAGCTTATAAGATTTCCTGTTGAGTTTTGTGTTGTGAAGTTTTCATGTTTTGGGTAAAGCTTTTATGGACTATGGAATAAGGAGTGGCAAGAGCCTAAGCTTGGGGATGCCCATGGCACCCCAAGATATTCAAGGATAGCCAAAAGCCTAAGCTTGGGGATGCCCCGGGAAGGCATCCCCTCTTTCGTCTTCGTTCATTGGTAACTTTACTTGGAGCTATATTTTTATTCGCCACATGATATGTGTTTTGCTTGGAGCGTCGTGTATTATATTAGTCTTTGCTTTTTGGCTTACCACAATCATACGTGCCGTACACACCTTTTTGGGAGAAGCCTACTTGATTGAATTTATTAGAATATGCTATGTGCTTCACTTATATCTTTTGAGCTTGATAGTTTTTGCTCTAGTGCTTCACTTATATCTTTTAGAGCACAATGGTGACTTAATTTTGAAGAAATTGCTAGTCTCTCATGCTTCACTTATATTATTTTGAGAGTCTTTTAGAACAGCATGGTATTTGCTATGGTTACAAAGTTGGTCCTAGAATGATGAACATCCAAGTTGGGTATAATAAAAACTATCATAGAAAGGAATTGGATGCTATGATCAATTTGATGCTTGATAATTGTTTTGAGATATGGAGGTAGTGATATTAGAGGCATGCTAGTTGAGGTGATCATGAAAAATACTTGTGTTGGGGTTTGTGATTCCCGTAGCATGCACGTATGGTGAACCGCTTTGTGATGAAGTTGGAGCACAATTTTATTTATTGATTGTCTTCCTTATGAGTGGCGGTCGGGGACGAGCGATGGTATTTCCCTACCAATCTATCCCCCTAGGAGCATGCGCGTAGTGCTTTGGTTTTTGATTACTTCTAGATTTTTGCAACAAGTATATGAGTTCTTTTGACTAATGTTGAGTCCATGGATTATACGCACCTCACCTTTCCACCATTGCTAGCCTCTCTTGTGCCGCACAACTTTCGCCGGTACCATACACCCACCATATACCTTCCTCAAAACAGCCACCATACCTACCTATTATGGCATTTCCATAGCCATTCCGAGATATATTGCCATGCAACTTTCCAAGGTTCCGTTCATATGACATGCATTACTTTTGTCATATTGCTCTTTGCATGTTCATGTAGTTGACATCGTATTTGTGGCAAGGCCACCTTCATAATTTTCATACATGTCGCTCTTGATTCATTGCATATCCCGGTACACCGCCGGAGGCATTCGTACAAAGTCATATCTTGTTCTCGTTTTGAGTTGTAATTCTTGAGTTGTAAATCCATAAAAGTGTGATGATCTTCATTATTAGAGCATTGTCCTAGTGAGGAAAGGATGATGAAGACTATGATTCCCCCACAAGTCGGGATGAGACTTCGGACTTTACAAAAAGAAAAAAAAAGAAAAAAAAAAGAAAGGACAAAAAGAAAAAAAAGAAAGGCCAAAGAAAAAAAGAAAAAAGAAATAAAGAAATAAATAAATAAATAAAATGAGAGAAAAAGAGAGAAGGGACAATGCTACTATCTTTTTTTCCACACTTGTGCTTCAAAGTAGCACCATGATCTTCATGATAAAGAGTCTCCTATGTTGTCACTTTCATATACTAGTGGGAATTTTTCATTATAGAACTTGGCTTGTATATTCCAATGATGGGCTTCCTCAAAGTGCCCTAGGTCTTCGTGAGCAAGCGAGTTGGATGCACACCCACTTAGTTTCTTTTGTTGAGCTTTCATATATTTATAGCTCTAGTGCATCCGTTGCATGGCAATCCCTACTCACTCACATTGATATCTATTAATGGGCATCTCCATATCCCGTTGATACGCCTAGTTGATGTGAGACTATCTTCTCCTTTTTGTCTTCTCCACAACCACCATTCTATTCCACATATAATGCTATGTCCATGGCTCACGCTCAAGTATTGCATGAAAGTTGAAAGAGTTTGAGATTATTAAAGTATGAAACAATTGCTTGGCTTGTCATCGGGGTTGTGCATGATTAAATACTTTGTGTGATGAAGATAGAGCAACAACCAGGCTATATGATTTTCTAGGGATAACTTTCTTTGGCCATGTTATTTTGAGAAGACATGATTAATTTGATTAGTATGCTTGAAGTATCACCATTTTCATGTTAATATGAAGTTTTATTTTGTATCAATTGGATCTGACCATTCATGCCACAATAAAGAAAATTACATTGCGAATTATGCTAGGTAGCATTCCACATCAAAAATTCTATTGTTATCATTTACCTACTCGAGGACGAGCAGGAATTAAGCTTGGGGATGCTTGATACGTCTCCAACATATCTATAATTTTTTATTGTTTCATGCTATTATATTAACCCTT
This sequence comes from Aegilops speltoides, assembly GCA_021437245.1. Taxonomy (NCBI): domain Eukaryota; kingdom Viridiplantae; phylum Streptophyta; class Magnoliopsida; order Poales; family Poaceae; genus Aegilops; species Aegilops speltoides. The sequence continues at coordinate 105,308,802 of CM038147.1, forward strand.
TTGGATGTTTATGGGCTTTATTTTACACATTTATATCATTTTTGGGACTAACCTACTAATCAGAGGCCCCACCCGTATTGCTGTTTTTTTGCCTATTTCAGTATTTCGAAGAAAAGGAATATCAAATGGAGTCCCAATGGAATGAAAACTTCGGGAGCGTGATTTTTGGAACGAACGTGATCCATAGGACTTGGAGTGCAAGTCAAGAAGGAGCCGAGGCGGCCACGAGAGGGTAGGGCACGCCCCCTGTCTCATGGGCCCCTCGGGCGGCCACCGACATACTTCTTCCTCCTATATAAGCCTACGTACCCCAAAAACATCCAGGAAGCCAATGAAACACAATTTCCACCACTGTAACCTTTTGTATCCACGATATCCCATCTTAGAGCCTTCGCCGGCGCTCTGTCGGAGGGGGAATCGACCATGGAGGGCTTCTACATCAACACCATAGCCCCTTCGATGAGTTGTGAGTAGTTTACCACAGACCTTCGGGTCCATAGTTATTAGCTAGATGGCTTCTTCTCTCTTTTTGGATCTCAATACAATGTTCTCCCCCTCTCTTGTGGAGATCTATTCGATGTAAACTCTTTTTGCGGTGTGTTTGTCGAGATCCAATGAAATGTGGGTTTATGATCAAGTTTATCTATGAGAAATATTTGAATCTCCTCTGAATTCTTTTATGTATGATTGAGTTATCTTTGCAAGTCTCTTCGAATTATCAGTTTGGTTTGGCCTACTAGATTGATCTTTCTTGCCATGGGAGAAGTGTTTAGCTTTGGGTTCAATCTTGCGGTATCCTTACCCAGTGACAGAAATGGTTGCAAGGCACGTATTGTATTGTTGCCATCGAGGATAAAAAGATGGGGTTTATATCATATTGCATGAGTTTATCCATCTACATCATGTCATCTTGCTTAAGGCGTTACTCTGTTCTTATGAACTTAATACTCTAGATGCAGGCAGGAGTCGGTCGATGTGTGGAGTAATAGTAGTAGATGCAGGCAGGAGTCGGTCTACTTGTTGCGGACGTGATGCCTATATACATGATCATGCCTAGATAATCTCATAATTATTCACTTTTCTATCAATTGCTCGATAGTAATTTGTTCACGCACCGTAATACTTATGCTATCTTGAGAGAAGCCACTAGTGAAACCTATGGCCCCCGGGTCTATCTCTTATCATATTTGCTTCCAATCTACTCTTATTTGCGTCTTTACTTTTTGCATCTATATTATAAAATACCAAAAATATTATTGTCTTATCACACTATCTCTAATTGATCTCACTTTTGCAAGTGGCCGTGAAGGGATTGACAACCCCTTTATTGCGTTGGTTGCGAGTTGTTTGTTTGTTTGTGTAGGTGTGTGGGACTTTTGAGGATCCTCCTACTGGATTGATACCTTGGTTCTAAAAAACTGAGGGAAATACTTACGCTACTATTGCTGCATCACCCTTTCCTCTTCAAGAAAAACCAACGCAAGCTTAAGACGTAGCAAATATGTAGGAGCCAATATGAGCATCCAGGTTCCGCTATTGGTTATTGACATAGATGTGTCTCGGTCATGTCTACATAGTTCTCGAACCCGTAGGGTCCGCATGCTTAACGTTCGATGACGATATTGTATTATATGAGTTATGTGATTTGGTGACTGAATATTGTTCGGAGTCCCGGATGAGATCACAGACATGACGAGGAGTTTTGAAATGGTCGAGAGTTAAAGATTGATTTATAGGACGATGGTATTTGTGTTGGGGAATGTAGTAATTTCAAAAAATTTCTTACGCACACGCAAGATCATGGTGATGCATAGCAACGAGAGGGGAGAGTGTTGTCTACGTACCCTCGTAGACCGAAGCGGAAGCGTTGACACAACATAGAGGAAGTAGTCGTACGTCTTCCCGGTCCAACCGATCCAAGCACCGTTACTCCGGCACCTCCGAGTTCTTGACACACGTACAGCTCGATGACGCACCCCGGGCTCCGATCCAGCAAAGCTTCGGGGAGGAGTTCCGTCAGCACGACGGCGTGGTGACGATCTTGATGTTCAACTGTCGCAGGGCTTCGCCTAAGCACCGCTACAATATGACCGAGGTGTAATATCGTGGAGGGGGGCACCGCACACGGCTAAGGAACGATCTCAATGATCAACTTGTGTCTTCATGGGGTGCCCCCTGCCCCCGTATATAAAGGAGTGGAGGAGGGGAGGGCCGGCCCTCTACTATGGCGCTCCCTAGGGAGTCCTACTCCCACCGGGAGTAGGATTCCCCCTTTCCTAGTCCAACTAGGAGTCCTTCCATGTATTAGGAGTAGGAGACAAGGAAGGGGAAGAGAGAAGGGAAGGAAGGAGGGTGCGGCCTCCCCTAGTCAATTCGGACTAGGCCATGGGGGCGGCCTGCCCTAGGCAGCCCTCTCTCTTTCCCAGCAGGCCCAATAAGGCCCAATACTTCTCCCCGGCGAATTCCCGTAACTCTCCGGTACTCCGATAAATACCCGAATCACTCGGAACCTTTCCGAACTCCGAATATAGTCGTCCAATATATCGATCTTTACGTCTCGACCATTTTGAGACTCCTCGTCATGTCCCTGATCTCATCCGGGACTCCGAACTCCTTCGGTACATCAAAACTCATAAACTCATAATATAATTGTCATCGAAACCTTAAGCGTGCGGACCCTACGGTTCGAGAACAATGTAGACATGACCGAGACACGTCTCGGTCAATAACCAATAAGCGGGACCTGGATGCCCATATTGGTTCCTACATATTCTCGAAGATCTTTATCGGTCAGACCACATAACAACATACGTTGTTCCCTTTGTCATCGGTATGTTACTTGCCCGAGATTCGATCGTCGGTATCCAATACCTAGTTCAATCTCATTACCGACAAGTCTCTTTACTCGTTCCGTAATACATCATCTCGCAACTAACTCATTAGTTGTAATGCTTGCAAGGCTTAAGTGATGTGCATTACCGAGAGGGCCCAAAGATACCTCTCCGACATTTGGAGTGACAAATCCTAATCGAAATACGCCAAACCAACAAGTACCTTCGGAGACACCTGTAGAGCACCTTTATAATCACCCAGTTACGTTGTGACGTTTGGTAGCACACAAAGTGTTCCTCTGGTAAACGGGAGTTGCATGATCTCATAGTCATAGGAACATGTATAAGTCATGAAGAAAGCAATGGCAACATACTAAACGATCGGGTGCTAAGCTAACTGAATGGGTCATGTCAATTAGATCATTCAACTAATGATGTGATCCTGTTAATCAAATAACAACTCTTTGTCCATGGTTAGGAAACATAACCATCTTTGATTAACAAGCTAGTCAAGTAGAGGCATACTAGTGACACTCTGTTTGTCTATATATTCACACACGTATTATGTTTCCGGTTAATACAATTCTAGCATGAAAAATAAACATTTATCATGAAATAAGGAAATAAATAATAACTTTATTATTGCCTCTAGGGCATATTTCCTTCAGTCTCCCAGTTGCACTAGAGTCAATAATCTAGATCACATCACCATGTGATTAACATCGATAGTTCACATCATCATGTGATTAACACCCATAGCTCACATCGTCATGTGACCAACACCCAAAGGGTTTACTAGATTCAGTAATCTAGTTCACATCGCTATGTGATTAACACCCAAAGAGTACTAAGGTGTGATTATGTTTTGCTTGTGAGAGAATCTTAGTCAACGGATCTTTCACATTCAGATCCATTATGTATTTTGCAATTTTCTATGTCTACAATTCTCTGCACGGAGCTACTCTAGCTAATTGCTCTCACTTTCAATATGTATCTAGATCGAGACTTAGAGTCATCCAGATCGGTGTCAAAACTTGCATCGACGTAACCCTTTACGACGAACCTTTTGTCACTTCCATAATCGAGAAACACATCCTTATTCCACTAAGGATAATTTTGACCGCTGTCCAGTGATCTACTCCTAGATCACTATTGTACTCCTTGCCAAACTCGATTGTAGGGTATACAATAGATCTGGTACACAGCATGGCATACTTTATAGAACCTATGGCCAAGGCATAGGGAATGACTTTCATTCTCTTTCTATATTCTGCCGTGGTCGGGTTTTGAGTCTTACTCAATTTCACACCTTGTAACACTGGCAAGAACTCTTTCTTTGACTGTTCCATTTTGAACTACTTCAAAATATTTTCAAGGTATGTACTCATTGAAAAAACTTATCAAGCGTCTTGATCTATCTCTATAGATCTTGATGCTCAATATGTAAGTAGCTTCACCGAGGTCTTTCTTTGAAAAACTCCTTTCAAACACTCCTTTATGCTTTGCAGAATAATTCTACATTATTTCCGATCTACAATATGTCATTCACATATACTTATCGAAATCTTTGTAGTGCTCCCACTCACTTTCTAGTAAATACAGGCTTCACCGCAAGTCTGTATAAAACTATATGCTTTGATCAACTTATCAAAGCGTATATTCCAACTCCGAGATGCTTGCACCAGTCCATAGATGGATCACTGGAGCTTGCGTATTTTGTCAGCACCTTTAGAATTGAGAAAACCTTCTGGTTGCATCATATACAACTCTTCTTTAAATCCATTAAGGAATGTAGTTTTGTTTATCCATTTGCCAGATTTCATAAAAATGTGGCAATTGCTAACATGATTTGGACAGACTTAAGCATCGCTACGAGTGAGAAAATTTCATCGTAGTCAACACCTTGAACTTTGTCAAAAACCTTTTTCGACAAGTCTAGCTTTGTAGATAGTAACACTACTATTAACGTCCGTCTTCCTCTTGAAGATCCATTTATACAATATGGCTTGCCGATCATCGGACAACTCCACCAAAGTCCACACTTTGTTCTCATACATGGATCCCATCTCAGATTTCATGACCTTAAGCCATTTTGCGGAATCTGGGCTCATCCTCGCTTCCTCATAGTTCATAGGTTTTTCATGGTCAAGTAACACGACCTCCAGAATAGGATTACCGTACCACTCTGGTGCGGATCTCACTCTGTTTTACCTACGAGGTTCGGTAGTAACTTGATCTGAAGTTACATGATCATCATCATTAGCTTCCTCACTAATTGGTATCGTAGTCACAAGAACAGATTTCTGTGATGAACTACTTTCCAATACAGGAACAGGTACAGTTACCTCATGAAGTTCTACTTTCCTCCCACTCACTTCTTTCAAGAGAAAGTCCTTCTCTAGAAAGGATCCATTTATTAGCAACGAATGTTTTGCCTTCGGATCTATGATAGAAGGTGTACCCAACAATTTCCTTTGGGTATTCTATGAAGACGCACTTCTCCGATTTGGGCTTGAGCTTATCAGGATGAAACTTTCTCACATAAGCATCGCAGCCCCAAACTTTAAGAAACGACAACTTTGGTTTCTTGCTAAACCACAGTTCATATAGTGTCGTCTCAATGGATTTCGATGGTGCCCAATTTAACGTGAATGCAGCTATCTCTAATGCATGATCCCAAAACGATATTGGTAAATAGGTAAGAAACATCATAGATTGCACTATATCCAATAAAATGCGGTTACGATGTTTGGACACACCATAACGCTGTGGTGTTCCAGGTGGCGTGAGCTGTGAAACTATTCCACATTGTTTTAATTGAAGACCAAACTCGTAACTCAAATATTTGTCTCCATGATCAGATTGTAGAAACTTTATTTTTCTTGTTACGATGATTTTTCCACTTCACTCTGAAATTCTTTGAACCTCTCAACTATTTCAGACGTATGTTTCATCAAGTAGATATACCCATATCTACTCAAATCATCTGTGAAGGTCAGAAAATAACGATACTTGCCACGAGCATCAACACTCATTGGATTGCATACATCGGTATGTATTATTTCCAATAAGTCAGTAGCTTGTTCCATTGTTCCAGAGAATGGAGTTTTAGTCATCTTGCCCAAAAGGCACGGTTCGCAAGCATCAAATGATTCATAACCAAGTGATTCCGAAATCCCATCAGCATGGAGTTTCTTTATGCGCTTTACACCAATATGACCTAAACGGCAGTGCCACAAATAAGTTGCACTATCATTATTAACTTTGCATCTTTTGGTTTCAATATTATGAATATGTGTATCACTACGATCGAGATCCAATGAACCATTTTCATTGGGTGTGTAACCATATAAGGTTTTATTCATGTAAACAGAACACAGTTTATTCTCTTACTTAAATGAATAACCGTTTTGCAATAAACACGATCAAATCATATTCATGCTCAACGCAAACACCAAATAACACTTATTTAGGTTCAACACTAATCCCAAAAGTATGGGGAGTGTGCGATGATGATCATATCAATCTTGAAACTACTTTCAACACACATCATCACTTCACCCTTAACTAGTTTCTGTTTATTCTGCAACTCGCATTTCGAGTTACTACTCTTAGCAACTGAACCAGTACCAAATACCGAGGGGTTGCTATAAACACCAGTAAAGTACACATCAATAACATGTATATCAAATATACCTTTGTTCACATTGCCATCCTTCTTATCCGCCAAATACTTGGGGTAGTTCTGCTTCCAGTGACCAGTCCCTTTGCAGTAGAAGCACTTAGTCTCAAGCTTAGGTCCAGACTTGGGCTTCTTCACTTGAGCAGCAACTTGCTTGCCGTTCTTCTTGAAGTTCCCTTCTATCCCTTTGCCCTTTTCTTGAAACTAGTGGTCTTGTTAACCATCAACACTTGATGTTCTTTCTTGATTTCTACCTTCATCGATTTCATCATCATGAAAAACTCGGGAATCATTTTCATCATCCCTTGCATACTATAGTTCATCATGAAGTTCTGCTAACTTGGTGATGGTGACTAGAGAATTCTGTCAATCACTATGTTATCTGGAAGATTAACTCCTACTTGATTCAAGCGATTGTAGTACCCAGACAATCTGAGCACATGCTCACTAGTTGAGCGATTCTCCTCCATCTTTTAGCTATAGAACTTGTTGGAGACTTCATATCTCTCAACTCGGGTATTTGCTTGAAATATTAACTTCAACTCCTGGAACATCTCATATGGTCCATGATGTTCAAAATGTCTTTGAAGTCCCGATTCTAAGCCGTTAAGCATGGTGCACTTAAACTATCAAGTAGTCATCATATTGAGCTAGCCAAACATTCATAACGTCTGCATCTGCTCCTGCAATAGGTCTGTCACCTAGCGGTGCATTAAGGACATAATTCTTCTGTGCAGCAAAGAGGATAAACCTCAGATCATGGATCCAATCCGCATCATTGCTACTAATATTTTCAACACAATTTTCTCTAGGAACATATCAAAATAAACATATGAAAGCAACAAAGCGAGCTATTGATCTACAACATAATTTGCAAAATACTACCAGGACTAAGTTCATGATAAATTTAAGTTCAATTAATAATATTACTTAAGAACTCCCACTTAGACAGACATCTCTCTAGTCATCTAAGTGATCACGTGATCCAAATCAACTAAACCATAACCGATCATCACGTGAGATGGAGCAGTTTTCAATGGTGAACATCACTATGTTGATCATATCTACTATATGATTCATGCTCGACCTTTCGGTCTCCGTGCTCCGAGGCCATATCTGCATATGCTAGGCTCGTCAAGTTTAACCTGAGTATTCCGCGTGTGCAAAACTGGCTTGCACCCGTTGTAGATGGACGTAGAGCTTATCACACCCGATCATCACGTGGTGTCTGGGCATGACGAACTTTGGCAACGGTGCATACTCAGGGAGAACACTTCTTGATAATTTGTGAGAGATCATCTTAAAATGCTACCGTCAATCAAAGCAAGAATAAGATGTATAATAGATAAATATCATATGCAATCTAAATATGTGACATGATATGGCCATGATCATCTTGCGCCTTTGATCTCCATCTCCAAAATATCATGTCATGATCTCTATCGTCACCGCACGACACCATGATCTTCATCATCTTGATCTATATCAATGTGTCATCACATGGTTGTCTCACCAACTATTGCTCTTGCAACTACTGCTATCGTATAGCGATAAAGTAAAGCAATTATTTGGCACTTGCATCTTATGCAACAAAGAGACATCCATAGGGCTTACGCGATTGTCGATAACTTCAACAAAACATGATCATCTCATACAACAACTTATATCTTATCACGTCTTGACCATATCACATCATAACATGCCCTGCAAAAACAAGTTAGACGTCCTCTACTTTGTTGTTGCAAGTTTTACATGGCTGCTATGGGCTTAAGCAAGAACCAATCTCACCTCGCATCAAAACCACAACGATAGTTTGTCAAGTTGGTGCTGTTTTAACCTTCGCAAGGACGGGCGTAGCCACACTCGGTTCAACTAAAGTTGGAGAAACTGACACCCGCTAGTCACCTGTGTGCATAGCACGGCGGTAAACCAGTCTCGCGTAAGCGTCTGGCGTAATGTCGGTCCGGCCGCTTCATCCAACAATACCGCCGAACCAAAGTATGACATCTTTGGTAAGCGGTATGACTTATATCGCCCACAACTCACTTGTGTTCTACTCGTGCATATAACATCAACGCATAAAACCTGGCTCGATACCCTTTGTTGGGGAACGTAGTAATTTCAAAAATTTCCTCGCACACGCAAGATCATGGTGATGCATAGCAACGAGAGGAGAGTGTTGTCTACGTACCTTCGTGACCGAAGCGGAAGCGTTGGCGCAGCGTAGAGGAAGTAGTCGTCGTCTTCCGGTCCAACCGATCCAAGCACCGTTACTCGGCACCTCCGAGTTCTTGACACACGTACAACTCGATGGCGCACCCGGGCTCCGATCCAGCAAAGCTGGGGAGGAGTTCCGTCGGCCGATGATGGCGTGGTGGCGATCTTGATGTTCAATCGTCGCGAGGCTTCGCCTAAGCACCGCTACAATATGACCGAGGTGTAATATCGTGGAGGGGACACTGCACATGGCTAAGGCGATCTCAATGATCAACTTGTGTCTTCATGGGGTGCCCCTGCCCTGTATATAAAGGAGTGGAGGAGGGAGGGCGGCCCTCTACTATGGCGCGCCTAGGGGAGTCCTACTCCCACCGGAGTAGGATTCCCCTTCCTAGTCAACTAGGAGTCCTTCCATGTATTAGGAGTAGGAGACAAGGAAGGGAAGAGAGAAGGGAAGGAAGGAGGGGTGCGGCCTCCCCTAGTCCAATTCGGACTAGGCCATGGGGGCGGCCTGCCCTAGGCAGCCCTCTCTCTTTCCGCAGTCCCAATAAGGCCCAATACTTCTCCCCGGCGAATTCCCGTAACTCTCCGGTACTCCGATAAATACCCGAATCACTCGGAACCTTTCCGAACTCCGAATATAGTCGTCCAATATATCGATCTTTACGTCTCGACCATTTCGACACTCCTCGTCATGTCCCTGATCTCATCCGGGACTCCGAACTCCTTCGGCACATCAAAACTCATAAACTCATAATATAATTGTCATCGAAACCTTAAGCGTGTGGACCCTACGGTTCGAGAACAATGTAGACATGACCGAGACACGTCTCCGGTCAATAACCAATAGCGGGACCAGGATGCCCATATTGGTTCCTACATATTCTACGAAGATCTTTATCGGTCGAGACCGCATAACAACATCGTTGTTCCTTTGTCATCGGTATGTTACTTGCCCGAGATTCGATCGTCGGTATCAATACCTAGTTCAATCTCGTTACGGCAAGTCTCTTTACTCGTTCCATAATACATCATCTCTAACTAACTCATTAGTTGCAATGCTTGCAAGGCTTAAGTGATGTGCATTACCGAGAGGGCCTGAGATACCTCTCCGACATTGAGTGACAAATCCTAATCTCGAAATCGCCAACCCAACAAGTACCTTCGGAGACACCTGTAGAGCACCTTTATAATCACCCGATTCGTTGTGACGTTTGGTAGCACACAAAGTGTTCCTCCGGTAAACGGGAGTTGCATGATCTCATAGTCATAGGAACATGTATAAGTCATGAAGAAAGCAATAGCAACATACTAAACGATCGGGTGCTAAGCTAACTGAATGGGTCATGTCAATCCGATCATTCAACTAATGATGTGATCCTGTTAATCAAATAACAACTCTTTGTCCATGGTTAGGAAACATAACCATCTTTGATTAACAAGCTAGTCAAGTAGAGGCATACTAGTGATACTCTGTTTGTCTATATATTCACACATGTATTATGTTTCCGGTTAATACAATTCTAGCATGAATAATAAACATTTATCATGAAATAAGGAAATAAATAATAACTTTATTATTTCCTCTAGGGCATATTTCCTTCAATTTGGACACCAGAATTGTTTCGGGAAGCACCGGGTACTTATCGGGTCAGCAGAAGGGGTTCCGGGCACCCCCGGCAAAAGATATGGGCCAAGAGGGAAACACACCAGCCACAAAGTGGCTGGTGTGCCCCCCATATGGGCTGGCCAAATTGGAGAAGGAAAGGGGAAGGAGGAAAGGAAAAGGGGAATAGGATTTCCACTTCCCCCTCTTCCCTTCCTACTCCAAATAGGAATAGGAGAGGGGGGTTGGCCGAATTGGGAGGGGACCCCAAGTAGGATTCTTCCTACTTGGGGCACCCCCTTGGCTGCCTCTCCTCCCCTCCAACCTATAAATATATGTGGGGAGGGGGGTGAGGGAGTCCTGGATTAGGGGGTATCCGGACAGCCGGACTATATACTTTGGCCGGACTGTTGGACCGTGAAGATACAAGACTCAAGACTTCATCCCGTGTACGGATGGGACTCTCCTTTGCGTGGAAGACAAGCTCGGCGATATGGATATTGTATTTCCTTCTTTGTAACGGACTCCATGTAAACCCTACGCCCCACCGGTGTCTATATAAACCGGAGGGTTTAGTCCTTAGAGGGAGGATCAGAATCATAATCATCATAGGCTAGCTTCTAGGGTTTAGCCTCTACGATCTCGTGGTAGATCAACTCTTGTAACACCCATATCATCAATATCAATCAAGCAGGAAGTAGGGTTTTACCTCCATAGAGAGGGCCCAAACCTGGGTAAAACATTGTGTCCCTTGCCTCCTATTACCATTAGCCTCAGACGCACAGATCGGGAGCCCCTACCCGAGATCCGCCGGTTTTGACACCAACATTGGTGCTTTCATTGAGAGTTCCTCTATGTCATCGCTGCAAGGCTTGATGGATCCTTCAATCATCAACAACAACATGGTCCAGGGTGAGACTTTTCTCCCCGGACAGATCTTCGTGTTCGGTGGCTTCGCACTGCGGGCCAATTCGCTTGGCCATCTGGAGTAGATCGAGAGCTATGCCCCTGGCAATCAGGTCAGGTTCGGAAACTTGAACTACACGACCGATATCCGCAGAGACTTGATCTTCAACGGATTCGGGCCTGCGCTAGGAGCGCCGGACAATCACGATGAGCACAGCTTAGACCTGCTGTCGGACAATGCTCGGGATATCGCCCCTGCAGGAGCCCCGGACCTAAATCCGGAGCAGATTGCGTTGCCCGAGGATGGGTGGATGGACCCCACCCCGGAGGCCGCACACTCATCAGCGGTAGAGCCGAACACAGGTCTCACCTCCAAAGAAGCCTGTGACACCGGACCCCCGGACTGGAATCTGGCTGTAGGTTCCAGTCCGCGCGCTCCCGAGCCCGCTGAATCTGGTTGGGCTCCGGTGATGGAGTTCACTGCTGCGGATATCTTCCAGCACTCGCCCTTTGGCGACGTGCTGAACTCGTTAAAGTTTCTTTCTTTGTCAGGAGACTCTTGGCCGAACTATGTCCGGCTCGAGTGGGAAGCAAGCAACGAAGGAATTCGTTACCCACCCACCACCCACTTAATTGCCACGGCCGATGATTTAACCGACGTGCTGGACTTCGACTCCGAAGACGTCAACGGTGTGGATGACGATGTAGGAGAAGAACAGGAACCACCGCCCACAGGGCGGTGGATAGCCACCTCCTCATATGATATATACTAGCCATATGCCCGTGCGTTGTAACGGGAGAAGAATTTGACGTGTATTCAAAATCAACCAATTATGCACTTCAATCAACTGTATCATTCAAGTAAAGTAAATATTTGAATTTCAAATGTTGCTATTTATTAATTATTTTATTTAGCAAATAATTTAGTTCTACTCACTGCATTACACTTGCTATTTATTTTTAGCTTGAGGGCTACAAACTTTAGGTAAATGAAAACATGAAGAATTCGCAAAGTGTCTCCCTGCAAAAAAAAGTACCAAATAAAACTCCATTAGAGACTATAGTGCTACTCACTGCATCACACATTTGGATAAACCATCAATACTTCGTATGAAAATATTTACCTTTCGCAGGGATTCAATCACTATTCCGGATAATTTATCCGGTAGGAAGAAAAAAAATTGATTGTTTGAAGCATGTTCACACTTCATATGATAATGAAACTTAAGCGTACACCAATGCCCACGAAACAGTTTCATCGCATCTCTTCTATCCGTTCCAAACAAGCTGTACCCAATCAAATTATAGCACCAACGATGACGGTGCATCATCTTCTAGCAGAAGCAAAAAATATACCAGCAGCAGCTGCAAAGTTCACATCATCCAGTTAAGGGGAACATCTAGTCATGTAGCTCTCCTGCGACCTCCAAGGGTTCCCCTAGGTGTAGGCCATGGCGTCGATGCAGACGCGTTCACGGCAAACCCTACCTCGGCTAGGGGTGTCCAGGGCTGGTGAGGCCGTCGCTTGTTTGTCATCGAAACTGGATCGGCCAAATCGACCCTGCCTTAATCCCCTTGTCGGTGTCAAAATCGGCGGATCTCGGGTAGGGGGTCCCGAACTATGCGTCTAGGAGGATGGTAACAGGAGACAAGGGACACGATGGAGGCTAAACACTAGAAGCTAGCCTATGGTATGATTGTTGTTCGTCCTATGGACTAAAACCCTCCGGTTTATATAGACACCGGAGAGGGCTAGGGTTACACAGAGTCGGTTACAATGGTAGGAGATCTACATATCCGTATTGCCAAGCTTGCCTTCCACGCCAAGGAAAGTCCCATCCGGACACGGGACGAAGTCTTCAATCTTGTATCTTCATAGTCTTGGAGTCCGGCCGATGATGATAGTTCGGCTATCCGGACACCCCCTAGTCCAGGACTCCCTCAGTAGCCCCTGAACCAGGCTTCAATGACGACGAGTCCGGCACGCATATTGTCTTCGGCATTGCAAGGCGGGTTCCTCCTCCGAATAATTCATAGAAGATTGTGAACACCAGGATAGTGTCCGGCTCTGTAAAATAAATTCCACATAGCACCGTAGAGAGAATAATATTTACACAAGTTCAATCTGCAGACGTATTTTGTGGCGTGATGTCATGCCACAACCAAGCCTTTACTCGAATCGTTTTTATTATACCAACTCAGCGCGTTTAGCGAAGCGGTTTCCTTGGCACGTCTTGTCAAAGCAGAGATCGTGTTCCCCTTATTCCGGGATTCCCATCAATACGGACATGGGTAACCCAACCGCGCCCGTTGCCACGCCCCCTCCATCGAAGGCGAGTCCCAAACGGTCACGGGGACGTCTCTTGGTATTCTCCCTCTTTATAATGAGACCAAGGCCTGTTTCTTTTCTTCAATCCTCAATCGAATCCGCCCCTCGTCCCGAGTTCCAACACCCAGGGCTCCAGATTCGAGCACTTAGGACCTTTGACAATGTCTGGCTCCAACCTACTGGGCCGGTGAATGCCCTCCTCCATCACGGAAGAGGACGTGTTAAAGCTGAGAGAAGCCAGGTACTTAACCTATGAGATTTCGCATAGGTTGCCTACCCAAGGCAAGTCATTCCTACTCCCGAGCCTGGCGAGAGTGTCGTGTTCGTGTCTCACCTCCGTCGGGGTTTAGGCTTCCCGATGGATCCTTTCGTGAGGGGGCTCATGTTTTATTATGGGCTGGAATTCCACGACTTGGCTCCGGAGTCCATCCTCCAAATCTCATCATTTATTGTGGTCTGCGAGGCCTTCCTCCGCACTACCCCTCACTTCGGTTTGTGGCTCAAAACCTTCAACGTGGAGCTGAAGATGATCGAGGGGCGTCAAGCAGAGTGCGGTGGGGCGGTTGTAAGCAAGAGGGCCGATGCTCCATGGCCCGAGGGCTCTTTTCAGGAGGAGCTCGGCTTGTGGAAACAGGAGTGGTTCTATATCACCGCTCCCAGGGGCACCAGGCAGAGGCCGCCGCCCGTCTTTCGCTCGGGCCCTCCACAATGGCTGACATCATGGGTCAACAAAGGGGCTTGGTGGGGCCGTCAGGGCGTACCCCTATTGCAGGGCGGATTCGAGACCTCAAGAGAGGGAGATCAATCTGGTCGTAGTGGCGCAAGTTATGCTGATTCGCGTCTTACGCCTGCAAGCGTCGCCCCCTCCTTTGTGGGAATTCAATCCGGAGGGACCACGAGCTCTCAACACTTCATGGGTACGACACCGTGGAGATGTACAAACTGTTCTTCGGATCACAAGAGATGTGTCCGGAGTTGACCGAGGACGCCGGCTTAAGCTGCAATCGCCCGGATACTCAAGTAAGTAGCCCTGTGTCTGGAAATACCGTTCATTTATTTATCATGGATTTGCCTTTTAACCAGATATCCCTTGGACAGGAGTGGATAGCGCAAGCAAAACTGGTACGGTGTCCGGCCCCCCTCCCTGAGACCATGCCGGATCCCGTGTTAATCAAAATGTTGGAGGTTGCACCTTCAGAGGAGGGCGAAGGGGGGAATAGGGAAACTACCGCCTCTGCTAAGGAGGCTCTCAACAAGGGGGGAATCAAGAATCCCTCCCTCCAGGGGGAGAAGAGGACCGCTTCCAAAGACCCGGAGACCAATGCCTCAAAGCGGGGGAAGAAATCTTCACCGGAGGGTCCTGTGCCAGGAGAAGCCCTAGCCGCACTGTCTCCCCAAAGGAATCAGCCCTCCAGCGAGCCGTAAGTAGAAAAAGGGGAGTTTTGTAATAAGGGACATCCCTATTTTTATTTCTGAGGATAACCGAAGTTTTTACCTTGTAGTTCGGATCTCCACCCTTCTCAGCTGAGCTCATCTTCGGGGGACCTTCGTCCGGAGATGATGGAGACCGAGACGCCTCCATCTGCCGCGCCGTCAGGCGGGGCGGATGACCCTGAGGTGTCATCGCGGAGGGTCTCCCCGAGTCCGGCAGGGCCGAAGAGTTTGGCACCAACTGGTGTACGGCCGGGGAAGCTAAAGGATCTGCTCGAAAGGGCGTCTATCTCAGAAGATCACCGTACATTGATCAGTACGGTGATTGAAAGAATTTCATCCGCTGAGGGCGGGTTGCATGATGCCGTCAGAAGTTTACTGGCGGGTTTTGATGTACGTAAAAATGTCATACCTTTTGACAGTTTTGCACATAGAGTGCGCCCTGTATAGATAGTAGCCCCTGAGACTCAGTACATTGTCAGAAGTGACAGCGTGCCGAGGATCATAATCTCAGTTTTAGTATGTCGCCATTCCTATTCAGGGGGCAGAGCATTCGGTGGCCAGCCGGACTGATAGGGTTGCCGAACTGAAGTGGCAGCTAGACGTTGCGGATGCGGACATCGCGCTGGTCAATAAGCGACTTGACGAGTCACAAGGTGAGTGGTTTCTCTGCGGTCACCTGGTAAGGGAGCTGATGCCCACGCCTTACAACATGTATGCTTGATGTAGATGGCGCCGCTGCTATGCAGGGCCTTCGGGCAGAGCTTGCTCGAGCCAAGGCGAGGCGGAAGTAATGCGGCTGCCTCGGCGGCAAGAGCTAAAAGCTGAAAAGGCTGCTCACTGCTGAAGCAGGGAGGAGATGGCCGGAATGGCCGTGAAGCTGATGGATGTTACCGACCGCTATGAGGTTCTTGAAAAAGAACGCATGGCGAGCAAGAGGACTGAAGAAGGCCGCGCGGGCGAAGGATGCCCGTTCTGCAATGAGGGCTATAAAGGAGGAGATGCGTCAGGCCGGAGACATTGCGGTTGGAAAGCCCTTTCTGCTGCGCAGGAAGTTCACGGATCAGAAGTATGCTCAGTTGGGCCAGCTGTGGGGTGCGGAGCATCCTTATCTGGATTTGGCGGCGAGTGCGGCAGACACGGTCGTGCACTTCCCAAGCCAAAAGGATCACGAGATGGAAGAGCTTTTTTGGTCTCAATTCCACAGTCCGGAGCGTTCACTTCCGTTGACCGACCGGTTGGCTAAGTGGGCTGAGCAGAATAGATTGTCCGGATTTGCCATGACGGATGTGGTGGCTCATCTGTGGCCGGATAGGCCCAAGCTGAAGAGTTATTTTGGCTTATTGCAGCAATTTCTTGGGGCGGTGGCGCATATAAAGGCGATGAAGCGGTCGGCATGCATAGAGGGTGCACGGATGGCTCTCGCCCGTCTTAAGACATACTAGGCAGAGATGGATACCACCGATGTTGCATCCCGGGGTAAGGGCAAGAGCCGGTTACCCGCCGAGCACTATTTTGGGGAAGTCCTGCAGGGCGCCCGTTTAATAGAGTCGCAGTGCTCGAAAAATGTTATGTTCAAATGATATGTATGATTTGTGAAACCACATTTATAATGTAACGACTTTTTATACTTGTGCGTTCAAGTATTGAAATATCTCCTGTGCGGCCGTTAATGTATATGTGTATATAACCTGAAAGATGGCAGTCTTCGGCTTCCGCCCCCACACACATGGTGCGGGGGTGTTTGCAAAAGGGCGCATTTTCACACTTAATCCAACATCTTGGTCCTGTGAAGGAGGTGGTAGCGTAGCAAACTAGGCAACCGAACTATAATGCTTTATCAGTTTCACTTAGCCATAGGAGTTCGAAGGTGGGGCTACCATATAGCCCCTAGGGGCACCGTGCTCTCCGAATTCGGGGCGCGTATGTGCCTGACCGGGAAACGGTCCTTCGTCAAAGCGGAGGAATTCTAGACATTCTGGTATTCGATCGAGTGGTTGTCCAGTCTCTCGCCATATCATGACAGTCAGTTTTCGGCTTTCTCTACTGAGGTGCTCGCCTGGACGAACCAGGGCACAATCGTAGTGGTTCTCCTGGTGTCGCGTTAGCCGATGATACGGAACGTAAGGCAGCAAAACACAGGAGCCGAGCAAACCCAACATTTGACCAAAGACATGATTCGGAGCTGATGCATATAAGGCCTAACTCGAGGCGCCGAACACTCCACGAGGTATTCGGTCTTTATGATAACGGGCAGAACAATGCCCTAAGCCCCTAGTGTCCAGGTTCGGGCGAGAACTTCTGACGCGGCCGATGCCAAAACGTCAGCCTCCTCCTCGGTTATGGTAAGAAACCGGGGGATGTGTATCAACAAGAGACAATAAGAAAGGTTTACGCATGGTCTTAATCTGAAAAGAATCCTTGCAACGGGACCCTGCTGCACGTCTGCACCTGTGTCTCCGTTGTGCTGTATCCTAGACGGGTGCAGCATGCTGTTTGTCGGAGTAACGGGCCACGAGTAGGTTGACCCGGGACCCAGGATCTTTCAAGACATCGGGGCAGGCCACGCCCCTCCAGCCGAGTCCCAGCTGGGGACCTCCAGAGAGGCCGAGTCCCAGCTGGCTATCTCCTGAGGAGCCGAGTCTCAGCTGGCGATCTCCGGAGGAGCCGAATCCCAGATGACGACTTCGAAGCAAGCCGACTCCAAGCTGGCGACCTCTAGGAGAGCCGACTATGGGAGTCGGCCCATGACACTCCACGAAGCCCGATGCGGGGTACGGTCACGACGTGGCCGTCCCTCCCTGCCTACGAGGGACCGGCATGGCTACAGTGAGCTGTATCGCTGGGAGATCTCCGGCAAGGCGCGACACTGTTGCCATGCCTGCCCTGACCTCAGCCACAAGTCGCGACGCCTTGTGCCCTGGCTGCCCTGCATATGCGGCCCGAAGGCCGCGGGGCCGCCTGTCAGTGGGTGAACCGAAGGCGGCCGGAGCGCCCGAAGATGGCCCTGTGGGAGTCGGCCTCCCCGGAGTCGGCCGTCTCCCCTCCAGGGCCCCACAAAACCAGATTGGACGGGGAGTGGCAACAGTGATCGCCTGATAGACGGTGGTACTGTTGCCACGACCCAATGACAAGGCTTGCGTCATCAAGAGTGCCGCACAGTGTCCGACCTGTCCGCGGGACCCACCAGTCGGCGGGCCCCAGGAGCCGGCGGGAAGGACGACGACATGAGAGACAGACGGCTGGGACCCGCACCCAGCCGGATTACCATTGTATCCCCGGGGGGTAGGCCTATATAAACCCCCCGGGGCACCCATGCAAAGGGTTCGGACCTTGATAGAGACAGACACATACCCCAGGGAGGAGAGAACTAGCCTTGCTCTCTCCTGCCTCCCGACACAGCTCTAGGAGCACCATTGTAGTCACCTTGCTATAGTGACCATGCAGAGACCCCGCAGAGCAGCAGTAGGGGTGTTACTCCCCGGAGAGCCCCGAAGCTGGGTAAGATTCGCCGGCGTGCATGTCTACGCCTTATCCCGTTTCCAGGCACCGACGACGTTCTACTCGGCCCCACCATGATAAGCCATCCTTTGGCATATGTGGCACCCAACCCCTGACATTTGGCGCCCACCGTGGGGCGAGGTGCATTGTCGTCCAGAGATCTGTTATAGACGGGAACCCTCTTCCTCCCAGGTGGCGCAGATCGGCCGGCTCGCTGATGGAGTCTGCATCGACCGCTGCTTGCGCGCCGAGGCCGCTGCGCTGCGGCGGCCTCGCCGAACTTATCGGCGAGTCGCGCTCCGACGAACCTGCATCCGGCGCAGCGCGGGTGGCCCGAGGGACTTCTCGCGGGCCTCTCGACCAACTCCACGTCGCCGGCGAGCCTGTCGTGAACTTGGAGTCCGTAGGCTCCTCCGACCGATGCTGGTCGACTCCGACGCCCGTGTAAACGACATTTTCCCCACCAACATGGTGGTCTCGACGAAGCCGCTTCCGTCGAGGAGGCGGCGGAAGAGCCGTCCGCGGAGGTGCTCGTCGGCAGCCACGGCGAGCACTCCGGCGAAGAAGCCGAGACCCGCTAGCTGCGGCCTGCAAGACCTAACCACGCCCATTCCAAAGGGCCTTGGACACCGAGGCGCTGAGGCGTGCCGCCTTCAGATCGTCGAAGGCGCCAAGAAGCTGGAAGCATGAGGCGCTTATCGAGGCATACCAGCGAGATGGATCCGCCGTGTGGCGCTCGCCCGGCTCAAGCGGGCGAGCCGTCTAGGTGCGGTCGGCAGCGCGCGCAGCTATCGCCGACTTGCTCGGGGCAAAATGCCCGTGTACACCACCCGATGGAGAACATCCGCGCCGTAGCGGCGATTGTGAGTGAAGAACTTCGAGGCGAAAAGCGCCGTGTGATGACGGGCGAGTCCAGCAGCTCCTTAGCGCGGTTCTTGTGCAAAAGCGCGGCGGTGGCCTTGAATCTTGCTGCGGCAACGAATAACGACTTGCCTCCCGCCGAGATCAAGTGCGACCTCCCGGGCGCCGATGGCGGAGTCCGCGAAGGAAAGAAAAGGAGCCGGCTGTCGATCACATGATTGACTCATATCACCATCGGCGCGACCAAGACGGCCGCCCGAGAAGCGATAAGCGGCGGGGCGACTACCGCCTCCCCGCCCGAAGAAGCGGCGAGTTTCCCGCCGCCTATTGAGCATCCGACTCTCGGAGGTCGCCTTTGCCGCCGAGAGGGAGTCGGAGAGAATGACGCCCGTCATCGGATCGACCGACTCCACCGATCTGGCGCTGGAAGAAGAAGACGAGCTGGGTCCGCCTTGCCGGGCCCCGCGCCGAGCGAGCCCTTCCCCAAAGGGTTCACGCTCCCGAGACACACCCAAGTACACCGGCTCTGTGAAGCCGGAAGACTGGCTGATAGACTACTCCACAGCCATCAGCATAGCAAATGGCAACAAGCAAGTTGCCGTGAAGTACGTTCCTCTCATGCTCCAGGGCACGGCCCGGACATGGCTGAACAGCCTGAAGCCCCGCAGCATGAATAGTTGGGTCGACTTCACCGAAGCCTTCATCCGCAACTTCACAAGCACGTACAAGCGACCTCCCAAGCCGCGCCAGCTCTCCTTGTGCGTTCAAGGCCCTGAAGAATCAACACCGACTACCTCCTTGCTGGGGAGAGCTTGAAACTCCTGCGGCGTGCATGAGTGCGAGCTATCGAGTACTTCACTGCCGGGTGCCGAGAGGGCACCCTCCTCAACACAAACTCCTCTGCGGCAGGCGAGAAACCCTCGACGAACTGCTAGTCATAGCGAGACAAATGCATCCGGCCGACTCTTCCATGAAGGCGGAGATTCAAGTCAGCGCGGCGGCAAGGTGACTCCCGGGCTCCCAAAACTCCGGCTGGAGACACGATCGGCGGCAACAATAGAACGACAACAAAGCAAGGCCCAGCAGCCGACTTCCAACGATCGGCGGTCGCGGCGATTGAAGATCGGCGGCCGAAGGGCAGCCTCGATAGCGACAAAAGGGCGGCAAATCCAATTGGTTTCCAGCCCTCTCCTATGAGCAGACTTTGGATGGTCCTTGCAAGTTCCACAGCAGCGTGAAGCCGTCAAACCACACCACGAGAAAATGCCACTGGCTCACGGGATCGCCAAGGAGATGCCTCACTCCTCCACCTTTCTGGGCGCCGCCTCGCCGCCGCCATAGCAGCGGCGGCCCGCCATCGGCCCGATACAAACGAGTTCCCGAAGAGCATGGAGCCTCGTAGTGTTCACGATGTGGCGGATGACCCGGTCAGTGGCGCCAACAGCAACAAAAGTAAATCACGGTAGCAGCAGATGCTCGAGTTCATGCATTGGTCGAGAGGCCTATCGGTGAGTCGGGCGGATCACCAGAGGTGATGCGAGTCCGGGCTCTTATGCCCTAGTCCTAGGTGCGACCTTGGCCACTGATAGGCGGGCCGCCTGTTTTTCGCGGGTCTTGATAGATGGAGGCAGCAGCATAAACATCCTGTACAAGGACACCATGGAGAAGTTAGGAATCAAGCGAAGACAGCTGTAGATCAGCCGCACCGTGTTCCACGGAATTGTACCCAGCCTCTCCTGTTCACCGATCGGCAAGATCCTGATAGACGTCCTCTTCGGAGACAAAGATCACTTCCGCCGAGAGCCGGTCTGGTTCGAGGTGGTGGACTTGGAGAGCCCGTACCACGCTCTGCTTGGCCGACCTGCCTTGGCCAAGTTCATGGCGGTTCCCCACTACGCCTACCTCAAGATGAAGATGCGAGTTCAAGGGATTCTGACCGTAGCAGCGACTACAAGAAGTCGTCCGCTGTCGGCCGAGAGCGATCACCGGCGATTCCACAGTGATCGCGGCGAGAAGCGGCTCTTTGACCGAGTCGTGGCGATGGCCGGAAAGCAGCCAGAGATGTCGCCCGACCCCAAGGAGTCAGAGGCAGAAGGATCATTCAAGCCGGCCAAAGAGACCAAGAAGATACCGTTGGACCCGAAGCACCCAGAAAGGTACGCCGTCATGGGCACGGGCCTTGACAGCAAATAGGAAGGCGAGCTCGTCGATTTCCTCCGTGAGAATCGGGACATCTTTGCATGGTCCCCAAAGACATGCGGGTGTACCGCCGGGTCGCCGAGCACAAGCTGCACACGTCAGGCCAGATATGAAGCCCGTTAGGCAGCCCTTGCGCCGCCTGTCAGAAGAGAAAAGAAGAGTTGTTGGAGAAGAGATAGCCCGGCTCTTGGCAGCCGGTTTCATCATGGAAGTGTTTTTTCCAGAGTGGCTGGCAAACCCGGTTTTGGTACTGAAGAAGAACAAGCAGTGGCGGATGTGCATCGACTACACAAGCCTAAACAAAGCCTGCCCAAAGGACCCGTTTGCTCTGCCAAGAATTGATCAAGTGATAGACTCCACAGCCGGATGTGAGCTGCTGAGTTTCCTAGACGCATACTCAAGATACCACCAGATCAAGCTGAACCCAGCGGACAGACTGAAGACCGCATTCATCACACCATTTGGAGCCTTCTGCTACCTAACAACGACGTTCGGCTTGAGGAATGCCGGCGCCACCTTTCAGCGTTGCATGCAGAAGTGCCTCCTCAAGCAACTCGGCGAGGAGCATACGTCTATGTGGATGATGTGGTGGTGAAGGCGGAGAAGTGTGGGGCCTTCTTTGGAAGACCTCAAGGAGACCTTTGAAAATCTGCGCCGATTCGGATCAAGCTCAACCACGAAGTGCGTTTTGGAGTACTAGCCGCCAGCTCCTTGGCTTCCTGGTCTCCAAGCAGCGGCATAGAGTGCAACCCGTGAAGATCAAGGCCATCGAGAGAATGGAGGTACCCAGCCATTGTTGGATGTCGAGATGTTCACCGGTGCTGGCGTCCATCGGCCGATTATCGATCGGCTGGGAAAAGCTCGCCCTTGTATCAATTGATGAAGAAGACCACCTTTTTTGAGTGGAACCACAAGGCGGATGAGGCATTTCTCCATCTGAAGAAGATGTTGACTACTCCCCCCGTGTTGGCGGCTCCGACTCCCAAAGAGCCCATGCTCTTGTACATCGCCGCCACCAGCCGAGTAGTCGGCCACGATCATTATAGTCGGCGCAAGGAGGAATTCAAAGGCGCTCCTGTCGAAGACGGTATATTACAGGCGAGTCTTGTCGACCTCCAAGCAGAACTACCCTCACTACCAGAAGATGTGCTATGGCGTGCATTTTGCCGCCAAGAAGCTGAAACCCTACTTTCAAGAGCATCCAATCACTATGGTTTGCACCGCTCCACTCGCCGAGATCATTGGAAGTCGAGACGCCTCCGGCCGAGTGGCCAAATGGGCTATAGATCTAGCTCCTTACACCATCTACTACCAGCCCGCACCGCCATCAAGTCGCGGTGGCCGACTTCATGTCGTGGGCGAGACCGATACCTGCCGCCCGGTGCTGACTCCACCATTGGCGGATGCATTTGATGGCTCCAAGATGCGCACCGGCACAGGGAGCGGCGTCGTCCTCACCTCCCTAAGGCGACAAGCTCAAGTATGTCTGCAGATCCACTTTGCGCCTCCAACAACGTTGCGAATATGGCGCTCATTCATGGGCTCGGCTTGCCAAAGAACTTCGGCGTGTCATGTTATGGCGACTCGACTTGGTGGTTCAGCAATCATCCGTGGCGGGGGCGCCAAAAGCGCAAACATGGCGAGCTACCGCTTCTGGTGCAACAACTCAGCGGATAATTCAAGAGTGCGAATTCCTTCACGTGCCAGAAATGACAATGATCAAGCGGATGCCTTGGCACGAGTCAGCTACACTTTCATGGCGACACCTTCCGGCGTCGCCCTTGAGCGCTTCCTCAAGCCGTCTATCAAGCCTTCACCAGAGTCAGACTCCATCTTTGTGCCGGCTCCTCCAAAAGTAGTCGGATTTGACTCCAAAGCCCCAGCAGACAGCCTCAACAAAACCCCAGTTGAAACCGGCCCGGGGACTTCAGAGCCTGGCCCGGGGACCGCGCCAACCGGCCCGGGGACTTCAGAGCCCGGCCCAGGGACTACGCCAACCGGCCCGAGGACTTCAGAGCCCGGCACGGGAGCTGCGCCAGTCGGCCCAGAGACTCCGTCAATCCAGCAAACGGCCGAAGGCTCCAGCCCACCGCCTCCCAGCCCAGCCACCCTTGTCCAAGTTCTTTGTGGTAGCGGTGAAGAGATAGCGACACCTTCATAGGCGCAGCCCATCCTGAAGTTTAGTTGAACAAAGAGTTGCCAGCAGATGAGATCTGGCTCGGCAAGTGCAGCGCGGCGGCAGCATACACCATAGTCAGCAGAGAGCTAGTCGGTAGCGGTGTCCTTTGGTGTCTACCAGCCTTCGTAGAATCGAGAACAAGGCTAAGCGATTCTCGAGACATCCATCGAGGCGAGTCGCGGCCACCATGCGGCTTCAAGGGCACTCGTCGCCAAAGCCTTTCGGCACGGTTTCTTTTGGCCGACTGCCCTGGAAGAAGCTAAAGAGCTAGTCCAAAAATGCAAGGGTGCGGATATTCCGCTCCAAGCCACTTGACCGGCTTCATGCTGAAGACAATCTATCGCTGGCCCTTCGCAGTTTGGGGCCTGGACATGGTAGGACCATTCAAGACAGCCCAAGGCGGCCTAACTCATCTGCTTGTTGCGGTGGACAAGTTCACAAAGTGGGTGGAAGCAAAGCCCATCAAGAAGTTAAACGGGCCGACTGCAGTAACCTTCATCGCCGACATAACGGTGCGATACGGCATACCGCAGAGCATCATCACCGATAACGGCACAAACTTTGCCAAGGGTGCCTTGGCTCGTTCTGTGACGCGGGGCATCCGGCTGGACTTAGCGTCCGTTGCCCATCCGCGATCAAGCGGCCAGGTGGAGCGAGCCAATGGCCTCATCTGTCGACATCAAGCCTCGTTGGTCGAACCACTCGGCGTTCGGCCGGCTGTTGGGTCGAGCTGCCGGCCGTCCTCTGAGTCTGCGCGCGACTCCAAACAAGTCAACCCGGCTTCACGCCTTTCTTCCTCATCTCACGGTGCGAAGCTGTCATCCGGCGGATATAGAGTTCGACTCTCCATGAGTCACCATGTACACGAAGGAAGTGAAGAAGCGCGCCAAGGCGGCGTTGATCTCTTTGGAAGAGGGCATTGTTGGCACTCAGTCGATCCAGCATCTACCAGTCTGCGCCCGATATTACAACCGCAAGGTCAAGCGAGATCATTCAAGAGGGTGACCTTGTGCTCCGGCTGATTCGAGAGAACAACCGGCCAGCACAAGTTATCGGCACCTTGGGATGGTCCCTTCATCATCGACAAGGTGCTGAGGAGCAGCGCCTACTATCGATTGGCCTTTCCGAAAGCCTCGGCGCGCAAGAGGGGCGACTCGGCAAAAGCAGGCGCCCGTGAAGCGCGAATCTTCTTGAAGATTTTACGATTGATGCAGTATGTATCGCACTATCCCCTTTGTATTAAGGTACTAAGACTTTAGGCCCCGAGGCGAGCTCGGGGACTGCCTTTTTGTTATCCGTATGATAAATTACGCTTCGAATATGCTACTCTTTTTATCATCTTTATGCGGCGTTGAGTCCGACTAGTCGCCCGAGGACTTCTTATCTTCGTTATGAAATGCTTCCTGCGATCGAGACAAGTAATGTGTTGCGCTCAAGCCGTCTCTTATCGAAACCCGCAGCTTTCATGAGCGACTACTGTAAGCGAAGAACAAGCAAACGGCGCGCACATGAAAAAATGGCTAAGGACCTAAAAGCTTATGCATAGCTCAAGCGGCTACCGCCTCCCCCCAGAGCCGACTCATGAGCGATCGGCTCGGCGTCTTAACTTTTATCAAAGACAGCCGACTCTCGGATAGTCGACTGTAAACTTTCTAGCTGACTTGCAAAAGAAACTCTAAATGGCTAAGTACTTGAATTCCTGAAGTAGCCAAGCACTTGACCTAGCGACAGTCCATGAGCGGTGTCCAGCCGGCAAGCGGCAACTAAAGGAAGCGCAAAGGAAAAAGTCTAAGGAGCAATAAGCAAGGAAAGGCGGAAATCGGATAAATATTTACATAGTCCCTCGGCGAATCTTGAATAGAAATTCAGGATACACCCATGGGTGGAATTGTTCGAACCTAACAAGTCTTTCAAAAGATTACTGAAGACAAATAAGCGAAGCGGAAAAGCAGTCTAGGAGGCGGCCTCCGGGGCCGGAGGATCGGATGTGGCGGCGGTGTCGGAGTCTTGAGGCGATCGGCTGGGCGGTCTCGGCTTAGTCGCCTCCGGCCAGCGATCGCCTTGTCTCCACGGCTCGGCTCGTTGCTTGGGCCTTGATCGGGCTGAGGCTGGCTGCTGCCGTCTTCTGGCGCCTCCTCCCGCCTCCGTCCTCCGCCTCGTCCTCCTCCTTGGCGTGGAGTCGATCACCTCCGCCCGAGTCTTACGTCATACTCGGGTTCATCCCGAACCAGTCGGCGGCACTTCCTCGCCGCCTTGATCCTTCGGCACGAAGCGCTGGTATCCGTGTACTTTCAGCGATGGTTGCCGCGCTTTCGACAAGGCGCCTTCTGACCTCGGCTCGGCTTTGGGCTTGACGGAACGGCGAGCGGTCGAGTCCAGCCCGCGAATACCACGCTTGATGAACTCCAAGGCCCGGCGTGCTCGGCCGGGCGAGCCCTTCAAGCCTCAAGGCGGCGGCGGTGACTTCCAGCCGGTCGGCGGTCCGGTGGCGGTCTTGTGAGCGGCATGTCGGCCTGGTAACCGCTGGCCGCAACCTGCCGAAGCGGCGCGGCGGCCGGTGAGCGGGCGAAGATGGGCCCCAATGCTCAGGAGCTGCTCGTCGATGGTTCAAGGGGCATTGGCGGCGATCACCTCACCCTTCGCCCTTCGTGCCTCCCGAGCAGCCTCGATGGCCAGAGGGACTGCCTGCGAATGACAAGGAAAGAAGTTTGCCAAGACAAAAAAGAAGAAAAGTCGGAAAATCAAAAGTCGGCCTGACACATAGTCGGAAGCCCAACGAAACGAAAGAGACTTACCATCAACAATGTCCTCAAGCTCGTGGTAGCCAGAGGTCAGCATCGCCTCCCTATCAGTCCAGGCGGAGCGCTCGATCTCAAACTCGGCCATGAGGGCGGCCTCCCGCGTCTTGGCCTCGTCCTGCGCATATGCAGGCAGCTCCTTACCTTTCGGCCAGCTTACGTCGCCGGCCAGATCATGCTCTTTAAGCGAGCTGCCGCACTCCTCTTCCTTAGCACGCCCGGCGGTGTTGGCCTCGCCCAGCTGCTCTGGAGGCGGCGTTGGTGCTGAAGAAGCGAAGAAAGAGAGAAAAGTCATCGATAGAATTAGATCACGGGGAGATCCGGCCCGATTGCTCGGCGATCGGCCCGAATCTCGGGGACTACAGACCAGCAGCGCCAGTGCGCCCAGAAGAAAGAATAGAGCTCACCCGGCTTTCCACCAAGTCGGCGGTCGCTTGTTCAGCTCCTCGACATTGCGGTTGAAAGCGTTAAGCGCGGAGGTTATGATACTCCTACAAAAAAGCCGACAAAGGCAAAAGTTAGTATTCGAGCTCGCAAG
This sequence comes from Aegilops speltoides, assembly GCA_021437245.1. Classification (NCBI taxonomy): domain Eukaryota; kingdom Viridiplantae; phylum Streptophyta; class Magnoliopsida; order Poales; family Poaceae; genus Aegilops; species Aegilops speltoides. The sequence continues at coordinate 105,335,880 of CM038147.1, forward strand.
AGGAGTTCGAACCGCCTACTCAGCGGCCGGCACGAAACTTCGGGATTACACCCGGTGGGTCTTTTGGCGCGCCTGAAGAAAAACAGGAATCAAAAAGAAGAAGAAACATACTCGGACGGATGTCCTGCGGCGAATCGCTCTGGTGCGGAGACTTGGGCGTCGCTTTCCGTGCGATTTCGCTGGGCGTCGGGAGAGCTTGGTTCAGCGGGCGGTGCCGCCTCCGCAACCACCACCGGTGGGCGCGCAACCTTGGAACCTCGGCGTTCAGACTTCGCCGAGCTGGCGGCGCCCGTCTGCCGAGCTCGCGGCGCCGAGGTCGTCCTCTCAAGCCGGCGGCGCGCCGGCGTGGCGACTTGAAGAAGCAGCCGCGCCTCGGCCTCGTCCGTGATTGGCGGATCCAACGGGCCCACCGGCTGTTTGTCGTGCGGCCTCCCAGACGGTGGCGGAGGCGGCGGAGGCGGCGCGAGGGTGTCCGAGCCCGAAGCCTCGCCGCCCTCCTCCACGAGGGGGTTCTCGGTGCCAACCTCTCCGGACTGCCCGTGAACTCGGGCAGCGGCGCCGATGACAGCGGAGGGGCGAAACATCGCCGATTGGCGACGCGCGACCTCCTCAGCACGCCGCTTCGTCGCGGCGGTGGTTTCGGCCTCCTCCAGCCTCTTCTGGGCGTTGGCGGCCGCCTTCTCGGCCTGCGCCTTCTCCAGGCGGTCGGCCTCCTCTTCGTCGCGCTTCTCCCGCGCGTTCCACTCCGTCGCCTCCCGAAGGTCGGCGGCGGGATCGACCCGCCGGGTGTTGGCGGACGTCTCTACCGAGCCCATGACAGAGGGGCGGCGACTCTCTCAAGGGAGAGGGGGGCTCTGGAGAAGAATGGAGGGAAAATCAAAGAAGACTTCGGACAAGATCCAACAAAAGAAAATAAAAAGCGTAAAGACTTGCGGAAACTAACGGCGGCCTTCTCACTTCCCTTCGGAAGCGGTTGGCCTTCGTGGCCGCCTCCTTCTATTTGGTCGCGGCGGCCGCCCCCTTGAACTTCTTCGGCTTGCCACCGGGCGCGCTCGGCCCGGCGAGACGCCTCTTCGCGCCACCTTGGCCGGAGTGGCCGGCCCTCGGCTGGTGGCGTGGAATGATATCCACGTCGGCGTCGTCTTCGGGCCAGTCGGCGAAGGTGGCTGAGGGCCTGAAGCTGCCGTCTGCCCCTTCTCCGCCGCCTTCGGCGTCGGCCTCCAGCGCCACCGCCCCCAAGTCGGGGTCGTCGACGTTGCTATCCTCATGATGCAGGGCGTGGTCGCGGGGCTCTCTCCGGCGCCCATTGCGAGGCTCCGCCGAGGGAGGTTACGCGGAAGGAACCAACAAAGATTAGAAGCGGTCGGCTGCAAAAAGACCAAACTACATAAAGATGCCACTTACCCTTTGGAGGGGTTGTCCCACGCAATCGGCTCCTTGCCAAACTGCCAGTCCTCCGTGAACTCGCATTGTGCAATATGGTTCACCAAGTTCGCCACCTCCTGCGGGGCATCTCCTTGGTGCACAGCCGGCTCGGGTCTGGCGGCCGCTCATCGATAGATGAGGTGAGGCCCGCCTTGGGTGGGAGGACTCGGCGCGCCCGCGAAAGGCGGCGAGGGTCGGATCGGCGAGGCCCTCCGATTGCTGCAGAACTTCGGTCGCGCGCTCTGGCGGCTCCGGAGGAATCGGCGACTTGGACCATTGAGACCAAGCTGAGGAAGCCTCCCAGTTAAGGAAGCGAGGTTGAAGGGCGGCAGGTTGACCCGATCGCCCGTCGGTGGAGAGGTTCTTCACATAGAAGTAGGGCGCTGCCACATCTTCACCGACTTTATCAGCAAGATGGGAGGAAAAGGGTTGTCGGCGTCGGCGCCGCACCACGATGTAGGTGCCGCACCGAGCAGGCGTGCGGCGGCCTGCGTGCCGAGCCGAAGAAAAAATTCTCCCCACAACTCGAGGTGGGGAGAACACCGAAACAACCGCCTGAGTGGCGGCGGAGGCTCTTTACCACCGCATTTGGGGTGAGGTGGTGCGGCCCAGAAGGTTGTGGAACTCCAGAGGCAGCGGAAGAAACCGCTCACCCGGCAGCCCCAGCCAGCGCATGAGGTGCGAGCGAAGGCGACCCTTCGCCCTCCTCCCGCTGGCGGGCGGATCTCTCCGCCCGGCGCAGGGGCGGGCGTGCACGAGGTCATGCTGGGAGGCGGCGGGTCGGCGGAGGAACTTCGATATGTTTCGCCTCCACATCCGAACCGTCCCCTGCGCCGGGCCTTGGGCGGCGGCGGAGGAGGAACTCATCGCCCGAGTGAGAGGTGCTCTTGCTCATGGCGGAGGAAGAAGAGAAGGCGGAGGCGGGGAGAGGATGCCGCGTAATGCCGCCCGCTCTTCTCTGCTATTATAACCCTCACGGGCTGAGGAGCGAGGCGGGCGTTGGATTAACTTCGCGAAGCCCCGCCGCCCGCGATTTACCCACGAAGTTTCTTGCCTGTGCGATAACGGCGTGAAAACCAACGTTCACGACCGCAGATGGATCCGTTCGGGCTTGGTAGCGGTAGTGGCGAGCCCGCTGACAGCCCGTCCGTCCGCGTGCGTGGGTGGCGGACTACCCTCCCATGTGGCGTCGCGATAGGACCGCCTCGATGGCAGCGAGGCGTATCCGATCGCCGCTGATTTCCGCGCGACTTACAAGCGGTGGCCCTCGCCCGAACAAGTCCGACTTCAGCGAGTCGGTCCAAAGAGGACAACGGCGAGTCTCGGTCGTTGGGAAGCTTGAAGCGTTTGAAGCCCCGGTGGCGTCGTCGGGCTTCACCAGCCGGGGACTCTTGTCGAAGTAATGGGCCACAGGTAGGCTGACCGGGACCGGGATCTTTCAAGACATCGGGGCAGGCCCGCCCCTCGGCCGAGTCCCAGTGGCGACCTCCGGAAGGCGAGTCGGTGGCGATCTCGAGGAGCGAGTCTCAGGTGGCGATCTCCGGAGGAGCAATTCAGATGGCGACTTGAAGCAAGCCGACTCCAAACTGGCGACCTCGGGAGAGCCGACTATGGGAGTCGGCCAATGACCTCCTGAAGCCCGATCACGGGAATGCAGTCCGGCAGTGGCCGTCCCTCCCTGCCTACGAGGACCGGCATGGCTCTGATGAGCCCGTATCGCTGGGAGATCTCCGGCGGCGGCACTATTGCCATGCCTGCCTGACCTCAACCACGCAGTGTCGCGGCGCTTTGTGCCTGACTGACCCGGCTTTATGCGGCCCGAGGCAGCAGGCCGCCCTATCGATGGGTGAACGAGAAGGCGGCGGGCACCGAAGGCAGCCACAGTGGGTCGGCCTCCCGGTCGGCCGTCTCCTCCGAGCCCACAAGCCATAAACCAGATTGGGCGGGGAGTGGCGATAGTGATGTCGCTGATAGGCGGCGATCTTGTTGCCACGACCCAATGACCAAGCCTGCGTCATCAGGAGTGCCGCACAGTGTCCGGCCTGTCCGCGGGACCCACCGGTCGCGAGCCCTGCGAGGCGGCGGGAAGGGCGGCGACATGAGAGATGCAGAGCGGCTGGGACCCGCACCCAGCCGGATTACCATTGTATCCCGGGGGTAGGCCTATCTAAACCCCCGGGCACCCATGCAAAGGGTTCGGACCTTGATAGAGATAGACACACATAGCCGGGGAGGAGAGAACTAGCCTTGCTCTCCCACGCCTCCCGACACAACTCTAGGAGCACCATTGTAGTCACCTTGCTATAGTGACCATGCGGAGACCCCATGAGCAGCGTAGAGGGTGTTATCTCCCGGAGATCCCCGAAGCTGGGTAAGATTCGCCGGCGTGCATGTCTACGCCTTATCCCATTTCTAGGCACCGGCGACGTTCTACTCGCCCCCACCATGACAAGCCATCCTTTGGCATATGTCGCACCCAACCCCCGACACTGTTCATCTGTAAAAGAGAAGAACTTAGTTTGGAAAGGTATCGTGCAAAAAAATGTATTTAAAATAGAGTATGAAAAAATGAATAAAGTTGAGCTTTTATTGGCTCTCATTGTTCATGCGCACAGCCCCTTGTAAAGGGGTATGCGGCTAGGAAGCCCCTAGTTTATTTATGCTGGACTCGCCTAGCCGTGTCCGTGGTCTTGAACGACCTTTTAAAGAGATGATGCCACGTGGACCGGGCATTTTTAAGTGTAAGAGACGTGTAATGCGGTATTGCATTAAAGCGGGCGAAAGCTTCACGTCCCAATAGTGCTCGGTGGTTACTTTTAAATGGGGCGATATGGAAGATTAGCTTTTCGCGACAGAAGTTGTCGGATGAACCGAACACAACTTCTAGTAGTAAGGAGCCCGTGCAATTGGCATAAGGGCCTGGCATCACTCCTTTGAAGGAAGTGCTGCTATGGCGAATTTTGGTAGGGTCTATCCCCATTCTGCGGATTTTGTCCGGATATAGCAGGTTTAAATCGCTACCGCCATCCATTAGGACTTGTGTAAATTGTAGTCCGTCGATTATAGGATCCAATATCAAAGCAGTCCATCCTGCGTTTCGAATACTTTTGGAGTAATCCAGATGGTCGAAAGTAATTGGTTTTGACATCCAATCTCGGGATTCCGCTGGGGTGGACCGTGCGGCATGTACTTTGGTAGATGCCGCCCGTATTTTCCTTGTTATCACTTGAAGTGAATTCACTTTTTTGACTTCTTGTGGGAAGTTCTTTTGTTTTCCGGCTCTGCTTGGGGGTTCACATCGTCCTCGCTTGGCGCGTCGAGCCCTTGTGTTCGGTGTTAAGTCGGCGGACTTCTTGAAGACCCAACAATCTCGGTGGGTATGGTTTGCGAGCTTCCGAAGTGTAGTGGATTTGACATATCCTATCCAAAATTTTGTTTAGGTTGGATAGCTCGTCACTGTTGTCCTTAAGAGGCAGTGTTTTGTTGTTCGGACGAGAGCTTTTGAACCCGGCGTTGACCGCCGTGCACTTTGGGCCATTTTCCTTATTCCGGCGCTGATCTTTTCTGCGTCGTGATTTCCCATTTCCATCCCTGACCTCGGATGTACTCGGGTCGCTGGTGCTGCATCTTGCCAGCCAGCTATCTTCCCCCGCGCAAAAGCGGGTCATGAGGCTTGTTAGCGCGGCCATTGTTCTTGGTTTTTCCTGGCCGAGGTGTCTGGTGAGCCATTCGTCTCGGACGTTATGTTTAAAGGCTGCTAGGGCTGCGGCGTCCGGACAGTCGACTATTTGGTTCTTTTTGGTGAGGAACCTGTTCTAGAATTTGCGTGCTGACTCTCCGGGCTTTTGAGTTATGTGACTTAAATCGTCTGCATCCGGAGGGCGGACATAAGTCCCCTGGAAATTTGCTCGAAACGCATCCTCGAGCTCTTCCCAACTTCCAATTGTATTTTCTGGGAGGCTTTTGAGCCAATTCCGAGCTGGCCCTTTGAGCTTGAGGGGTAGGTATTTTATGGCGTGGAGATCGTCTCCTCTAGCCATGTGTATGTGTAGGATATAATCCTCAATCCAGACTCCGGGGTCTGTTGTTCTGTCATATGCCTCTATGTTTACGGGTCCAGTACCTCATCGTTTAAACATAGTGGGTGTGCGGCGCCCCTGTATTTAGGTGTGCTGATATCTTCGAACACTCGGCGTGTTGTGTTGCTTCCCGGGGCCTTCTTTTTTGGCCCGTAGATGGACCTGACTGGGCATCCTTTCCGCGAGGATCCTTATATGGATCGTGTGCCGGCTTGTGTGCGGCACCGCCTGCCGCTCCTAGCCTATCATCTAGTCGTCTATCCGGCTAGGCGGCCTCTTTGTTTTTTGACTGTGGGGGCTCTACGGCCTCCTCGTCAAGTCAACAACGATTTCTTCGGGTAGCTCTTTGCTTGATGACTATCGCCATATTTATCTGCGGTCTTGAGTACTTTGCTCCATCTCATTCTGAGTACGTCTTCCGCTGTTTTGAGCTTCCGCTTCTGCTTCTTCAAACTTCTTGCAGTGGTGACGAGCCTTTTGTGAAGGTTCTTATGCTCCGGTGATGTGTCTGGGGTGAGATCGTCTAGACTATTGTTTTCGCCGGGGATGGGTTGCTCGTCCAATTCATCCTGTTCGGATGGTTGCTTGGTGGCATGTTCGTCGTCCACTGGTTCACCCTGCTCTACGGCTGGGTCGGTGTGGGTGATGTTGTTATCGAGGCGGGAGTTCGGGCGGTGCTTGTGTCGCCGTTTTGGTTGTTTTTCGGGGGAATTATCCTTCGCTACGTCCCGTTGTTCCTCGTTATCGCTTCCTTTTGGTGTATCCACCATGTATACGTCATGAGTTGAGGTGGCTTTCCAGTGCCCAGTAGGCGCTGTTTCTTGGTTGTCTCCGGCACCATCGTCCATACTGTCGATGTCTTCGGAGTCGAAGTCTAGCATGTCGGTTAGGTCGTCGACAGTGGCTACGAAGTGGGCGGTGGGTGGGCTTTGAATTTCTTTGTCGTCCTCATCCCAACCGTCCTGACCGTGATCCGGCCAGGGCTCTCCTGATAACGAGAGATATTTTAGCGAATTCAGGATGTCGCCAAAAGGTGAGTGTTGAAAGATGTCCGCGGCGGTGAACTCCATGATCGGTGCCCAACCGGATTCGATTGGAGGGGGCGCGGGAGGTTCGGAGTTCGGCGAGGAGTCCGGCACCTCGGAGTCACGAGCTTCACAAGGGACAAGGTCGGTATTCGGCCCCATCGCCGTAGAGGTTGCAGCCCCCGAGGCGGTGTCTAGCCACCCATCCTCGATCTGCGCAGTCGGCTCCGAACTAAGGGTCGGAGCGGACTCGTGTGCAGCCTCTAGGGCACTGTCCGGCAGCAGAGCTAAATCATGCCCATAGAGACAGTGCGGCGGGCGTGGCTGTGGCTCGAATCCATCGAAGATCAAGTCTCCGCAGATGTCAGCTGCGAAGTTCAGACTTCCAAATATGACCTGATGGCCAGGGGCGTAGCTTTCAATCTGCTCTAGATGGCCAAGCGAATTGGCCCGCAGTGCAAAGCCGCCGAATACGAAGATCTGTCCGGGGAGAAAAGTCTCGCCCTGGACCGCGTCGTTGTTGATGATCGAAGGAGCCATCAAGCCTATCGGTGAAGACACAAAGGAACTATCAATGAAAGCACCAATGTCGGTGTCAAAACCGGTGGATCTCCGGTAGGGGGTCCCAAACTGTGCGTCTAGGCGGATGGTAACAGGAGACAAGGGACACGATGTTTTTACCCAGGTTCGAGCCCTCTCGATGGAGGTAAAACCCTACTCCTGCTTGATTGATATTGATGATATGGGTAGTACAAGAGTGGATCTACCACGAGATCAAGGAGGCTAAACCCTAGAAGCTAGCCTATGGTATGATTGTTGTTTGTCCTATGGACTAAAACCCTCCGGTTTATATAGACGCCGGAGAGGGCTAGGGTTACATAGAGTCTGTTACAATGGTAGGAGATCTACATATCCGTATTGCCAAGCTTGCCTTCCACGCCAAGGAAAGTCCCATCCAGACACAGGACGAATTCTTCAATCTTGTATCTTCATAGTCTTGGAGTCCGGCCGATGATGATAGTTCGGCTATCCGGACACCCCCTAGTCCAGGACTCCCTCACCCCTCCCTCACTGTCATCCTCAATTGAGATCTCCTCCAGTTGACCCCATGTTCCTTCCGCTTTGCTCTCTTCCCCTACGACCCTGCATCTGCTTGTTGCTATGTCGAAACCCGAAGGACGTCGCTGCTTAGGACACTGACCGGAGGCATGATTGCCAGACGTCCTGCTCTACGTCCAATCACCCATGGCGCTCCTCCTGTCCACATCCCAGTAGCTGCAGCCACGCTCCCACACCTCCAAGCGCAGCAGTTCCTCACCTCAAGCACCTCAACGTGAAAAGTCCCGGCCGGTGCCATCAGTCTCTATCTTTCGTCCCGTACAAAGCCCGATGGATTTCCATGTCGGTCCATGGCGTACTTGTAGCAGCAGCCGGTAAGACATGGAGAACTTCACCACTGGGAGTCAGGGCGTGGCGGCACCAAGGTGCTCGGCGCACAGGGGTGGCAGCCCTTAGGCATATGGGTGCGAGGGATTGCGGGGAGCTAAGGGGATAGGGTTCTTCACGTGGGTATCGACCTCTCACCTCCCTCCAAACCATCCTTTCTTGTCTTCCCCGTCCTGGCCACGAATTTTGTTTTGAGGATCGAGCCAAGATTGAATAGGAGTTCGACTTCTGGTCGGCCCTGTCCTTGCCACGAGGGGAGCTTGGTGACCGCTTTTATCAAGGGAGGTGGAAGAGAACGAGGCCGAGATTAATTACTTTTTTTAGGATCAAGCTGAGATTGAATAGGAGTTCGACTTCTGGTCGGCCCCGGCTCGTTCCTGATTTTTGTGACGTTTCTTTTGTCCCGACCAGCAGGCCTGCCAGGCCGTTTTGGCTCCACATGAGCAGCCCATGTTGGCTCCACATGAGCAGCCTATGTCGCCCAAACTCTTATTTCTGATTTCTAGCGAGCATGCGCTAGAAATTAGTACCACCTCGGATAGGACAAAAATCACAAATAATAATATAGGTGAAAAGATGGAAAAATAGGAGAAATGCACCTTGCTTTATTAGTAGGTATAGATATGGTGGACACTCCGAAGGAAACCAATGGTGATGAGGCAATGGAGGCTAACCCCTCAGGGAAGAAAGCAAAGCATGGGCGTCATTGGCGCCGCTCCAAGCCCCGCCACAGCAATACCGGCACAGGAGACGAAAACAATCCGGATGGTGCCGAAGATGAATACAACTCCGATAAGCCTGCCTTTGAGCAGGCCGAGCAGGAAGACAGCCAGGTCAGCCCAAACGAAAAGGCGACGAACATATATCCGGAGGAGGACAACTACATGTCCCCCTCCGAAGACGAGATTAGCCTCGGCGACGACGAGTTCGGCGTGCCTGAGGACCCCATGGAGCAGGAGCGCTTCAAGCGCCGGCTTATGGCCACTGCGAAGAGCCTGAAAAAGAAGCAGCAGCAGCTCCAAGCTGATCAAGACCTGCTCACAGACAGATGGACCGAAGTCCTGGCAGCTGAGGAATATGGACTCGAACGCCATACGGCTGACCGGCCACCTTGTGGCCGCGATAAAATGGCATATCAGCCCGAATACCAGCCCACACCCCCACGCCAATACACTACGGCCCGGGGCAATAGGCAGGACCTGCAAGATATACTAGAAAACATGGCAGGACAGCCAAGATCGATCTACGTATCGCGGGCGCGCGCCCCAACACGTGATGATGATCGTCACGCCGGATACACTATGAACAAGTCCGGCAAGGACGAATACAGCCACCCAGACTCATTTGAACTGCATAGCCACATAGCTTGGCATAGAGGCGCCGCACACCCCCTCTGCTTCACTGAAGAAGTGATGGATCATGAATTCCCAGAAGGGTTTAAACCCGTAAACATCGAATCATACGATGGCACAACAAACCCCGCAGTATGGATCGAAGATTTCCTTCTCCACATTCACATGGCCCGCGGAGATGATCTACACGCCATCAAGTATCTCCCCCTTAAACTCAAAGGACCAGCCCGACATTAGCTAAACAGCCTGCCGGCAAATTCCATTAGTAGTTGGGAAAACCTGGAGGACGCGTTCCTCAACAACTTCCAGGGCACATATGTGCGACCACCGGATGTCGATGACCTGGGCCACATTACCCAATAGCCCGGAGAGTCAGCCAGGAAATTCAGGACTCGGTTCCTAACCAAAAAGAAACAAATTGTCGACTATCCGGACGCTAAAGCCTTGGCGGCCTTCAAGCATAATATCCATGACGAGTGGCTCTCCCGACACCTCGGCCAGGAAAAACCAAAGTCCATGGCATCCCTCACGACCCTCATGACCCGTTTTTGCGCGGGCGAGGACAGCTGGCTGGCCCGCAGTAGCACCACACCTATAAATTCCAGCACCTTAGATGTCCACGAAAATAACGACAAGCCATGGCGCAACAGACATAAGCGACGGAACAACGGAGACAACACCGAAGACACGGCAGTGAACGCCGGATTCAGTGGCTCCAAATCCGGTCAGCGGAAAAAGCCGTTCAAAAGTAACAATCAGGGACCATCTAGTCTGGACCGCATACTTGAATGCTCGTGCCAAATTCATGGCACCCCGGATAAGCTAGCAAACCACACTAGTAGAGACTGCTGGGTGTTCAAAAAGGCCGGTAAAATAAACACCGAAAACAAGGACAAGGGGCTGCACAACGACGATGACGAGGAGCCCCGGTGTCCAAACACAGGAGGACAGAAGAGATTTCCTCCCCAGGTGAAAATGGTCAACATGATCTACGCCACCCATATTCACAAACGGGAACGGAAGCAAGCACTACGGGACGTCTATGCGATGGAGCCAGTCGCCCCAAAATTCAACCCATGGTCAGCCTGTCCAATCACCTTCGATCGTAGGGATCACCCTACCAGCATCCGTCACGGCGGTTCATCTGCATAGGTCTTAGACCCAATCATCGACGGATTCCACCTCACGCGAGTCCTTATGGATGGCGGCAGTAGCCTGAACCTAGTTTATCAGGACATAGTGCGCAAAATGGGCATCGACCCTTCAAGGATCAAGCCCACCAAAACCACCTTCAAAGGTGTAATTCCAGGAGTAGAGGCCCGTTGCACGGGCTCCATAACACTGGAAGTGGTCTTCGGATCTCTGGATCACTTCCGAAGCGAGGAGTTAATCTTCGATATCGTCCCTTTCCGCAGTGGTTATCACACACTACTTGGACGAACCGCATTCGCTCGATTCAATGCGGTACCACACTATGCATACCTCAAGATCAAGATGCCAGGACTTCGCGGGGTCATAACAGTCAACGGAAACATGGACCACTCTCTCCAAACAGAAGAGCATACTGCAGCCCTCGCGACGGAAGTACAATGCGGCCTTCTCCGGTAAACCACCAATCCGGCGACAACAACCCCAAACACTGTCAAGCGCGTCCGGAGTACCCCGCAACAAGATCGCCAGGCACGCCAAGAGCGCGACTAGCAGTCCGGCCTCCGCTCTAGCTCCATCAAGGCAGCATTCATGCCACGTGTACATAATTACGCACGAAAAATACCATGGGCATAGGCGGAGGCACCATAAGGGACTCAGTGAAACAGTGCGGCTCAGCGACAACATACTTCAATAACCCCCCTTTTTACCTTCCAGGATACTGCTTTCGGGCAGCCTCTTCGGAAGAGCCGGATTGTCGGACTTGGACAGGAGAAAAAACCAAGGAGGAAAAAAGGCTTTGCGCACAACGGGAATACCCAGGTGGAATCTGTTCACGATCGTTACACCTGTTTTATATACCTACATGCAGCCCGCCCTTGGATGGGACATGTCGAATGGTCCTATTTACTTCTACTTAACACATTCATTGTAAACATACGCTTAGACATATTATTTATCAATGGGAGATAATATATAGCATCATCTTATTATTCCTATTTGCACATTTTTTCTATAAATGTTTATTTAATATTGCATCCGTACACCTTGGTACGTTTAGTTTGCCAGGGGCTCCTTACGGCGCCCCATAACACGGCAAGACAAGTCCGGACACTTTCAACAGTGCGGCACCCCGAACTTATAGCAGTATATACATCAGCTCCGAATCATGTCTTGGGTTAATAGTTGGGTTTGCCCGGCTCCCTTGTTTCGGTACCTTACGTTCCGTTATATCGGCTAAGGTAGCGCAAGGAGAACTACTGCGATTGTGTCCCGGTTCTTACGGACGAGCATCTCAGTAGAGAAAGACGAAAATTGATCGGCATGATGTGGCGAGAGCTGGTCGCTGTTCGAGAGGTACTAAAATCCTTAAAGATTTTTTCCGCTTTAGGTGAGGAATCGGCTTCGTCCGATTTAGGGACAGATAGCGCCCAATTCGGCTTTCCGAATTCTAGGGGCTTCGCCGAAATTTAAAATTGTAGACTTCTATGGCTAAGTGAAAGTTATAAAGCCGCATAGTCCGATTGCCTTGTTTGCTGCGCCAAACACCTCCTTCAGGGACCAAAAATTTGGATAAAGAGAGTCTGGGTTTTCCAGGAACACCCCGGTACTAGTTATGTGGGGGCGGAAGCCGACGACTGGCCTACTTTCAGAATTTTATAAACAACCGCACAGAAGGTAATATTTTAAATCAAAAAGTGCTATATAGAGCAAGTAACTTCGTCTTTATATTATAACAACGACAGAAGTAAATTTACTCAAGAATCGTGTCCTTGGTAAATTCATCGGCCATGAGACGAGCGCCTTTCATAACGCCATCATAATATTTTTCAGGACAACGATGCGCCTTGCCCTTCGGCGGCCCGTCCTTCACCAGCTTCTCCGCATCCAGCTTGCCCCAATGCACCTTCACACGGGCAAAGGGCCGCGGGCACCCTCAACGCAAACAGATCGCTTGATCACCTCAAGCCGCGGACAGGCGTTTACCATCCGCTTTATCACGCCGAAGTAGCTGGCAGGCAAGGGCTCACCAGGCCACATCCGAACTATGAAATCTTTCATAGCCACTTCGGCCGCCCTGTGGAGTTCAACCAACTGCTTCAGTTGGTCACTTAGAGGCATCGGGTGTTCGGCTCCAGCATACTGGGACCAGAACAGCTTCTCCGTTGAGCTCCCCACCTCGACACGGTAGAACTCCGCAGCATCAGATACGCTACGTGGCAGATTTGCGAATACCCCTGGAGAGCTCCGGATCCGGGTAAGTAAAAGAAACGTCTCCTCCACATGCTTGCTTTGAATAAAGAATGTCTTACCCGCCGCTATCTTCTTGGCCGCCTAGATTTCCTGGTGGGCCTTTTCGGGGGTTCGGCCTTGGCGTCTTTCATACTCGCGAGGGCCTTCGCAAGCTCAGACTCCTTCGTCTAGAGGTCACGCTCCAAGGACTCGAACTTCTTGCCGAGCTCCTGGAGCTCTTGCTGTACCTCGCCCACCCTAGCATTCTACTTTTCGCGCTCAATGCGCTCCATGGCCGCCTTGTCTTCGGCCTCGGACAACGCTTTCTTTAGGGACGCCACTTCAGTTGTGGCCCCTATTACGAAGTCACGACACTTTGTCGTTAGAATCACCAATTTTGTCTATTCTTTATTATATGCGAACGGGGTATCACTCACCTTTGTTGTCTTCGAGCTACCTCTTCGTGAGGCCGAGCTCTCCCTGTGCCTGCTCCAGGTCCCGTTTGAGTCCGGCGACCTCGGCCGTGCGGGCAGCAGGGGTAAGCAACACTGCCTGCTTATTCACATGCACACCTACTATTAGACTCCTGCGGATTTTAATTTACCCTCTGTTTGGCTTTTCTTTCCGAACACCAAACAGAGTCTCAGGGGCTACTACCTATCGGGTGATAATTTCACACATTTTTGAGTACTTACCTCAAAACCTATCAGGAGGCTGGTGCAGGCTTCGGTTAGTCCGCTCTTGGCGGACAGAACCTTCTGAATCATCGCACTCATAAGAGTACGATGCTCATCATCCATGGAAGCGCTGCGAAGCGCTTCCAGCAGATTATCCGACGCCTCTGGCATAATGGAAGTTATCGGCACAGACAGCTCCCCCTCCCTAGCGAGGGGCCGCCTGCCCGAATCCGGAACCATTAGAGGTTCTAGCACAGTATCCGGCTGAGAGTCCGGCTTGCTGCGGCTCTCGTCGGCACAATCCGCGGGGAGCTTATACCCCGTGTGCCCGGCGCCTGGAATTTCACCTTGGGGCGTCTCCAGAATCACTTCCTCCTGCTCTGGGAGCCTTTGGGACAACACCTCCGTGTCATCCGCAGGCCGAGGAGTAGTGGCCGTCGGGAGCGAGGTCATCGCTGAATCACTCAAGGACCCATCCAAAGATGATACCTCGGGATGGACCCTGGCCGGACTGCATATATGTGTTCGGCGTTATAACAGACTATGAAGCGAAGTCGTACTAAAATACAATAGAGTGCGGATACTAGGGGCTTCCCCCTGGGCAGCAACTCCTCCTCGCTATAGGCGGCCGTGGTGGAGTAATCCGGAAGGGACACCTTTCCCTTCTTGGGCGTCCTAGCCTCCCCCTCCGGGCGGCTTTCCTCTTCTTGTCCTCCCCAGTGCGGGGAGGTAGAGTTTCCTCGTGTTTTCCCCCGCCTCCGTGGGAGGAATCTGCCTCGTCGTCTTTGGACGACGAGGGTATGACGGCCTTGCGGCGGGACTCTTCCCGGTCCCCTGGGCCGCCTCCCTAGGCCCCTCTCCCTCTCCGGAGGGGGCGGCCCTTTCCTCTTACTCCTTCCCTTCGGGGGAGGAGTGTGCCTTGTCGTCTTCGGACGAGGCGTCTGGTACGAGCTTACGCCGGAGACCCTTCCTGGTCCCCGGGGCCTTCTTTTCGGCCTTCTCTTCCAGCGCCTTGTAGGGCGCCGAGACTAGCATCTCCGTCAGGAGAGCATCTGCTGGACCTTCTGGCAGTGGATCCGGACAGTCAATCCGCTCCGCGTCTCCACATATTCCTGATCAAATACACACAATGATTTAAGATTCCCCCATGAGTACATTGGGAAAAACTGCATCCGGTGGTAGTCAAAAAACTCACCGGACGGGGGAGCCACGTGGCATGAAGTCCACGGTCCTCGGATGTGGGAGGAGGTATTTCGGAGGCCTTGAATAGCGCCTTCCATGCGCCCTTGTGTGTCATGCCGTAGAGCTTTTGAAGCGTCTGGTGTTCGGCCGGGATGAACTCCCACAGATTAAATACCCGTCTTTGGCACGGAAGAATCCGGCGGATGAGCATGACCTAGACCACGTTGACAAGCTTGATTTTCTTGTCCTTCATATTCCTGATGCGGTTCTGAAGTCCGGTCAGCTCCGCAGGCTCGCCCCATGCCAGGCCCTTCTTTTCCCAGGAGGTGAGCCGCATGGGAATTCCGGATCGGAATTTGGGGGCCGCCGCCCAGTTGGCGTCGTGCAGCTCGATGATGTAAAACCACCCTGATTGCCACCCTTTCACGGTCTCCGCGAAGGAGCCGTCAAGCCAGGTGACGTTGGGCATCTTGCCCGCCATGGCACCTCCGCACTTCGTTTGCTGGCTGCTCACGATCTTCGGCTTCATGCAGGAGATTCGTAGCCACAAGCCGAAGTGAGGCTTGATGCGGAGGAAGGCCTCGCACACGACGATAAAAGCCGAGATGTTGAGGACGAAATTTGGGGCTAGATCATGGAAATCTAGCCCATAGTAAAACATGAGCCTGCGGACGAAGGGATGAAGTGGAAATCCCAGTCCACGAACGAAGTGGGCGAGAAACACGACCCTCTCATGGGGTTCCAGAGTTGGAATGATCTGCCCTTCGTCCGGTAGCCGGTGCGCGATGTCTACGGCCAAGTATCCAGCCGCCCGGAGCTTCACAATATGCTCCTCCTTCACGGTGGAGGCCACCCACTTGCCTCCTGCTCCAGACATGTTTGGCTGTGCGGAGAAAGCATGAACTATGGCGCTGGAGCTCGAGGGTGTGAGAATGGATAATCAAAGGAGGAAGAAGGCGTGGATGAAAATCGGGAATCCTTATCCCTTTATAGAGGCGACAAGAACGCTGTGCCTCCCCACTTTCCTGTTGAGAATCCCTTATTTCCCAAGCGCCACGATTGATTGCGCGGTTGGGTTACCCATACCCGTATATATGGAAATCCCGTGATAAGGGGACATGATCTCTGCTTTGACAAGACGTGCCGAGGAAACCACCTCGCAATATGCGCTATGGCTGGTTGTGGGAAAACGGTTCGAATAATAACTCGACCATAGTGTCATGTCACTTTGTCTAAAGTTGTCAGCAGATTAGATTTGTGAAATATCATTGTCTCTATAGTGGTATGTGAAGATCATCTTGCAGATCCGGACATGGTTTAAGTGTTCGGTAATTACTTTGGAGTATTTGGAGATGGAACCCGCCTTGCAATGCCGAAGACAAAACTACGCGCCGGACTCATCGTGATTGAAGCCTGGTTAAGGGGCTACTGAGAGAGTCCTAGATTAGGGGGTATCCAGACAGCCGGACTATATACTTTGGCCGGACTGTTGGACCGTGAAGATACAAGACTCAAGACTTCGTCCCGTGTCCGGATGGGACTATCCTTTGCGTGGAAGACAAGCTTGGCGATTCGGATATTGTATTTCCTTCTTTGTAACCGACTCCATGTAAATCCTAGCCCCCTCCGGTGTCTATATAAACCGGAGGGTTTAGTCCTTAGAGGGAGGATCAGAATCATAATCATCATAGCCTAGCTTCTAGGGTTTAGCCTCTACGATCTCGTGGTAGATCAACTCTTGTAACACCCATATCATCAATATCAATCAAGCAGGAAGTAGGGTTTTACCTCCATCGAGAGGGCCCGAACCTGGGTAAAACATTGTGTCCCTTGCCTCCTGTTACCATTAGCCTCAGACGCATAGATCGGGACCCCCTACCCAAGATCCGCCGGTTTTGACACCGACAGCGGGCACCTACAACAGAGAACAACAACTGTTAGCCGTGTGCGGCGCCCCCCTCCATAGTTTAC
The DNA here is from genome assembly GCA_021437245.1 of Aegilops speltoides. Taxonomy (NCBI): domain Eukaryota; kingdom Viridiplantae; phylum Streptophyta; class Magnoliopsida; order Poales; family Poaceae; genus Aegilops; species Aegilops speltoides. Next base: position 105,352,418 of record CM038147.1, read on the forward strand.
ACCCCCGTTCATATTGTCGCAGTGCTTAGGTGAAGCCCTATGCGGATAACTTCACCATCACCGTCACCATGCCGTCATGCTCATGGAACTCATCTACTTCCTCTACACCTTGCTGGATCAAGAGGGAAAGGGACGTCATCGAGCTGAACATGTGCAGAACTCGGAGGTGCCGTACGTTCGGTACTTCATCAGTCGGAGCTAGAAGAAGTTCGACTACATAAACCACATTTTCTAACGCTTCCGCTTTCGGTCTACGAGGGTACATGAACACACTCTCTCCCTCTCGTTGCTATGCATCTCCTAGATAGATCTTTTTTGAGCGTAGGATTTGCTTTGAAATTGCATGCTATGTTCCCCAACAGGTATCAGACCCCGAGTATGTTTATTTCAATAGTGATGAAGATGATTTGCTAGGTGATGATGATTTACTTGTTGATAACACTAGTGATGAAAACTATGATGAAATTGCTATTAATCATGCTAATCAAGATGAAATGAATGAAAATGATAAGAAGGATATTGTGCGTCTAGCTAAAGAACTAAACACTCTTAAGTTAGCTCATGAAACTACTTTAGAGGATCATTGAGAGCTTTTAAAGACTCATGAGAAGCTACACTTTGAGAAGCCTAATTTAGAGCAAGAGCATGGGTTCTTAAAAGCAATCAAAGATGATCTTCGAAAGAAAAGTTCTTCTTACATTGCCAAGCGTTTGCTCTTGTCTACTTACATGCCACAAGTAAAATCTAGCAACAAGAGCAAGAAAGATTCTTCTTATAGTAGTAACAATAATCGTGCTAAATCCAATATTGTTGCTTATAGTAGTTCTCTTGATACCACTAATGATTCTCTTAGCCAAGTTACACTTGAGCAAGAAAATAGCTTATTGAAGGGAATTATAGAAAAAGGTGTTTAAAAGAGCCTTGCCGGAAGTAAGCAATTTGAGGAAATTGTACACAAGCAAGGAAGCCACCGGAAGAATCAAGGTGTTGGTTTTGATAGAAAGTTCAATGCCAATGGAGTTGAGTGGGAAGAAGATCAATACCCCAAGATGATGTTTGCTCATCAACAAGAGAAGTATAACCCTACTTCTTTCAAGGGAACACACGCTCAAGATGATCTTCCACCACAAGACCACAAGCTAAAAGGCAAGGACAAGCTTCAAGAGGAGATTGATGTATTTGAAGAAGCTCCTAAGGCCTTGGTCAAGTGGGTTCCCAAGACTACATCAAGTTCTACTTCATCAAGTACTACTACAACTCCAAGAATTCCCATCAAGTTGATGTGGGTCCCAAAGAAGAAGAACTAGAGAGTTCTTGAGGGTGACTCCGCCAACATACTTAACTCATATTCATTTTGGCAAGGACAAGTGCAATCAACTTCCATATCTTGCACTAGTTCAAGGAGTCACAAACCCTCTTCTTGGTAAGTCAAGGGACAAGGTAACCAAATGCTTCCATGGACATCATCATATGTGTACTTCACTCTATGTCTATCGATATCCTTGTTTGTTCCTTGTGGGACTAACCCATGTAGGTATTGAAAGTGCAACTCACTTCAATGGATTTCTCCAAATGATCTACATCAACATTGAGCATCCACATCTTCAACATCTACATGAAGTCATCATCAACAAAACCCAAGGTTAGTTCATCCCTCTAAGGGGGGATATCACATCTAGGGGGAGCTTTGCTCTGAGAATTGAGCTAAAGTAACTCTAGTGGTGTGAACACAACAATGCTTTATGTAAAAGCGATAACCCCACTTGTGCTTAAACCATGAGTATGACCTATGATCAAATGTTCTCATTTGACTCCTAAGTCAATATACTCATATATAGATGACCTAGCCATCGCCAATTGGTTGATTGATGCTAGAGTGTTTGTGCATGCTTTGCCACATATTTCATTTGCTATCTTATTGTGTGAGCATGTTGGTTGCATAATTTTCTCCATTCGAGGACATTCATTTGTTGCTTTGATTGTTTGTTTTTTTCTTTTTTCCAAATGGATAGACAAGAATGCCTAAGTACTTCCTCTAGCTATCTATGCTTTTCTCATCTCAAACTTTGTTCATGCTACATCACAAAGCTTGAACAAGTCGAATTCGGACCCTCCGGGTGAGAGCACTCGGAGCCACCAGTCCGTCAAGGTCTTAAACTTCCAAAACCTCTTAATGCATCTCAGTCAGACCAACTCATCCACTTGGTCTCACCGAATTCATTTAGTTGATCTAGGTTTTCACCTCGGTGCAACCAATTTGAACAATTTGGTCACACCGAGTTACAGTAATAGCTATCAGTTTTGCATCTCGGTGCCACCGAGTCGTTCCACTCGGTCACACCGATAGTGACAGGGTAAATATACCGCGGGTTGAAATTTTGGAAATGCCTCCAAACCACTCATCCACACCTCCCAGCTTTGCCACCCCCTTGGTCTCCGGATCGTCTCCGTCGTCGCCAGTGTCCTCCTGCCACAGGTCTCCATCGCCGTCAACGGAAACCTCACCGCCGCTATCGCTGTAGCAAGTTCGTCGCCAAGTTAGGGTACGGACTCCATCTCTTTGTGCGTTCCTTTTTACGATTCTTGCACAAATATCATTGCCATTATTCTCACCATGAATGAGATCAATCTATCCACTGAAATGTTCTATTAGAATAGATTTGATGCAAAAACTTAGGGTTAGGTTTCCGCCAAACTCATCTCGGACCGACTGATCTGAGGATCTCGGTCTCACTGATTTGGATCAGGCCATTGCACAAGTACAACTCGGTCTGAGTGAAGCATACTAATCGGTGTGACGGAAATCACTCACTGTGAAACCCTAGCATCTCGGAGTCACCGAACTGCATTTCGGTCTGACCAAAATTGCAAGTTTAGATTCTGTAGCTGCTTCGGTGTCACCTAGTTTGTCATATCGGTAGCTCCGAAATGCTTTCTGCAGAAAACTAAAGTTAAGTTTTTGTCTCAATTTTTTAAATAGCTATGTTTTGTGATGCTTATCCACTCTACCTATTGTTGGGAAACGTAGAATGCAATTTCAAAAAATTTCCTATGCTCACGCAAGATCTATCTAGGAGATGCATAGCAACAAGGGGGACACTGTGTCTACGTACCCTCGTAGGCCATAAGTGGAAGCGTTTGACAATACAGTTGATATAGTCGAACTTCTTCTAGCTCCGACCGATCAAGTACCGAACGTACGGCACCTTCGAGTTCTGCACACGTTCATCTCGGTGACGTCCCTCACCTTCTTGATCCAGCCAGACATCGAGGTAGTAGATGAGTTCCATCAGCACGACGGCATGGTGTCGGTGATGGTGAAATGATCCTCGCAGGGCTTCGCCTAAGCACTATGAAAATATGACTGGGGTCTAAACGGTGGAGGGGGCGCCGCACACTGCTAGGCAATTATCTAGGGTGTTCTAGGGGTGCCCCCCACATATATATAGGGGGGATGGGGAGGGGAGAGGCCAGGAGGCACCCCAAGTAGGACCGAATCCTACTTGGGCTCCTCCCAAGCCGCGCCCCCTGCCATATATATCGGAGGGGGAAGGAAAGAGGGAGGAGGGGGCAGGAAGGGGGAATAATCCTATTCCCATTCTTTCCTTTCCTCCTTCCCCTTTCCTTCTCCACCTTGGCCGGCCCATATGGCCAGGGGCGCACCAGCCCCTTGTGGCTGGTGCATTTCCCCTCTTGGCCCATAAGGCCCGTATCTTTTGCCTGGGGTGCCCGGAACCCCTTCCGGTGACCCGATATGTATGATGTAACCTTCGGAACACTTTTGGTGTCCGAATACTATCTTCCTATATATCAATCTTTACCTCTCGACCATTTCGAGACTCCTCACCATGTCTGTGATCTCATCCGGGACTCCGAACAACATTCGGTCACCAAATCACATAACTCATATAATATAATATGACTCTATGTGAATGCCTCCGGCGGTGTACCGGGATATGCAATGAATCAAGAGCGACATGTATGAAAGAATTACAAAGGTGGCTTTGCCACAAATACGATGTCAACTACATGATCATGCAAAGCAATATGACAATGATGGAGCGTGTCATAATAAACGGAATGGTGGAAAGTTGCATGGCGATATATCTCGGAATGGCTATGGAAATTCCATAATAGGTAGGTATGGTGGCTGTTTTGAGGAAGATATAAGGAGGTTTATGTGTGATAGAGCGTATCGTATCACGGGGTTTGGATGCACCGGCGAAGTTTGCACCAACTGTCAAGGTGAGAAAGGGCAATGCACGGTACCGTAGACGCTAGCAAATTGCGGAAGGGTAAGAGTGCGTATAATCCATGGACTCACATTAGTCATAAAGAACTCATATACTTATTGCAAAAGTTTATTAGCCCTCGAAGCAAAGTACTACTACACATGCTCCTAGGGAAGGGTTGGTAGGAGTTAACCATCATACGATCCCGACCTCCACTCATAAGGAAGGCAATCAAAGAACACCCCATGCTTCAAATTTGTCACACAACGTTCACCATACGTGCATGCTACGGGACTTGCCAACTTTAACACAAGTATTTCTCAATTTCATAATTACCCAACTAGCATGACTCTAACATTACCACCTTTATATCTCAAAACAATTATCAAGTATCAAATTTGTCATAGTGTTTAATGCACTCCATATGAAAGTTATCGGGGGTTGGGTGCGACATATGCCAAAGGATGGCTTATCATGGTGGGAGCGAGTAGAACGTCCCTGGTTCCCGGAAACGGGATGAGGCGTAGACACGAACGCCGGCGAACATTACCCAGGTTCGGGGCTCTCCTAGGAGATAACACCCCTAGTCCTACTCTGCGGGGTCTCTGCATGATCACTAAAGGCACAAGTGATACAAGTTGCTCCTTGAGCTGTGTGCTAGAGGAAGGAGAAAGCAAGGCTAGCTCTCTCCTGCCCTAGGTTTGTGGCTAGGTCTAATGGAGTTGGAACCCTTTGCAAGGGTGCCCTAGGGGTTTATATAGGCCTACCCCCCAGGGGTACAATGGTAATCTGGCCGGCTACTGGGCCCGGCAGTCAGCGTCTCCGGCCTCCGGCTTCTCTGCCGGCTGCTGGGGCCCGCCGCCTGGTGGGCCCCGCCGACCGGTCTAGTATGGAGCCGACAGGCCGTCCCCGCCGCTGACGGGTCTGGTTGGTGGCTGGTTACTGTAGCCGTGCCGCTAATGACACTGGCTTGGTCATCTCAGTGTGGCTATAGTATCTGCCGCCTGGTGGGAGATCACTGTAGCCACACCTGTTCTCATCAGGTTAATGGTGCACGGGCTTCGAGGGAGGGGATGGGCGCTTGCTAGAGGCCTGCCGTCCTTCGGTCCGTCTGGTTCAGCGTGCGTCGTCTTCTGGGATGACACTGTCTAGTAGGGGCCGCCGCCTGCGGGCCGTACCGACAGGCTGTCGTGGGGAGCAGGGCTCCGCCTTCTCAGAATGATGTCAGGGGAGAGTGGCAACAGTGCCACACCGTGTGGAGATCTCCGCCCGTATGGGACACTATGGCCACGCCGCCCCCAGGATCTGGGGGTGTGGGCTTCACTGTTACCATGCCCCTGTCTCATCCTTTTGACAGGGGCACAGACTCTGAGGGTGCGCGGCGGCCGCCTGCTAGACGCCGTCTCCCATAGAGGCCAGCCGGCTGGAGACGGACGCTCGTGATTCCGTCTGTTGGTGGTTGGTCGCCCTCTGGTAGCCAGCCGTTGGACAAGCCGGTCCTTTGAGGGCGGAGCTTCGGCCTGGGGCGCAGCAAGGCGGACCTGGCCCAAGGTCTTGATAAATATAGGGAGTCGGGTGAGCCTACCCGTGGCCCATTACTCCGACAGTAGTCCCCGAAGCCGGTGAGGCGTTGTGGTCGAGGGGCCGTGAAGTCTCAACGACTTCCCCCTCACCGTGCTTCGGGAGAGCGTCGATCCGTCTTGTGGCTAACCGACTGCTGAAGCCGGCCTCGCCCAGGCGGAGCTATTTGGTCGATTTTGAACTCCAAGGCGGGAAACAGGTGGCGTTCCTGCTAAGCTTCCTGGGCTGCCGCCCGCCATAGGCGCCACGCTTATCGCTTCGCCGCCAGCCAGCCAGCACACCCCACGCCCCGATGGGACGTGAGAGTGGGCCGGCTGCCATACCGCGCGGCAACCGGGCTAATCTGCTGTCGAGGGCGTATTTCCACTTCCGCTCGTGGCGCGGCAAATGCGCAGATAATGGGGACGGGGTCGTGGCCGCAGTTAATCCCACGACCCACGCCCCACCCCCTCGGCTTCGTAGCCCGAGGGCTATAAGTAGGGGGATGGGAGGGGTGCGGCAAAGCTTGCTCGCCCCCTACCACTCTTCTTCTTCCTCTGCTCTCTCCTCCACCGCCATTGCTGCTGCTCAGCGCTGCCGTGGGGCTGCCGCCATCATTCGTCGCTGACGCACCCCTCCTCCTCACGCGGCCAGCCAAAAGCCATGGCGCGCGAGAAGGGCGGCGACTGGGATGGGTCGACAGTGATCGAGGATCACAACTCCTTCCTCCGCGACACGCGTCGGATGCCCAACGCGGCATTCATCAAGGCACGGGTGCCATCGGAGGAGGAGATCTCGCCGGCGCCGTGGGGAAACGAGCGGGTCGTGTTCTGCTCGCACTTCCTCTGTGGCTTCGGCCTTCTGGTGAGCGGCTTCCGCCACTCTTTTCTCGACTTCAACAACCTCCAACCTCATCACCTCACGCCCAACGCCGTGTCCCTACTCTCCGCCGTTGTCACGGCGTGCGAGGGCTACATTGGCATTCTCCCCACACTCGAGCTGTGGGGAGTGTTCTTCTACGGGAAGCTCGGCACCTCCGCCAGGGAGACGGCGGCCGAGTGCGGCGGTTTCGTCGCCGTGTGCCGCCCGGCGAAGCGGAACGCCTTTCCCGTCATCAAGCTGGCGCAGTCCATGAAGATGTGGCAGCAGTCCTATTTCTACATCGAGAACGTAGATCTGGCTGCCAACTTCGTCAACCTGCCGGCCTACGAGTCCGGGCCTCCCACCAGACTCCGGCCTAACTGGGGCTACAAGCCGAAGCCGGTGACGCTAGACGCAGCGGCCGCCATCGGCCGACTCCGGGTGCTCCAGGAGTCGGAGGGCCTCATGGCCCCCGACCTCCTGATCGCCTTCGTCGAGCGTCGGGTTCTCCTGCTCCAAAGCTGCCCACATCCAATCTTCCGGATGAGCGGGCACCATGACCCCAGCTGGCTGTGCACGAAGCAGATGCCGACTGCCGAGGTCGCACGAATGGTGAATGAGATCTCCGACCTCAGGGTGTCGGAGGCAGACTGGCGGTATGGGAAGCGGCCGTACTCGCGCGACGATCCGCCGCCTGCCGTAAGTTTCTTCATCTTGTCCTTCTGATCTGTTTTTCTAGTCTTGTTCTTGTCGTGATGTGACTCCCTTCTGGAGTGTAGATTTATATGTCCGCGTCGACGGCCTCCCTCCTGGGGCCGGGCGATGACTACCTGCTGGACAGGGCGATGAGCGACTTGGACGACCCCGACTTGGGGGCGGCCGCCCTGGCAGATGATGGAACAGGCGGCGGCGGCAGAACGGGCGTCTCCGAGGAAGGCGACGGCGTGGGGACTTGACCCGACGACAACGACAATGAAGATGAACCGCACCCCACCCGGAGCTCTGCCAATACCGGCGCAGGCCCCTCTTCTGGGACGCCCGCCCGTGGCAGCAAGCGCAAGCGAAAGCAGGGCACTACCCTGTTTGGCAGCGCCCTGAAGAAGCCCAAGAACCCGGCCGCGGCGACTAGGCAGAAAGAAGCCGCAGCCAAGGTGGCCAAGTATCAGAGGCAGCCGAAGGTGCCCATCATGGTGTCAGCGTAAGTATCCTTTCTATGTTTTCTATCTTCTTGCCAATCTGGTCTGAGAGCTTTCCTGACTTGTCTTCTTATTTAAGGGCCCCACTGACCCTTGAGAAGTCGAGCGCCGCCTCGGTCCTTAGGTCGGCGGCGACCTCCTCCACCAACCGGCGAATTGACCCGGCCGCCGACCTCCGGGAGGCGATAGAGCGGAACGCGCGGGAGGCGCGGGAGGAAGAGGCCGACTGTCTGGCCAAGGAGCAGGCAGACAAGGCCGCCGCGTCTGCTGAGAGGGCGCTGGCGCGGGCGGAGGCCGGAGCCGCAGAGAAGGAGCGGCTCGTGGAGGCCGCACGCCGCCAAGAGCGCTGCTCGTGACGCCCCTGAACACCGTGCCGCTTCCGCCTGAGTTCGTGGCGACGGCCGGAGGAGCCTCCGACGATCACCCGATCCGGGAGCGGGAGGGCGGCGTCGTGGCTATGCCGAGCGTCTTTATGCCACCACCACCACCGCCAGCCAGCGGGACGCAGGACGAGCAGCCGGCCGCACCATCGGTGCCACCGGCTGGGGAAACGGTGGTGGCGGACCTGATTCCTGAGGTCCGCATACCCGCACGCCGCCGCCTTGAGAAGGCGGCCTCAGTGCCGCGGCCGCAGGAGGTCTGCGCCACGAGCTCATCGGTCCCTGACACCGAGGCGACCAGCACCGCGCCTGCAGGCTGAATACACGGAGGCGGGACGGGCGCCTTGAACCAGACGTCCCTTGACATCCAGGCCAAGCTCCGGGCCGAAGCCAAAGCCCTCAGGCGCTGCAACGAGGCCTTCCAGGAGTCGTGGGCAGCCATCCACGTAAGTTTTCCTTACTTTCCTTTTCCTTAATCTTCTTGTTTTCTTCGTGGGGGTGCGCTAACGCACCCACTGGGTGTAGTCCCCAAGTTTCGGGCCGGCTGCTGAGCAGGCGGTCCGGAACTTTAACTTGTATATGTCAAATGTTGACTTGTCTGATATTTCATCTGTAGGACTATCATAATCTCCGCGCCGTCTCCTTCAACTCCAGGGTTCGGGAGCTGGAGACGCAGACCGCCCATCTGGCCGAGAGCCGGAGTAAGCTTTATCTTCCTTTCTTCGCGGGGGCGCGCCGGCGCACCCGCGGGCTGTAGTCCCCGAGGTTCGGGCCGACTGCTGAGCAGCCGGGCCGAATCTCCTCAGTGTTTCTTTCTTCATTAACTACTTCTCTGCGGGGGTGCGATGGCGCACCCGTAGGCTGTAGTCCCCGTGGTTCGGGCCGACAGCTGAGCAGTCGGGCCGAATCTCCTTAATGTTTCTTTCTTTGTGTATTTGACTGACGCTCTTTTCTTCTTTCCATTTTTCAGAGGCCAACGCCGCCTTGCAGCAGCAGCTGGGCGAGGCCAACACCACTCTGCGTGGCAAGGAGGCGTAATGCAGTAAGCTGACCGAGGAGCGGGACTGGCTTATCGTCAAGCTTGCCGAGCAGACGAAGGCTCTCAAGACAGCCCAGCAGGATGCAAAGGCAAAGGAGGCCAATCTCCTGGCCGAGTTTGAAACCGAGCGCGCCGCCTGGGCCGACAAGGAGGTGCAGATGACGGCCTGCTTCAGCAGCATCAAGGACCTGGTCGACGGTGAGTTTCATTCTTCTTGTTCGTCGTCTTGAGCTGCCGGCCTCTTCTAAGCCGACTGCTTGTTTCTGACTTTGTTTTTCCTTGCTTTCTGCCCAAACAGATTTCTTCCCGGGTCACTCCGTTGCCGCGAGCCAAGCCATCGAGGCCCAGCGCGAGGAGCTGAGGGCGAAAGGTGTGCAGATCGGGGCTGACGCCCCCCGGACCCTGAATGAGCAAATCCTCAGCATCCAGGCCCGTCTTCGACCCGCCCATCAAGTGTTGCACCGTCTTCAGTGCGTCGGGGCCCAGGCGATTTCCGCCCTCTGGCCAGGCCTGCCGGCTCCACGCACCCCAAGCCGGACCGCCAACTGCTGGAGGTGGCGGCCGGCCGCCTGGAGGCCTGGAAGGGCTATGCAGCCCGACGAGGAGCGCGCCGCACCCTTGAGTTTGTCAAGGCGTGGTATCTTGGGCTAGAATTAGCCCAGCTGGCCACGTTCCGGCTGGAAGCATAGGAGGAGATGGCAGTGGTGGAGGCCGACCTTGTCAACAGGGCGACAGCGATCGCTGACTTCATCGACACCAGCACCTTCGTTTCGGAGGTGGTCGAGGAAGGCGGCGAAGCCCCGCAAGAGTGGCTCGGGCTTAACCTAGAGGACAACAAGGACTCAACCGAAGTCATCGACTCCAGTGATGAAGGCGAGGAGGGGGAGGAGGAGGAGGATGAGGAGGAGGAGGAGGAGGAGGAGGAGGAGGAGGAGGACAGCGACATCGACATGCCGGAGGCTGGTGCGGATGATCACCCCCACCCTAACCGGGCCTCGAGCAACGACCCGCGCTCCAAAGCGCCGACTACTACTGAAGGCGGCTAGGTGGTGACCGACCAGCCGCCCGTGCCTCCGACAGACGCCACCGACTCCATCGTCCAGCCCTCCGCCACCCCGACTGGCCTCGCCGACTCCAGCGTCCAGCCGGAGCCGCCTGTCGCGCCAATCGGCGCAGCTGACTCCGTCGTCCAGCCGGAGCCGCTTGTCGCGCCAATCGGCCCAGCTGACTCCGTCGTCCAATCAGAGCCGCCTGCTGCACCAACTAGCACCATCGACCCCAGCATCCAGCCGGAGCAGTCTGCTGCGCCAACCGACACTGCCGATCCCAGCGCCCAGCCGGAATCCTCCGCCGCTCCTTAGGAATTTTATCTTTTTTTTTCCTGCTTGCTAGTCTGAACACTTTTGTTAAACTCGCACAATTCCACCAGCGGGGTGTATCTAAAACTTTGCTGAATGTCGGCCGATCGGCCTTTATCTATGTAATATTTCTATCGCAATTTTATGCTTTGTTCTGCCGATCTCTAGCCTTCCTTGCATGAACTCTTTGCTTTTTTCCTTTGTCGCCCTCCCTTAGCTATCCTCTTGCCCGCCAAGTAGCCGCTTTGTGGACTGCGGCTGGTTTGAGTACTTAGCTTTTTTGCGGGAGGGTAAGTACTTAGCCATTTGGAGGTTTTGCAAGGGAGGCAGAGGCCGGCCGACCGGCTGCTCGGTAGCTGGCCAGGCAAGGATGGTGCCGACCTTGGTTATATGTGCTTTTTCCTTAACCATTTTTCATGTGGGCACTGTCTTACCGCTTCTGCCCGCCATGCAGCCACTCTGCGAACTGTGTATTCTGACAGAAGAAGTTTTAGGTACATACACATTACTTGTCCGGCTGCGGGAGGCGGCATATAGTAGAGGGCGGCAAACCTCCGGGCCGACTGGTCGACCCGGTGCCAGGCGGAAATCATAAAACAGAGACATACTCATGGGCATAATACTTATCATATAGATAACAGGAGGGCAGTCCCCGAGTCCGTCTTGGGGGACCCGGAGTCTTTGTATATAATACAAAGGGTAGCGTGATACATACTGCTTTCAACTGTAAAATCTCCGGAGGAGGTTTGCATTCCACGGCGTCGATCATCTCTCTAGCACGCTCTGGGCTTCTGGGCGTCGATCAGATAGTAGGAGTCGTTTCCGAACACCTTGCTGATGATGAAGGGGCCTTCCCAAGACGCTGAGAGCTTGTGCTGGCCGGCTGTTCGCTGGATCAGCTGGAGCACAAGGTCTCCCTCTCGGAAGGATCTTGGCTTCAACTTGCGGTTGTAGTATCAGCGCAGACTCTCCTGGTAGATGGCGGACCAGCTGAGTGCCAACAGCCGGCCTTCTTCCAGTAGGTCGATGCCGTCTTCTCGTGCCTCCTTGGCGTCCGCCTCGGTGTAGATGGTGACTCGCGGGGAGTCGAACTCTATGTCCGTCGAGATGACGGCTAGAATACCGTAGACGAGGAAGAAAGGCGTGAAGCCGGTCGACTTGTTCGGAGTTGTGCGCAGGCTCCAGAGGACGGCCGGCATCTCGTTGAGCCAGCAGCCGGCCGAATGCTCAAGAGGCTCGACCAGTCGGGGCTTGATGCCGGACAAGATGAGGCTGTTTACTCGCTCAACCTGGCCGTTTGACTGCGGATGGGCAATGGACGCTAAGTCCAGTCGGATGCCCTGCGTCGCGCCGAAATGAGCCAAGGCTCCTTTGGCAAAGTTTGTACCATTGTCGGTGATGATGCTATGTGGTATGCCGTACCGAGTGGTGATGTCGGCGATGAAGGTCACGGCAGTCGGCCCATTCAGTTTCTTGATTGGTCTGGCCTCTATCCACTTGGTGAACTTGTCCACATCGACAAGAAGATGAGTCATGCCGCCACGGGCTGTCTTGAATGGCCCCACCATCTCCAAACCCCAAACAGCAAATGGCCAAGCAATCGGAATGGTCTTGAGCGCAGAAGCTGGCAAATGAGGCTTGGAGCGGAATCTTTGGCACCCTTGGCACTTATGGACCAACTCTTTGGCCTCTTCAAGAGCAGTCGACCAAAAGAATCCATGGCGAAAAGCTTTGGCCACGAGTGCTCTCGAGGCCGCGTGGTGGCCACATTCACCCTGGTGAATATCTCTGAGGATTGCTTGGCCCTGGTCCGGCTCCACACAGCGCTGGTACACACCAGTGACACTCCGCCAAACCAGCTCTTTGTTGACTATGGTGTATGCCGCCGCCTGTCGTTGTACTTGTCGGGCCAGGGACTCATCGGCTGGGAGCTCTTTGTTTACCAGGAATTTGAGGATGGGTTGAGCCCATGATGGTGCTGCTATTTCTCCGACTGCTATGACAGAAACTTGTACGAGGGTGGTTGTGTTGGGAGGCAGCGGGTTGGAGTCGGCTGCCGCCTTGCTGTCTTGAAGAAGTCCCTGCCGATCGCATGCACTTCGGCCGGCTCGAATTCTCGGCCGGTGTGCGACGGCTGCAGTCCCCGGGCCGCCTGCCGAAGTCCCTGTGCCGGCTTCTGGTATCCTCAAGTCGGATCCGGCTACTTCAGGAGACGCCGGCTGGTATCGCTTATCGGGTGGAGCCGATCCGTGCCAAAGCATCTGCTTGCTCATTGTCATTTTTTGGCACGTGAAGGAACTCGCACTCGTCAAAGCATCCAATGAGCTGTTGTACGAGGAAGCGGTAGCTCGCCATATTTGCGTCCTTGGCACCCCAGTCGCCTGATGACTGCTGGACCACCAAGTCGGAGTCACCATAGCACAGAATCCGGCGAATGTCAAGTGCCTTGGCAAGCCGGAGTCCGTGTATGAGTGCCTCATATTCTGCTACGTTGTTGGAGCCGACAAAATGGACTTGCAACACATATTTGAGCTTGTCGCCATTGGGAGAGGTGAGGACGATGCCGGCTCCCAGACCGGTGCGCATCTTCGATCCATCAAAATGCATCCGCCAATGGGTGGAGTCTATTGCTGGCGGTAGGCACTGGGTCTCGGCCCAGTCGACGAGGAAGTCGGCCCACACTTGTGACTTGATGGCGGTGCAAGGCTGGTAGTAGATGGTGTAAGGGGCCAGATCGATGGCCCACTTGGCCACACGGCCAGAAGCATCCCGGCTTCCCCGGATCTCGGCAAGCGGAGCCGTGCAGATGACGGTTATTGGGTGCTCTTGAAAGTAAGCCTTCAGCTTCTTGGCAGCAAAGTGCACGCCATAGCACATCTTCTGATAATGCGGGTAGTTTTGCTTGGAGGCGGACAGTACTTCACTCAAGTAATACAACGGTCTCTAGACCGGCAGTGCTCTGCCCTCCTCCTTGCGCTCTACCACAATGACTGTGCTGACAACCCGACTGGTGGCAGCAATGTAGAGGAGCATGGGCTCCTTCTCGGTCGGGGCTGCCAGGACAGGCGGGGTGCCAACATCTTCTTGAGCTAGGAGAAGGCTTCGTCCGCCTTGTCGTTCCACTCGAAAAAAGTGGTCTTCTTCATAAGTTGGTACAGAGGGAGGGCCTTCTCGCCCAGACGACTGATGAAACGGCTAATTCATGCCAGGCAGTTGGTGAACTTCTGCACATCCAGCCGTCGGGTGGGCACCTCCATCTTCTCAATGGCCTTGATCTTTACCGGGTTGCACTCTATGTCGCGCTCTGATACCAGAAAGCCAAGGAGCTGGCTGGCTGGTACTCCAAAGACACATTTCTCCGGGTTGATCTTGATCTGGAATCGGCGCAAATTCTCAAAAGTCTCCTTGAGGTCTTCTAGCAGCATGCCACGCTTCTCCGTCTTCACCACCACATCATCCACATAGACATGGGCATTCCTGCCGAGTTGCTTGAGGAGACACTTCTGCATGCAACGCTGAAACGTGGCGCCGGCGTTTCTCAAGCCGAACGTCATGGTCAAGTAGCAGAAGGCTCCGAATGGCGTGATGAAGGCGGTCTTCAGCCTGTCGGCCGGGTTCAGCTTTATCTGGTGATACCCTGAGTATGCATCCAGAAAACTCAACAGCTCGCATTCGGCTGTGGAGTCTATCACTTGATCAATCCTTGGTAGAGCAAAGGGATCTTTGGGGCAGGCTTTGTTGAGGCTAGTATAGTCAATGCACATGCGCCACTGCTTGTTTTTCTTCGACACTAGGACTGGGTTGGCCAGCCACTCTGGAAAGAACACTTCCATGATGAATACGACTGCTAGAAGCCGGGCTATCTCTTCTCCGACAACTCTTCTCTTCTCTTCCGACAGGCGGCACAAGGGCTGCCTGACCAGCTTGGCGTCAGGTCGGACATGTAACTTGTGCTCGGCTAAATCCGTCGGAACACCCGGCATGTCTTTGGGAGACCATGCGAAGATGTCACGATTCTCACGGAGGAAATCGATGAGCTCGCTCTCCTATTTGCTATCAAGGTTTGCACCTAAGACAGCATGCCTCTCCGGGTGCTCTGGGTCCAAGGGTATCTTCTTTGTTTCCTTGGCCGGCATGAACGAGCCCTCAACCTCCGACTCCTAGGGGATGGGTGACATTTCCGGCTTCTTGCCTGCCAATGCCACCACCCGGTCAAGGGGTCACTTCTCAGCTGCAATCATGAGGGACTCGGCCAGCCGGTTGCTATCTGCGGTGCAAGCGACCGACTTCTTGTAGTCTCCGACTATACGGTCAGGATTCCCTTGGTACTCGGCATCTTCATCTTGAGGTAAGCATAGTGGGGGGCCGCCATGAACTTGGCCAAAGCTGGTCGGCCAAGGAGTGCATGGTAGGGGCGCTCAAGGTCCACCACTTCGAACCAAACTGGCTCACGGCGGAAATGATTCTTGTCTCCGAAGAGAACATCAATCTGGGTCTTGCCGATTGGTGAGCAGGAAAGGCCAGGGACTATACCATGGAATACAGTCCGACTAGGGATGAGCTGCTTCTACTTGACTCCCAATTTCTCCATCGTGTCACGGTACAGGATATTGATGTTGTTGCCGCCATCTATCAAGACTCTGGAGAAACGTGCTGCCCGCCTCTCCGTTGCAAGGGTAGCTTCTAGGACTAGGGCGTATGAACCAGGGGAAGGCATCACTTCTGGGTGGTCGGCCCTGCTCCTACTGATAGGCTTTTCGGACCAATGCATGAACTCTGGAGTGTTGGAGGCCACTTCTTGCACTTCCTGTTGTTGTTGTCGTCTGCTGCGTCTGTCATCTGCCACGCTGGTAAAGACAACATAGGCTCCGTGTTCCTCCGGGTATTCGTCTTGTATGGCGCCGACTGGTCAGGCCACCGGCTGCTGGAGCTGAGGAGGCGGTGGTCCGGCAGGCGGAGGAGGCAGGAGTCCATCTCCCTTGGCGATTCTGGCGAGCCAGTGACACTTCTGAGTGGTGTGGTTGGATGGCTTTGCGCCGCTATGGAATTTGCAGGGTGCATCTAAAGTTTGCTCGTAAGAGAAAGCAGGCAACCAATTGGACTTGCTGCCCTTCTGTCGCTTGGGTGTCGGCTGCCCCGCCGGCTGCTGATCCTCGATCATTGCCACCTGCCGGCTGGTGGAAGCCGGCTGGGTGGCCTTCCGCTTGTTGTCACCTGGTTGCTGTCGCCGACTGGTGTCACCAGCCGGAGTCCGAGGGGCCTGAGGTGCCACCTTGCCGGATGCATCAACTAGGATTTCCGCCTTCATGGAGGAGTCGGCCGTGGCATGCTTGTCGGCGATGATGAGCAGCTCATCGAGCGTCTCGGGCTCGTCGTAGAGGAGTCGATGCTTGAGGAGGGTGCCTTCTCGACACCCGGCGGTGAAGTACTCGATTGCCTGCACCTCGTGCACGCTTTCGCAGGAGTTGCGCAGCTCGGTCCAGCACGTGAGCTAGTCGCGAGTCGACTCTGTGGGCCCTTGGACGCACGAGGAGAGATGTCGGGGCTTGGGAGCTTGCTTGTAGGTGCTAGTGAAGTTGCGGATGAAGGCCTCGGTGAAATCAACATAGCTGTTGATGCTGCGGGGCTTCAGGCTGTTGAGCCACGTTCGGGTAGTGCCCTGGAGCATGAGTCGGACGTACTTCACGGCAACACGCTTGTTGCCGTTTGCTATGCTGACGGCTGTCCAATAGTCGACCAGCCAATCCTCCGGCTTCACGGAGCCCGTGTACTTGGGCGTGTCCCGAGGGAGGGTGAACCCTTTGGGAAAGTGCTCATCCCGGATTCGTGGGCCGAAACAGGGCGGGCCCATCGCGTCTTCTTCTTCTAGCGCCAGGGATCGGTTGAGGCGGTCGATCCGATGGCGGGCATCATTCTCTCCGACTCCCTCTCGGCGGCCAAGGCGGTCACCGAGTGTCGGGTGCGTGACAGGCGGCGGAGTGGGATATCTTGCTCCGCGAGGAGGAGGAGGCGGAGGATCGCCTCGACGCTCCACCGCTCGAGGGCACCCATCTTTGTCACGCTCGATGGAAAGGTCAGTCTGGCTCCGGTTGGTCCGGCTCGTTGCCTTGTTTTCCACGGGCGCCACCAGTCGGTGTCTGGGATGTCGCGCCGTGTTCTTGGCGAAGGGGCGGCTCTTCATTCCCCAGGGCGGGCTCTTCAGAGTTGCAGACGGCTTCGTGCAACGCGGCAGCAGCGTCGAGGAGCTGCTAGACTCGCTCCGTCATGTGGCGACACTCGTCGCCCTCGTATTTGTCCAGCTCGTCCGTCACCGCCTGGGCGGCCCGGATATTCTCTACAGGCATAGCATAGATGGGGCGCTCTGCCCCGAACATGCTGGCGATGGTCCCGCCACACTGCCGGACAGGGACAATGCGGCTAGGCCCCCCAGGAGCCGGCGTACCGCCGACCGCTCTGTCCATCTCATGCCGATAGGCGTCCGAGAGGTGCCGCATGCTGGCAAGCCGGCCAGCGCTCTCGAGAAGCTGGACGTGGCGTGCCTCTAGCATCTCAGCATCTGCGTCTTCTAGGATGGGCGCCGTCAAGTACCACATCGCTGCATCGAGCGGGTCTCGAGCTTCTCCGTTCGAGCGCTCGCCACTGTTAATGATGAGCACCTCTGTGACGATGCTCCCGCCACTGTGCTCGCGAGGAGGCGGCTCGTCGTAGATCACCATGTTGGTGGGGAACGCGTCAAGCGACGCCGTGTCGGAGTCGACGATCATCGGGTCAGTGGAGCCAACAGACTCCAGGTCCATAGCAGGCTCGCTGGTGACGTGAAGCTGGTCGAGGAGGCCAACGAGGCGGCTCTCAGGGCAGCCGGTGCCTGCGTCGGAGGCCGGCTCGTCGAAGATGTGAATCTCGCCAACGAGGTCGGCGAGGCAGCTCGCCGCGCAGGCGATCTCCGCGCCATGCAGGGCGTCGAGGCTGACGCCGTCGGGCGTGCTGGGCTGGCTTCTCGCCGCCAGAAGGAACAGGGTTCCGCCCGCAGCAGAGTCTCCAGAGACGGTGCACCTCGCCCCACGGTGGGTGCCAAATGTCGGGGGTTGGGTGCGACATATGCCAAAGGATGGCTTATCATGGTGGGAGTGAGTAGAACGTCCCCGGTGCCCGGAAGCGGGATGAGGCGTAGACACAAACGCCGGCGAACTTTACCCAGGTTCGGGGCTCTCCTAGGAGATAAAACCCCTAGTCCTGCTCTGCGGGGTCTCCACATGATCACTAAAGGCACAAGTGATACAAGTTGCTCCTTAAGCTGTGTGCTAGAGGAAGGAGAAAGCAAGGCTAGCTCTCTCCTGCCCTAAGTTTGTGGCTAGGTCTAATGGAGTTGGAACCCTTTGCATGGGTGCCCAGGGGGGTTTATATAGGCCTACACTCCAGGGGTACAATGGTAATCTGGCCGGCTGCTGGGCCCGGCTGTCAGCGTGTCCGGCCTCCGGCTTCTCTGCCGGCTGCTGGGGCCCACCGCCTGGTGGTCCCTGCCGACCGGTCTAGTACGGAGCTGACAGGCCGTCCCCACCGCTGGCGGGTCTGGTTGGTGGCTGGTTACTATAACTGTGCCGCTAATGACGCTGGCTTGGTCATCTTAGTGTGGCTACTATCCCTGCCGCCTGGTGGGAGATTACTGTAGCCACACCTGGTCTCATCAGGTTAATGGTGCACGGGCTCCGAGGGAGGGGACGGCCGCCTGCTAGAGGCCGGCCCTCCTTCGGTCCGTCTGGTTCGGCGTGCGCCGTCTTCTGGGATGACACTGCCTGGTAGGGCCCGACGCCTGCGGTCCGTACCGACAGGCCGTCGTGGGGAGCAGGGCTCCGCCTTCTCAGAATGATGTCGGGGGAGAGTGGCAACAGTGCCACACCGTGCGGAGATCTCCGCCCGTACGGGACACTGTAGCCACGCCGCCCCCAGGATCTGGGGGTGTGGGCTTCACTTGCTGCCACGCCTGCCTCGCCCTTTTGACAGGGGCACAGACTCTGAGGGTGCACGGCGGCCGCCTGCTAGACGCCGTCTCCCATAGAGGCCGGCCGGCTGGAGAGGGCCGCTCATGATTCCGTCTGTTGGAGGTTGGTCGCCCTCTAGCAGCTGGCCGTTGGACAAACCGGCCCTCAGAGGGCGGAGCTTCGGCCTGGGGCGCAGCAAGGCGGAGCCGGCCCAAGGTCTTGATAAATTTAGGGAGTCGGTTGAGCCTACCCATGGCCCATTACTCCGAAAAAAGTTATTAGTTTACCCAACTTCGATGCCCATCATATTAGGAGTAATTTTATAACCAAAGCAAATTACCCTATTGTTCTAAAAGACTCTCAAAATAATATAAGAGAACCACTAGAGCAAATGACAAACTACTCCAAAAGATATAGGTGAAGATCAATGAGTAGTCGGATAATTATGCAACTATGTGAAGACTCTCTAACACTTAAGAATTTCAGATCTAGGGGTATTATTCAAACAGCAAGCAAAAAAAAAAATGACGCTCCAAGCAAAACACATATCATGTGGTGAATAAAAATATAGCTCCAAGTAAAGTTATCAATGAACGAAGACGAAAGAGGGGATGCCTTTCGGGGCATTCCCAAGCTTAGGCTCTTGGTGTTCCTTGAAAATTACCTTTTGGTGCCTTGGGCATCCCCAAGAATAGGCTCTTGCCACTCCTTATTCCATAGTCCATCGAATCTTTACCCAAAACTTGAAAACTTCACAACACAAAACTCAACAGAAAACTCAGAAGTCTGCTAGTATAAGAAAATAAAACCACCACTTAGGTACTGTTGTGAACTCATTATAAATTCATATTGGTGTAATATCTACTGTATTGCAACTTCTCTATGGTTTATACCCTCCGATACTACTCATAGATTCATCAAGATAAGCAAACAACACATAGAAAACAGAATGTGTCAAAAACGAATAGTCTGTAGTAATCTGTATCATTCGGATACTTCTGTAACTCCAAAAATTCAGAAATAAATTGGTGGACGTGTGGAATTTGTCTATTAATCATATTCATAATCAACCTAAAATCACTCTCTAGTAAAAAATGGAAGCTAATCTCGTGAGTGCAAAAGTTTCTGTTCTTTACAGCAAGATCGCAAAGACTTCACCCAAGTCTTCCCAAAGGTGCTACTTGGCACAAACACCAATTAAAACATAAAACCACATCTAAACAGAGGCTAGATGAATTATTTATTACTAAACAGGAGCAAAAAGCACAGAACAAAAATAAAATTGGGTTGCCTCCCAACAACCGCTATTGTCTAACGCCCCTTGCTAGGTGTTAGTGTCAAAACCGGCGGATCTCGGGTAGGGGGTCCCGAACTGTGCGTCTAGGCGGGTGGTAACAGGAGACAAGGGACACGATGTTTTACCCAGGTTCGGGCCCTCTTGATGGAGGTAACACCCTACATCCTCCTTGATTAATATTGATGATATGGGTAGTACAAGAGTGGATCTACCACGAGATCAAGGAGGCTAAATCCTAAAGCTAGCCTATGGTATGATTGCTGTAATGTATGTTGTGTCCTACGGACTAAAGCCCTCCGGTTTATATAGACACCGGAGAAGGCTAGGGTTACACAGAGTCGGTTACAATGGTAGGAGATCTACATATCCGTATCGCCAAGCTTGCCTTCCACGCCAAGGAAAGTCCCATCCGGACACGGGAAGGAGTCTTCAATCTTGTATCTTCGTAGTCTTGGAGTCCGGCGGACGATGATAGTCCGGCTGTCCGGACACCCCTAGTCCAGGACTACCTCAGTAGCCCCTGAACCAGGCTTCAATGACGATAAGTCCGGCGCACATAATGTTCGGCATTGCAAGGAGGGTTCCTCCTTTGAATAATCCAGAGAAGATCATGAACACCAGGATAGTGTCCGGCTCTGCAAAATAAATTCCACATTCCACCGTAGAGAGAATAAAATGTCCACAAGTCCAATCTGCTGATGTATTTTGCGGCATGTCGTCACGCCACTACCAAGCCTTTACTTGAATCGTTTTTTATTATACCACCTCATCACGTTCAGCGAAGCGGTTTCCTTGGCACGTCTTGTCGAAGCAGAGATCATGTTCCCATTATTCTGGGATTCTCATCAATACGAGCGTGGGTAACCCAACCGTGCCCGTCGCCACGCCTCCTCTATCGAAGGTGAATCCCGAACGGTCACAGAGACAGCTCTTTGTATTTTCCCCCTTTATAAGAGGACCAAGACTCGTTTCTTTTCTTCAATCTTCCATCGAATCCTCTCCTTGCTCCAAGTTCCAACACCCAGAGCCCTAGATTCGAGTGCTTCGGACCTTCAACAATGTCTGGCTCCGACCTTCAGGGTCGGTGGATGCCCTCCTCCGTCACGGAGGAGGACGTGCTAAAGCTGCGTGAGGCCAAGTACCTGTCTTACGAGATTTCGCACAGGTTGCCCGCCCAAGGGTAGGCCATACCCACTCCCGAGCCTGGTGAGTACGTCGTCTTCGCACCCCACCTCCGTCGGGGTTTAGGCTTCTCGACGGACCCCTTCGTGAGAGGGCTCATGTTCTACTACGGGATGGATTTTCACGACTTGGCTCCGGAGTCCATCCTCCATATCTCCGCATTCATTATCGTCATGAAGCCTTCCTCCGCCACCCCCACTTCGCCTGTGGCTGAAGACCTTCAATGTGGATCCGAAGATGATCGGGGCGCTCAAGCGGAGTCTTGCGGGCGGCCATAAGGAGGGCCGATGCCCCGTGGCCCGAGGGCTCCTTCCAAGAGGAGCTCGGCTTGTGGCAGCAGGAGTGGTTCTATATCACCGCTCCGAAGGGCAGCAAGCAAAAGCTGCCGCCTTCATTCCGCCCGGGACCTCCACGCCGGTTGATGTCGTGGGTCAACCAAGGGCTCAATTGGGGGCCGTCCGAAGACGTGCCCTTATTGCAGGGCCGGATTCGAGACCTCCAAGCGAGGGAGATCAATCTGGTTGTGGTGATGCAGGTCATGCTAATCAGGCGTCTTCTGCCCTACAAACGCCATCCTCTCCGGTTATGGGAGTTCAATCCGGAGGGACCACAAATTCTCCAACACTTCATGGGTATGACACCCGTGGAGATGTACAAGTTGTTCTTCGGACCGCAGGTGGCGTGTCCGGAATTGACCGAGGACGCAGGCCTAAGCTGCAATCGCCCGGATACTCAGGTAAGTAGCTCAGAGTCCGGACGTTCTGTTTATTTGCTTTTCTAAAATTCGCCTCCTAACCCATTATTCTTCATCAGGAGTGGGTAGCGCGATCGAAGCTGACAAGGTGTCCGGCCCCCCTCCCAGAGACCGCACCGGATCCCGTGCTGGTCAGAATGTTGGAGGTCGCACCCGTAGAAGGGGGCGATGGGGAAAATAGAAGAGCTATTACCTCGCCCAAGGGGGCGCCTGAAGAGGGGGGGATCGAAAATCCCTCCTTCCAGGGGGAGAAGAGGACCGCCTCCGAAGATCCGGAGGCCAAAGCCCCTAAGCGGGGGAAGAAATTTTCACCGGAGGGTCCTGCACCCGGGGAGAACCCGGACGTACAATCCTTTCTAAAGGATCAGCCCTCCAGCTAGCCATGAGTAGGAAAAGGGGAGTTCATTAATAAGAAAATACCCCTATTTGTGCTTCTGTGGATAACCGAAATTTTTGCCTTACAGTTCGGATCTGCGGACTTCTCAGATGAGTTCGTCTTCGGGGGATCTTCGTCCGGAGATGATGGAGAGCAAAACTCCTCTGTCTGCTGCGCCGTCGGACAGGGCAGACGAGCCTGAAGTATCGTCGCGGAGGGTATCCCAGAGCCTGGTGGAGCCGGAGAGTTCGGCGCCGACTAGTGTCCGGCCGGGGGAGCTGAAGAATCTGCTTGAGAAGGCGTCCATCTCAGAAGATCACCGTGCTTTGATGAGTATGGTGATTGGAAGGATTTCGTCCGTCGAAAGCGGATTGCATAATGCCGTCAGGAGTTTACTGGCGGGATTTGAGGTACGCAAGAATGACGCACCTTTTTGACAGTTTTGCACATAGAAGTGCGCCCTGTAGAGATAGTAGCCCCTGAAACTCGGTAGGTTGTCGAAAGCGACAGCGTGCCGAGGATCAAAATCGCAGGTATTGAATGTCGCCCTTCCTATGCAGGTGGCGGATAGTCCTGGGGCTAGCCGGACTAGTGGAGTTGTCGAGTTAATGCGGCAACTTGATGTGGTGGATGCGGACATCGCGCTTGTCAACCGGCGACTTGACGAGTCGCAAGGTAAATGAATTCTCCGCAGTCACTTATTTAAGGGAGCCAAAGCCCGCCTCTGACAATATATATGTTGTGATATAGATGGTGCTGCTGCTGTGGAGAGCCTTCGGGCCGAGCATGCTCAAGCTAAGGAGCAAGCCCGAAGGAGTGATGCGGCTGCCTCGAGGGCGGCCGAGGAGTTGAAAGCCGAAAAGGCTGCACACTGCCTAAGCAGGGAAAAGATGGCCGAATTGGCCGTGAAATTGAATGATGCTACCGACCGCAATGAGGCTCTTGAAAAGGAGCGCCTGTCGGAGCGAGAAGACCTGGGGAAGGCCACTACCGAGGCCAAGGATGCCCGTTCTGCAATGCGGGCTATGAAGGAGGAGCTGCGCCAAGCCGGAGATATTGTGGCTGGCAGGCCTTTTCTGCTGCATCGCTGGTTTACGGATCCAAAGTATGCCCAACTTGGCCAGCTGTGGGGTCCGGAGGATCCATATATGGACTTAGCGGCAAGTGCGGCGGATGCCGTTGTGCACTTCCGGAGTCAGGAGGATAACAAGATGGAAGAGCTATTTTGGTCTCAGTTCCATAGTCCGGGTCGTTCACTTCCGTTGACCGATCGGTTGGCCGAATGGGCTGAGCTGAACAGGTTGTCCGGACTTGTCATGACTGATATCATGGCTCATGTCTGGCCAGAGAGGCCCAAGGCGACGAGCTATTTTGGCTATTTGCAGCAATTTCTTGGAGCGGTGCCGCATATCAAGGAGATGAAGCGGTCGGCCTGCATAGAAGGCGCGCGGATGGCCCTTGCCCGTGTGAAGAAACATTGGACAGAGATGGATGCCACCGCTATTGCAGCCCAGGGTTCGGACGAAAGCCGGTTACCCGCCGAGCACTATTTTGGGGAAGTTATGCGTGGCGCTCGTGTAATAGAGTCGCAGTGCTCGAAAAATGTCACGTTTAAATGAACATTTTATCTTGTAAAACAATGATTATGATGTAACCGCTTTTTATACTTGTGCGTTCCAAGTATTAAAATATCTCCTATGCGGCCGTTTATGTATACATTTGTATAACCCGAAGATGGCAGTCTTGACTTCAGCCCCACGCACAAGGTGCGGGGTGTTTGCAAAAAATAGCGAGTTTTCACACTTAATCCGACGTCTCGGTCCTGTTAAGGAGGTGGTAGCGTAGAAAACGAGGCAATCCGGACTATGATGATTTATCACTTTCACTTAGCCATTGGAGTTCGAGGGTGGGGCTACGATATAGCCCCTGGGGGCACCGCGCTTCTCCGGATTCGGGGCGCGTGTGTGCCTGATCGGGAAACGGTCCTTCGTCAAAGCGGGGAATTCTAAACATTCCGGTAGTCGATCGAGTGGTTGACCAGTCTCTCATTGTATCATGACGATCGGTTTTCAGCTTTCATCGAGGTGCTTGCCCAATTAAACTGGGGCACAATCGCAGTAGTTCTCTTGGTGCAGCGTTAGCCAATGATACGGAACGTAAGGCAGCAAAACACAGGAGCCGGGCAAACCCAACATTTGACCAAAGACATGATTCGGAGCTGATGCATATAAGGCCTAACTCGAGACGCCGAACACTCCCTAAGGTGTTCGGTCTTTATAATAATGGGCAGAACAGTGCCCTAAGCCCTTAGTGTCCAGGTACGGGCATGGTCCTCTGACGCGGCCGATGCCAAAACGTCAGGCTCCACTTTGGTTATAATAAGAAACCAAGGGATTATGACAACAAGAGACAGCAAAAAAGGTTTACGCAAGGTCTTAATCTGAAAAGAATCCTTGCGAGGGGTCCCTACTGCACGTCTGCGCCTTTATCTCCGTTGTGCCGTTATCCTGGATGGGTGTGCGTGTTGTTCATCTGTAAAAAGAGAGGAACTTAGTTTGGAAGGCAATTGTGCGAAAAATATATACGAAGGAAGAAATATAAATAAGTAAAGCGGAGTCTGTATGAGCTCGCTGTTGCTTGTGCGCGCAGCCCCTTGTGAAGGGATGTGCGGCTAGGGAGCCCTAGCTTATTTATGCGGACTCATCGACCGTGTCCGGGTCTTTAAATGACCAAGATCTGAAATGATGCCACGTGGACCGGCATCTTAAGTGTAAGAGACGCGTAATGTGGTATGGCGTTGAAGCGGACAAAAGCTTCTTGTCCCAAGAGTGCTTGATAGCTACGTTTAAATGGGACGATATGAAAGATTAGTTTTTCGTCGGAAGTTGTTCGTGATCCGAACACAACTTCTAGTAATAAGGAGCCTGTGCACTTGGCGTAAGGGCTCAAGCGCCACTCCTTTAAAGGAAGTGCGGCTGTGTCGAGTTTTAGTAAGGTCTATCCCCAACTTGCGGATTGTGTTTGGATACAAAGCAGGTTTAAGTCATCGCCTCCGTCCATCAGGACTTGTGTAAATTGCAGTCCGTCGATTATAGGATCCAATATCAGGGCAGTCCATCCTGCATTTCGAACGCTTCTGGAATAATCCAGGTGGTCGAAAGTGATTGGTTTTGATGTCCAATCTCTATGTTCTGCTGGACCCATTTTAACAGGTGCCGCACTGTTTTTCCGTATTATCACATGAAGTGAATTCACTGCTTTGACATCTTTTGGGAAAGTCTTTTGTTTTCTGGTGCTCTGCTGGTGGGGTTATCATCATCTCCGCTTGATGCGTCGAGCCCCTTGTGTTCGGCGTTTAATCGGCCGGACTGTTTGAAAACCCAACAATCTCGGTGGGTGTGGTTTGCAGGCCTTCCGGGGGTACTGTGGATTTGACATATCCGACCCAAAATCTTGTTTAAGTTGGATAGCTCATCGCTGTTGTCCTTAAGAGGCAGTGTTTTGTTGTTTGGCCGCGAGCTTTTGAATCTGGCGTTGACCGCCGTGCTCTTTGGGCTTTTCTCTTTATTCCGGCGTTGGCCTTTTCTGCGCCGTGATTTCCCATTTCCATCTCTGATCTCGGATGTACTTGGGTCGCTAGTGCTACATCTTGCTAGCCAGCTATCCTCTCCCACACAAAAGCGGGTCATGAGGCTTGTTAGCGCGGACATTGTCCTCGGCTTCTCTTGGCCGAGGTGTCTGGCGAGCCATTCGTCTCGGACATTGTGTTTAAAAGCTGCTAAGGCTTCGGTGTCCGGACAGTCGACTATTTGGTTCTTTTTGGTGAGGAACCTGTTCCAGAATTTGCACGCTGACTCTCCGGGCTGTTGAGTTATATGACTTAGATCATCTGCATCCGGAGGGCGGACATAAGTTTCTTGAAAGTTTGCTCTAAACGCGTCCTCGAGCTCTTCCCAACTTCCAACAGTGTTTTCTGGGAGGCTTTTGAGCCAATGACGGGCTGGCCCTTTGAGCTTGAGGGGGGGGGTATTTTATGGCGTGGAGATCATCTCCTCTAGCCATGTGTATGTGTAGTATATAATCTTCTATATAGACTCCAGGGTCTGTTGTTTCGTCGTAGGCCTCTATGTTTATGGGTTTAAATCCTGCTGGGAATTCATGATCCAGCACCTCATTGGTGAAACATAGTGGGTGTGCGGCGCCCCTGTATTTGGGTGTACCGCTGTCTTCAGACACTTGGCGTGTTGCATTGCTTCCTGGGGCCCTCTTCTTTGGCCCGTAAATGGACCTGGCTGGGCCATCTGTCTTTCCAGGGTCATTAGTCGGGTTATGTGCGGCGCCGCTTTCAGATTTTGGCCTATCATCTGGCCGTCTATCCAACCAGGCAGCCTCTTTGTTTTTTTACTGTGGGGGCTCTATGGCCTCCTCGTTAAATTCTGGTAGCAGCTTGTGCTTCGGGTAGCTCTTTGATTGATGGCCATTGCCGTATTTGTCTGCGGTCTTGAGCACTTTGCTCCACCTCATTCTGAGTGTATCTTCCGCTATTTTGAGCTTCCGTTTTTCCTTTTTCAAACTTCTTGCGGTGGCGACGAGTCTTTTCCGAAGGTTTTTATTCTCCGGTGGAGTGTCCGGCGTGAGGTTGTCTGGGCTGTTATTTTTGCCGGGCCTGGACTGATTATCTGACTCGTCCTGTTCGGATGGTTGCTTGTCGGCGTGTTCGTCGTCCACTGGTTTGCCCTGCTGCATTGCTGGGTCATTAGGAGCGCTATTGTTGTCGAGGCGGGATTTAGGGCGGCGTCTGCTTCGCCGTTTTGGTTGTTTGTCGGCGGGATTATCTTCTGCCGCGCCCCGTTGGTCCTCGTTATCGCTTCCTTTTGGGGTATCCACCATGTATACATCGTATGACGAGGTGGTCTTCCCGTGCCCTTTAGGCGCTTGTTCTTGTTCATCTCCGGCATCGTCGTCCATACCGTCGATGTCTTCGGAGTCATAGTTTAGCATGTCGGTTAAATCGTCGACAGTGGCTACAAAGTGGGTGGTGGGTGGGCTTTGAGTTTCTTCAAGAATCCCAACCATCCTGGCCGTAGTCCGGCCAGGTCTCTCCGGATAGCGAGAGGTGCTTTAACGAATTTAGGATGTCGCCCAAGGGCGAGTGTTGGAAGATTTCCGCGGCAGTGACTTCCATAACCGGCGTCCGATCGGGTTTGATTGGCAGGGGCGCGGGCGGTTCGGAGTCCGGCAGGGAGTCCGGCACCTCAGAGTCACGAGCTTCGCAAGGGATAGGGTTAGTGTTCGGCTCCATCGCCGTGGAAGTTGAAGCCCCCGAGGCGGTGTCCAACCACCAGTCCTCGATCTGGGCGATCGGCTCCGGACTAAGGACCGGAGCGGATTCTTGCGCGGCCACCAAGGCGCTATTCGGCGGCAGAGCTAGATCATGCCCATCGTAACAGTGCGGCACGCTTGGCTGTGGCTCGAGCCCGTCGAAGATCAAGTCCCCGCGGATGTCGGCCATGAAGTTTAGGCTCAACCGACTGACGGCCAGGGCGTAGCTTCGATCTGCTCCAGATGGCCAAGTGAATTAGCCCGCAGTGTGAAGCCGCCGAATACGAAGATCTGTCCGGAGAGAAAAGTCTCACCCTGGACAGCATTGTTGATTGAAGAAGCCATCGAGCCTATCGGTGACGACACAGAAGAACTCTCAATGAAAGCACCAATGCCGGTGTCAAAACCGGCGGATCTCGGGTAGGGGGTCCCGAACTGTGCGTCTAGACAGATGGTAACAGGAGACAAGGGACACGATGTTTTACCCAGGTTTGGGCCCTCTTGATGGAGGTAAAACCCTACGTCCTGCTTGATTAATATTGATGATATGGGTAGTACAAGAGTGGATCTACCACGAGATCAAGGAGGCTAAACCCTAAAGCTAGCCTATGGTATGATTGTTGTAATGTATGTTGTGTCCTACGGACTAAAGCCCTCCGGTTTATATAGACACCGGAGAAGGCTAGGGTTACACAGAGTCGGTTACAATGGTAGGAGATCTACACATCCGTATCGCCAAGCTTGCCTTCCACGCCAAGGAAAGTCCCATCCGGACACGGGACGGAGTCTTAAATCTTGTATCTTCGTAGTCTTGGAGTCCGGCGGACGATGATAGTCCGGCTGTCCGGACACCCCCTAGTCCAGGACTCCCTCACTAGGCATGATGATTTCAATGATGCTCACATAAAAGATAAGAATTGAAGCATAAAGAGAGCATCATGAAGAATATGACTAGCACATTTATGTCTAACCCACTTCCTATGCATAGGGATTTGTGAGCAAACAACTTATGGGAACAATAAGCAACTAGCATAGGAAGGCAAAACAAGCATAACTTTAAAACTTTAAGCACATAGAGAGGAAACTTGATATTATTGCAATTCCTACAAGCATATATTACTCCCTCATAATAATTTTCAGTAGCATCATGAATGAATTCAACAATATAACCATCACATAAAGCATTCTTTTCATGATCTACAAGCATAGAATTTTTATTACTCTCCACATAAGGTAATTTCTTCTCATGAATAATAGTGGGAGCAAACTCAACAAAATAACTATCATGTGAGGCATAATCCAATTGAAAATTAAAATCATGATGACAAGTTTCATGGTTATCATTATTCTCTATAGCATACGTGCCATCACAGTAATCATCATAAATAGGAGGCATGCTTTTATCATAATAAATTTGCTCATCAAAACTTGGGGGACTAAACATATCATCTTCATCAAACATAGCATCCCCAAGCTTGTGGCTTTGCATATCATTAGCATCATGGGTATTCAAAGAATTCATGCTAACAACATTGCAATCATGTTCATCCTTCACATATTTTATGCCAAGCATTCTATGTAATTCTTCTTATAGCACTTGAGCACAATTTTCCTTCCCAACATTTTCACGAAAGACATTAAAAAGATGAAGCATATGTGGCAACCTTAATTCCATTTTTGTAGTTTTCTTTTATAGAATAAACTAGTGATAAAACAAGAAACAAAAAGATTCGATTGCAAGATCTAAAGATATACCTTCAAGCACTCACCTCCTCGGCAACGGCGCCAGAAAAGAGCTTGATGTCTACTACGCAACCTTCTCCTTGTCGACATTGTGAGGCCTCCAAGTGCAGAGGTTTGTAGGATAGTAGAGAATTTCCCTCAAGTGGATGACCTAAGGTTTATCAATCCGTGGGAGGCGTAGGATGTAGATGGTCTCTCTCAAACAACCCTGCAACCAAATAACAAAGAGTCACTTGTGTCCCCAACACACCCAATACAATGTTAAATTGTATAGGTGCACTAGTTCGGCGAAGAGATGGTGATACAAGTGCAATATGGATGGTAGATATAGGTTTTCGTAATCTGAAAATATAAAAACAGCAAGGTAACCAATGATAAAAGTGAGCGTAAACAGTATTTCAATGCTAGGAAACAAGGCCTAAGGTTCATACTTTCACTAGTGCAAGTTCTCTCAACAATAATAACATAACTGGATCATATAACTATCCCTCAACATGCAACAAAGAGTCACTCCAAAGTTACTAATAGCGGAGAACAAACAAAGAGATTGTTGTAGGGTACGAAACCACCTCAAAGTTATCCTTTCCGATCGATCTATTCAAGAGTCCGTAGTAAAATAACACAAAGCTATTCTTTCCTTTCGATCTATCATAGAGTTTGTACTAGAATAACACCTTGAGACACAAATCAACCAAAACCCTAATGTCACCTAGATACTCCAATGTCATCTCAATTATCCATGGGCATGATTATATGATATGCATCACACAATCTCAGATTCATCTATTCAACCAACACAAAGTACTTCAAAGAGTGCCCCAAAGTTTCTACCGGAGAGTCAAGACGAAAACGTGTGCCAACCCCTATGCATAAGTTCACAAGGTCACTGAACCCGCAAGTTGATCACCAAAACATACATCAAGTAGATCACGTGAATATCCCATTGTCACCACAGATAAGCACATGCAAGACATACATCAAGTGTTCTCAAATACTTAAAGACTCAATCTGATAAGATAACTTCAAGGGGAAAACTCAATCCATTATAAGAGAGTAGAGGGGGAGAAATAACATAAGATCCAACTATAATAGCAAAGCTCGCAATACATCAAGATCGCGCCAAATCAAGAACACAAGAGAGAGAGAGAGAGAGAGAGATCAAACACATAGCTACTGGTACATATCCCCAGCCCCGAGGGTGAACTACTCCCTCCTCGTCATGGAGAGCGCCAAGATGATGAAGATGGGCACCGGTGAGGGATCCCCCCTCCGGCAGGGTGCCAGAACAGGGTCCCGAGAGGTTTTTGGTGGCTACAGACGCTTGCGGCGGCAAAACTCCCGATCTATTGTGCTCCTGGATGTTTTCGGGGTATATGGGTATACATAGGCGGAAGAAGTAGGTCGGTGGAGCTGCGAGGGGCCCACGAGGGTGGGGGCGTGCCCAGGGGGGCAGGCGCGCCTCCCTGCCTCATGGTCTCCTCGCTTGTTTCTTGACGTCCACTGCAATTTTTCTGGATCACGTTTGTTCCAAAAATAACTATCTCGAAGGTTTCATTCCGTTTGGACTCCGTTTGATATTGCTTTTCTGCGAAACACTGAAATAGGCAAAAAAACAGCAATTTGCACTGGGCCTCTGGTAAATCCCATTAAAAATAATATAAAAGTGCATAGTAAATCCCATTAAACATTCAAAATAGATAATATAATAGCGTGGAACAATAAAAAAATATTAGATACGTTGGAGACGTATCAGGTACCTCCCTGCTAAATTTATGTCAAGGCACACATCAGGTCTGGTACACAACATAGCATACATGATAGAACCTATGGCTGAATCATTGGGAATGACTTACATTTTATCTTCTCCAGTAGTCGGCCTTTGAGTCTGACCCAACTTCACACCTTGTAGCACAGGCAAGAACCCTTTCTTTGACTGGCCCATTTTGAACTTGTTCAAAACTTTATCAAGGTATGTGCTTTGTGAAAGTCCTATTAAGTGTCTTGATCTATCTCTATATATCTTGATGCCTAATATATAAGCAGCTTCACCAAGGTCTTTCATTGAAAAACTCTTATTCAAGTATCCTTATATGCTATCCAGAAATTCTATATCATTTCCAATCAATAATATGTCATCTACATATAATATCAGAAATGCTACAGAGCTCCCACTCACTTTCTTGTAAATACAGGCTTCACCGAAAGTCTGTATAAAACCACATGCTTTGATCACCTCATCAAAGAGTATATTCCAACTCTGAGGTTCTTGCACCAGTCCATAGATGGATCGCTGGAGCTTGCACACTTTGGTAGCACCTTTAGGATCGGCAAAACCTTCTGGTTGCATCATATACAACTCTTCTTTAAGCAATCCATTAAGGAATCAGTTCTGACATCCATTTGTCAGATTTCATAATCATAAAATGCGGCCATTGCTAACATGATTCGGATGGACTTAAGCATCACTACGGGTGAGAAAGTCTCATCGTTGTCAATCCCTTGAACTTGTCGATAACCTTTTGCGACAAGTCGAGCTTTGTAGAAAGTAACATTACCATCAGTGTCAGTCTTCTTCTTGAAGATCCATTTATTCTCTATGGCTTGCCGATCATCGGGCAAATCCACCAAAGTCCACACTTTGTTCTCATACGTGGATCCTATCTCAGATTTCATGGCCTCAAGCCATCTATCGAAATTTGGGCTCATCATAGCTTCTTCATAGTTTGTAGGTTCGCCTTGGTCTAGTAACATGACTTCCAGGACAGGATTACCATACCACTCTGGTGCGGATCGTGCTCTGGTTGACCTACAAGGTTCAGCAGTAACTTGATCTAAAGTTTCCTGATCATTATCATTAGCTTCCTCTCTAGTTGGTGTAGGCATCACGGGAACGGTTTTCTGTGTTGTGCTACTTGTTGTGGAACGTAGTAATTTCAAAAAAATTCCTACGCACACGCAAGCTCATGGTGATGGCATAGCAACGAGAGGGGAGAGTGTTGTCTACGTACCCTCGTAGACTGTTAAGCGGAAGCGTTATGACAACGCGGTTGATGTAGTCGTACGTCTTCACTATCCGACCGATCCAAGCACCGAACGTACAGCACCTCCGTGTTCAGCACACGTTCAGCTCGATGACGTTCCCCGGGCTCCAATCCAGCAAAGCGTCGGGGATGAGTTCCGTCAGCACGATGGCGTGATGACGATGATGATGTTCTACCGGCGCAGGGCTTCGCCTAAACTCCGCGACGATATGACCGAGATGGAATATGGTGGAGGGGGGCACCGCACACGGCTAAGGAACGATCCGTAGATCAACTTGTGTGTTTCCAGGGTGCCCCCCGCCCCCATATATAAAGGAGCAAGGGGGGAGGCCCGCCGGCCCTTGTGGGCGCGCCAAGGAGGAGGAGTCCTCCTCCTAGTAGGAGTAGGACTCCCCATTTCCTAGTCCAATTCAGACCAGAGGGAGAGGGGGCGCGCGGCCCACCCTGGCCGCCCCTCTCTCTTTCCACTAAGGCCCATGTGGCCCATTAACTCTCCCGGGGGGTTCCGGTAACCCTCCGGCACTCCGATTTTCTCCGAAATCACCCGGAACACTTCCGGTGTCCGAATATAGTCGTCCAATATGTCAATCTTTATGTCTCGACCATTTCGAGACTGCTTGTCATGTCCGTGATCACATCCGGGACTCCGAACAAACTTCGGTACATCAAAATTTATAAACTTATAATAAAACTGTCATCGTAACGTTAAGCGTGCAGACCCTACGGGTTCGAGAACTATGTAGACATGACCTAGAACTATTCTCGGTCAATAACCAATAGTGGAACCTGGATGTTCATATTGGTTCCTATATATTCTACGAAGATCTTTATCGGTCAAACCGCATAACAACATACGTTGTTCCCTTTGTCATCGGTATGTTACTTGCTCGAGATTCGATCGTCGGTATCCAATACCTAGTTCAAACTCGTTACCATCAAGTCTCATTACTCGTTCCGTAATCCATCATTTCGTAACTCATTAGTTACAATGCTTGCAAGGCTTAAGTGATGAGTATTACCGAGAGGGCCCAGAGATACCTCTCCGACAATCGGAGTGACAAAACCTAATCTTGAATTATGCCAACTCAACATGTACCTTTGGAGACACCTGTAGAGCACCTTTATAATCACCCAGTTACGTTGTGACGTTTGGTAGCACACAAAGTGTTCTTCCGGTAAACGGGAGTTACACAATCTCATAGTTGTAGGAACTTTGTATAAGTCATGAAGAAAGCAATAGCAACATACTAAACGATCAAGTGCTAAGCTAACGGAATGGGTCAAGTCAATCACATCATTCTCCTAATGATGTGATCCCATTAATCAAATGTCAACACATGCCTATGGTTAGGAAACATAACCATCTTTGATCAATGAGCTAGTCAAGTAGAGGCATACTAGTGACACTATGTTTGTCTATGTATTCACACATGTATCATGTTTCCGGTTAATACAATTCTAGCATGAATAATAAACATTTATCATGATATGAGGAAATAAATAATAACTTTATTATTGCCACTAGGGCATATTTCCTTCACTACTTTCAAATTCGAGAGAAGGTACAGTTACCTCATCAAGTTCTACTTTCCTCCCACTCACTTCTTTCAACAGAAATTCCTTCTCTAGAAAGGACCCATTCTTAGGAACAAAGATTTTGCCTTCGGAACTGTGGTAGAAGGTGTACCCAATAGTTTCCTTAGGGTATCCGATGAAGACACACTTATCCAATTTAGGTTCGAGCTTATCAGGCTGAAGCCTTTTGACATCAGCGTCGCATCCCAAAACTTTAAGAAATGACAGCTTAGGTTTCTTGCCAAACCACAGTTCATACAGTGTCGTCTCAACGGATTTAGACGGTGCCCTATTTAACATGAATGTAGCTGTGTCTAATACATAACCCCAAAATGATAGTGGTAAATCGGTAAGAGACATCATAGAATACACCATATCTAATAAAGTATGGTTACAACGTTCGGACACCCGATTACACTGTGGTGCTCCAAGTGACGTGAGTTGTGAAACAATTCCACATTGTTTTAAATGAAGGACAAACTCGTAACTCGAATATTCGCCTCTGTGATCAGATCGTAGAAACTTTATTTTCTAGTTACGATGATTCTCCACTTCATTCTAAAATTCTTTGAACTTTTCAAATGTTTCAGACTTGTGTTTCATCAAGTACTTGATATGCCCATATCTGCTGAAATCATATGTGAAGGTCAGAAAATAACGATACGCGCCACATGCAACACTCATCTGACCGCATACATAGGTATGTTTAATTTCCAATAAGTCATTAGCTCGCTCCATTGTTCCGGAGAACAGAGTTTTAGTCATCTTGCCCATGAGGCATGGTTCACTAGTATCAAATGATTCATAATCAAGTGATTTCAAAAGTCCATCTGCATGGAGTTTCTTCATGCACTTTACACCAATATGACATAAACGGCAGTGCCACAAATATGTTGCACTATCATTATCAACTTTGCATATTTTGGCATCAATATTATGGATATATGTATTGCTACGTCTTGAGCTTGCGTTGGTTTTCCTTGAAGAGGAAAGGTTGATGCAGCAATAGTAGCGTAAGTATTTCCCTCGGTTTTTGAGAACCAAGGTATCAATCCAGTAGGAGGCTCCTCAAAAGTCCCACGCACCTACACAAACAAACAAAGAACTCGCAACCAACGCAATAAAGGGGTTGTCAATCCCTTCACGGCCACTTGCAAAAGTGAGATCTAATAGATATAGTGTGATAAGATAAATATATTTTTGGTATTTTACAATATAGATGCAAAAGGTAAAGATGCAAATAAAAGTAGATTGGAAGCAAATATGATAAGAGATAGACCCGAGGGCCATAGGTTTCACTAGTGGCTTCTCTCAAGATAGCATAAGTATTACGGTGGGTGAACAAATTACTGTCGAGCAATTGATATAAAAGCGAATAATTATGATATTATCTAGGCATGATCATGTATATAGGCATCACGTCCGCAACAAGTAGACCGACTCCTGCCTGCATCTACTACTATTACTCCACACATCGACCGACTCCTGCATGCATCTAGAGTATTAAGTTCATAAGAACAGAGTAATGCCTTAAGCAAGATGACATGATGTAGAGGGATAAACTCATGCAATATGATATAAAACCCATCTTTTTATCCTCGATGGCAACAATACAATACGTGCCTTGCAACCCTTTCTGTCATTGGGTAAGGACACCGCAAGATTGAACCCAAAGCTAAGCACTTCTCCCATTGCAAGAAAGATCAATCTAGTAGGCCAAACCAAACTGATAATTCGAAGAGACTTGCAAAGATAACTCAATCATACATAAAAGAATTCAGAGGAGATTCAATATTTCTCATAGATAAACTTGATCATAAACCCACAATTCATCGGATCTCGACAAACACACCGCAAAAGGAGTTTACATCGAATAGATCTCCGCAAGAGAGGGGGAGAACATTGTATTGATATCCAAAAAGAGAGAAGAAGCCATCTAGCTAATAACTATGGACCCGAAGGTCTGTGGTAAACTACTCACAACTCATCGGAGGGGCTATGGTGTTGATGTACAAGCCCTCCGTCGTCGATTCCCCCTCCGGCAGAGCGCCGACGAAGGCTCCAAGATGGGATCTCGCGGATACAAAAGGTTACAGCGGTGGAAATTGTGTTTCGTTGGCTCTCTGGATGTTTTCGGGGTACGTAGGCTTATATAGGAGGAAGAAGTACGTCGGTGGCCGCCCGTGGGGCCCACGAGACAGGGGGCGCGCCCTATCCTCTCGTGGCCGCCTTGGCTGCTTCTTGACTTGCACTCCAAGTCCTCTGGATCACTCTCGTTCCAAAAATCACGCTGCCGAAGGTTTCATTCTGTTTGGACTCCATTTGATATTCCTTTTCTTCGAAATACTGAAAGAGGCAACAAAGCAGCAATACGGGTTGGGCCTCCGGTTAGTAGGTTAGTCCCAAAAATGATATAAATGTGTAAAATAAAGCCCATAAACATCCAAAAGGGGTAATATAATAGCATGAAACAATCAAAAATTATAGATACGATGGAGACGTATCAAGCATCCCCAAGCTTAATTCCTACTCGCCCTCGAGTAGGTAAATGATAAAAACAGAATTTTTGATGTGGAATGCTACCTAGCATAATTCTCAATGTAATTTTATTTATTGTGGCATGAATGTTCAGATCCAAATGATACAAAATAAAAGTTCATATAACATGAAAATGGTGATACTTCAAGCATACTAATCAAAGTAATCATGTCTTCTCAAAATAACATGGCCAAAGAAAGTTATCCCTACAAAATCATGTAGTCTGGCTGTTGCTCTATCTT
Source organism: Aegilops speltoides (assembly GCA_021437245.1). Lineage (NCBI taxonomy): Eukaryota > Viridiplantae > Streptophyta > Magnoliopsida > Poales > Poaceae > Aegilops > Aegilops speltoides. Next base: position 105,389,093 of record CM038147.1, read on the forward strand.
CATCACACAAAGTATTTAATCATGCACAACCCCGATGACAAGCCAAGTAATTGTTTCATACTTTAATAATCTCAAACTCTTTCAACTTTCATGCAATACATGAGCGTGAGCCACGGACATAGCACTATATGTGGAATAGAATGGTGGTTGTGGAGAAGACAAAAAGGAGAAGATAGTCTCACATCAACTAGGCGTATCAACGGGCTATGGAGATGCCCATTAATAGATATCAATGTGAGTGAGTAGGGATTTCCATGCAACGGATGCACTAGAGCTATAAATATATGAAAGCTCAACAAAAGAAACTAAGTGGGTGTGCATCCAACTCGTTTGCTCACGAAGACATAGGGCATTTTGAGGAAGCCCATCATTGGAATATACAAGCCAAGTTCTATAATGAAAAATTCCCACTAGTATATGAAAGTGACAACATAGGAGACTCTCTATCATGAAGATCATGGTGCTACTTTGAAGCACAAGTGTGGAAAAAGAGATAATAGCATTGTCCCTTCTCTCTTTTTCTCTCATTTTATTTTTTTTTCTTTTTCCCCTTTTTTCTTCTTTTGCCTTTTCTCTTTTTTTTTCTTTTTGGCCTTTCTATTTTTTTTCTTTTTTTTTCTTTTTATAAAGTCCGAAGTCTCATCCCGACTTGTGGGGGAGTCATAGTCTTCATCATCCTTTCCTCACTAGGACAATGCTCTAATAATGAAGACCATCACACTTTTATGGATTTACAACTCAAGAATTACAACTCAAAGTTAACAAGATATGACTCTATATGAATGCCTCCGGCGGTGTACCGGGATATGCAATGAATCAAGAGCGACATGTATGAAAATTATGAAGGTGACCTTGCCACAAATACGATGTCAACTACATGATCATGCAAAGAGCAATATGACAAAAGTAATGCGTGTCATATGAACGGAACGGTGGAAAGCTGCATGTCAATATATCTCAGAATGGCTATGGAAATGGCATAATAGGTAGGTATGGTGGCTGTTTTAGGAAGGTATATGGTGGTTGTATGGTACCGGCGAAAGTTGCGCGGCACAAGTGAGGCTAGCAATGGTGGAAGGGTGAGGGTGCGTATAATCCATGGACTCAACATTAGTCAAAAGAACTCATATACTTGTTGCAAAAATATAGAAGTCATCAAAAACCAAAGCACTACGCGCATGCTCCTAGGGGGATAGATTGGTATGAAAAGACCATCGCTCGTCCCCTACCGCCACTCATAAGGAAGACAATCAATAAATAAAATTATGCTCCAACTTCATCACAAAGCGGTTCACCATACGTGCATGCTACGGGAATCACAACCCTCAACACAAGTATTTTTCATAATCACCTCAACTAGCATGACTTTAATATCACTACCTCCATATGTCAAAACAATTATCAAGCATCAAATTGATCATATCATCCAATTCACTTTCTATGATAGTTTTTATTATACCCAACTTGGATGCTCATCATTCTAGGACCAAATGTAACCATAGAAAATACCATGCTGTTCTAAAAGACTCTCAAAATAGTATAAGTGAAGCATGAGAGACTAGCAATTTCTTCAAAATTAAGTCACCACCGTGCTCTAAAAGATATAAGTGAAGCACTAGAGCAAAAACTATCAAGCTCAAAAGATATAAGTGAAGCACATAGAGTATTCTAGCAAATTCTAATCAAATAGGATTCTCCCAAAAGGTGTGTACAGCAAGGATGATTGTGGTAAACTAAAAAGCAAAGACTAATATAATACACGCCGCTCCAAGCAAAACACATATCATGTAGTGAATAAAAATATAGCTCCAAGTAAAGTTGCCAATGAACGAAGACGAAAGAGGGGATGCCTTCCCGGGGCATCCCCAAGCTTAGGCTTTTGGATATCCTTGAATATCTTGTGGTGCCATGGGTATCCCCAAGCTTAGGCTCTTGCCACTCCTTATTCCATAGTCCATAAAAACTTTACCCAAAACATGAAAACTTCACAACACAAAACTCAACAGGAAATCTTATAAGCTCCGTTAGTGAAAGAAAACAAAACCGCCACATAAGGTACTGTAATGAACTCATTCTTTATTTATTTTGGTGTTAAACCTACTGTACTCCAACTTCTATATGGTTTATAAACTATTTTACTAGCCATAGATGCATCAAAATAAGCAAACAACACACGAAAAACAGAATCTGTCAAAAACAGAATAGTCTGTAGCAATATGTAACTAACGCAAACTAACGGAACTCTAAAAATCCTACCAAACAAGGAAGTCCTGGACAATTTGTATATTGATCTACAGCCAAAAGAATCAACGCACAAACACGTTTCTGTGATTTAACAAAACTAATTTCGTGCGTGCAAAGTTTGTGTTTTTCAGCAGAATCAAATCAACTATCATCATAGGTTATCCTATAGGTTCTACTTGCCACAAACACTAATTAAAAGATAAAAACACATCTAAACAGAAGGTGGATGAAAAATTCATTACTAAACAGGAACAAAAACAAAAAACACAAATAAAATTGGGTTGCCTCCCAACTAGCGCTATCGTTTAACGCCCCTAGCTAGGCATAAAAGCGAAGATAGATCTAAGTAGTGCCATCTTTGGCACTTAATTCATAAGTAGCTCGCATGATAGATTCATAAGGCAATTTGATTTTCTTTCTTGGAAAGTGCTCCATGCCTTTCCTTAATGGAAATTGGAATCTAATATTCCCTTCCTTCATATCAATAATCGCGCAAATCGTTCTAAAGAAAGGTCTACCAAGAATAATAGGGCAAGAAAGATTGCGATCTATATCAAGAACGATAAAATCTACGGGCACCAAATTTCTATTTGCAACAATGGGAACATCATTGATCTTCCCATTGGCTTTTTAATGGTGAAATCCGCAAGGTGCAAATTTAAAGAGCAATCATCAAGATCATAGAAACCTAGAATATCACATAAAGTTTTTGGAATTGTGGAAACACTAGCACCCAAATTACACAAAGAAAAACACTCATGATCTTTAAGTTTAATCTTTGTAGTAGGTTCCCACTCATCATTAAGTTTTCTAGGTATAGAAACTTCCAAATTAAGTTCTTCATCAGAAGATTGCATCAAGGCATCAACGATATGTTTGGTAAAAGCTTTATTTTGACTATAAGCATGAGGAGAATTAATAACGGATTGCAACAAGGAAATACAACCTTCTAAAGAACAATTATCATAATCAAATGAAATCCGAGATAGTGGGTTCAATGCTATTTAAAGTCATGACCTCTCCAATCCCACTTTTACCAAATTTAGCATCAAGATCTAAAAACTCCGAATTATTGGGACGCCTTCTAACTAAAGTTGACTCATCTCCAGTCCCATTATTACCAAGATTCATATTGCAAAACAAAGATCTAATAGGGGACACATCAATAACTTTAAGATCTTCATCATTATTTTCATTGAACTTTTCTGGTTTGGCAGCCATCTTATTGACTAAGGTGGCTTGCTTATCAGAAATTTTGGCTATAGCATTTTCAAGACGGGCAATTTGAGAGTTCACACCATAAAATTCTTTATTCATATCATCAAGCTCTTTATTCATAAACCCCCAAAAACCTTTTTGTTCCTTAAGCTCTTTTCTGAAGAAATTATTATGCTCAAATTGCAAATACATAAAGCTTCTAATATTTGATTCAATCTCTTCCAACCATCTAAGAAGGTGGTCGGTACCCTTAGGAAAAGCCATAAGGACAAACAGGCACACAAGCAAACAGAAAAGGGCAAGCGAAAGAGAGAGGAGGAGATTGGGAAAGAGAGGGCAAATAAAACGGCAAGGGTGAAGTGGGGGAGATGAAAACGAGAGGCAAATGGCAAATAATGTAAATGCAAGGGAGATGAGTTTGTGATGGGTACTTGGTATGTCTTGACTTGAGCAAAGACCTCCCCGGCAACGGCGCCAGAAATCCTTCTTGCTACGTCTTGAGCATGCGTTGGTTTTCCTTGAAGAGGAAAGGGTGATGCAGCAATAGGAGCGTAAGTATTTCCCTTAGTTTTTGAGAACCAAGTTATCAATCCAGTAGGAGGCTCCTCAAAAGTCCCACGCACCTACACAAACAAACAAAGAACTCGCAACCAACGCAATAAAGGGGTTGTCAATCCCTTCATGGCCACTTGCGAAAGTGAGATCTAATAGAGATAGTGTGATAAGATAAATATATTTTTGGTATTTTATAATATAGATGCAAATAAAAGTAGATTGGAAGAAAATATGATAAGAGATAGACCCGGGGGCCATAGGTTTCACTAGTGGCTTCTCTCAAGATAGCATAAGTATTATGATGGGTGAACAAATTTCGATCGAGCAATTGATAGAAAAGCGAATAATTATGAGATTATCTAGGCATGATCATGTATATAGGCATCACATCCGCAACAAGTAGACCGACTCCTGCCTGCATCTACTACTATTACTCCACACATCAACCGACTCCTGCCTGCATCTAAAGTATTAAGTTCATAAGAACAGAGTAATGCCTTAAGCAGGATGACATGATGTAGAGGGATAAACTCATGCAATATGATATAAACCCCATCTTTTTATCCTCGATGGCAACAATACAATACGTGCCTCGCAACCCTTTCTGTCACTGGGTAAGGACACCGCAAGATTGAACCCAAAGCTAAGCACTTCTCCCATGGCAAGAAAGATCAATCTAGTAGGCCAAACCAAACTGATAATTCGAAGAGACTTGCAAAGATAACTCAATCATACAAAAAAGAATTCAGAGGAGATTCAAATATTTCTCATAGATAAACTTGATCATAAACCCACAATTCCTCAGATCTCGACAAACACACCCCAAAAAGAGTTTACATCGAATAGATCTCCACAAGAGAGGGGGAGAACATTGTATTGAGATCCAAAAAGAGAGAAGAAGCCATCTAGCTAATAACTATGGACCCGAAGGTTTGTGGTAAACTACTCACAACTCATCGGAGGGGCTATGGTGTTGATGTAGAAGCCCTCCATGGTCGACTCCCCCTCCGACAGAGCGCCGGCGAAGGCTCCAAGATGGGATCTCGCGGATACAGAAGGTTACGGCGGTGGAAATTGTGTTTCATTGGCTCTCTGGATGTTTTCGGGGTACGTAGGCTTATATAGGAGGAAGAAGTACGTCAGTGGCCCCCATGGGGCCCACGAGACAGGGGGCGCGCCCTATCCTCTCGTGGCCGCCTTGGCTGCTTCTTGACTTGCACTCCAAGTCCTCTGGATCACGCTCGTTCCAAAAATCACGCTGCCAAAGGTTTCATTCCGTTTGGACTCCATTTGATATTCCTTTTCTTCTAAATACTGAAAGAGGCAAAAAAGCAGCAATACGGGCTGGGCCTCCGGTTAGTAGGTTAGTCCCAAAAATGATATAAATGTGTACAATAAAGCCCATAAACATCCAAAAGGGGTAATATAATAGCATGAAACAATCAAAAATTACAGATACGTTGGAGACGTATCATGTATCACTACAATCGAGATTCAACAAGAATAGACCACTCCTCAAGGGTGCATGACCAAAAAACATATTATTCATATAAATAGAATAACCATTATTCTCTGACTTAAATGAATAACCGTCTTGCAATAAACAACATCCAGATATAATATTCATGCTCAACGCAAGCATCAAATAACAATTATTGAGGTCTAGAACTAATCCCGAAGGTAAATGTAGAGGTAGCGTGCCAACGGCGATCACATCGACCTAGAAACCATTTCTGATGTGCATCATCACCTCTTCCTTAGCCAATCTTCCTTTATTCCGCAGCTCCTGTTTTGAGTTATAAATAAGAGCAACTGAACCAGTATCAAATACCCAGGCGCTACTACGAGCATTGGTAAGGAACACATCAATAACATGTATATCAAATATACCTTTGTTTACTTTGCCATCCTTCTTATCCGCCAAGTATTTGGGGTAGTTCCGCTTCGAGTGACCACTCCCTTTGCAGTAAAAGCACTCGGTTTCAGGCTCAGGTATAGCTTTGGGCTTCTTCACGGGAGCGGCAACTTGCTTGTCGTTCTTCTGGAAGTTCCCTTTCTTTCCTTTGCCCTTTTTCCTGAAACTAGTGGTCTTCTGAACTATCAACGCCTGGAAGTATTGCGAAGAGCTCAAAAATTCTTGAAACTAGTGGTCTTCTTTGCCTTAAGCATTGCGAAGAGCTCAAGAATTGTTTTATTCACCCCTTGCATATTATAGTTCATCACGAAGCCTTTGTACGTAGCTTGGTGGCAGTGATTGAAGAACTCTGTCAAAAACACTATCAACTGGAAGATCAACTCCTAGCTGAGTCAAGTGGTTATGATACCCAGACATTCTGAGTATGTGTTCACTGACACAACTGTTCTCCTCCATCTTGTAGCTATAGAACTTGTTGGAGACTTCATATCTCTCAACCGGGGCATTTGCTTGAAATATTAACTTCAATTCCTGGAACATATCATATGCTCCATGACGTTCAAAACATCTTTGATGTCCCGGTTCTAAGCCGTAAAGCATGGCACACTGAACTATAGAGTAGTCATCATTCCATGTTTGCCAAACGTTCATAGCATCCAGATTAGCGGGAGCTAATGGGTCACCTAGCGGTTCATCAAGGATATAATTCTTCTGTGCAGCAATGAGGATAATCCTCAAGTTACGGACCCAGTCCATGTAGTTGCTACCATCATCTTTCAACTTATCTTTCTCTAGGAACGCATTAAAATTGAATGAAACGGTAGCACAGGCCATTGATCTACAACCTAGATATGCAAATACTATCAGGACTAAGTTCATGATAAAGTAAGTTCAATTAATCAAATTACTAATGAACTCCCACTTAAATAAACATCCCTCAAGTTATCTAAGTGATACATGATCCAAATCAATTAACCCATGTCTGATCATCACGTGAGATGGGGTAGTCATCAATGGTGAACATCTCTATGTTGATCATATCTACTATATGACTCACGTTCGACCTTTCGGTCTCCAATGTTCTGAGACCATGTCTGTACATGCTAGGCTCGTCAAGTTTAACCCAAGTATTCTGCATGTGCAAAACTATCTTACACCTGTTGTATGTGAATGTAGAGTCTATCACACCCGACCATCATGAGGTTCTTAGAAATGACAAACTTTAGCAATGGTGCATACTCGGGGAGAACACTTTTATCTTGAAATTTAGTGAAGGGATCATCTTATAATGCTACCGCCGTTCTAAGCAAAATAAGATGCATAAAAGATAAACATCACATGCAATCAAAATATGTGCCATGATATGGCTATCATCATCTTGGGCTTTTGATCTCCATCTCCAAAGCATCATCATGATCTCCATTGACACCGGCTCGACACCTTGATCTCCATCGTTGCATCGTGGTCGTCTCGCCAACTATTGCTTCTACAACTATTGCTAATGCATAGTGATAAAGTAAAACAATTACATGGTGTTTGCATTTCATACAATAAAGAGACAACCATAAGGCTCCTGCCGGTTGCCAATAACTTACAAAACATGATCATCTCATACAAAAACATATATCACATCATGTCTTAACCATATCAAATCACAACATGCCCTGCAAAAACAAGTTAGACATCCTCTACTTTGTTGTTGCAAGTTTGGCGTGGCTTCTATGGGCTTTTAGCAAGAACCGTTCTTACCTATAGCTAAAACCACAACGGTAATTTATCAAGTTTGCTGTTTTAACCTTCTTCAAGGACCGGCCGCAGTCAAATTCGATTCAACTAAAGTAGTTGAAATAGACCCCCGCCAGCCACCTTTATGCAAAACTAGTTGCATGTCTGTCGATGGAACCGGTCTCATGTACGTGGACATGTAAGGTTGGTCCGGGTCGCTCCATCTAACAATACCGCCGAATCAAAATAAGACGTTGGTGTTAAGCAATATGACCACCACCGCCCACAACTCTTTGTGTTCTACTCGTGCATATCATATGCGCACAGACCTAACTCTGATGCCACTGATGGGAAACGTAGCATGGAAAACAAAAAATTTCTATGCACACACACAATGATCTATCCATTGAGATGCATAGCAACGATGGGGAAGTGTGTGTCAATGTACCCTCGTAGACCTTAAGAGGAAGCGTTTCACAACACGGTTGATGTAGTCAAACTTTCTCCGCGCTCCAACATATCTAGTACCGAACGCACGACACCTCCGCGTTCTGCACACGATCAGCTCGGGGATGTCCTACGCCTTCTTGATCCAGCAAGACGGCAAGGTAGATGAGTTCCGACAGCATGACAGTGTGTTGACGGTGATGGTGATGTGATCTCCACAGGGCTTCGCCTAAGCACTACGAAAATATGGCTAAGGGAGTAAATGGTGGACGGGGGCGCCGCACACGGCTAAGACAATGTTCTGTCCTTGTGTGGCGCCCCCTCCCCACATACATATAGGTGGGAGGGGGGAGGAGGTAGCCTAGGGCAGCTAGGGAGCGCCCCAAGGAGTTGGCCGCCGGCCCTAGGGCTCCTGCCCTCCTGTGCCCCTGTTTCCTTGTATGAAGAAGGGGGAAGGAAAGAGGGGGGAGAGGGAAGGAAGCGGGAGTCCTAGTCCACACTTTCCTTTCCCGCCCCTCTTTCTTCTCCTCCTCATAGGGTCGGCCTCTATAGGGGCGCACCACCCCCTTGTTGGCTGGTGTGTTCCCTCTCTTGGCCCATAAGGTCCATATCTTGGCCGGGGTGCCCGAATCTCCTTTTCGGTGACCTGATAAGTACCCGGTACCCTCTAAAACACTTCCGGTGTCCGAATACCATCGTCCTATATATCAATCTTGACCTCTCAACCATTTCAAGACTCCTCGTCATGTCTGTGATCTCATCCAGGACTCCGAACAAAATTCGGTCACCAAATCACATAACTCATATAATACTATATCGTCAATGAACATTAAGCGTGCGGACCCTACGGGTTTGAGAACTATGTAGACATGACTGAGACACCTCTCCAATCAATAACCAATAGCAGAACCTGGATGCCCATATTGACTCCTACATATTTTACGAAGATCTTTATTGGTCGAACCGTTATGACAACATACGTAATTCCGTTTGTCCATCGGTATGTTACTTGCCCGAGATTCGATCATCGTTATCTCTATATCTAGTTCAATCTCATTACTGGCAAGTCTCTTTACTCGTTTCGTAATACATCACCTCGTGACCAACTCCTTAGTCATTTGCTTGCAAGCTTGTGATGGGTATTACCGAGAGGGCCCAGAGATACCTCTCCGATACTCGGAGTGACGAGTCCTAATCTCGATCTATGCCAACTCAACAGACACCTTTAGAGATACTTGTAGAGCATCTTTATGACCACCCAGTTACGTTGTGAAGTTTGATAGCACACAAGGTATTCCTCCGGTATCCGGGATTTGCATAATCTCATAGTCGAAGGAATATGTATTTCACATGAACAAAGCAATAGCAATAAAAACTAAACGATCATTATGCTAAGCTAACGGATGGGTCATGTCCAACACATCATTCTCCTAATGACGTGATCCCGTTATCAAATGACAACTCATGTCCATGGTTGGGAAACCTTAACCATCTTTGATCAATGAGCTAGTCTAGTAGAGGCTTACTAGGGACACGATATTTGTTTATGTATTCACACATGTATTTAAGTTTCCGATCAATACAATTCTAGCATGAATAATAAACCTTTATCATGAATAAGGAAATATAAAATAACAACTTTATTATTGCCTCCAGGGTATATTTCCTTCAATAGGGACTTGAGTATTGGATAGAATATGCAACTCAGTGAAAGTTTTGCAAGTAATGACTAACCAGGATTGTAGTCGAAGTTTTGGCAAGTCTTAGCAAGCTACTTTGCAAAGGATCCATCTCTGCTTTGGAACTTGCCTATTTCATAGTTCACAACTTTGTCTTGCATGTTTTCATCACCATGATAAAATGTCTCCACACAAGAATAAAAGGAAGTATTGATGTCAACAGAATAAATATGTTATCATCTGCATATCTGTAGTGTGGATTCAGCAAATATGCAGTCAACTGCAGTGGGGCATCAAGCCTATCTTTCATCTTCTTTTAAACTATAGCCAACACATCTTTGTAGCTCGCCTCGACATTACCAAAGGCCTCTTTGATTTCGTTCTTTGCCTTCACAATCTCTCCATACACAAAGCCCATTGAGGGCCATGCATCACCATCAACCAAGCAGAGGACCTTCACAAATGGCTCGAACACCTTGATGCAAAGATTCACACACTTCCAGAATGGCTTGTTTAGAATTATGGTTGTATCATCCTTGCCTTTCTTTGAGTGAACATCCTTGATATTGTACCACTTAGAGGATACCACCATCTTTCTTATTGAATCAACCTTGTCCGCAAGGCTTTGCAAAGTGAGGAATTGGGAAGCAAATCTGGTTACTCCCGGCCTTATGATTTCTCTCTTCTTGGTGAAGGATCTCATGCACTCTAAGGTGCGATGGTGCCCATACACAAATATTGTGAAAGCCTCGGCTTGATCAATTATCTTCTTGAACTTAGCTAAGTTGCCAATCCCTTGGAGTATCAAATTGACAGTGTGAGTTGCACACAAACTCCAAAATATATTTGGCCTCTTCACTTTTAAGAGATCCTTAGCTCCCATGTTGTTTGAAGCATTGTCAGTCACAACTTGCACCACATGTTCAACACCCAATTCTTCAATTGTCTTATCAACTAGATTGAAGATCATCTCACTTGTGTGCGGTGTGTCGGATGTTTCCTTTGACTTGTTGAAGCTAACACCTTTCGAGCAATGTGTGACCAGATTCATGATGCTTCTCCTATTCATGTCAGTCCAAGCATCAGTCATGAGAGAGCAACCATGCTTGCCCTTCTCAACCTCTCGGTCCTTGAGCTCACTCTTGGTTCTTGCATACTCATACTTAAGCAAGGTCCCCGGAGATCATATTGACTAGGTGGATCTAGATCTGGGCCAAATTGACCAATGGCTTGAACCATTTGCCTAAACTCATCATTGTCAATTGCATTGAACGATATTGATGCATTGCATATAAGAGAGACACATCTTAGCATAGGAGGGCAGCAAACAATCTACAATTTAATTGGAATAAACAGGGCAGCAAGCTCTTACCATGGGTATACACCCATCTTGCGATGTATTCATGAGCTCGAAGTGATCTCTCCTCCCATGTTGCCTTATTAATATTCATTTGCTCGACTCTTGCTTCTCCGGATAACTTGGGGTCAATGGTACGTGTCCACTTATCTATAGGACCTAACAGGTGAGGTTGTGAGCTACCAATACAAGTGAGTTCATCATCATCTCGAGCTTGACCTTGAGGAGTGGATGATGCATCAATAACAATAACATCTCTCATAGCCTTCTCGTGCTCATACTTCTTTTGCTTCTTTGCTGCCTTTTCTTCAAAAGCTTTTAAGCAAGCTTCTTTAGCTTCTTGTGGGCACCGCAGGCAGGTCCTCACCGCATTTGAGTTGGCTGCAATGTGTTGCTTCAGCCCGTAAATACCTCCCGTGAAAATATGACTGCAGAAATTGCACCACACTCTCTGAAGGTTGTTAGGATCAACCAGCTGACCATAGGCCCAACCCATATTGTCAGAATTGCTCTTGAGAATCTTTGCTCTCTCTTCTGCTGCTGTTGCTGCTGCACTACCATCATCTCCTCCTGACTCCATACTATAACTAGATCTATCACCTATGGATGAATGGAAAGCAATATCAAACAAATAGCTGATGAACTGAACATTAAAGCAAACTGCTACAGTGCTGCATGCCTACCTATGGATGAGGAAGTACAAGAACTGTAGAAAAGGAGAGGAGAATTTATGGATCTGTGGATTGGAGGAGGAGAGGAGAGAAGAGGAGGAGATCCTCACCTGAACTGGTAGTACTGGATGTCCAGGAGGAGGAGGAGGAGGAGGAGGAGTTGCCAGCGTCCAGATCCAGTAGCTATTGGGGAGGAGGAAGAACGCCAGAGGAGCCCTCGCTGGATGCAGAGCAGAATCAACTGCCACGATGATTTGTTCTTTCCCCTCCTGGAAACCGAGTAACCCTAGCCAAACATGCCTCTTTTGGGCCTGGCCTTATATACTCCCCCTTTCCCCTCCCGCATGTGGGTTATTTTAGCTCTAGCCTGACTTTTGGGCCGCCTTCTTGGCTTTTCTATCGCTTAAGCGCGCACAGCGGCCGCTCAGCCAACGGTTAGCGCTTAACAGGTCGCTAAATCACGCTTTTTCTGCTCAACGCTAAAACTTGCGCCTAGCCAGAAGTGAAGCGTTTAGCCGTCGCTCAGCGCTTAAGCCGTCTCTAACATTAATTGACACTGATCTGAATAATATCATACATGCACCAGTACAAATGCTAATTGTAAGAAGAATAGAACTAAAACCAATGTAAGAATAGAGCACATTCAGCTTGTAGGTGCCATGGTTTTCAATTTCAGTTTCAGAAAAAATTCAGCACCAACTGAAATCACTGAAATTCAGTGAATTTCAGTGATTTCAGTTTCCATTTCAGCCAAATGACCAAAATATTCACTTGAATTCAATTAAAATTTTGAAAAAAAAAATAAAATGTTTTGAAAAATATTGGAATTGTTGTGCTATACTGAAATTGCTGAAATATTTTGGCCGAAACGTAATATTTCAGTGTTTGCTGAAATTACTGAAATTCAGTGAATTTCACCGAAATCTCACTGAAAGCGAAAACCATGGTAGGTGCAGGGCGAAGTAACAAAAAGAGTACATAGCTTACACATAGATTAGTGATTATACGAGAAATAATAAGGCAGCAGTCTAATAACTTAAAGAATATGCTACCAAGCTTCCTTTGCTCGGTTAGCGTATGTGTCTTCTTGCCTTAATCCCTGAGACCTCTCCTCGCTGCTTTGGAGATCCTGACGGCTATTGGGGGCCTAATACATGATGCATCTGATGTAACTTACCTGATCAACAAAATATAGATTCTTTGTCTACAGCTGAATACATCCGATGGAGATTCTTACAACTGTTGATGGCCTAATATCAGCTTGAAATTATCAAAATTTGGACTGCCCACCTACGTTGCATTCATTTTGATCTGCAGACAATACGCATGCCCGGTGATCCTCCTGAGGCTTGAGCATGTGTCCGGCTCGCAAACCTCTTTTTACCGGAGGGGGTATGTACCGGTGCTAAATCCACCCTTCAATTCTTGGAGATTGGTGCACACTGTCTACATGCATACTAGTATTCCTTTGTATTCTGTTAAACATCATCATGTATGAAATGTCTTGTCAACTCTTGTCAGCACTTTTTGCCAGTACCGTGCATGCATGTCTCAGACATACTCTCCTCCTCTAGCTCCCATAACAAAGGTAGCATTTAAATTTCATTTGACATTTTCAACCGTTTATATCTTTTAAATCAAAATTACATATGTGAAATATTTTATATATTTGATCTCCGGGTGGCAAGACCTTTAGAACAAGATCAATTTCGGATACATTTCAAATACTTTTAATTTTCAACATTTCAATTAACTTATTTCACTCTATATATTATGTGTGAAACTGCTTATTTCACTTTTCGAAACTTATTTCACTCTATATATGGAACATATGAAACATGTCATTTCACTCTATATATTTTAAACACCTTTTAATTTCAATGTTTCAAATATATGAAACATGTTATTTCACTCTATATATTTTAAACACCTTTTAATTTCAATGTTTCAAATATGTGAAACATAGTTTGAAAATATAATTTTTGTGATGTGTGAAATCAGGTTTTTAAACGATTGGAATATAGTACTTCAAATGAGTGAATCTAATGTTTTCTCCCAAATGAGTGAAATAAGTTTTTCAACTGAGTGAAATTAGTTGTTTCAAATAAATGATATATTGTTTTGAAATAATAAAATCAATTTGTGAATGAGTGAAATATGTATTTCAGAGAAGTAATTTCATATATTTCAATACATATCTCACTGAAATAACAAGTTACAAATATATGAAATAGCAGTTTCATATATTTCAGAGAAGTAATTTCATATATTTTCACAAAAATTAGTTTCACAACTCGCAACACCACATTGAAATATATTTCAGGGAAGTAATTTCATATTTTTCAATACATATCTCACTGAAATAACAAGTTACAAATATCAGAAATATCAGTTTCATATATTTCAGAGAAGTGATTTCATATTTTTTTCACAGAATTAGTTTGACAACGTGCAACAACACACTGAAATATCAGTTTCACATATTTTACACAGCTCAACTACACATAGCTATTTCAATTAATATCTCACTGAAAATCATTCAATCGTTTTGAGAAATATGTAACACTTCCAGTAGTGTTTAAGAATGAGTGAAATTAGTTCTTTTAAATGAGTGAAATCATTTTATGAAATTAGTGAACTTGATTTCGAATATTAGTGAAATATGCATTTTAAATAAGTGAAACCAGTGTTTAAAAATGTTTGAAATTAGTTTTTTAACAAGTGAAATCATATTTTTTTGGAAATTAGTGAAACAGTCGAAATCATTTTGTGAAATACTGAAATAATCTTATATTTTTCTGAAAGTGATTTCAAAGATAATTGAAATATACAAAATAAAAGTAGTTGAAATATATCCTAGATTGATCTTGTTTTGAAGGTCTTGTCGGCGCGAATTCTAATATATAAAAAGTTTAAAAAGTGAACATTTGTTTGAAAATATATCAATCATTTAAAATATGAGGATGAAAATTAATGCATGTTAGATGTATGGGAGACATAATGCATGCATGCACGGTCATTTTTCTCCTCCCTATCTCTCTCTTCTCTGTAAAAGGCTGCCACCATGTACCTTCTGTCAGGCTGTGTCACTAGTATTCACAATGTATAGAGCAAGATATAATATACGTTATCAGATCACACGAATCTTGATGAAATGCATGTGTGGTGGATGTCACACCGGTAGGTACCGGTTCCGGTTGAAAAACTTAGTCGGTGTCCGGCTACAATCGAACAGGGCAAGGTTTACGCCTTGGCTTCAGATTGGGTTCACGTGGATGTACTTTCTAACCACTTCATCCTTTTCCTTCCTTTCTTTGGAATATATATGGATTGTTTTATCATACATCTCTGATCCAAAAATTGGACGGGTGCTTACCTTCAAAAAATCGATGAACATAACGATACCCGAGTCAGATAATGTCAGATCAACTTGCACTTCAACCACCAGAACCCAGGCATTCATTTTCCCTTGAGATCTGTACGCCTTGTACCCCACCACAGAACATCAACAACAGAGATGAGGCATCAGAGGAGAGGAGCTATATATGGGTTGAAGTTGAGGGCACATGATCAGCCCAAGGAGAGGCTTCATCCATCTCGCCGGCGACTTCATCGCCCGGCATGGCCGTCACGAGACCATGGAGATGATATATAGGTGTTATGCGTGCTCTTTTTACCCTCGGTGCTAGGCTGTTTTTTTAGATCCAATTTGTGGGCATTTTCTTTGGTTAATACTCCCTCCGTCCCATAATTTAAGACGTTTTTTAACACTGTGTTATTTTTTTTTACATTATGGGACCGAGGGAGAATTATTTTTTGCCTGAATTGGGTCATGTGAGGTTTGTGGACTCTTTTTTTTTTATAGAAAGTGTGTGGACTCTTTTTTTGACATGAGTAGGTGTATGGACTCTTTTTGTATAGGAGATGTGTGGACTCTTTTTAACGTGAGGAGGTGTATTCTCTTAACCTTTTTCGATAATAAGAAATTGTTTACGAACATCCATCGCCTAATATTGACAGTTGTTTCCAAGGCTACCAAGGCTACCAGATTAACGGACATATAGCATTATCCAAAAAGAGCATCTATCACGCGTTCCTCTCGTCCCTGGCGGCTGGAACCCTAGCCGCAGCCAAGAGAGGACGATCTTGCAACGCCGTTCTCCGACGGCTCCCCTCCGCCGGCGACCTCGGTCGTCGGTGATAAGGGGAGTCGCCGGATCCACGCGCGTGGATCGTTTTTACTTCTTCGTGGTCTAAGTTTTTAGGTTGTTCATCGTCTTTGTTTCGGCGCCAACGATGATGGCGTTGAATAAAGATTCTTCGGATTCTTCCCTGACAAGGCCATCGGTCATATGGTTGGGGACGGATTTGGAAACCAGTCTGTTCACGCAAGGATGGCGTGGCGGCGGCGGCATCCTCATGGTGGACCTGTGTCCTCGGCCTCCGTCGTTGCGACGACGTTTGCTCCAGCGTCGGCGCGGAGCTTGGGAGGTAGTTCAGGAGCGGATGCAGATTATGGTCTGCATCGACGAGATCTGGAAAACGAAACATGTGCTGGGCTCATGGTTTGTGGATGATAGGTATGGTTCCTCCTTCGGCGTCTTAGTCGTGGTGGGGTGCTAGATCTGGAGTTCGATGGCGTGTCCGGGGTGTTGCCCCAGTCTGATTTGTTCAACGGCAAGGGCTTCACTTTTGGTGAGCCACCTTGGAGGTCCGCAAAGCTGCATTTCAGCGATGGAGCTGCGTCGAGCTCGGGTGAGGAGGTGATTCGTCATTGTTTTCTTCAGTGGCTGTTGTGGTGGTGCCGGAGGTAGGTGACGAGCGTTGGTGTCAAGCTCAGAGATGTTCTGTTATCTTTTCAGTTTTGTCATGTCGGTCTTTACGTGACTTGTACTTTGTTCTTTATGATATGAATGAGACACGTATTACCATGAAAAAAATAACGGACATATATTTCTAATTATTGTGGGATTTTTAGGTATTTTTTGGTAGCCCGTAAAGCACTTTTTATATATACTCCCTTCGTTCCTAAATATTTATCTTTTTAGAGATTTCAAACGGACTACCACATACGGATATATATGGTCATATTTTAGAGTATAGATTCACTCATTTTGCCATGTATATAATCATTTGTTGAAATCTCTGCAAAGACAAATATTTAAGAACGGATGGAGTAATAGATTATAGTGAGGATAACCCTTTTTCTTTTTAGCTGGAGTGAGGATAAGTCAATCAGAGCGAGGACTAGGACAAACCTCAACGATTTATACTTATAAAAACACCTCACAGTCTTCTGCTCACAAACACTAGAGGTGTACGCAGTGAAGATACGAGCCCACAGCTCAGAAACCAAAACCAAAAAGATACAAGCCCACTGGTGACTGGTGAGCAAATCACTCATGTATTTTGTACTTGTACTATAGCAGTAGTATCTCGAAGAGGCAGCTGCTCTACTGATGGAGCTTGAGCAGCACGGGGAGCCCGCACTTGGGCTGCAGCGTGAGGAACTCGGCCGGCGCGTGCACGTACTCCGGCGCCACCTCGAACTCGAACCGGCGCAGGATCACGGCGAGCGTCGCCTTCGCCTCCAGCATCGCGAAGTCCTGCCCGATGCACGACCGCGGGCCGGCGGAGAAGGCCAGCATCGCGCTCGGGTGCTTCGCGGCTCTGCCCACGCCGTTCTGAAACCGGTCCGGCTTGAACTTGCCGGCGTCGGCGCCCCACACCTCCTCGTCCCGGTGCATCATCGCCATCGGTATCATGGTAGTCGTGCCCTTGGGGATCTTCACGCCGCCGAGTTCGGTGTCCGCCGTCGTCTCCCTCGCGATCATGATCACAGCGCCGTAGAGCCTCAGCGTCTCGTAAAGCACCATCGTCGTCTGCCATCATCGATCACAGGTGAAGTGCGTGTCACTCGTCGTTGTCCAGTGTGCATTAAGTGGGTCAGAATGATGGGATAGGCAGGGGCTTACCAGCTTCAGCTTGTTGAGTGCGTCGCCGTGCAGCGGCGTCCCCGTACCGCCGCACTCCCGGAGGACCTCCTCCCTGAGCTTCTGCTGCCACTCGGGGTGCGTGCCGAGGAGGAAGACGGCCCAGGTGAGGAGGTGCGAGGTGGTGTCGTGCCCGGCGAAGAAGAAGGTCTTGCACTCGTCGATGATCTCGTCCATGCTAATGGCGGCCGCCTTCTGCCCGCCGGCGCCGGCCGACGCGTTAGCCTCGAGCATCAGGCCAAGCAAGTCGTTTCCGTAGCCTTTGGCATCCTTGGCGGCGGCCTGCCGCTCGCGGATGATCGTCATGAGCGTGCCGCGCACCTTGCCCGTGAGCTGCCGCCGCCGCAGGTTGGTCTTGGTGGGGAGGTTCTCGAGGCCCGGGACGCGGACGCTGTTCATGGTGGAGAAGGCGATGTACTGGAGCTCCCGCTGCGCCACGAACACCTCCTTCCCCTCCCTGTAGCTGCTCCCGAACGCCGTGTGCGAGATCACGTCGGCGGTCAGCTCCACGAACTGCTGCCCGACGTCGTCCACCCTCGCCACGCCGCTGTCGCTCGCCGCGGCGAGCGCCTCCCACGGCCGGACCAATTCCCCCGCGCACTCCGCCATCGTCCTGGTCATCATCTTGAGCTTGTCCATGGTGAACGCCGGGTGCACGATGCGGCGATGGCGCGCCCAGTCGTCGCCGTCGGAGAAGACGAGGCCCTTGCCCAGCAGGGCCAGGAAGTTGGGCCCCGGGTTGGGCTTGGAGTACAGCCCGGTCTTGTTGGACAGGATCTGCTTCACCATGTCGTGGTCACCGACGCAGAGCGTCGGCGTATACCCCGACCACGACAGGAACATCTTACCGTAGGACGCGACCCACTCCTTGTACTGCGGCATCACGCGCGCGATGATGTCGTGGGAGCCGAGGTCGAGCACGTCGTCGGCCGTCGCCGCGCGCATCGCCATGACTTCCTCGTTGTTGCCGACGAAGAACCGGTACGCCGGCCCGCGGATCCCCTGCCGCCGGAAGGCCCTCGCTACGGCGTAGGGGCGCCACACCAGGTGCACCGCCGCCTTCCACAGCGTGGTTGCCAGCACCACGGCGAGCGAAGCCAGGACCAGCCCTGCAGCGGGCGCCATAGCCACCATGGCGTGCGACAATCGATCGGTGCAGCTCAGCTCTTGAAAATGGTTGATTTGCTGATGATTGTGTCCATGCGCGCACGTATATATATATAATAAGTACGTATGATGTTGCTGCACTGGTCGATTGGGGGCTTGCGTTTGTAGGTTTCGGGGGCGGCCGGCGATCTCGCATAGGCAGTTAGCATGGTTGTCGCCGATGACTGCGATCGGTTGTGCAACCCGGCATGGTTGTCTGTTTGCTAGATCATGGTGCGGTGTTTAGTGACGAATTGGCGCCGTTTGGCAACGTTCTTGCAGGGGTTTCATGAGCTCATGGATGATGTGTAGACTTGTGTAAATGAAAAAACAGGGAATGAATCCCGTAGCGCAAACCACAAACTAATAAAGTACCGATTGCTTAGGCACGAGGGTCCACCATGCAGGAAAGCTCTAAGAGCATCTCCAACGGCCGCGCTATATAAGCGCCGCGCTGGAAAAATTGGCTTTTTTGTGCGCGCGCAACCGCTCCGGTAGCTCCAGCGGAGGCGCTAAAACCGCACGCGCGGTATAAGTAGTTCAGCACGCCGGCTGAAACGGCATCGCGCGTCGTTTATTTGCTGCGTCCGCTCCCACGCGCTGCACACTCGAGCTCCCGCGCCGCACCCTCTCCGCCGCGCCGTTTTCGCCCTGCCCGCGTTGCCGCCGGCGAATTCGTCCGATGGACGGACGCACTGACATCCCCCTCACCGCTTCCTACACACGCGACCCCTCTGCCGCTGTAGCCGCAAACCCTAGCGCGGGGAGCTGTGGCTTCGCCTGCGGCGGTGCTCCTCCAAGCACCGTCATCGCGCGCGGCCTTTTCATGCCGCCGCGGACGACATCGGCGGCGGGTGGCGTCGCGCCGACGCCCGCCGTGAAGCCACGTGCCCCCCCTCTCTCGAAGATCCCAAATGCGGCGCGGGCGAAGACAGGCAAGGTGTCCGCAAAGAAGAACAAGGCGGCAGACGGCTCCTCTAGGCGGTCGAAGAAGAAGCTTGCAGGGCGTGTGACAGACGCGGCGGCGACCGAAGCGCCGGCGAGCTCACTTGTTGAGCCGATGGCCGACGCACACAAGGTGTTCGATGAAATGCCCACAAGGTAAAATTTCGCTCACTTTTTGTTGTTGTTGTTGTTGTTTAATGCATACATGTGGATAGCTTATTTGCTTTGTTATATATACTTTGTAATTTCAATGATGAGGCATAACAATTCTCATTGGTCTCAAACCAATGACATGCATTCCGATGATTATGAGTTTGAGGTGGACGAGGATGGTGAGGACATCGTCGATGCACTGAAAGGAAGAGGGGGCAACCATGGACGAAGACATTTTGCTATGCAATACTTGGTTGCAAGTGTTGAAGGATCCCATCGTTCGAGGGGATCGAAGTAGAGATGCATATTGGCTCCGGATGAAGGAGGACTTTGATCTACACAACAAAAGTGGAATTCACCACTTCAGAAGATCTCTTCGCTCCCGGTGGTCGACAATCAACCGAGATTGTCAAAGGTGGGCGGCCGCACTTAAGGCGGTTGACACGTTGAACCCAAGTGGCACTAATGATAGAGATGGGGTAAGTGTTATTTCTTTCATGATTCTTCCATGTTCATCATGCTTCTTCTTGGTGTTTCAAGTGCTAACTTGTTCTTTTGTTTGTAGCTCACTATTGCACAAAACTTATTCCAAGGAGAGGAGAAGAAGACCAAGAAAGGAAGATCAAGAAAGGGAGACCATTTACCTTGCCTCGTTGCTACGAAGAATTGAAGGATGATGAGAAATGGGAGCCCTGTGATGGTGTCGATGATGAGGAGAGCAACAAGTGCAAGCGAACTATTGATTTGGATGAGAATGAGGAGGAGGCATCAAGTGATGACGGCAAGAGAAGCCCTACACCAAACTCGGTTTCATACTCCAAGCCAAAAATATCAGATGGATGCAAGAAAGACGGAAAAGAAAAGAAGAAGAGGAAAGAAGATGACGAGCTAATGATATGGAAGCTATTGTGAACGCAAGAAAGGAAGAAAATGAGGTGGGGAAGATGGCAAGGAACCAAGATGCCACGGCCGATGAGAGGAGGGTGGCGGCCGAGGAGAGGAAGGTGGCATTGGAGGATAATAAATTGGCCATGGAGGAGCGAACAAGATTGTTGGAATGGGAGAAATACTTGTTCTTCATGGACACATCTACCCTCGATGAGAAGCAAAAGGAGTACATCAATCTTGCCCGTGAAGAAGTCCTTGTCCAAAAAAGAGCCATGGTTAGCATGGGCGGCATGGGTGGCATCGGCGGCATCGGTGGCTTCGGAACTACCATGGGCGGCATGGGAGGCATCGGTGGCTTCGGGGCTACCATGGGGGCCATGGGAGGCATGGGTGGCTTCGGACCTACCATGGGAGGCATGAGTTTTGCATATCTCATGGCAGACATGGGAGCACCTCCGGGTGACATGGGTGGACGCATGTCTTCCGGTGTGCCTCACATGCCTTCGCATGATGCCGGTGGAGATCTTGCCAACACCTTTCAACCTCCCCATGATGATGCGGCGCGACACAATGAAGAGGAGGAAGAATCGTCTTCGGAGGATGAAGAATCGGAGGACAAAGATGAGGATGAGGCATGAGTTGATGTGCCATTTGTTTGTGTGAACTTATGTCATGAACTTGTTTCGATGATTTTGAACATGGTTGGATGATGTTTGTGGGCATGATTTTGAACTTTTATGTCACAAACTTGTTTGGGTGATTTTAAACTATGCAATCTCTTCCTTTGATGTTTAAAATATCACCACCCACTACAAAAAAAAGACACATCCGTGACATTTTGGGCCATACGAATTTTCTTCCTGTCATGCTTATGACATTTCTATGATGATAATTGTGACAAAAGCACGTATCATCATAGATCTAGTGGGCTCCTACTTTTATGACAAAAAGTCATGACAGAAACTGGGCTTTTCGTCCTGGTGGGCCGGGGACGTACTTGCATGACATTCTTTGGGCCGTCCATGACAGAAAAAATCGTGGTAGAAGCGAGGCCGAGGAAAATATCAGGGAGTTCCCGGTTACGGTGGGTGGTCAGGGCCGAGCGATGCACTGAGGTTTGCGCATTTCTCTCATACACGTACGCGCGTGTGTGTGAGGCGTTGGGCGCTAACTGAACCCGAGCGAGGCGTTAAACATCGAACTGGCGATTGCAGCAGCTACGTCGTTCTCAAACCCGAGCGATCGATCAATCCCTTGGCTGTTAACTGAACCCGATTGAGTGATTCCTTTCACTATTGCTGCTAACTGAAGCCGATCGAACCTGCTGCTGTCTCTTGATGAACAGTGACCGTTGTTGGGGGTTGAATGAATAGTTCCATTTGGGGGTTAGATGAACAGGGCCCCATGGTAGTAGGTCGTTGCCGCTGGATGAACAGGACCCCGATCGAGGAGGTGGGGGTGGATGAATAGGACCCCGTGGAGGGCTGGTTGAATAGTAGCCGTGGAGGCTGGACAAACAGTAGCCCGTGGATGAACAGTAGCTGGTGGAGGCTGGAGGAAGTCGACGGTGGATGAACAGTAGCAGGTGGAGGCTGGAGGAAGTCGACGGTGGATGAACAATAGCAGGTGGAGGCTGGAGCAAGGCAGTAGACGGTGGATGAACAGTAGCCCGTGGAGTCCCGTTTTGCGGTACGCCACACCGCTCCCGATGAACAGGACCCCGTTTCGAACGTAGGCGCTCCAACACAAGTATGTTTCCTTTGTTTGCGGTACGCCACACCGCTCCAAATGAACAGGACCCCGTTTCGACCGTAGGCGTTCCAACACATGTCTGTTTCCTTCGTTTTGCGGTACGCCAGACCCCTCCCGATCAACAACACCCCATTTCGATCGTAGGAGCTCGAACAAAAGTCTGTTTCCTCCGTTTTGCTGTACGTAGACCTCGTTTTGGTTGTTCTATCCAAGCCGGTTGGCTCCAGATGAACATGACATATTCCGACCCAGTCGGTTGCCTCCCGATGAACACGATGATGTTTCCTCCGTTCCGACCCAGCCGGTTGGCTGCCGATGAACCAGACGACGTTGTTGTACGCGTTAGAGACCCCGCCCATGTACGTACGTAGCTGTACTGACTATCTTGCAGGGTGGTTGTACGTACGTGTACACAATATAGACGGGACTACGTGACATGGTACGTTTGCGCCTCTACTTCCACACGTGCTGCTCCTTACTCGGCCACTATATGCAGAGAGACCGATCGATCACTATGTTCGTACACATCCGCGACCAAATAGATAACGCTACATTCGTTTCAACCTGGTTGGTCCCAGCTGTCAGGGGGTAAGAAGGCAGTTCCTTCCGTGCAAAGATAAAGCCGGTGGGTCCCAGCTGTCAGGGGGACGTTTTTTCATGAAATATAGAGGCCCTTCCAGTGGGCCCGAGCTGTTAGGTGGAGGAATCATTATTTTGCGCGTAATAAGGAGGAACATCCTTGCTACGGCCTTGGACCCAGCTGTCAACCTCTACACTTACCGTCCTCTTCTAATGGCTGTCATTCGTTGACCGAGTTGACGATGCCCTACCGTTCGAGAGCACTAAGGTGGCGGACGATGGCGTAACGTAGGAAGGGAACGACCCGGAGCCGGGGAATACGCGGTAGTGGATGCCCACACGAAGGGGAGTACGAGGGTTGACTGGTTCGGCTGCGGTTTGAGACTGTCGTCACCGGAGAATAACATGGGGTGTGGGTGAGTAGAGGGAAGGCCTGGCCAGTAGGTGGGAGTAGGGTGGGGCAGTGAGGCCATTCACGGCAGCACAGCCGACCACTGGAGGAAGGCGCAGGCGGTCCCGCCGGCGCTGGTTTGGGCGGCTGGTGAAAGAAGATCAGAGATTGAAGAAGCAGCAAGACTGTTCGATTAAAACCCAACGGTCACTGGTGCTAGAATCATTTGTTGACTAAGTTGACAAAGCCCTGCGTACGCGTCAACTTAGTATACCCACGGGTCAACCTTCGAACTGGTGCACCCCAGATGTCTGTGGGAGGAATCATTTTTTCGCGTAATAAGGAGGCAGTTGCTTGCGTGCGGCCATGGACCATGGGGTCTCTACTGTCAGCCTCTCCACGTACATCCCTATTCGAATGGCTGTTGTTTGTTGAATGTTGACCATGTTGAGCACGCCGCGCCTAGAGAACCAACGCGGTCGATGACAGTGAGGCCTAGGAATGGAATGACCCGGAGCCGATGAAGACACAACAGTGGATGCCCACGGTGAGGGGAGTATGACGGTTGACTTGTTTAGCTGTGACGTGAGGCTGCCGTCACCGGAGAATAACATGAGGTGCGGGTGGGTACAGGGATGGCCATGCCCGCGGAGGGAGTAGGGTGGGCCGGTGAAGCCTACGCGGCATCACAACCGACCACAAGAGGAGGTTGCAGGTAATCCCTCCAGCGCTGGTTTAGGCGGCTGGAGCTGGAAGATCAGAGATTGAAGAAGCACGTCGGCCGTTGGATGGACATCCAACAGTAACTGCTGCTAGAATCGTGTGGTGACTATAAGTTGACAAAGCCTTGGGTAAACAAGCCAGCCTCAAAATATGTGGCGTGTACAGCCCATTTGCTATTATTTTTATAATTTACAGCCAATTTTATAATTCATATGAAATTTATTGCAGACCATTTTCCATTTTTAGAATTGCTGCCCATTTTCTGGCTAGTACCAAGGTTAAATATTTGAACTAAAAATATGTGAAATTTTAAAAAATCGCATATTTTTGCCGGGGAACAAAATATTTTTAATCCAAAAATTAGTAGCCATAATAAAACTAATTTAAAAGTAAAGTAATAATATGTTATCTTAAAATCCAATGAAATATAAAATATTAGTGAAGAAGAAAAACAAAAAACGAAACTAATTGCCCATTTGCTATTTTTTGGACTTTGCAACCACTTTATATTACTTTTAAGATTTACTGCCCATACTCTCTCGCCAGGTCGGAATGCATCCCTCCTCGTCTTTGAAGATTTGCAGCATAGTAAGTGAGAGAAAACAAATAGGCCTAGCTTGGGTATTCTTCAAAAAGAAATTGTGGGCTAGCTATTTTCCCAAAGAAAATTATAGACATGTTGGTTTCTTTCCATAAATGTTGCCTTGTGTTATAAAACATTTATTATTGTCCATAAATCTGATCTTTAAAGATTGATTATGTGTCACCGTGATTGATTCATTTCCATAAAGAGATTATTAACATATCAAAGATTATTCTGCACGATTTGGCAGAGAAAAACTGGATTAAGTAGATCAATGACGTAAAACCCGGTTTAAATTAATTGGTGGGTGATACGTCCATTTCGCATCATGCTTTTATATCAATGTTTATTGCATTATAGGCTGTTATTACACATTATATCTCAATACTTATGGCTATTCTCTCTTATTTTATAAGGTTTACCATGAAGAGGGGGAATGTCGGCAGTTGGAATTCTGGCTGGAAAAGGAGCAAACGTTGGAAACCTATTCTGCACAGCTCCAAAAGTCCTGAGACTCCACGAAACAACTTTTTGGATTTAATAAGAATTTATGAGCGAAAGAAATAGGCCAGGGGGCCCACACCCTGTCCAGGAGACAGGGGGCACCCCCCTATAGGGCGCGCCCCCTATCTCCTGGGCCCCCTGGTGGGCCTTCGACGTTCATCTTCTGCTATATCATCACTTTTACCCTGGAAAAAATCGTGGGAAAGCTTACGGGACGAAACTCCGCCGCCACGAGGCGGAACCTTGGCGGTATCAATCTAGGGCTCTGGCGGAACTGTTCTGCCGGGGACACTTCCCTCCGGGAGTGGGAAATCATCACCAACGTCATCACCAATGATCCTCTCATCAGGAGGGGGTCAATCTCCATCAACATCTACACTGGCACCATCTCCTCTCAAAACCCTAGTTCATCTCTTGTATCCAATCTTGTATCAAAACCACAAATTGGTACCTGTGGGTTGCTAGTACTATTGATTACTCCTTGTAGTTGATGCTATTTGGTTTACTTGGTGGAAGATCATATGTTCAGATCCTTTATGCATATTATTACTCCTCTGATTATGAACATGAATATGCTTTGTGAGTAGTTACGTTTGTTCCTGAGGACATGGGTGAAGTCTTGCTATTATTAGTCATGTGAATTTGGTATTCGTTCGATATTTTGATGAGATGTATGTTGTCTTTTCCTCTAGTGGTGTTATGTGAACGTCGAGTACATGACACTTCACCATTATTTGGGCCTAGAGGAAGGCATGGGGAAGTAATAAGTAGATGATGGGTTGCTAGAGTGACAGAAGCTTAAACCCTAGTTTATGCGTTGCTTCGTTAGGGGTTGATATGGATCCATATGTTTAATGTTGTGGTTAGGTTTACCTTAATACTCCTTTTTGTAGTTGCGGATGCTTGCAATAGGGGTTAATCATAAGTGGGATGCTTGTCCAAGTTAGGGCAGTACCCAAGTACCGGTCCACCCACATATCAAATTATCAAAGTACCGAACGCGAATCATATGAACGTGATGAAAACTAGCTTGACGATAATTCCCAATGTGTCCTCGGGAGATCCTTTACCATTATTAGAATTTGTCCAGGCTTATCCTTTGCTACATAAAGGATTGGGCCACCTTGCTGCACTTTACTTACTTTATTTACTTGTTGCTTGTTACTATTTATCTTATCGCAAAACTATCTATCACCTACAATTTTAGTGCTTGCAGAGAATACCTTATTGAAAACCGCTTATCATTTCCTTCTGCTTCTCGTTGGATTCGACACTCTTACTTATCGAAAGGACTACGATAGATCCCCTACACTTGAGGGGCATCAAGACTCTTTTCTGGTGCCGTTGCCGGAGAGTGTAGCGCTTTTGGTGAGTGGAACTTGTGAAGGAAACATTTATATAGTGTGCTGAAATTTTCTGTTACTTGTCACTATGGAAACTAATCCTTTGAGGGGCTTGTTTGGGGTATCTTCACCCCAACCAGAAGAGCAAAGAGTTGCTCCTCAACCTACTGAACCTTATGAAAATATTCACTCTGAGATTCCTTCGGGTATGATAGAAAAACTGCTAGCTAATCCATTTGCAGGAGAAGGAACATTGTATCCCGATTTACACCTTATCTTTGTGGATGAAGTTTGTGGATTATTTAAGCTTGCAGGTATTCCCGATGATGTTGTCAAAAGGAAGGTCTTCCCTTTATCTTTGAAGGGAGATGCATTGATATGGTATAGGCTATGTGATGATACGAAATCTTGGAATTATAAGCGATTGAAGTTGGAATTTCACCAGAAGTTCTACCCTATGCATCTTGTTCATCGTGATCGTAATTACACATGTAATTTCTGGCCTCGTGAAGGGGAAAGCATCGCTCAAGCTTGGGGGAGGCTTAAGTCAATGTTATATTCATTCCCCAATCATGAGCTCTCTCGGGAAATGATTATTCAGAATTTTTACGCTCGGCTTTCTCTTGATAATCGCAACATGCTCGATACTTCCTGTGTTGGTTCTTATATGCTGAAGAATATTGATTTCAAATGGGACTTATTGGAAATAATTAAACGCAACTCTGAAGATTGGGGTTCCGACGATGGTAAGGAGTTAGGTATGACACCTAAGTTCGATTGTGTTAAATCTTTTATGGATACCGATGCTTTTCGTGGATTTAGTGCTAAGTATGGACTTGACTCTGAGATAGTAGCTACTTTTTGTGAAACTTTTGCTACTCACGTTGATCTCCCTAAAGAGAAGTGGTTTAAATATAATCCTCCTGTTGAAGTGAAAGTAGTTGCACCTATTACAGTCGAAGAAAAGACTATTACCTATAGTGATCCTATTATTCCTACTGCTTATGTTGAAAAACCTCCTTTTCCTGTTAGGATAAAATACCATGCTAAAGCTTCGACTGTTGTTCGTAAGAGTAATACTAGGACTTATACACCTCCTGAGCAAATTAATGTTGAACCTAGTATTGCTATGATTAAAGATCTCTTGGATGAGGACTTAGATGGGCATGTTATTTCTTTCTTGGGTGAAACTGCTAATATAGCTAGACCTGATACTAAGACACGTAGACCCGTTGTAGGCATGCCTGTTATTTCTGTTAAAATAGGAGATCATTGTTATCATGGCTTATGTGATATGGATGCTAGTGCTAGTGCGATACCTTATGATCTTTATAAAGAAATTATGCACGACATTGCACCCGTTGAATTAGAAGACATTGATGTTACTATTAAGCTTGCTAATAGGGATACCATTAAACCTATTGGGATTGTTAGAGATGTCGAAGTTTTGTGTGGGAAGGTTAAATACCCTGCTGATTTTCTTGTTCTTGCTTCCCCACAAGATGATTTTTGTCCCATTATTTCTGGTAGACCCTTCTTGAATACTGCTAGTGCTAAGATTAATTGTGAAAGGAACATTGTCACTATTGGCATAGATGGTATGTCTCATGAGTTTAATTTTGCTAAGTTTAGTAGACAACCTCGTGAAAGGGAACCACCTAGTAAGGATGAAATTATTGGTCTTGCTTCCATTGCGGTTCCTCCAACTGATCCGTTAGAACAATATTTGTTAGACCATGAAAACGATATGTTTATGAAGGAAAGGGAAGAAATAGATGAAGTGTTCCTTAAACAGGAACCTATGCTGAAACATAACCTTCCCGTTGAAATTCTTGGGGATCCCCCTCCACCCAAGGGTGATCCCGTGTTTGAGCTCAAACCATTACCTGATAATCTTAAGTATGCTTATCTTGATTAAAAAGAAATATATCCTGTTATTATTAGTGCTAACCTTTCAGAGAAAGAAGAAGAAAGATTATTGAAAACTCTGAAGAAGCACCGAGCTGCTATTGGATATACTCTGAATGATCTTAAGGGCATTAGTCCCACATTATGTCAGCCCAAAATTTCAGTGGAGAAAGATGCCAAACCAGTTAGAGATCCTCAAAGACGATTAAATCCCAAGATGAAGGAAGTGGTAAGAAAGGAGATACTAAAGCTCCTTGAGGCAGGTATTATTTATCATGTTGCTGATAGTGAATGGGTAAGCCCTGTCCATTGTGTCCCTAAAAAGGGATGTATTACCGTTGTTCCTAATGATAAAGATGAATTGATCCCACAAAGAATTATTACAGGTTATAGGATGGTAATTGATTTCCGTAAGTTAAATAAAGCTACTAAGAAAGATCATTAGCCTTTACCTTTTATTGATAAAATGCTAGAAAGGCTATCCAAACACACTCATTTCTGCTTCCTAGATGGTTATTCTGGCTAGATACCTGTGTCAGCAAAGGATCAATCTAAAACTACTTTTACTTGCTCTTTTGGTACTTTTGCTTATAGACGTATGCCTTTTGGTTTATGTAATGCACCTGCTACCTTTCAAAGATGCATGATGGCTATATTCTCTGATTTTTGTGAAAAGATTTGTGAGGTATTCATGGATGACTTCTCCGTCTATGGATCCTCTTTTGATGATTGTTTGAGCAACCTTGATCGATTTTTGTAGAGATGCGAAGACACTAGTCTCGTCCTAAATTGGGAAAAGTGTCACTTTATGGTTAATGAAGGCATTGTCTTGGGGCAAAAGATCTCCGAGAGATGTATTTAAGTTGACAAAGCCAAAGTTGATGCTATTGAAAAGATGCATGTCCCAAGGACATAAAAGGTATAAGAAGTTTCCTTGGTCACGCCGGTTTTTACAGGAGGTTCATTAAGGATTTTTCTAAAATCTCTAGGCCTCTGACTAATTTATTGCAAAAAGATATTCCTTTTGTCTTTGATGATGATTGTGTAGAAGCATTTGAAACACTTAAGAAAGCTTTGATCACTGCACCTATTGTTCAGCCTTTGATTGGAATTTACCTTTTGAAATTATGTGCGATGCTAGTGATTATGCTGTAGGTGCTGTTTTAGGGCAAAGAGTCGATAAGAAATTGAATGTTATCCAGTATGCTAGTAAGACTCTTGATACTGCCCAGAGAAATTATGCTACTACTGAAAAAGAGTTCTTAGCAGTTGTGTTTGCATGTGATAAGTTTAGACCCTATATTGTTGATTCCAAAGTTACTATTCACACTGATCATGCTGCTATTAAATATCTTATGGAAAAGAAAGATGCTAAGCCTAGACACATTAGATGGGTTCTCCTGCTCCAAGAATTTGACTTGCATATTATTGATAGAAAGGGAGCTGAGAACCCCATTGCAGATAACTTGTCTAGGTTAGAGAATGTTCTTGATGACCCACTGCCTATTAATGATAGCTTTCCTGATGAACAATTAGCGGTCGTCAATGCTTCTCGTACTGCTCCTTGGTATGCTGATTATGCTAATTACATTGTTGCTAAATATATACCGCCTAGTTTCACATACCAGCAAAAGAAAAAGTTCTTTTATGATTTAAGACATTACTTCTGGGATGATCCACACCTTTATAAAGGAGTAGATGGTGTTATTAGACATTGTGTGCCTGAGCATGAACAGGAACAGATCCTACACAAGTGTCACTCTGAATCCTATGGAGGACACCACGTTGGAGATAGAACTGCATACAAGGTACTACAATCTGGTTTTTATTGGCCTACTCTCTTCAAAGATGCTCGTAAGTTTGTCTTATCTTGTGATGAATGTCAAAGAATAGGTAACATTAGTAGACGTCAAGAAATGCCTATGAATTATTCTCTTGTTATTGAACCATTTGATGTTTGGGGCTTTGATTATATGGGACCTTTTCCTGCCTCCAATGGTTATACACATATTTTAGTTGCTGTTGATTACGTTACTAAGTGGGTAGAAGCTATTCTAACTAGTAGTGCTGATCATAACACTTCTATTAAAATGCTTAAAGAAGTTATTTTTCCGAGGTTTGGAGTCCCTAGATATCTTATGACTGATGGTGGTTCACATTTTATTCATGGTGCTTTTCGTAAGATGCTTGCTAAGTATGATGTCAATCATAGAATAGCATCTCCTTATGATCCACAGTCTAGTGGTCAAGTAGAGTTGAGCAATAGAGAGCTCAAATTAATTTTGCAAAAGACTATGAATAGATCTAGAAAGAATTGGTCCAAAAAACTTGATGATGCATTATGGGCCTGTAGAACTTCATACAAAAATCCTATGGGTATGTCTCCTTATAAGATGGAGTATAGAAAAGCATGTCATTTACCTCTTGAACTTGAACATAAGGCATATTGGGCTATCAAAGAGCTCAATTATGACTTCAAACTTGCTGGTGAGAAGAGGTTGTTTGATATTAGCTCACTTGATGAATGGAGAACCCAAGCATATGAGAATGCCAAGCTTTTCAAAGAAAAAGTCAAACGCTGGCATGATAAGAGGATACAAAAGCGTGAGTTTAACGTAGGAGATTATGTGTTATTATTCAACTCTGGTTTAAGATTTTTTGCAGGAAAACTTCTCTCAAAATGGGAAGGTCCCTACGTTATCGAGGAGGTCTATCGTTCTGGTGCTATAAAAATCAACAACTTCGAAGGCACAAATCCGAGGGTGGCTAACGCTCAAAGAATCAAACAATATATTTCAGGTAATCCTATCAATGTTGAAACTAATATTATTGAAACCATAGCCCCTAAGGAATACATAAAGGACACTTTCCAGAACGTTCCAGACTCCGAAAAGGCATAAGTATGTGGTACGGTAAGTAAACCGACTCCAAAACAACTCTAATGGCAATTTTTATCAGTTTTGGATTACTTAGGAATTTTAGGAAGAAAGAAGTAGTCCGAAAGGGGCACGAGGCTCCCACGAGAGAGGAGCCCCCCCCTGTAGGGCGCCCCCCTATCTCGTGGGCACCTCGTGTGCCTCCCGGACTCCGTTTTCTTGCACGTTACGTATTTTGGTCGGTAAAAATTCATTATATATACTCCCGAAGGTTTTGACCACCGTATCACGTAAATATCCACTGTTTTCGTTTCGAGTTGTTCCTGTTGCAGAATAAAGCAAGATGTCTTCTCAGGAGTCAGTTGGGGAGAGTCGAGTGTCTCACCCAACGCCAGGTCCCGGAGCAAATAGCGATGCTTATCACTTTGGACCATCAACGGAGGATGAGATGGAGACCGATTTGAAAAGAATAGATGCCATGGAGGAGGATCAAGAAGTTACCTCTCGTCTCCCAGCAGAATTCACTATGGGGGAACTACCTAGCCTGGCTGTCCCTACTTCGGTCACTCCTTCCAACTCTAGATTTCTTTCTTATGAAAATATGAAAAAGAGTTTCACTTGTTCTCCAGAAGCTATCCAGCATCCTTGGGTAAAAGGAGCTTTGTCCATTACGGGCAAGCTCCATAAAGAAAATATGGACCTCAAAGAACAAGCCAATAAGCTCGAGGAGGAGAACCGTATCCTGAAGGGCATCATCGCCAAGAAGATCATAACCCCAACCGTGAAGAAGGAGAAATAATCATATGGGTATGGGCACTCCCCTTGGCAACTACCAAGCTTGGGGGAGGTGCCCCGGTATCGTATCACCATCACACTCCTATCTTTACCGCTTTATTTAGTTCGATCCTTTTAGTAGTATCTTGATCTAGTAGATTGAAGTTTTGATATCAAGTAGTTTTGAGTTTTGCATTGTGATCTCTTTATGTAATCGAGTCCGCGTGCTATCTATAATAAAGATTAGTGTTGAGTCAAGGGCTTTGCTATGTTGCTATGATCTTGAGAAAGTAGAAAGAATAAAAGAGTTCATATTGATCTTATGGATAGTGATAACTTCACACATAGAAAGTATGAGGCATAAAAATTGTTGAGAGTTGATGAACGTAGCCTTGGTCATTGTTGCAATTAATAGGAAGTGATAAGGAAAGAGGGGTTCACATATAAATATATTACCTTGGACACCTTTTATAATTGGGAGCACTCATTAAGTATCACATGCTAAAAGAGTTGACATTGGACAAGGAAGACAACGTAATGGTTTATGTTTTCCAACATCTCAGTTAAAGTATATTGTCATTGACCTTCCAAACATGATGAGCTTGCCTTTCCCCCTCATGCTAGCCAAATTCCCTGCACCAAGTAGAGATACTACTTGCTCTTCCAAATATCCTTAAACCCAGTTTTTCCATGAGAGTCCACCATACCTACCTATGGATTGAGTAAGATCCTTCAAGTAAGTTGTCATCGGTGCAAGCAATAAAAATTGCTCTCTAAATATGTATGACTTATTAGTGCAGAGAAAATAAGCTTTGTACGAACTTGTTATGGAAGTAATAAAAGCGACGGACTGCATAATAAAGGTCCACATACAAGGGCCAATATAAAGTGACGTTCTTTTGCATTAAGATTTTGTGCATCAACCCTAAACTCGCATGACAACCTCTGCTTCCCTCTGCGAAGGGCCTATCTTTTACTTTATGTTTTTACTTTATGCTTGAGTAAAGGTGATCCTCACCTTTCCCATTTTATTTTATCCTTTGGCAAGCTCTTCGTGTTTGAAAGATCATGATATATATATATATATATCCAACTGGATGTAAGTTAGCGTGGGCTATTATTGTTGACATCACCTAAAGGTGAATACATTGGGAGGCAACACAATAAGCCCCTATCTTTCTCAGTGTCCGGCTGAAACTCTATAACCACAAGTATTGCGTGAGTGTTAACAATTATAGGAGACTACGAGATAGTTGAGTATGTGAGCTTGCTGAAAAGCTCTATTATCGAGTCTTTATGATGTTACGATAAATTGCAATTGCTCCAATGACTGAGATTATAGTTTGTTAGTTCCCAATGAAGTTTTTGAACCATACTTGACAATGTGAATTGCTTATTACTTGAGCATTGGAAATCTGTAGGATCAAAAGTATGTCTAGAGGGGGGTGATTAGACTACTTGACAATATAAAAATTATGCCTTTTGACAAAGACAAGTTTTTGGCAGATTCACGATTATGATCAAGTCAAACATCACCCTACACATGCAATTCTAGAGTATAGGCAGTGGAAAGTAAATTGCACATGTAGTAAAGAGAGGTGGAGAAGAGCAAACGCAATTTTGGAGACGCGATGATTTTTCTCGTGGTTCCGATAGGTGGTGCTATCGTACTTCCACGTTGATGGAGACTTCAACCCACGGAGGGTAACGGCTGCGAGAGTCCACGGAGGGCTCCACCCACGAAGGGTCCACGAAGAAGCAACCTTGTCTATGCCATCATGGCCTACGCCCACGGAGGGCTAGCCTTACTCGGGTAGATCTTCACGAAGTAGGCGATCTCCTTGCCCTTACAAACTTCTTGGTTCAACTCCACATCTTGACGGAGGCTCCCAAGCGACACCTAACCAATCTAGGAGGCACCACCCTCCAAAAGGTAATAGATGGTGTTGATGATGATGAACTCCTTGCTCTTGTGCTTCAAATGATAATCTCCCCAACACTCAACTCTCCTCACTGATTTGGCTGTGGTGGAAGAAAGGATTGAGTGGAAAGCAACTTGGGAAGGCTAGAGATCAAGCTTCATATGGTGGGAGTGGAGCAACTTGATCTCAACACAAGGGTAGGTAGTTCTCTTCTCGAAATGTAAGGTAGGAGTGGTAGTTATTTCGATGGCTCTCTCCACGAATGAAGAGGGGGTGGAGGAGTATTTATAGCCTCCACACAAAATCCAACCGTTACACACATTTGACCAATCTCGGTGGGACCGAAGTTGACAACTCGGTGAGACCGAAAGTTCAAATCATGTGAACGTTGGGATTTTCGTGGGACCGAAAATACAATCTCGGTTAGTCCGATTCGTGCAAAGACAGAGCTTGCCAATCTCGGTGGGACCGACTTCATCATCTCGGTGACACCGATTTGATGACGAAGGTTCTGAAGCTTGGCAACTCAAGTTTCGTGAGACCGAGTTCGAATCGGAAAATCCGAGTTTTCTAGGGTTTGGCTTTATGGCTGAGGTGGTTCATCTCGGTGTGGTGAGTTTGGAATATCGGTGGGACCGAGATTACTTATGAGTGTATATGGCGGTGAAAGTTGCGATAGTTTAGGAGATGTATCACTAAGCACTTTGAGCAACCAGATCATTATCATAACCTCATCCCTTTTAATAGTATTCGCTTCCTATGGACTCAATGTGATCTTGGATCACTAAACCAAAAATGGAGTCTTGAGCTTTTGCCAATGCTTGCCTTAGCATTTTGAGGGGTCCACTTCTTCAGTCCTTGCCATACCCATATCACTGAACTTTCTGAAATGATTCTCAAGTAACTATTAGTTCAATGATATATAGTTGTTATTAATTACCAAAACCACCCGGGGATTAGTTGCACTTTCAATCTCCCCCTTTTTGGTAATTGATGACAACATATAGATCAAAGCTTCGACAAAGGATATAATCAATGAATAGTATCGTCGCTTTGAGAAGTATGTGATAAGCAAGAGCTCCCCCTAAATTTGTGCATTATTTAAGATTTGCGTTTGAATGCAAATGCACAATCGATTAGGATCATGGGTCACTCTTCCATGTCACATACATCTTGGTGGAGCACACAAAATGATTAGAATGAACCGCATGCACCCAATCACCAAGACATGAGTAAATGGTCATACAAGATATGAATAGCATAGGATAAGCATTAAGCACACATTAAGGCATAGTACGACCAAGCACTCATTAAGGTAGGATCAAACGTTGTATCAAACACACGGAATGTCTCGAAAACCAAAAGTATCTCAAAGAAACCGCAGAAGAACGAAAGAGCAAAAGCGCAAAGACAACAGCACTCTCTCTCTCGAAGTCCTATGATCTATACAATTTCTCCCCCTTTGGCAACAAGTTACCAAAAAGTTCGAAAAGGCATAGAGATAAGCGTCACTAGGGACTCTGGGCGGCTCTATGCAGGTTGATGTTGGAGTTGATATGGCAGATCTGCGAAGACTTCACCGATGTCTGTCTTTGGAGGAGTGGTCACTAGAGCTGGAGTTGGAGCAACCGATGGAGCTGTGGGAGGTGCTTTGTCTGTAGTCCCGTGTCGATTCATCGAATAGCAAATGATCGGGTCCTGTGGGAATCGGAGCGATCTGTTGATAGGCATCTGGACTAGGTCATCCTGCATCTCACGATAAGCTCTTCCTTCTCCCTCTTTGCTTCCTCAATGTCCGCCTCAAGCTTGTTGTGATTACTTGCACTTCATCGACTTCACATCCAGAGCGTGGATCTTGTCTTCAACAATCCTCTCTAGGCTCTCCGAGACTGCATAATGCTGGCAGGCGTTGTTCAATCCTTTGGGTAGCTTCAAGGAGCTGCTCTCCGACACTCTTGGGTTTAGCTGCTGCTGCTGCTGCTTCCTTGTCAGCTTTGGCTTTCTTGGCAGCTTCAATCTTTGCTTGACCTTCAACCGATGTTGGATCCTCCTCATCCATCACAACAACATTATCCTCATGCTCAGGCTGCAGTGGTAAGTGTGCTCTATCCAACAAGTATGTGCCCGTGCCAAACTTGGCATTGATAAGCATCTGAATATGCGGGGCAAATCCACATGACCTTTTCTGGTCAGCTGCAGTCCTCTTCATGGTCTCAACTATCAAGTCCATCACCTTGAAAGGTGCTCTCTCATCAAGTATATGCAGCATGTTGATAGAGTATCCTCTGATCATGCGATGATCTCCAGACTTGGGCATCAAGGTATGCCTCAGAATAGTGTTAGTGGTAGGTAGACCTGCTCGGAGATAATACATCGAGCCGAGCTTCATTCCTAAATCCTTAGCCGAACCTCTTTGTACATGTTCTTCATGGATTCATGGTTCTTCTTTGGAATACCATAAACATCAATGTCATCCTCTCTTTGTACCGGAGCATTGAAGTTCTTCCCATTCTTCAACAGTTGAAGAGAATCTTTGGCCTTCACCATCCATACAATCCTTCCATCCGGATAGAAATGAGTCAGTGGCATAGAATTGCATAATCATCTCATCATTCCAATTTGTCAACTTCGACCCACAAAGTCTGCAACACCACATGCAAGAAGCTTTCATGCACATGTGGAAAGAAGTCTCTGTGCTCTTCGCTGTCAATGTACGCCCAATAACGATTCGGTGTCTGCAACTATGGGCTTCTTGTCCATCAAGATCGCCTCATAGAAGTCCCGCTTGCTCTCGGTGTGGAATCTGGATCAACAGCAGTTCTTCTCCTCACGGCATATGGGTCAGCTTGTCTCCATAGCCCGAGACCTCTATCCTTCCTTTCCTTCATGTTCTCACTTGAGGATGAGCATCATTATGTAATGGCAGTTTCGACGAAGTTTCAAAGAAAGCGGTGCTTCATCTTCCGACACAACCGGTGGCACATCATCTTTCTTCTTCTCGATCTTTGGAATGTTCTGATTGTCTTCTTGGGCTTGGCAGCCACTACAAGAAATATGTCAACTTGTGACCCTCACTATTGGTCATTTGAAAGGTCATAGTTTTTCATTTGCGACCTTTTGTGACCAAAAACAGAAGGTCAAAAGTCGAGGGTCATTAATCGACTATAGCGACCTTCTTTGTGATATGTAAAGGTCGTTGGTTCTTTGACCAAATTTTTGGTCACTAGCAACCTCCCCTGTGCCACGTAGGCATCCAGCGTGGCAAGTCGATGTGGCACAAGATTCAGCCCGGTCCAAATCGGTTTTCTACATGGGCCTAGCCCAACAATTCAGCCTTTTATATTATTATTTTTCTGTGAATTCTTGTGGGCTACTTGGGCCAAGCCTAGTATTTCAGCTTCTTTGTTTTTGGGCCTTGGCCTTCTTACAATCAATTGATTTTCTATTTTCAATAATTATATTTTGGAGCTGGTCCCACTAGTCAGAAGGGTCCCACAAGTCATAATGCCATACATGAGTCCCACATGTCAGAAATTTCAAAATTGCTCAGATTATATTCATAAGTGGGTCCCACTGGTGAAGTTTCCATATCTTCTCAACATACATCACTGCTATTTCAAACAGGATGTAACAAACATAGTTCATTAAATAACACTACATAGCCTTTTACAACCCGTTACAATATTACACTTTACAGTCTACTACAGAGCCAAAAGAACGGCTTCACTGCTTCGCACTTGGCTTCACGGCTTCACACTCACAAAAATTAGGAGTGGAGTTCCTGTAAAAGAGTGAACATAAAGGGAAAAAATTAGGCTTGGAGCTCCAGAAAAAGAGTGAACGCATAAAGGAAAACAAGTAAGAAAACTATACAGGAAAACAAGTAGTGTATTGAGCACAATATGAACACTAGCATCTAGCATACTAGTTTCCGCAAAGAAAGAACACTCGACATCCAACATCTGAAGACATTGCAATGATTTCTAAGCACATCTAGCATACTAGTTTCCGCAAAGAGCATAAGCAAGCATGATACCATATCAATTGCATCACATCAACCAAATTATTCAGGGAGCACAATATGCACATGACCAAAGATAGATTCTGGGTCCTGCTTGATTCACCTAGTTGATGAGGGCGGCTGAGCGGAGATTTAGCTTGATGTCGTTGCCATCAAGGACGATCTCATCCTTGAACTTCTCGGACTACAGCTCCGCCAGATGCAGCAACAACACCTCCGACAACCACAAAGAACAACACCAATAATGACATGCGTGACATTTCATATCATCATTACGTAATAAAAAATTAAGACACACGCAACAAATATAGCTTCAAATTACAAAATTATCATGTAATGTTGAGCGAGGCAGAATATAGCTTCACATTATAGAATTATCATGTAATCATTGAGCGAGATAGGAATATAGCTTCAAGATTATAGAATTATCATGTAATCGCTGATCGTGAAGCTGTCAAATGAAACCTGATTATAAACTATGGACTATGAGATGTCATAGCCGATCCAAAGGATCGTGAGATGTCAAGCGAGCAACATCTGCTAGAGCAACAGCTCCATGGACTAATATAAATGCCCACAAGGATCATGAGAAAGAGCTAAAAGGTTTGTTGTCAAAGAGTGAACATAAAGCTACCATTAGATCAAATAGAGATCATGCAATCAAATGGAGTAGTTACAGCCTTAACTAAGAAGATCATGAGCATGTGCATGAGTAAAATGAGCATCAAGATGTGTTAACAGGATCATAAGCATGCAATTAAATTTGTGCTATCGTTGTTGCTGTTATAAAACTATCAAACTATCAACCAAGCTGCCTGCCATGTAAACAAGCATACATTCATCTATTCCAATGTAATGTAACCCATGTGATGATAACAGCAGAGAATTTGTAACTAGCATCCCTTAAGCACCATCAAGAGTATTTAGGGCTCATCAATGTAACCCATGATGCAACAGAATCCATAGTACTATTCAGCTAGAGTACGATTTAGGGTGTTTAAACCCAGCAGCAGCAGGAACTTAAAAGGTACTATCGGTAACAATAAGATACTATGGTATCAATCAAGAAGCTAATATAAGGAGACGGCAGGGTAATTCAGCTGGTGCGTTTCACTTGGGTATCCTTTTCTCTTGCTGGCCAGTGCAGTGCTTCATGGGTCCCTAGGTTTCAGCTTCTTCTTGGTCCTCGCCTCGAAAATATAAAGTGTTGAAACAGAGTTAAGTTGGCAGCCACAAGTGATTCAAATCAGAGAACACAAGCTGCAGAGATGAAATGAAAGCAGTTTATTAGCATTCAGATCAGATGATGATGACAATCATTCGACTTGGTGTACTTAATGATATGCCTATACTTGTTCCTTCACCAAGTTGCCAAAGATAATTAATTTGTGCTAGTGGGCTGCAAATCTGCTACATTTTATTGTGTAATGTCACTCGGTTTGTGTAGCGAACTGCAAACAATGAACCGAGCAAGTGCATATATAATAATCATGAGCACGACCGTTTTTTAATCAGACTACCTTTGTAAGTACCATGCATCGATCTCTGCTACTTAATAATGGCAAGTGTAATTAATGGCCAGTGCTGCCAAGATTGAATGTACCACATCGGCAAGCATTACATAGTACTACTATGTAATTGATATGCAAAAGAAGATGCATCTCCATGTTCAAAGAATCAGATCAACCATGAAGTTTCTACTACTCCTACATCATTTTAGCTAATCATTTAAGATGATCATTTAAGATGCTAATGTTTACTTGTCAAGTACAGCTTATTGTTACTCTAAGATTTTAGCTAAGCAAATGTAAAGATAAGAAGACACTTTGCCACCAATATTTTGTGACATCTCAGAAATTAGTACCTCATAAACATGCATGAAATGTCTATCTCAAAGAAGTATACATACTTGATCATGTTTAATTAATGGCCAAAGAAAGCACAAAACAACCAATTATATTGCCTTACAAGTACTAGCAGAAAAACCTCTAATAACCAGTGAGAGACCATCATAAGCAGCAGGATCGCACGAAGAAACCAGAATATGCAAGCTCCATCCACACATATGCAAGCTGTGAGACTACAGTGTCGGGACGAATATAACTGAAAGTAGCACGTTCCACACATATGCAAGGTGAATCAATTGTTCTGGAGCAGTGAAGAGGATGGGTGGGGTGGGGTGCTCACTTGGGGCCGGTGCAGCCCATGGTGGTGCCGAGGCCTCCGTTGAGCTTGAGCACCACGAGCTTGTCGAGCAGCGCCTTCATGGCGTCGAGATCTGCAGCACACACACACGATCCAGCATTCAGCGTCCACACCCACAGACAGACACAAACAGTGAC
Organism: Aegilops speltoides; assembly: GCA_021437245.1. Taxonomy (NCBI): domain Eukaryota; kingdom Viridiplantae; phylum Streptophyta; class Magnoliopsida; order Poales; family Poaceae; genus Aegilops; species Aegilops speltoides. Next base: position 105,429,747 of record CM038147.1, read on the forward strand.
TGAACATTCGAATCGAATCCGAATCGACCACAGGAAAAAGCATCTGAGATGAGATGGTACCTTCGGGAGGGGGCGCAAGGGTGTCGTAGGGCACCACCACCTCATCGGTGGGGGTCTGGATCTTGCTCCACTCGACCGCTCCGCCGCCGCCGCAGTAATGCATACGAGAGCATAGCACCGCCGCCGAAACCACCCACCCACGCCAGTGAGCGAGTGAGCATACGCAAGGAGGAATCGGGAGGAGATTCGCATTATTACGAGGTAGCGCGAGACGAGGCCGATGAACCCGGCCTTCGTTTCGCTGCGTCGCCACCGACAAAACAGAGCAGAAAAAACAGGTGAGCGGAGCGGAGTGGGCGCCATCGCCGCTAGATCCGGGAGGGAAGAGGGATGGGTCAAGCGGGCACCCGATCTCGCTGAGCTTGGCGACGCGTCGCGGAGGTTGTCGATCTTGGAGTCGGCGGCGACGGCGGCGGCGGCCATCGCGATCCGGGCGGAGAGGAGCGACGCTGCTGCTTCGGGGGAAGAGGGCAGGACGGGAGATCCAGAGGGAGGGAGTGGGGTTGGGGGCGGCGGCGCGTCGAGATCCACAGGAGCAGTGGGGTGGGGCGGCGGCCGAGATCCGGGAGGGAGGAGTGGGGTTGGGGCGGCGCGTCGAGATCCAGAAGAAGGAGTGGTGTGCGGGGCGCTAGGGTTCGCTGCGCGAGCAGAGAGAGGAGTGGTGGGTTTTTTTTGGGTAGCTCGCGGTGGGTGGGTGAGACCGTCAAAGGGTGAGGTGCGGGCCGTTGGATCCAGGAGGATCCGACGGTGATTAATCCACGATCCGCGTGAGAGGCCCCGACCAATCGTAACGCAAAGATATGTGTATGATATTTTGACCATTTAAATTGGTCGCAATTGACTAAAAGTAAGGTGCCAAATTATGTTAGCTATTTTATTATGACCTGAAAATTTGAAGAAAAAAAACTTCTCATTGTGTCTCGCAAATTTGACTATGGTTTTCAGGAATAATCATTAATTGAAATAAGACAAATATTTTTTTAAAGGGTTATGAGAAATGAGTTCTTTTAAATCACTTTTCCATTTTTCGAGTGCCCAAAAGGAGGATTTTTCGTGAAGGACCTCCAAAATAATTGTTGCAAAACTGGACCAAATCATTTTTCTAAAATACTAGGACATATTTAATGCACAATTGACCAAATGGTTGGGTGTAAACGTTTTGATCCACCTCTCGTGAAAAGACAAATTCCACCGATTCACCGAAGCGGGTCAAATTTGAAGTGTAGTTGCCTTCTAGTTTGCACTTTATTTTTCCAAAATCATTTCTAGTTACATAAGTACCTATTTAATCAGGAAACACCAAAAAATTCCAAGATTCAACCACTAGCTAGGAACGGTCATTCCCTACGTTTTGACCGCATTTTGAAACGGGCATAAAAAATTCAAAAAATCAAAAAATTGGAAAACCTTCGCATTGTGTCATTATATGTGGACAAGTTTTCAGGAAAAATAACAAACTTGTAATACGGCAATTATTTTTAAAAAGTGTTCTCAGAAACGAGCTATCAAGTGTGGAGATCAATGGCTTTCAAGCCAAATGATCAATCTTATGGCCACATTCATGGCATAGTTTGTTCAAATGATCTCATATTGTGCACAAGGGTGCATATTAGAATGGCAAACAATGTTGCCTAAGGAAGTTTTCATTTTCTTTGGACGAAAAAACCATTTTTCATTTTTCGAGTGCCCGAAAGGAGGTTTTTTGTGAAGGAACTACCAAATAATTGTTGCAAAATTGGACCAAATCATTTTTCTAAAATACTAGGCCATATTTAATGCACAATTGACCAGATGGTTGGGTGAAAAAAGTTTTGATCCACCTCTCGTGAAAAAGACAAATTTCTGCCGATTCAGCTGGAAGCGGGTCAAATTTGAACTGCAGCTACCTCATAGTTTGCTATTTATTTTTTACAAAAATCATTTCTAGTTACATAAGGACCTATTTAATCATAGAAACAACAAAAAAATTCCAAGATTCAACCACTAGCTAGGAACGGTCAAGCCCGCGGTTTTGACCGCATTTTGAAACGGGCATAAAAAATTCAAAAAAAATCAAAAAATTGGAAAACCTTCGCATTGTGTCATTATATGTGGACAAGTTTTCAGGAAAAATAACAAACTTGTAATACGGCAATTATTTTTAAAAAGTGTTCTCAGAAACGAGCTATCAAGTGTGGAGATCAATGGCTTTCAAGCCAAATGATCAATCTTATGGCCACATTCATGGCATAGTTTGTTCAAATGATCTCATATTATGCACAAGGGTGCATATTAGAATGGAAAACAATGTTGCCTAAGGAAGTTTTCATTTTCTTTGGACGAAAAAACCATTTTTCATTTTCCGAGTGCCTAAAGGAGGTTTTTGTGAAGGAACTACCAAATAATTGTTGCAAAATTGGACCAAATCATTTTTCTAAAATACTAGGCCATATTTAATGCACAATTGACCAGATGGTTGGGTGAAAAAAGTTTTGATCCACCTCTCGTGAAAAAGACAAATTTCTGCCGATTCAGTTGGAAGCGGGTCAAATTTGAACTGCAGCTGCCTCATAGTTTGCTATTTATTTTTTACAAAAATCATTTATAGTTACATAAGGACCTATTTAATCATAGAAACAACAAAAAAATTCCAAGATTCAACCACTAGCTAGGAACGGTCAAGCCCGCGGTTTTGACCGCATTTTGAAACGGGCATAAAAAATTCAAAAAAAAATCAAAAAATTGGAAAAACCTTTGCATTGTGTCATTATATGTGACCAAGTTTCCAGGAAAAATAATAAACTTGTAATACGGTAATTATTTTAAAAAAATGTTCTCAAAAAGGAGGTATCAAGTGTGAAGTTTCATGGCTTTCAAGCCAAATGATCAATCTTATGGCCACATTCATGGCATAGTTTGTTCAAATGATCTCATATTGTGCACAAGGGTGCATATTGGAATAGCAAACAATGTTGCCTAAGGAAGTTTTCATTTTCGTTGGACTAAAAACCATTTTCCATTTTTGAGTGCCCGAAAGGAGGTTTTTTTGTGAAGGAACTACCAAATAATTGTTGCAAAATTAGACCAAATCATTTTTATAAAATACTAGGCCATATCTAATGCACAATTGACAAAATGGTTTGGTGTAAAAAATTTTGATCCACCTCTCGTGAAAAAGACAAATTTCTGCCGATTCAGTTGGAAGCGGGTCAAATTTGAACTGCAGCTACCTCATAGTTTGCTATTTATTTTTTCCAAAAATCATTTCTAGTTACATAAGGACCTATTTAATCATAAATACATGGTTTGGTGGCGTCACGTCGAGGTTTGGGCGGTGGCCGAGGGCCCCAACTCTAGAGCTGCCAGAACTCAAGATGCTCACCGCGTGGTCACCAGCATGGACTGTGGCGTTGCCATGTGTTTTGGGAGGCCTAGGAATGTCTAGTGGGTTGGGAACTCCCCAGGTTGGTGCTACGAAGAAAATTACAACATAAGATTCTCACGAGGAGACCAATCGATGCTCAAACATGAATTAGCATCCAAGTGTTTGATTAGAGGTACGGGAAATGTACATGGCTAATGGGCATGAGTTTTGGCTGAGGATGATCAATTACTAAGAAGACCGTTTTCACAAATTTTCAGCTCAAAAGGAGGAGCCTAGGTGGTACTTGCTTTGCAAACCACCACACTGGACATAAATACGAATGTTGAAGCTCGGCTCAAAATAATGAATGGATTGAGCTGGCATTTGCTGGAGGATGGTTATTTGGGCATAGGAAAGCACTCAGAGAAAATGGATACTATTTGGACATGCCAAAGTGGTACTTCCTTCACAAACTGTTACTCTGAACAAAATAGGAAAATGAATATTTTTGAATTATTTTGAACTAGGCAAGGAAGGTTTTTACATATTTGACGAAGATATGACCCAAAGAATTTATGAGATTTTTTTGGGAATTTTGGGAATGATAGAAATATAGGTTGCTTCACAACCTAGGGCAAAACTGCCACATGGACATGACACATAGGCAAAAGCGATGAGGTGGCGCCTAGTCATAGCAACCCACCACAATTTACAAGGCTATGACCATCTATATTGGTCGTTAACAACTAGAAATAAGGCAAATGGACTAGCACTATTTGCTTTGTGACCTTTTCGTAAGGAAATTACGACCTTTCGACCAAAATGGTGCAATGGTTCGTGGTTTGGAGCCCCCAACAGCTTTTGACCAATTGGTCTAAAATGGTCATAGATTTATGACCAATTCTTCGAGGGTCACTGACAGAAGGTCATAAGTTGACATATTTCTTGTAGTGAGCACGCTTTGCTGGAGCTGCCTTGACTGGAGCAGCTTGCTTGGGCTTTGAAGTGGCTCCAGCCCTGATGGCATCACCCATGAACTTAGACTTCTGAGGAGGAGGCTGGGGTGCTTCCTCATCCTCATCATCCTCTGCTGCATCATCATGCACTAACCTCTTCCTCTTGGAAGTTTTCTTCACCTTGCTTGTAGTTTCCTCTTCCAAACTCAGCTTCTTGGCAACAGTGGACTGCTTGACTTTTCTGGTGCCCTTCTTAGTTTGCTGACCTTGAGGCTCTTTGGCAACAACTTTCCTCTTGGGCTTTGAGGTTGCCTCTTCCTCAACAACGAAATCAGAATCCTCATCATCTGAGTTCCTCTTCTTTCTGGCTCTGGTGGCTGTAGGAGGCAAACCACTTGGTGTGCTCCTCTCACCATCATCTGATGAGCTGCTGGGATCAGGACTAGTGCCTGCCTCTGGAATATCAGCAATAGGTGACTCGACTGTTCGATCACACCGGTATCCGACATGGTGACAACCTGTGAATAGATAAGGTGTAGGCAGAGAAGAAGAGTCATCACAAACTGCAGAAGTTTTTGCAAACAAAATGAGTTCAAATTTTAGTATTAGGTTTTCACAGAAGACATTTCGGTCAGACCGAGTTTAAAATTCGGTGAATCCGAAGTGTTCAAACTGAAGCATTCACTCCACTTTCGGTTGGACCGAAGTGGGTTTCGGTCCTGCCGAAAACACTAGGGTTTCACAGAATCCTCATTTCGGTCACACCGATTTGCACAACTCGGTTGGACCGAAAGGTGCAGTGCAATGGCCATAGGCCAAATCGGTCATACCGAGAATGTAAAATCGGTCTCACCGAGATGTGTTCGGCGGAAACCTAACCCTAAAACTTTTACTCGAATCTAGTCCAAACAAACTAATCTAGTGTTCTGGAAGATTTCAAACGTGGCAAGATACTAGGCAAACCAAACGTGCATTGAATCGGAGATGTGAGCACGAGTGGGATCGAAACTCACCCTAACTTGGTGGAGTTCCTCTACGGCGGCAACGGCGCGGAGAAGATGTCCGTTGACGGCGACGGAGACCTGCGGCGAGGGCGCCAGCGCATTTACGGAGATGATCCGGAGAACAGGCGACGGCAAGAAGGGGTGGGGCTAAGCGCTTGAAGAAGAAATCAACGCTGCCCCCTCGAGTATATATACCCTTTGTCTGTCGGTGGGATCGAGTTGTAAAACTCGGTGGCACCGAGATGGATAACTGCAGTATTTATGCACTTCGTCACGCCGAAAATCACAACTCGGTTTCACCGAGGTGAAAACCTAGATCGTCTGAATGCTTTCGTTCGACCAATTTGAGTGGGTTGGTCTGACCGAAATCACTTAGAAGGTTTTGGAAGTTAGCCTTGACGGATCGGTGGCTCCGAGTGCTCCTCACTCGGAGGGTCCGAAAATGACTTGTTCAAAGTTTGTGATGTAAGCATGAATAGAATTTGAGACAAGAAAGCATAGATAGCTAGGGGAGGTACTTAGGCATTCTTGTCCATCCATTTGGTCAGAAAAATCAAAACGACCAAAACAACAAATGGATGTCCTTGAATGGATAAAATCATGCATCCAACATGCTCACACAATAAGATAGCAAATGAAATATGTGTCAAACATGCACAATCAAAACTCTAGCTACTATCACACAATTTGTCGATGACTAGGTCATCTTTATATGAGTATATTGACTTAGGAGTCAAATGAGAACATTTGATCATAGGTCATACTCATCGCTTAAGCACAAGTGGGGTTACCACTTTTACATAAAGCATTGATGTGTTCACATCATTTGAAGATGCTTTAGCTCAATTCCTTAGAGCAAAGCTCCCCTTGATGTGAGAACCCCTTTAAAGGGTCAAACTAACCTTGGGTTGTCGAGAAGACTTCATGTAGATGTTGAAGATGTGGATGCTCAATGTTGATGAAGATCATCAAGAGTTTGGAGCAATCCTTTGGATTCGGGCACTTTCAATACCTACATGGGTTAGTCCCACAAGGAACAAACAAGGATATCCATGGACATAGATTGAAGTTCACAATAGATGATGTCCATGAAAGCAATGATTACCTTGTCCCTTGTCTTACCAACAAGAGGGTTTGTGACTCCATGAACTAGTGCACAATGTGGAAGTTGGTTGCACAAGTTTTTGCCAAAATGAATGTGAGTGAAGTATGTTGGCGGAGTCACCCTCAAGAACTCTCTAGTTCTTCTTCTTCGATCCACATCATCTTGATGGGAATCCTTGGGGTTGTAGTTGAGCTTGACGAAGTAGAACTTGACGCTTCCTTGGGAACCCACTTGACCATGGCTTGAGGTGCTTCAACAAATGCATCAATCTCCTCTTGAAGCTTGTCCTTGCATTTTAGCTTGTGGTCTTGTGGTGGAAGGTCATCTTGAGCTTGTTCCACATTGGAAGAAGTAGGATCATACTTCTCCTTTTGAGAAACAAACTGTGGAGTAGGATATTGACCTTCTTCCCATTCAACACCCTCGGCGTTGAACTTTCGCCAAAACCAATTCCTTGATTCTTCCGTGCCTTCCTTGCTTGTAACAATTTCTCAAAGTTCTTGCTTCCGCAAGGCTCTTGTAGACACCTTTCTATAATCCCTTTCAATAAACTATTTTCTTGCTCAAGTGTAACTTGGCTTGAAACATTGTTAGTGGAATCAAGAGAACTACTAGAAGCAACAATATTGGATTTAGCATGGTTATTGTTACTACTAGAGAAAGAATTTTTCTTATGCTTGTCATGCTTAGTTTTAATGGGAGGCAAGAAATTAGACAAGAGAAGTCGTTTGGCAAGATATGAAGAACTCTTGTTTCGAAGATCGTCATTGATTGCTTTTAGAAACTCATGTTCTTGCTCTAGAGTGAGCTTCTCGAAGCGTAGCTTCTTATGAGATCTTAGGAGCTCTCTATGATCTTCTTGAGTTGTTTCATGAGCTAACTTAAGAGTGTTTAGTTCTTTAGTTAGACGCTCAATCTCCTTCATAGCATTGTCATTCGACTCTTCTCGACTATAAAGACTACTAGCATGTTCATCATTACTAGGCTCACTAGATTTATCATGTAAGAGCTCATCTTCACCAAGCAAGTCATCCTCATCACTATCAAAGTGAATGAATTCAGGTGTGATACCTTGGGGCCTTTAGCCATGAAGCATCTTCCAATTCCCTCATTTGGTGAATCAAATAAGTCGAGGAGTTGGAGTTGGAGGATACGAGAGCAAGACCGCAACACCTTCATCTTGATCAGAGTCGGAGTTGGAGTGATAGCTTCTTTCGGATTGATTGTCGGAGTCGGAGCCGGAGACCCATTCACCTACATGAGCTTGATGTTTTCTTCTTGTGTAGCTCCTTGATGACTTGTCTTTCCTCTCCTAATCCTTGCTTCTCCGAGAGGGTCTTCGCTCATAACGATCATCTCTACTCCTTCTCTCTTCCGAGGTGACTCATCTCTTGAGCTTCTTCTTCTTGGAGATTCTTCTTCTCTTGTGGGGAGCCGTACACTGATTTGAGTAGTGTCCGGTCTTCCACAATTGTAGCAGCTTCGATCACGACTAGAAGATCTCTTTTCATCATATGATCTAGACTTTGAGCTTCTCTCTTGCTTCTACTCTTGTAGAATTTGTTGAAGTTCTTCACCATTAGGCTTATCTCTTCATTGGAAACTAGCTTGTCACTTGAGGTTGTGGGAGCATCACTTGTATCTTTGTAAGCACCACTTGACTTGTTGTGAAGCTCTTCCTTATCCTTAAGTGTCATCTCGTGAGCAACAATTCTTCCAATGACTTCGGTTGGCTTGAGATTCTTGTAGTTTGGCATCATTTGGATCAAAGTGCACACGGTGTCATACTTTCCATCCAAAGCTCTGAGAATCTTCTTGATGATGAATCGGTCGGTCATTTCTTCGCTTCCTAAGCCGGCAATCTCATTTGTGATGAGAGCAAGCCTAGAGTACATTTCAGCGACTCCTTCACCTTCCTTCATCTTGAACTTGTCAAGTTGACCTTGAAGAACATCTAGCTTTGATTCCTTCACGGACTCGGTACCTTCATGCATTTCAACCAAAGTATCCCAAATCTCTTTTGCATTCTCAAGACGGCTGATTTTGTTGAACTCCTCGACACAAGGCATTGAGGAGAATGTCACAAGCTTGAGCATTGTTTTGCAACATCCGCAATTCTTCCGCTAGAAGCCACGATCCGAACTTTTCCTTCCTCAAGAATTCACCTTGCATACCAACACAAATAATGCCCATGCGGCCGGGTTATGGCCAAGAATATGCATTTTCATTTTATGCTTCCAACTAGCAAAGTTTGTACCATCAAAGTAAGGACCTCTCTTAAAATTACCCTCACTAGACGCCATACTCTCCTAGGTTGTGAAACCAAGCTTATGGAGTCCAATGCAATGGAAACCAATCCAAAGGAGACCAAAGCTCGATACCACTTGTAGGATCGAAAGTATGTCTAGAGGGGGTGATTAGACTACTTGACAATATAAAATTATGCCTTTTGACAAAGACAAGTTTTTGGCAGATTCACGATTATGATCAAGTCAAACATCACCCTACACATGCAATTCTAGAGTATAGGCAGCGGAAAGTAAATTGCACATGTAGTAAAGAGAGGTGGAGAAGAGCAAACGCAATTTTGGAGACGCGATGATTTTTCTCGTGGTTCCGATAGGTGGTGCTATCGCACTTCCACGCTGATGGAGACTTCAACCCACGGAGGGTAACGGCTGCGAGAGTCCACGGAGGGCTCCACCCACGAAGGGTCCACGAAGAAGCAACCTTGTCTATGCCATCATGGCCTCACGCCCACGGAGGGCTAGCCTTACTCGGGTAGATCTTCACGAAGTAGGCGATCTCCTTGCCCTTACAAACTTCTTGGTTCAACTCCACATCTTGACGGAGGCTCCCAAGCGACCCCTAACCAATCTAGGAGGCACCACCTCCAAAAGGTAATAGATGGTGTTGATGATGATGAACTCCTTGCTCTTGTGCTTCAAATGATAATCTCCCCAACACTCAACTCTCCTCACTGATTTGGCTGTGGTGGAAGAAAGGATTGAGTGGAAAGCAACTTGGGAAGGCTAGAGATCAAGCTTCATATGGTGGGAGTGGAGCAACTTGATCTCAACACAAGGGTAGGTAGTTCTCTTCTCGTAAATGTAAGGTAGGAGTGGTAGTTCTTTCGATGGCTCTCTCCACGAATGAAGAGGGGTGGAGGAGTATTTATAGCCTCCACACAAAATCCAACCGCTACACACATTTGACCAATCTCGGTGGGACCGGTTGACAACTCGGTGAGACCGAAAGTTCAAATCATGTGAACGTTGGGATTTTCGTGGGACCGAAAATACAATCTCGGTTAGTCCAATTCGTGCAAAGACAGAGCTTGCCAATCTCGGTGGGACCGACTTCATCATCTCGGTGACACCAATTTGATGACGTATGTTACTGAAGCTTGGCAACTCAAGTTTCGTGAGACCGAGTTCGTAATCGGAAAATCCGAAGTTTTCTAGGGTTTGGCTTTATGGCTGAGGTGGTTCATCTCGGTGTGACTGAGTTTGGAATATCGGTGGGACCGAGATTACTTATGAGTGTATATGGCAGTGAAAGTTGCTGATAGTTTAGGAGATGTATCACTAATCACTTTGAGCAACCAGATCATTATCATAACCTCATCCCCTTTTAATAGTATTGGCTTTCCTATGGACTCAATGTGATCTTGGATCACTAAACCAAAAATGGAGTCTTGAGCTTTTGCCAATGCTTGCCTTAGCATTTTGAGGGGTCCACTTCTTCAGTCCTTGCCATACCCATATCACTGAACTTTCTGAAATGATTCTCATGTAACTATTAGTTCAATGATATATATGTTGTTATTAATTACCAAAACCACCCGGGGATTAGTTGCACTTTCAAAATCATATGACAAAATCTATATATGTTGATGTTATTAGAATGATCATGATGCCCTCATGTCCGTATTTTATTTTTATCGGCACCTCTATCTCTAAACATGTGGACATATTTTTCGATTTCGGCTTCCGCTTGAGGACAAGCGAGGTCTAAGTTTGGGGGAGTTGATACGTCCATTTCGCATCATGATTTTATATCAATATTTATTGCATTATGGGCTGTTATTACACATTATATCTCAATACTTATGGCTATTCTCTCTTATTTTTCAAGGTTTACCATGAAGAGGGGGAATGCCGGCAGCTGGAATTCTGGCTGGAAAAGGAGCAAACGTTGGAAACCTATTCTGCACAGCTCCAAAAGTCCTGAGAATCTACGAAACAACCTTTTGGATTTAATAAGAATTTACGAGCGAAAGAAATAGGCCAGGGGGCCCACACCTCGTCCAGAGATGCAGGCGCCTCTATAGGGCGCGCCCCTATCTCCTGGGCCCCCTGGTGGGCCTCCGGCGTCCATCTTCTGCTATGTCAAAACTTTTACCCTGGAAAAAATCGTGGGCAAGCTTACGGGACAAAACTCTGCCGCCACGAGGCGGAACCTTGACGGAATCAATCTAGGGCTCTGGAGCTGTTCTGCGGGGACACTTCCCTCGGAGGGGGAAATCATCACCAACGCTATCACCAACGATCCTCTCATCGGAGGGGGTCAATCTCCATCAACATCTTCACCAAACCATCTCCTCTCAAAACCCTAGTTCATCTCTTGTATCCAATCTTGTATCAAAACCACAAATTGGTACTTGTGGGTTGCTAGTACTGTTGATTACTCCTTGTAGTTGATGCTATTTGGTTTATGTTGGGGATATTACCACTAGGCGTAAACCGGCCTGCCTGGGCCGGGTTAACTTCATTAGTGGTATAAGCGGATAAAGGCCCAAGGCCCAGAGTCGGTTTAGAACTCAGTGGCCGTAAACCGCCTGATGTATAACTTGTATTGTAAGTTAGAATAGAGAGATACCAACCGGGATACGAGTATGAACCGGTTGGGACTCTATGAACCGACGAGCGTCACCCGTGTATATAAGGGGACGACCCGGCGATGGTTCAAGGACAGACAACCACAACTCGAGCCTAGGCGAAGCTTGTTTGCTCCCTAGCCATCGAGACCACATCAATTCCATCACAACTAGACGTAGGATTTTACCTTCATCAAAGGGGCCGAACTAGTATAAAACTCTCGTGTCTTTGTGTCCGCTTTAACCCCTTCAAGTAAACTCGTAGCGATGGCTCCACGACTAAGTCCTTTCACTAGGACATCCGCCGTGACAAATCCACGACAGCTTGGCGCCACCGTGGGGCTATCGCACGATGGTTTGACGATCTTGGAGGGCAAGCTCAAGGACTCGAAGGCTATGTTGTGTGCCGGATGACCAAGAGTCGCCACGGCAGGATCTACATCGACGATGCAGGATGGGGTCTCGAGGCCGATTCAATCGAGTACGGGTATCGGGTCCCTTTGGTGGCATACACGCTTTTCATCGGCAAGATCGGTGAGCTCGGGCTGAGCCGACATCTGCACCGACCTCGCCGAGACGGCTCAGCGTCGCGAGACCTACCCAGCTAAACCGCCGTGAAGCGGTCTTCGCTTGAGTCGCTTACGGGGAGAACGTGAGGATGGTTCAAAACACGGTGGTGAGACCGTCGTCTATTCCGGCGACGAGTCCTCAACAGGAGAGACTGAGTCATTGTACGAGTTACAGGACAATATGATCAGGGGCTGTTCCGATGGCGACAGTATTCCGGACCCCCCAAGCCAGATCAACCGGGTTGGAATATTCATGGCCGGTACGCAGGCGGCGAATCACTCTTCGACCGCCGCAGCGATGCTTTCCGGATCAGCAGCGGCAGCGACAGCAGGGGCAGGAGGCCTTGAGCGCCCGCCGGTTCAACTTCTATCAGATCTGTTTGATGCACTAGCTGCGCTTATGGCAGAAGACAATCCGGCGGATCAGGAGGCCCATGATGCAGAGATTGCGAAAGTAAAAGAGCAGATCACGCAAGCCAAAGCGAATCTAGCGGCGGAAAAGGATAGGATGGTTGCAGAGCGGGCCGCCTCGACGCCTGTGCCTACAAACTCATGCCGACCAGAAAGGCCGCAGAGGTGTTGAAGCGGAAGTATAGATCACGCCGCCATTAGGTTTTGACCCAAAATCTCTTTCGCACTTCGAGCTGGACCCAGAATCCGCCGCAAAGACCGGAGGAAAACCGGATTAAGGCACCAGGGCCAGGGGCGACGGTCCAACCTCGCCTGATGGAGCCTCCTCAGCAGAACATTGTGGTTCCTCCACCGGTTCAGACGCCCCCAGGTCATTATTCTAACCCTATGGACAACCTTGTTGCAGCCGCCGTGCGATTGGAGGCTATCCTACCGAAGGGGACTCAAGCGGTAGAGACGCTACCGGGTTAAGGAGCTCCTCCGACTACACCGATTCAGCAGAGAAGCATATTCATACAGCCGTGATCGGATTCATTCTACGCCTGCCCAAGCCGGAGCTATAGCAGCGCATGGATGAACCGCCATATCGAGCAATGCGCTGACCGTGAAGCGCCCGTGGCAATAAACCGACGGGTGGCATCCGCGATGCTCGGAGGTGGTGGACCGGCCCGCACGGCGGAGGCCAATTAGCAGCACAGATGACGCGGGTCAACTTACACTGTCCGCCTACCACCTTCGCCGACCAGAGTCGATCCGCTTTAGGGGTGCCTTGTTTGATCCCCGCCACGCAATGTGCGCCGCCTAAAGATTTCAAGGGTCCGCGCAAGGTACCAAATTACACCGCCGATTTGTCCCTCAAGCGTGGGTAGAAAGTTATGAGATGGCCATGGAGATGCTAGACGTGGATGAGACTGCGTGTGCAAAATACTTCACCATGATGCTTGAAGGCACGGCTCGTACTTGGTTGAAGAGCCTACCACCCAACTCTATCAGCTCATGGGCCCAGTTGCGGGCCCAGTTTATCCAGAATTTCAAGGATACATGTAAGCAGCCCAAGTCCATAGTAGACCTGGCGGCTTGTGTCCAGGAGGAAGGAGAATCAACGACCCGTTGGGTACGCCGCGTTTCGGAGATTTTGCACTCATCTGACAGGATTAATGCAAACTCTGCAATCTTAACCCTGGAAGGCAACTGCCGGTTTGAGCCTTTAAAATTGAAATTGGGGAGCATGAAGCGGTTCTGTAATGACATGGGAACCCTCATGGACGCTTTAGTGAAGTATGCTGATTCGGACAGTACCAAAGATCCCGAGGCTGATGATGATGAAGCAGGGAAGGGAAAGAAGAATGGCAACTCCAAGGGGCAACAGTACAAACCGGCGGGTCATGGAAACGGAGGCAAGCGTAAAGCGGATGGCAACATGGACTTTGTGGCCAATACTAATGCACAGGACAGGGGGCAACGGCGCAGAGGTAAAGCGGCAAATCGTAATGGGGGTCCCAATCCTAACGCAAGCCGTTTGAATTACTTGTTGAATCAGCCTTGCCCAAAGCACGGACGAAGGAGTCGCCGCCAACCACCTTTGGAAAGATTGTTACATTATGCAGGATTTCAAAAACTCTAATGCCTTCCGGTATGACCAGGGGTCAGGTGGCGGTTCAGGATCCGGTTTCCACGGGCCGGGTCACGATGGAGCTTCCGGTTCAGGTCTTAATCGTATGGGTCACAACAACCGTAATAATCGAACGGCCAGCAGCAACAACAACAGCAGTCGGGTTATCAGAGCCAACCAAAGCAGTTGAACAATGGGCAATATCATGTTTTCACGACTAGCTTGGATAAGCGCGACCGAAAACTCCACAAGCGAGCAGTGAACTCTGTGGAACCGGCCATGCCACGTTACTTACGCTGGTCGGAGCAACCTATCGTGTGGAGCAGAGAGGATCATCCACCCCGGGTTGATAATCCGGGCCAACTAGCATTAGTGGTAGACCCTCAGGTGGGGGGTTATAAGTTCACTAAGGTGCTTATGGATGGAGGAAGCAGTATTAACATACTATACTATGTGACATTCCGCCGCATGGGTCTAATAGACAAGGATCTCAGACCGTCTAATACGGTGCTCCATGGTGTAGTACCAGGCAAATCTGCATATCATGTTGGAAAGATAGCCCTAGATGTGGCTTTTGGGGACGAGCATGATTCCCGGTCTGAAAAACTAACCTTTGAGGTGGTGAAGATCCGGAGCCCGTATCACGCCTTGTTTGGGCGGCCGGCTTATGCTAAGTTCATGGCGCGACCTTGTTATATCTACTTACAGCTCAAGATGCCGGGTTACAAAGGGACGATAACGGTTCATGGGAGCCGCAGAGTCGCTTTGGAATGTGAGGAAGGTGATGCAGCTTATGCCGAGTCGGTCTGTGCCACGGAGGAGTTGAAGTTCTATAAGGACAATGTTGATCCGGCAGATATGACCCCTTTGAAGAAGCCAACTACAGAGCATGATTCGGATCTGAAGTTTAAATCGACAGCTGAGACTAAACTTGTTGACTTCATGCCCGCGATTTGTCCAAGCAGCCACCGCTGCCAACCTCGATCCTAAATAGGAAAGCGCGCCATCGAAGTTCATCCGTGAGAATCGACATCTTTGCATGGAAGCCATCCGACATGTCGTGTATCGAGGAACTCGCCGAGCACACTCTTAATGTGGATCCTAAGTATAAACCGTGAAACAATTCCTCCGCCGGTTTAATGAAGAAAGGCGCAGCCATTGAGAGGAAGTGGCTGTGCTTTTGGCAGCCGGCTTTATCATTGAGGTATTTCATCCAGAGTGGCTTGCTAATCCGGTGCTGGTTCTTAAGAAAACGGCACTTGGCGTATGTGCGTGGATTACACAGATCTTAACAAGGCCTGTCCAGCAGATCATTTTGCCCTCCCCCGCATTGATCAGATCATTGATGCCACGGCAGGTTGTGAGCGTTTGAGTTTTTTGGATGCGTACTCTGGATATCATCAGATCAAAATGGCGGTTAAGGACCAAGAGAAAACAGCGTTTATCACTCCCTTTGGAGCCTTCTGCTATGTATCTATGCCCTTCAGGCTCAAGAGTGCCCAGGCTACTTATCAGCGGTGTGTACAGAATTGCCTGCATAAATAGATCGGCCGCAATGTGCACGCTTATGTGGATGATATTGTAGTGAAATCAAGGCAGAAGGAGACGCTGGTGGATGATTTGAAGGAAACCTTTGACAACTTGCACATTTACAAGATGATGCTTAATCCGGCCAAGTGTGTCTTTGGTGTTCCGGCAGTGTTATTGGGTTTCTCGCATCTAACAGAGGAATTGAGGCTAATCCGAGAAAATTAAGGCTATTACTTCCTTGGCTAAACCGGTGTATCAATGATGTTCAGCGCTTACGGGCGAATCGCTACCGAGCCGGTTTACCAGCCGCCGGAGAAAAGGCCATCCTTTGTACCAAATGCTGAGGAAGACAGATAATTTCGTCTGGAGTCCGGCTGCTGATGAAGCATTTGAGGACTTAAAGCGGCAATTAGCCAATCCGCCTGTTCTTGCAGCTCCAGTTGACAAGGAGCCACTATTGTTATATGTAGCAGCCAATGCTCAAGCAGTTAGCGTGGCTATTGTGGTGGAACGCAAGGAGGCAGGCAAGGAATATCCGGTTTAGCGGTCGGTTTATTATATCAGCGAGGTGCTTATTGAGTCCAAGCAAAGGTATCCGCATTGGCAGAAGCTAGTCTACGGTGTTTTCATGGCCAGCCGGAAATTGAAGCAGTATTTTCAAGGGCACCCCATCACAAAGGGTCGGCCTAGCTCCCTTGGGTGATATCATACAGAACCGGGAGGCGACTGGCCGGATTGCCAAGTGGGCTATAGAGCTTGGGCCACATGGACTGAAGTATGTACCTCGGACGGCGGTGAAGTCTCAAGCACTTGTCGATTTCATTAATGATTGGACGGAGTTACAAGCACCAGAGGAGAAGCCGGATCACACATATTGGACTATTCATTTCGATGGATCCAGGCAGTTGGAAGGCTCGGGGGCTGGAGTCGTCTTAACTTCCCCACGAGGTGATAAGTTTTGTTATGTTCTCCGCTTAATGTTCCCTTGTACTAATAATGCAGCTGAGTACGAAGCCTTGCTCCATGGTCTCCGGATGGCTAAAGAGATGAACTTAAGCCGGGTTAAGTGCTTTGGTGACTCGGACCTTGTGGCTCAGCAGGTGTCTGGCACTTGGGATTCTAAGGACCCGCTCATGGCTGCATATCGTCAGGAAGTGGATAATATTGCAGGTTGCTTCAAGGGGTATCAAGTGGATCATGTGGACCGCGGAAGAATGAAGCGGCGACGCTTTAAGCCGTTGGGCTCTCAGCGCAAACCGTCCCGCCTAATGTCTTTTTGGACGATTGCACAACCCTTCACCCAGCTCCCAAAGTAGGCGGATTTGGCTATTCCCGATCCGGAGGCTCAATTAGTGGCAGCACTACATGCTATTCCGGATTGACGGTTCCTTTTCTTGTATACATGACTCGAGGAGTTGCCGAAGATGAGATTCCGCCGCATGATAGTCCGCGATCCAAGTCTATGACGATTCTCAATGGTGAGTTACATCATTGCAAGATATCGTGGGCATTTCAACGCTGTGTTTCTCCCGAGGAAGGCTGTGAAATCTTAAGAGAAATCCATGAAGGATTGTGGACACCACGCCGTTCAAAGTCTCTCGTAGCAAAGGCGCTTAAATCACGGGTTTTATCGGTTGACAGCGATGCCGATGCGGAGGACTTGGTTAAACGGTGTGATGGATGTCGAAATTTTCAAGGCGTGCTCATGTGCCGCTCAAGAGTTGAGGATGATCCCAATAACGTGGCCGCTTGCAACTTGGGGCTGGATATGGTTGGACCCTTTAAAAGATCCAAGGATAAGAAAACCCACCTTTTGGTGGCGGTGACAAATTTACCAAGTGGGTTGAAGCGGAGCTCGTCAAGAAGTGTGATGCAGCAACAAATGTGCAGTTCATCAAAAGGTGATTTTCCGGTTTGGCTTTCCACACAAGATCATTATCGACAATGGTACCAATTTATCCAAGGGTTCTATGAAGGAGTTCTCAGAACGTGAGCACATCCGACTTGACGTGTCATCATGGCACACCCCACCCAATGGACAGCGTAACGAGCTAATCAAGAGATCTTACGAGGCATCAAACCCCGCTTATGGTCCCATTACGAGGACACCAGATGCTGGGTTGAAGAGCTACCATCGGTGCTATGGAGTATCAATACTACGCCAAACCGGCTCATCGGGTATACACCGCTCTTCATGGTCTATGGAGCAGAGGCGCTTCTCCCAGCGATATCCGTCACGATTCGCCTCGTGTGGCAGCTTATGTTGAAGCGACAACGAGACAAAGACGGCAAGACGCTTTGGACTTATTGGATGAGGAGCGTGATATAGCAGCTGCCCGCCGGCGATTTACCAAAAGATCTTCGCTATTATCACAGTCGCCGGGTTAGAACCAGAACCTTTCAAGAAGGAGATTTGGTGCTTCGACTCATCCAAGACCAAGCAGATATGCACAAGTTATCCCCACCTTGGGAAGGACCTTTCGTGGTCAGCAAGAATCTGCACAACGGGTCATACTATCTGATTGATATTCGAGAGCATCAAGACTCACGCACATCAGAGGAGGAGACCAACAGGCCATGGAACATAGCTCATCTTCGGCCTTACTACACTTGAGCCATCGGCTCTATCTATGTACATATCATAACAAAGGTATATATTATCTTTGATATAATAAAACCGAGCCTCGCTAAAGCGGGTCTCTGCCTTCCTTATCATGCGTGGTTATATGGAGTACCTCTATTTTTAAAGCGCCTCCGGTTTACCCCTTGACATTTGCTTTTTATATATCACTAGGGCCTTGGTCGAGTCCGAACCAACGCGACACCTTTTGATAGGCGACACCACCAGATCACTTGGGGACATGGTCAAGTCTGAACCAACACGCCTTTGGTCGGCCTAAGGCCATCAAATCACTTGGGGGCATGGTCGAACCCAACCATTGCCACGCTTCTTGATCCGCATATATGCCACGAGTCATTTGGGGACCGGCTGACTTGAATCATTGTCACACCTATTGGGGCTTGATCCTGTCCGACCATGGTAATACCATCCTAACAGCTCAAGATAGCGATGTTTGCAAAACGGTTTTATCATTGCCTTGGTTTCCATGTTGTTTTCATGGCTCGCTTGATCTTTGTTTTGTTGGATTTCTTTTATATCAACAAAACACCTTTTTTCCGTTCACCGATGGATTTGATTTCCACAGTAATCCAAGACGAGGTCCGGTTTACCTTTTCCTGTTACCCTCATCGAGTAAATCCAGGGGCTTGTGTTGATTCAGACGGTTTATATGGGAGCTGTTCTTCCCCGCTTTATTGATGATAATGGTTTATAAAACCTCCGCGTCAAGCTTGGCTAAGCCAGCTTCATGCCCGCATATGGCAGGTATTTGTGTCACCTATTTCTTGTGTTATCGATACATATATCAAGATCATAAACCGTCAAGGTATAACCGCCACCAAGTTCAACTTTTTCTGGTTGCAGGAAATACGAATCGAGGTTTTTCGAACAAAAAGCTTCAGTACTTATGCACGAAGGCATACTCAAGATAGAAGTATTAACTATCCTATTACAAGGCAACACGGTGCCCAAATAAGATCATTGTTCTTTTGGACAGATGCCAACGACAGCTATTCAAACCGGCCTCCGGTTCAAGCCTGCTCCTCATCCTCCGCCGCTTCAGCTTCCTTGTCTCTACCCATTGGCTGGAAATCAACAGTGGTCCAGTCTATTCCCATTAAAGCTTGGAAAACAGCCTCTTCATGGATCAGGGAAGACGGTTCAATATCAGGAGCGTAAGTGTGCTTACGGATTGGAGGGATCAGATTTTCCGCTTCAAGAGTTGGGGCAGGCACTCGCTTGTTCTGGTCATTGTACTGTGCTTGATAATGCGTCAAGTCTGCTTCTTCACCACCGACAAGCCGAGGGCGACCGCACGGTTTATCGTCAGAAATCCTCTTCATTAAATTCAGAGCCATCTTCCTTCACACTGGGGTAGCCTTGAGCTGCTTCCACAGGGTCAAAATCTGGTACCCATGCCTTGGCCCGGATTAAAGCGTTAATAGCTCCGGCTTGAGCAGCGGATTTTTTCAGCTCCTCAATCCGGGCCGGAAGCATGGATAACCTGTTCAGAGTATCCTGGAGTAAAGAAGGTGCCGGTTTGTTATGAGAGGCTGTAGTGATGATCCGCTGGGCTCCGGTATATAGTTGTTCTACTAAAGTGTAGACAGCCTTCAATTTCTTCCGCACGTCGTTCCCTAAGTGCCTGATGCATGTGCCTACAACAACAAAGACATAGTTTCAAACCGGATTTATACCACAGCAGGTTCAAATCATCACTGACGTTCAAAGGAGCTTACCAAAGATTGCCGCGGTCATGGAGTGTACTTGCCGCTTTACGGATGTAAGTTCATCTACCACTGGTTTAAGGGCAGCTTCAGCGTTTTCTGCTCGCTTGATTAAAGTGGCCTTATCAGTGGCCCAATCAGCCCGCTCTTTCTTGAAGCCTTATTTCAGCTGTTCAGTGGTGTTCAAAGCGCTGCTTAATTCTTTCTTGGCTATCTCTGCTTTGCCTGTTGGGTTTTCAGCCTCCTCAGAATCGGCAATCCGTCCTCTTTGATTCTCACCTCACCTGCATACGCATAAAGATTTTCAACAAGAGGTTCAAGAGATTGAAGTATCAACCACATAACAAAGTTATATGCCTGATACTTGGGGGCTAATGCACCTTCAATTTTTATACATGTTACTAGGTTGTAAAGTCCCAAGCTCAATACGAGTATTCAACTTGGCACTTGGGGGCTAATGGCTATTTGATCTACGTATGATTTCAAGGACAGTTTTCTATTGAAGCCCCGGTTTAAGTTTGCTAAGTTAAACCGGCCTTGCGGGATATACAGGTGGATTTCAAAAGTGTTAAGGAACATATTCAAGTCCCGGTTTGATCAAGGTCACAAACCGGCCCTTGGGGGCTAGGAGGATTGATACAATGCCAGTAAGTAAAGAAGTGGGTTACCTCAAATTTATCCCTCATCATCTTGACCAGCCCAGCTTCACAGTCACGGCTAGTATAAAGCCGGTTCAAATAACCGGAATGAAGGTCTTGGGCACTCAGAGCAGCATATGTCTCCAGTTCAACATCCCATTTTCCTTAGTTAAAAGCGGAAACATCCTCTTTCACAGTATGTCTAGTTAAAGTGGCAGGATTCCCCGGTTCAGAGCGGCCCATACCAGTAATCACAATGTCATCATCTTTGGACTCGACGGATTGTGTGGGCAGGGCCGTTTTGTCAGCAGGACTGTGGGATTTCTCAAACCGGACGGAGCTGGCAGGCGGATCGGCAGAGATTGAAGTGTTAACAGGCCTCTCTTTGGGAATAACATCATCTTGTAACGGAGGATCATTGGGAATATCTTCAGAGGCAAAATCTTCAAGATCTGGCGCTCTATCATGATCTGGGGCGGCATCTTCTTCAGCCGCTTTATCCAAACGGGCTTTCTTGCTTGGTTTCGGTTTGGCCCTAAAAGGAAAAACAAAGAGTCAGTGAAAAGCATAAGCCATTACACAATATACTGGAAGCATATGCTCGGTTTTGTTTACCCGGCAACTATTTTCAATGGTGGTAACTGAGTCGCCGATGATTCACCAGAGGATGAATGGGAAGTGACCTGATAATCGGAGTCGGACGAATTAAGAGGTTGACGGAAGAAACCCGCTATAGAATTTAAAGCAATAAAAAGGTCGGAGACCTCGGAGCGGCGCTTCGAACTGGTTGTTTGGTAAACCGCAGAGGTAACTACCGACCATCGTGCCGGATTGTGCGGCGAGCTTCATGTTGCTGCGTCTTCATAAGAAATTTGGGATCCAAATAAGCAAGAGGGTGAGAAAATTAACTTTCCGCTTTGCTCGCGTAAATTTTGGCAAAGGCAAGTTTTCGAATCGAAGAGAGAATAGTTACCTCAAGAAATCCCGCATTGCTGGCTTCAGCGTCGTCCTGACAAGCATCATCATCAATAAGGCGTGTAAAAAGTAAGCCAAGTGAATCAAGTTCTACCACAAGATCCGGATTACCCATATCATCATCAATGGCTGGGTCAGATGAAGCGGTGGTCTTTCTTTTGTGAGCTGGTTTCTTAATAACTTTGGACTTGGGCCGGGTTGGCCGCCCTGCTTTCTCCGCTTTATCTTGTGAAAGTTTCTTGCTCCAAAATGGATTATCACCCTGGATCAGAAGTAATTAAATGTCAGACACATAAAGCAGTAGCAGGTTTAATGATGGAGCAACTAAAATCTTACCGCTGGCGGTTTGTTGGTAGTGCAGTAAGGAGGCAGACCGGTTTGGGCACAGAGGTGCTCCGGTTCATTCAACATCTTCTTTACCGAATCTGTGACTTCATCGTCAGAGAGTTGGATTTTGGTGTGTCGGAGTGGGTCGTCGACACTATCAAGATACTTGCACATCAAACCGAGCGCCGCTCGAGAGGCAGATGCTCCATGATATCCAAAACGTGCAAGGTCTATTCCGTTAAACCGCTGGCCATAAAAGCTCAAGCTTGGACAGCTATGAGCATATTTGCTTCTTTCCTTGGCACTCGCCTTTGTGGAAAAGGGTGAGTGTTGCTCACTGCTCGACGGAAGCCGTGCAAGGGATTTTCATCCTCACGAGAGGTATCTTTGCAATAAAACCAAGTCGCATTCCACTCCTTGGGGTGAGTATGGCGCTTGACGGGGATAAGTGATCTCCTTCCTCTTTGAATAGCCATGCCACCCAATTCAGTATTGGGGCCGCCGGTGAATTCAAGGCGACGGTTTAAATGAAAAAGGTCTCTAAACAGTTCAATAGAAGGTTCCTCTTGAAGATATACTTCAGATAGTACTTGAAAGTGGCATAAATTGGTGACGGAGTTGGGGCCAATATCCCGTGGACGGAGCTGAAAATTGGCTAACACATCCCGTAAAATTTAGAACCGGCAGTTTGAAGCCCCGCCGTGATCTCGCGAAGACCAAAACCTCTCCTTCCTGGGGTGTAGGAGGACATTCCTCTCCAGGAACCCTCCAGTGGATTGTATCTTTATCATCTAAAGCGCCAATCGAGACTAGGTCATCCAGCTGTGATTCTGTGACGCGAGAAGGAACCCAGTTGCATTCATACACTTGTTTGGCCATGGTGAGATCTACAAGAAATAGTTGATCCGGTTCAAGAGCATGCTGGATAAAAGAAGGCGTTGATCTAAACTACGATAAACCGGAGGCAGTATCTATAAACCAGTTTTCTACGGTATCATGCGGATTCTGGCGGTTCAACCAGGGGACTAATGATATATATATACCGATTTAGCAATTCTTCTATGGAAAGTTAAACCGCCTGACCTAAGCATTGGAAGCGATTGAAGCTATGGATAACTAAGTATGCATAAACAAGTTTCGCAAGATCCTATTACAGCTGTGGATCAAACGCGAGCTCAACAAAAAATATTTCGAGGAGTAAGGCGGAAACAGAAGTGAACTATGGAGCAGATACGTGCGGGAGATCTATGGGCTTAGATGAGAAACTACAGCGGATGCGTAGAGATCATTATTAAATACAGCACAAGTTCATGAACTCATTCTACATCAGAGAACAGGTATGAACGCGCGAAGAACACAACATGAACATGGAACCCTAAGAACGGACCTAGGTCAAAAAGAGGAGAAAGCTTACCAGGAATGGAGAAGACGCGGAAAGAGGCCGCAATGCTCTGGTACGTTCAGGACGATGCAGCGGCCCAAGACGAGGCAGAAGTCGACGACGGTAGCGGAGCTCCAAGACCAGCGGCGCGAGGAAGACGAAGAAGAGGGGGCGAAGGGAAAGGAAAGAAATGACCCTTCGGTCCTATTTATAAAGCAACAGAGTTAGGTCAAGCGCGCGGATCCAGGAGCTGTTGTTAAAAGAGGGCATTATAAATGATAAAATTTCAGGATGATGTCATGCCGGTTTGCAGCAACCAGAAGTGATGACGACACGGCGATATACCAACTTCTAGAAGATGTCCAAGATGCAAGATTCTGTGAAGGATTGACATGAACCAGCTTCAAATCAACTGGGCCTAATGTTAGATATTACCACTAGGCGAAACCGATCGCTCGGGCCGGGTTAACTTCATTAGTGGTATAAGGCATAAAGGCCCAAGGCTCAGAGTCGGTTTAGAACTCAGTAGTCGTAAACCGCCTGATGTATAACTTGTATTGTGTTAGAATAGAGAGATACCAACCGGGATACGAGTATGAACCGGTTGGGACTCTATGAACCGACGAGCGTCACCCGTGTATATAAGGGGACGACCCGGCGACGGTTCAAGGACAGACAACCACAACTCGAGCCTAGGCGAAGCTTGTTTGCTCCCTAGCCATCGAGACCACATCAATTCCATCACAACTAGACGTAGGCTTTTACCTTCATCAAAGGGGCCGAACTAGTATAAAACTCTCGTGTCTTTGTGTCCGCTTTAACCCCTTCAAGTAAACTCATAGCGATGGCTCCACGACTAAGTCCTTTCACTAGG
Source organism: Aegilops speltoides (assembly GCA_021437245.1). Classification (NCBI taxonomy): domain Eukaryota; kingdom Viridiplantae; phylum Streptophyta; class Magnoliopsida; order Poales; family Poaceae; genus Aegilops; species Aegilops speltoides. Next base: position 105,453,758 of record CM038147.1, read on the forward strand.
ACATCTGCCGTGACAAATCCACGACAGTTTACTTGGTGGAAGATCATATGTTCAGATCCTTTATGCATATTATTACTCCTCTGATTATGAACATGAATATGCCTTGTGAGTAGTTACGTTTGTTCCTAAGGACATGGGTGAAGTCTTGCTATTAGTAGTCATGTGAATTTGGTATTCGTTCGATATTTTGATGAGATGTATGTTGTCTTTTCCTCTAGTGGTGTTATGTGAACGTCGAGTACATGACACTTCACTATTATTTGGGCCTAGAGGAAGGCATGGGGAAGTAATAAGTAGATGATGGGTTGCTAGAGTAAAAGAAGCTTAAACCCTAGTTTATGCGTTGCTTCGTTAGGGGTTGATATGGATCCATATGTTTAATGTTGTGGTTAGGTTTACCTTAATACTCCTTTTTGTAGTTGCGGATGCTTGCAATAGGGGTTAATCATAAGTGGGATGCTTGTCCAAGTTAGGGCAGTATCCAAGTACCGGTCCACCCACATATCAAATTATCAAAGTACCAAACGCGAATCATATGAACGTGATGAAAACTAGCTTGACGATAATTCCCAATGTGTCCTCGGGAGCTCCTTTACCATTATTAGAATTTGTCCAGACTTATCCTTTGCTACATAAAGGATTGGGCCACCTTGATGCACTTTACGTACTTTATTTACTTGTTGCTTGTTACTATTTATCTTATCACAAAACTATCTATCACCTACAATTTCAGTGCTTGCAGAGAATACCTTACTGAAAACCGCTTATCATTTTTTTCTGCTCCTCGTTGGGTTCGACACTCTTACTTATCGAAAGGACTACGATAGATCCCCTACACTTGTGGGTCATCAGTGGGATAGAAAAAAACGGTGGGGGAGGTTTAACCGGAATGGAGACGATGCTACCAACTCATCATGGCGTATAGGTGTGTGCCGATTCTGATAGTATGTCGAGCATATACGATAGATTGGTCTTAGATAAAATGAAACAAAAAAATACAAAAAACAAAACATAGAAGAAAAGAATGAAAAAAAATACGCCCGCACACGCCAAATGGGCCGGCAAACTTTTATTTATATACTTGATGTTTTGGTACGATTTGATTCGACTAAGTTAATGCATGATGTTGTTTTGGAAAAGTGTTGATTTGATTGGATTTTATTTGGCAAAGTGTCGATCCAGATAGTATGGTGAGCACAAAATAATAGATTTGTCATAGAAAAATGAAACAAGACAAAAAGGAAAATCAAAAAAATAAATAAGAATGCACGCACACATCATATGGGCCCGCCAACTTTGATTATAGTTGATGTTTTGGTTAAATTTTATTTGATTTGGGTATGAGTAGGAGAAGAGAAGTAAAGTTTGGATTTAGTTGAGATTTTGTTAAGATTTGATTTGAATGAGTAATGCATCACACTGTTTTGGAAAAGTGCCGGCTTCATTGAGTTAATGCATGCGTCAGATGGGCCGGCCAACATGGCTGCGCTTCAGCAAAAAAAAAACCTGTAAGACGCTCGTGAGCGTAATATAGCATTGGTGGGAGGTGAGGCGAGACTATCAACTCTCCCATTAGGAGTGGAGATAAAATAGGATTTCAGTTGAGGCATTCATCATCATTCAGGATATATGCTATTTGCATTTTTGTTAGTTACTAATGTTGAAACTAAAAAGACATAGCATAGTTTTTTCTTCTTCTTACATAATCACCCCGGTATAATATATTTTCAAAGGGCAATGAAAGAATTATTGGACTATCTAGAAACTGCTCTGAGTACAGATTTGGTGATACTCTATACTTTTCTTTTGACAGTATAGTATAGTACACGGATGCTGATTTGGTGGCTTTTGCAAAAAGGTAGTGCTTCTTGCACTTGATGACATCAAATTATTCAGGTAGCACGTACAAAAATGTAAGAGTTGTGTGCTTACATCAACAGAAAATTCTGAGTCCTTCAATTCTGTTTTGAATGGATTTGGAAGGAGGATTTTTTCGGTCAACATGGGTACAAACAACAATAAGACAGAGAAAATAAGCCAATCTGAAATGAATTGTCCAATACACTATTTAAGCAGAACTTGAGACAACTACTGGCAACGCCGCGCTGTCCACCCCGCTAGTGTACTTCTACTATAGCAGCAGTCGTTCAAAGAGGCAGCTGCTCTACTGATCCAAGAGCTTAAGCAGCACGGGGAGCCCGCACTTGGGCTGCAGCGTCAGGAACTCGACCGGCGCGTGCACGTACTCCGGCGCGACCTCGAACTCGAACCGGCGCAGGATCACGGCGAGCGTCGCCTTCGCCTCCAGCATTGCGAAGTCCTGCCCGATGCACGACCGCGGGCCGACGGCAAATGCCAGCATTGCGCTTGGGTGCTTGGCCGCCCTGCGCACGCCGTTCCGGAACCGGTCCGGCTTGAACTCGCCGGCGTCCGCGCCCCACACCTCCTCGTCCCGGTGCATCATCGCCGTCGGTATCATGGTGATCGTGCCCTTGGGGATCTTCACGCCGCCGAGCTCCGTGTCCGCCGTCGTCTGCCTCGCGATCATGATCACCGCGCCGTACAGCCTTAGTGTCTCGTATAGCACCATTGCCGTCTGCCGTCAACGATCAGAAGTGAAGTGAGTCTCACTCGTCGAGTGTGGGGTGCATTACGAGCTTTAGCCAGAATTATGGAATAGAGTAGACAGGGGCTTACGAGCTTGAGCTTGTTGAGCGCGTCGCCGTGCAGCGGCGTCCCCGTGCCGCCGCATTCTCGGAGGACCTCCTCCCTGAGCTTCTGCTGCCATTCGGGGTGTGTGCCGAGGAGGAAGATAGCCCAGGTGAGGAGGTGCGCGGTGGTGTCGTGCCCGGCGAAGAAGAAGGTCTTGCACTCGTCGATGATGTCGTCCATGCTCATGGCGGCCACCTTCTGCCCGCCTGCTCCGGCCGACGCGTTGGCCTCGAGCATCAGACCAAGCAAGTCGTTGCTGTAGCCTTTGGCCTCCTTGGCGGCGGCCTGTCGCTCGCGGATGATCGCCATGAGCGTGCCACGCACCTTGCCCGTGAGCTGCCGCCGCCGCAGGTTGGTCTTGGTGGGGAGGTACTCGAGGCCCGGGACGCGGACGTTGTTGATGGTAGAGACGGCGATGTACTGGAGCTCCTGCTGCGCCACGAACACCTCCTTCCCCTCCCTGTAGCTGCTCCCGAACGCCGTGTGCGAGATCACGTCGGCGGTCAGCTCCACGAACTGCTGCCCGACGTCGTCCACCCGCGCCACGCCGCCGCCGCTCGCCGCAGCGCGCGCCTCCCACGGCCGGACCATCTCCCCCGCGCACTCCGCCATCGTCCTGGTCATCATCTTGAGCTTGTCCATGGTGAACGCCGGGTGCACGATGCGGCGGCGGCGCGCCCAGTCGTCGCCTTCGGAGAAGACGAGGCCATTGCCCAGCAGGGCCAGGAGGTTGGGCCCCGGGTTCGTCTTGACGAACAGCCCGGTCCTGTTGGACAGGATCTGCTTCACCATGTCGAGGTCGCGGACGCATAGCGCCGGCGTGTACCCCGTCCACGACACGAACATCTTACCGTACGACGCGACCCACGCCTTGTAATGCGGCATCACGCGCGCGATGATGTCGTGGGAGCCGAGGTCGAGCACGTCGTCGGCCGTCGCCGCGCGCATCGCCATGACCTCCTCGTTGTTGCCGATGAAGAACCGGTACGCCGGCCCGCGGATCCCCTGCCGCCGGAACGCCCTCGCGGCGGCGTAGGGGCGCCACACCAGGTGCACCGCCGCCGTCCACAGCGAGGTTGCCAGCACCACGGCGAGCGAAGCCAGGACCAGACCTGCAGCGGGCGCCATAGCCACCATGGTGCGCGACGATCGATCTGTGCGGCGCAGCTCTTGGGAAATGATTGATCTCCTGGTGATTGTGTCCAGCTCTTGGAGTAATACGTATGATGTTGCTGCACTGGTGGATTGGGGGCTTGCGTTTGTAAGGTTCGTGGGCGGCCAGCGATCTCGCGGCTGTCGCCGATGAATGCGAGTATGCGACCCGTTGTGCTACCCGATATGTTTGTCTGTTTGCTTGCAGCGTTGTGCGGTGTTCTCGTTAATCTGGACCGTTCTTTCTCAAAGTGTATTGCTCACGGTAACTGCCGCTAGATTGATCCTAGCCGTACGATCTGAACACTGAGATTCGTGCCAGTATTTCTATCTACTACTGTATTGAAGAGGAGTTGGTGGTCCTACGTCCATTGGTGAAGCCTCTCCTTCCCACGTGTTGCATTAACTTAATCAAATTAAACTTTTGCACCGCCTCATTGATGGATGTAAGGTAATTGCATTAATTCGGTCAAATCAAATCAAATCATTCTACCTATATGAGACAACCAATGAAATAAAAGAAAATCATTCGAGCTTTTTGATGTGGGTAACCAAATCAAATTAAATTAAATATTTTGCATTAACTCGATCAAATAAAATCAAATCATTCTAGCTATATGACACATGCAATCAATTTAAATATTTTGCATTAACTCAATTAAATCAGATCACTTACTGCATTAGAATATGGTGGGTGTAAGATATACGTCGGACACAATTGGTGTTAGATCACTAGAATGCGTATGCCCCGTTGCAATACTGAAGCAATTATCTACTATTAGACTATCTCTACTATTGAAGTGGAGTTAGGGATTGTATGTTGGTACTTGGTAGGTTCAACTCTTTTCCCCTCGATCCCCCTCTTCCCACGAAACAAAAAACCCAACATCGCGCAAAACACACAAAAAAAAACATCTTCCTTCTTGTGTTTCGCTTCATCTTTCGTCCTTCGGTCCTTCCCCATACCGAGTGCCCCTCCCGGTTCCTTTTTTTTCACGCCCCAGTTTTTACCCGTTTCCCGTAACCCCATGATTCCACACTCGACGCGCCTCAGCGCTGCCCGCTGTTGGGCCAACTCCGCTACCTCGCAGCCTCCCCTTTTCGCCTTACCGCCGTCACCCTCGCCCTAACCCTCACCCCACCTCAGGCTCTAAACGCCAAGAACTTCATGTCCTATGTCAGCCTTCGAAACACCGCCACCTACGACGATCACTGCTGCCCAATGCATGTCGTAGCCTCACCCGTCCAGAAGCATGTTGCTCCTCCACTCCACCATCGCCCGCCGGCCACTCCTACGCGTGGATTGACGCCGAAAATTCCCGGGCAAATCCGTTCTCTGCTGCGCCGTCTTCCACAAATCTCGTACATCATCGTCCCCCACCATGCCCCCTGGTCATCACGCTCCTCCTCCTCGTTGTGGTGCCGCCGTCATGAGTTCTACTCTTTCAACCACATCCATGCGTACATCGCGACCCCGATGCCTCACCAGGTACGTGCGCTCCCTATTGATTTGATCCGCTTCCACTCGGAATTTCTTCCTAACCAATTTACTCGCTCCGTTCTTAAATGTAAGTATTTGTAGAGATTTCACTATGAACCACATCCGGATGTATATAGATGCATATTAAGTGTAGATTCATTCATTTTCCTTCGTATGTAGTTCACCTAGTGGAATCTCTACAAAGACTTATATTTAAAAACGGAGGGAGTATTACTTTTGATTTCTTCCAAGTTGCACTAGATCGATGCATGAGTGTGGTCCAGTGTGTGTCGACGGGGTTGGCAGGACGTTATCCGCCACATTTACATTCTCGGATTTTCATCTTCCGACACTCATGTGCAACTCCTTTTAGCTTGTACCTCGACTAGGTAGATTACTAATGATGATGACTACCAGCCATCTCACTGCTCGTGAAGATGTAAGCTTAATTATCGAAAAAGGTTTTCGCCCCGCTATATATATAAAGCATTGACCAACAACAACCCAGTACAGACACACGCCACCACAACACACGCACACATCCAAGGCAAGATACATAAACGTTGAGCGCAGCAACACCACCCCAAGCACTACAAGAGCAGCCGGGTCCTCGACCGTGAACACGCCACCACGAAGAGATGAAGCCACATATGACGAACCGTGGGCTCCAAGGCGGTGCCTTCAGGAAGGATACGACACCGGATCGCCGCCACCGCCCGACCCGAGAGTTAGAGTTTCCCTGAAGCAACACGACGGGCAATGATGGCCGTGACGACGCCTTCAGGAAGGGAACGAGCTTCGCCGCCGCCGGTCTGTCCGAAGATAGAACAGGTTTTCACCCTGTCCAATACTCACCGCCACCGAATGCCACACCCCGGCGACCATGCCGCCCTCACGACCATGGTCATAGGGCAGCACCAAGGCACGGGCTTTGCCCATGAGCACCGCGACACCACCACCAGGGCCGCCGCCCAGGCATCCAAGACCTCGACGCCACCTCACCAGTTACCCAGCGCCACGCCACCTATAGAGACGGGTGGAAAGGCCCCGCCTTTTGCACCCCTGAGTTGCCCCCAACCGGCCGCCATCGGCCCGTCCTGCTGTCGGGCGCGAGACGGGTGCGGTCCTGCTGCCGGGCTCGAGACGGGCGATGGACCACGGCTGGGAAAAGCCCAGTCCTTCGACGGAAGTGGTGCGCGGGCGACGGGGAGAGGAATCGAAGACCGCCGCATGCCGCCTACGAACGAACCGACGCCGCAACATGTCGGCCGCCGCCGCAGCCGACTTGCCAAGCTACCGTGGAACCCTCCACGGCCGGAGCAGCAGCCACACTAGGCCACTGCCCATCCCGCACCGCCCGCCGGACTCCATGCGTTGAATCCGCCGGGCACGCAGCCACTAGATCGGCCAGCGCACCGGTCGTACCACCTGCGCCGCCGCACACACCACCACACCTGCGCCGCCACCTCCCCCCAGCCAGGACGGCCAAGGCAGAGGAGGCCGCCCGCAGCCACGCCGCCCGGAGGGCCAGATCCAGCCGAGCCACCACCGCATCCCGCCCCAAGCACGCCCCCCACACGACGCCCGCCACGCCATCGCATCGCACCGCAGCCGCTGCCATAGCTGCTACCAAGCGCCCGCCGCCATGCGGGGCACCCACTCGCCAGCCTCGGTCCGCCCCGAGCTCGACGCGAGAGGGGATTAGATTCCCGCCGCCGCCGGCGCATTTACCAAAGCTGCCGCGCCGCGCGCGCGGCGAGGGAGAGGGAAGAAGGAGGAGGGACCCGCCATGGCGGTTAGGTTCCTCCTGTCACATGGGCGACTCGGGAGGGGAACGAAGTCAGGTGTCTCGTAAGCTTAATCTGTGTCATTTTTGCTGAGGATTTACCTTATGAACTAATCATGAGGTCGACTGCTGGTTAGAGTATTTATGCCCTTGATAAATAGTGAAGTTGTGGACGTACAAGCATTGGCAAGACTTCTGCACACAAGGGAATTGACAAAAGAATTAGAGATTGGGTAGCACATCAAAACACTCTGCAATCATTGATATTCATAGTAACGTGCATTAACACAAGTTCCGCAAGTAATCCATTTTCTCTTAATATTTCCTGAAAGTGCGTTATATCGACTAGAGGAGGGTGAATAGGCGATTTTTATGAATTCTTCACTGACGAATTTGCTGGTGAGGAAATTCCTTAGCGAAGAACTACATGCAGCGGAATAAGTACTCAGAAGTAAGCATAATAGGATACAAACATAGTCATCACGATGAAATGAAGACTAGCACAGAGTACGGAAAGCGTAAACACAGGATAACAAGATGAAGACAAACAGACTGAAGAAATTGAACTGAGGAATTTGTGAAAGTCTTCAGTCAAAGTCTTCAAACACAGATATGAACAACACGCAACACAGTAATGAGGAAATGAAAGAGTTGAGGAGATAGAACCAGTTAGTTGGTGAAGACAATGATTTGGTAAACCAGTTCCAACCATCGCTCTGGTTGTACATCCGGTTGGAGCGGCCGAGTATTTAAACTCGAGGACACACAGTCCCCGACACCTAGTCTCGAGCCGCAACTCGTGACACCTAGTCCTCACCGTATTCTCCTTGAACTAAGACCACGCAGGCCTCGCCCAATCACTCGTGGTAATTCTTCAGTGACTTCCAAACCTTCACAGACTTGGTCACTCGGCGATCCACAACTCCTCTTGATGTTCTAGACCTTGACGCCTAACCGTCTGAAGAAGCACAGTCTTCAAAGGTAATAAGCGCCGGATCCACGCAGATCAATTTCTTCATGATGCTCAATCACTTTGGGTTTGTGGGGTTTGGTTTTGGATTTTCCTCACTTGATGATTTTCGCCAAAGTCCTCGGAGGATGGGTTGCTCTCGATGACAAGTGTCAAGTTCTATCGGAGCGCCAACCAACTAGTTGTTGTAGGGGCGGCTATTTATAGCCTAGGAGCAGCCCGACATGATAAGACATAAATGCCCTTCAATGATATGACCGTTAGGTGGATAAGATATTTTGGACAGCCGCAAGAAGATAACAACGGTCGGAAATTTGACTCTCAAATTCCTCGTATATCATGTTCTCACTGTAGGCAATTCAAGACTGCTAATTCCTAACTCCTCGCCGAAAGAAGTCCTCAAGGACTGTAAGAACTGCTGCTCACATCAAGAAATTGATGAATCGTATGAGATTTCCAATGGCTTCACTCAAGGGATTGGTAGGTGTAGGATTTTGAGTTGAGCATCACATGGAAATTTTTCCTTAGTATTTCCTCGACCCCTTTAACAAAGACGGTGTTTTATGACTCAAGAAAGAGAAAATGAAACTACGAAAACAAAAGTCTTCACGCTTCATGTTCCTCGAATGAATACCAAGTCTTCAAGGTCACACCAATTTCTTCACTTTCAAAGTCTTCGTAAAGTCTTCGAATATCAAAGTCTTCAATCGAAGAACTTCATTTTTAGGGTCGACTTTCTCAGAAATATCAAACTCCTCATAGACTTATAAACCTGTACACTCACAAACGATCAGTTATTTAACCTATAAGTCTTCAATACACCAAAATCACTTAGGGCACTAGATGCACTTACAATCTCCCCTTTTGGTGATTGATGACAACATAGGTTAAGTTTTCAACGGGATAAACATATGAAGTGTAAATACTGATATTGAGGAATTTGATTGCAAGATATAGAAGAACTCCCCTAATATGTGCATAGTGAGGAATTTGCTTTTGAGGCAATGCACATCTCAAGAATTGAATCATGGAGGTCTCCCCTATATCTTGTAATTCATACACGATTTGATATATAATATGAAGAATTTGAAATGCATGATGAATATGGTGCTCGATGAGATTCAAGATGCGTGCAATAATATTAACGAGGAATAAGCATGCAGAATAGCACATCAAAAGTATCAGAGCTCAGTGCATCAAAAGCATCAGAGCATGACCAAAAGTATCAAGGCACCATCGGATTTAAGATTACAACTCGATCCAATAAGAAGTTTCGGAAGAACGAGAGTTGTAACTTAATAAAACACCCATAATATAAACTCGCTTGAAGACTAACTCAGATTTCTCCCCCTTTGTCATCAAATGACCAAAAGGATCGAAACTGAGGACTAACGCCCCTGAAGAATTTCAAGTTGATGGAGGAGCGCCAGCGTTGTCGGGGTTGTTTGTTGAAGTAGGGCCTGCCGCAGTGTCGTTCAAATCTTCATGTTCATCAGTTTCACACGATGAAGAATAAGAACTGCCACCGATCAGAACTTTGACTCTCTTGAATTTCTTCGAGGTGGTGCGACTACCAAATGCTTCCTCGAGACCCATAGTCTTCAGTTCTTCCGCTGAATATACATGAGTGAGAACAGGCCAAAGCGGTTGAGGGTTTCATGAAGGTGATACTGATTTTCTTCACCGCATTATGTGTTGAGGTCATGTTGTGAAGAATTGCAGCAAATTGACGCTTCACCCATTTGTGATTGCGATCAACCTTCCGATGAAGACCGAGGAGTAACTCACGGTCACCATCACCACGGTGTTGTGGCTTGAGGATTTTGCTTAGCTGAGGTATATGCGGCAAGTGTCATGTGTTGCGTAATCGCCATTGGTGGAGTAAGATGTAGCTAGGCGGAATTGACCATCCAATGGACGAGTGCCTTCATCGATCACAGCTGCTGCTTTGCCCTTATCATCGATGATGAAATTGGTCGCTTGAGGACTTCAATGGGCGCAAGTAGCTACCATGGTTCAGAGTGTCACTTTGTAATTCAAAGGAAGATCTTGCCCTTATGAATCTCATAATCCAAGGCGATAGGGCTTCAGCTCAAAAGGTGACAAAGCAACATTAGCTAGAGTCCTCATGAAGAAATCATGGAAGTTGACGGAACGCCATGAATGATGTTGAAAAGCATGTTCTTCATGATGCCAACGACATCTTCATCATTTGAGTCGTGGTTTTGATAGGACTCATTGTATTCGTCAGATTCGATAGACAATCCGAGGCACATACAACAATTCCTTGACGAGGAATTTGGTTCGAGGGCCTGCCTCGCTTCAAAGGCTTCATGAGCACTTGCATATAATGATCGGTCGAGTTCACGGTCATTGTAGATGCAACATGCAATCGTCATGGGGAGGATCAAGAGGAAGGACACGAAGCAATTCAGTTGCCGGTGCCTTATAGTGAGTGTTTTCGTCATCCAATCCAGCACCCATGAATTGACATCTTCAAAGATCTCCGTGATATGCAAAGTGGCATAGAATCAAGAATGAGTTCTTCATTCCAATCACGTATATCGCGCAGAAATTCAGAGTCCCGCATCGTGAATAACTCGGAGAACTGCTCAAGCACGGCAGAGATTCCATATCCACATGAGGAATATGCTCATGATCAAGATTTTGTCCTTGTCAAAGAGCACCGAGGAATAGAAGTTGGCTTGAGTAGCAGTCCGTAAACGCTTTTCCTTATGCGAGCAGAGTCATATGGATTGTAGTCGATGAAGAACACATGCTCGTAAAAGAAGTCTTCAGCCTTGAATTTTGCTTGCTCGAGAACGGATTCTTCGGTTTGGGCAGAGGAGTGTCGTTGATTTGCAGCACAACCTCGTGAATCGCGATCTCAGTGCTTCAGCCGAGGAATTTATGGTTCCTCTTCTTGTGCAGATTGGGGATCAGCGGCAGGTTCTTCAACTAGCGGCTGCAATTTCTTCATGAATGCATTTATGTGGGATGAGTTTCTTCAGAGCCCATTTGAACAGCTTGTAGCCGGGACCGAGGAATTTGTTGAATTGGAGTGAAGAGAGGAGTATTTGGATGCTGACTTTCCCAAAAGTCATCGCTCATCACCGTGTAGTGCATCCAATATCCACGCCTTCATCTTCTTTTTCAATTTCCTCAACACCAGCCTCTTCAGCAGTGAACTGAGGCATAGGTGAGGAAACGACTGGCATTGAAGGGAATGCTTCCAATTCAATTTCTTCATCAAACTGTTCTGAGGTAGCAACAGAGTGATTTTCTTCATCAGATCCGCTTGGGATCTTGTAGTCTTCTCCATAAGGAACAATTTCCTTAGACGACATGGAGGGAATGGGAACAGCATCAATAGGATTTTCAAGCGAGCTGGTCATTGGCTTCATTTTCTTCGCGTCAAGAATTTGACGCAGCTGATGCCTTCCTTTTTTCATCGCAGCTCGCTCTGCAGCCTTGGTCTTCTTCACTTCATAAGCGTAAGGAAGAATTGAGTTGGTGTTGGCGCAGGAGGAGCCGAGGACTGTGGTTCATTTTCTTCAGTGAATCGTGTAGTTGCCCTGATCTCTTGATTTCTTCAGCGCACCACTAGTGGATGCCCGGGAATTTCTTCAGTGGCCGGAATGGAGTCATCAGCCTCGAACTTGTATTCTCATCGCCAGTTGAAAGTCATCAGCGGTGTCAGCATCGCTTTTCAAAGCAGCTGAGCGTAATCTACAGCTCGAGGATTTTCTTGTTGCAATGGGGCTGCAATAGTTGTCATTTTCTTCACAAATTGATTTAATCTCACTTTGGCTCCTTGCCAATCAGCATTGTATGCATCAAAATCTTTGCTGAGGGCTTGAATCTCAGATTGAGCCTTGAGAAGTTCTTCAGGTGACAATCTGACAATGTTCTTCTTCAGAAGCTTCTCCTTTCTGGCTTGTGCTCTCTTTATCTCACGAGCCTTTTCAAATTTCCATTTCTCTTCAGAGATGAAATGGGTCAGCATATGACTTGGACCAGGTGTCAGAGGCAGGTCAGGCATTGGAGTGCTTGGATCCTGATGCCATAAGTCGATGAAGTCAAGGATCTTCTTCGGATCCAAAAGCAGAGGCACAGTTATTCCTTTGGCTCTAGCGGCCTTTGCTAGTCTGTCTCTGAGGATTTCTGCAAGTTCTTCATCAGAAGCCTCGTCATCAGAGGGCACTTGGAAAGCAACTTTCTTTCTTGGACTTGGCCGAGGACCGCGTCCAGCTGTTGCTTTTGTCTACAACAGAGTGGGGCCAGTGTTGGGAAACGTAGTAATTTCAAAAAATTTCCTACGCACACGCAAGATCATGGTGATGATATAGCAACGAGGGGAGAGTGTTGTCTACGCACTGTGAGACCGAAGTGGAAGCGCTGACGCAGCATAGAGGAAGTAGTCGACGCCCTCCCGGTTCGACCGATCCAAGCACCGCATTCCGCACCTCCGAGTTCTTGACACGCCAGACAGCTCGATGACGATCCTCGATCTCCGATCCAGCAGAGGCGCCGAGGGGAGTTCCACAAGACGACGGCATGGTGACGATCTTGATGTTCTCCTGTCGCAGGGCTTCGCCTAAGCACCGCTACAATATGACCGAGGTGTAATATCGTGGAGGGGGCACCGCACACGGCTAAGGGACGATCCATGATCAACTTTTGTGTCCTAGGGTGCCCCCCTACCCCCGTATATAAAGGAGGGAGGGAGGAGGTGGCCGGCCCAAGGGGGGGCGCGCCATAGGGAGGGGGAACCTACTCCAAGTAGGTTCCCCCTTTTTTCCTAATCTTATTTGGAGGGGGAAGGAAGGAGTACTAGTATTAGGAAGTAGTACTAGTAGTAGGAAGGAAGAGAGGGAAGGAGAAAGGAAAGGGGCCGCCCCTCCCCAATTCGGATTGGGCTTGGGGCGCGCCTCCCTTGCTCCTTCTCTCTTCCTCCTACATGGGCCCAATAAGGCCCATATACCTCCCGGGGTTCCGTAACCTCCGGAGCTCCAAACTTCTCTCGAACCTTTCCGTGTCCAAATATATCCGTCCAATATATCAATCTTTATGTCTCAACCATTTCGAGACTCCTCATCATGTCCGTGATCATATCCGGACTCCAAACAAACTTCGTACATCAAAATACATAAACTCATAATATAATTGTCATCGAAACCTTAAGCGCATGGACCCTACGGTTCGAGAACGATGTAGACATGATCGAGACACGCCTCCGTCAATAACCAATAGCGGACTTGATGCCCATATTTGTTCCTACATATTCTACGAAGATCTTTATCGGTCAAACCGCATAACAACATATGTTGTTCCCTTTGTCATCGGTATGTTACTTGTCCGAGATTCGATCGCCGGTATCCAATACCTAGTTCAATCTCGCTATCGACAAGTCTCTTTACTCGCTCAGAATACTTCATCTCATAACTAACTCATTAGTTATATGCTTGCAAGGCTTAGGTGATGAGCATTACCGAGAGGGCCCAGAGATACCTCTCCGACAATCGGAGTGACAAAACCTAATCTCAAATACGCCAACTCAACATGTACCTTCGAGACACCTGTAGTACTCCTTTATAATCACCCAGCTTCGCTGTGACGCTTGGTAGTACCAAAGTGTTCCTCCGTAAACGGAGTTGCATAATCTCATAGTTACAGGAACATGTATAAGTCATGAAGAAAGCAATAGCAACATACTAAACGATCAAGTGCTAAGCTAACGGAATGGGTCAAGTCAATCACATCATTCTCCTAATGATGTGATCCCGTTAATCAAATGACAACTCTTTTGTCCATGGCTAGGAAACATAACCATCTCGATAAACGAGCTAGTCAAGTAGAGGCATACTAGTGACACTATGTTTGTCTATGTATTCACACATGTATTATGTTTCCGGTTAATACAATTCTAGCATGAATAATAAACATTTATCATGAAATAAGGAAATAAATAATAACTTTATTATTGCCTCTAGGGCATATTTCCTTCAGCCTCCCACTTGCACTAGAGTCAATAATCTAGTTCACATCGCCATGTGATTTAACACCAATATTCATATCTCAGATATGATTAACACCCATAGTTCACATCATCATGTGACTAACATCCAAAGGGTTTACTAGAGTCAATAATCTAGTTCACATCGCTATGTGATTAACACCCAAAGAGTACTACGGTGTGATCATGTTTTGCTCGTGAGAGAAGCTTAGTCAATGGGTCATCACATTCAGAGTCCGTATGTATTTTGCAAATATTTTATGTCCACAATGCTCGCATGGAGCTACTCTAGCTAATTGCTCCCACTTTCAATATGTATCCAAAGTTGAGACTTAGAGTCATTCGGATTAGTGTAAAAGTTTGCACCGATGTAACTTTTACAACAAACTCTTTTATCACCTCCATAATCGAGAAACATCTCCTTAGTCCTTACTAAGGATATTCTTTGACCAATGTCCAGTGATCTACTCCTAGATCACTATTGTACTCCCTTGTCAAATTCAGAGCATGGTATACAATAGGTCTGGTACATAGCATAGCATACTTTATAGAACCTATGACTGAGGCATAGGGAATGACTTTTATTCTCTTTCTATTTTCTGCTGTGCTCGGGATTCGAGTCTTACTCAATTTCATACCTTTGCAACACAGGCAAGAACTCTTTCTTTGACTGTTCCATTTTGAACTATTTCAAAATCTTGCCAAGGTATGTACTCATTGAAAATCTTATCAAGCATCTTGATCTATCTCAATAGATCTTGATGCTCAATATGTAAGTAGCTTTTACTGAGGTCTTTTCTTTTAAAAGAACTCCTTTAAAACACTCCTTTATGCTATGCAGAAAAATTCTACATCATTTCGATCAACAATATGTCATTCACATATACTAATCGTAAAGGCTGTAGTGCTCCCACTCACTTTATTGTAAATACAGCTTCATCTTAAGTCCATATAAAACTATATGCTTTGATCAATTTATCAAAGCGTATATTCCAACTCCGAGATGCTTGCCCAACCATAGATGGATCGCTGAGCTTGCACATTTTGTTAGCACCTTTAGGATTGACAAAACTTTCTCGTTGCATCATATACAACTCTTCTTTAATAAATCCATTAAGGAATGCAGTTTTGACATCCATTTGCCGATTTCATAAAATGCGGCAATTGCTAACATGATTCGACAGACTTAAGCATCGATACGAGTGAGAAAATCTCATCGATTCAACACCTTGAACTTGTTGAAAACCTTTCTCAACAAGTCGAGCTTGGTAGACGATAATACTACTATCGTTGTCCGCCTTCCTCTTGAAGATCCATTTATTTAACATGGCTTGCCGATCATCGAGAAAGTCAATCAAAGTCCATACTTTGTTCTCATACATGGATCATATCTCAGATTTTATGGCCTCGAGCCATTTCGCGGAATCTGGGCTCATCATCGCTTCCTCATAGTTCGTAGGTTCATCATGGTCTAGTAACATGACTTCCAGAACAGTATTACTGTACTACTCTAGTGCGGACTGTACTTTGGAAGACCTACGAGGTTTTGTAGTGACTTGATCTGAAGTTTCATGATCATCATCATTAGCTTCCTCACTAATTGGTGTAGGAATCATCGAACTGATTTCGTGATGAACTACTTTCAAATAAGGGAACAGGTACAGTTACCTCATCAAGTTCTACTTTCCTCCCACTCACTTCTTTCGAGAGAAACTCCTTCTCTAGAAAGGATCTATTATTAGCAAAAGATTTGCCTTCGGATCTGTGATAGAAGGTGTACCCAACAATTTCCTTTGGGTATTCTATGAAGACGCACTTCTCCGATTTGGGTTCGAGCTTATCAAGTTGAAAACCTTTTTCATATAAGCATCGCAACTCCAAACTTTAAGAAACAACAGCTTAGGTTTACTGCTAAACCATAGTTCATACGGTGTCGTCTCAATGGATTTAGATGGTGCCCTATTTTAAACGTGAATGCAGCTGTCTCTAATGCATAACCCCAAAGCGATAATGGTAAACTGATAAGAGACATCATAGATCGCACCATATCAAATAAAGTGCGGTTATGACGTTCGGATACACCATAACGATGTGGTGTTCCAGGTGGCGTGAGCTGTGAAACTATTCCACATTGTTTTAATTGAAGACCAAACTCGTAACTCAAATATTCATCTCCGCGATCAGATCGTAGAAACTTTATTTTTCTTATTACGATGATTTTTCCACTTCACTCTGAAATTCTTTGAACCTTTCAACTATTTCAGACTTATGTTTCATCAAGTAGATATACCCATATCTACTCAAATCATCTGTGAAGGTCAGAAAATAACGATACTTGCCACGAGCATCAACACTCATTGGATCGCATACATCGGTATGTATTATTTCCAATAAGTCAGTAGCTTGTTCCATTGTTCCGGAGAATGGAGTTTTTAGTCATCTTGCCCATGAGGCATGGTTCGCAAGCATGAAGTGATTCATAATCAAGTGATTCCAAAATCCCATCAGCATGGAGTTTCTTCATGCGCTTTACACCAATATGACCTAAACGGCAGTGCCACAAATAAGTTGCACTATCATTATTAACTTTGCATCTTTTGGCTTCAATATTACGAATATGTGTATTACACGATCGAGATCCAACAAACCATTTTCATTGGGTGTATGACCATAGAAGGTTTTATTCATGTAAACAGAACAACAATTATTCTCTAACTTACATGAATAACCGTATTGCAATAAACATGATCAAATCATATTCATGCTCAACGCAAACACCAAATAACACTTATTTAGTTTTAACACTAATCTCGAAAGTATAGGGAGTGTGCGATGATGATCATATCAATCTTGGAACTATTTCCAACACACATCGTCACTTCACCCTTAACTAGTCTCTGTTTATTCTGCAACTCCCGTTTTGAGTTACTAATCTTAGCAACTGAACTAGTATCAAATACTGAGGGGTTGCTATAAACACTAGTAATGTACACATCAATAACATGTATATCAAATATACTTATGTTCACTTTTCCATCCTTCTTATCCGCAAATTACTTGGGGTAGTACCTCTTCCAGTGACCAGTCTCTTTGCGGTAGACGCACTTAGTCTTAGGTTTAGGACCAGACTTGGGTTTCTTCACTTGAGTAGCAACTTGCTTGCCGTTCTTCTTGAAGTTCCCCTTCTTTTCCCTTTGCCTTTTTCTTGAAACAAGTGATCTTGTTAACCATCAACACTTGATGCTCTTTTCTTGATTTCTACCTTCGCCGATCTCAACATCGCGAAGAGCTCAGGAATAACTTTTGTCATCCCTTGCATATTATAGTTCATCACGAAGTTCTACTAACTTGGTGATGGTGACTAGAGAATTCTGTCAATCACTATCTTATCTGGAAGATTAACTCCCACTTGATTCAAGCGATTGAAGTACCGAGACAATCTGAGCACATGCTCACTAGTTGAGCGATTCTCCTCCATCTTTTAGCTTTAGAACTTGTTGGAGACTTCATATCTCTCAACTCGGTACTTGCTTGAAATATCAACTTCAATTTCGAACATCTCATATGGTCCATGACGCTCAAAACGCCTTTGAAGTCCCGATTCTAAGCCGTTAAGCATGGTGCACTAAACTATCAAGTAGTCATCATATTGAGCTAGCCAAACGCTCATAACGCCCGCATCCGCTCCTGCAATAGGTTTGTCACCTAGCGTGCATCAAGGACATAATTCTTACAGGCAGAATGAGGATAAACCTCATATCACGGATCCAATCCGCATCACTGCTACTAACATCTTTCAACACAGTTTACTCTAGGAACATATCAAAATAAACATATGAAAGCAACAACGCGAGCTATTGATCAACATAATTTGCAAAATACTACCAAGACTAAGTTCATGATAAATTTAAGTTCAGTTAATCATATTACTAAAGAACTCCCACTTAGACAGACATCTCTCTAGTCATCTAAGTGATCACGTGATCCAAATCAACTAAACCATGTCCCATCATCACGTGAGATGGAGTAGTTTCAATGGTGAACATCTCTATGTTGATCATATCTACTATATGATTCACGCCGACCTTCGGTCTCCGTGTTCCGAGGCCATATCTCAGATATGCTAGGCTCGCCAAGTATAACTCGAGTACTCGCGTGTGCAACTGTTTTGCACCCGCTGTATTTGAACGTAGAGCCTATCACACCCGATCATCACGTGGTGTCTCAAAGACGAAGAACTTTCACAACGGTGCATACTCGGGAGAACACTTCTTGATAATTAGTGAGAGATCATCTTAAAATGCTACCGCCAATCAAAGCAAGATAAGATGCATAAAGGATAAACATCACATGCAATCAATATAAGTGATATGATATGGCCATCATCATCTTGTGCTTGTGATCTCCATCTCCGGCAATCGTAGTGATCACCATCGCCACCGGGCGCGAAACCTTGATCTCCATCGTAGCATCGTTGTCGTTACGCCATCTATTGCTTCTCGACTATCGCTACCGCTTAGTGATAAATTAAAGCAATTACATGCGTTGCATTTCATACAATAAAGCGACAACCATATGGCTCCTGCCAGTTGCCGATAACTTCGGTTACAAAACATTATCATCTCATACAATAAAATATAGCATCATGTCTTGACCATGTCACATCACAACATGCCCTGCAAAAACAAGTTAGACGTCCTCTACTTTGTTGTTGCAAATTTTACGTGGCTGCTACGGGCTTAGCAAGAACCGTTCTTACCTACGCATCAAAACCACAACGATAGTTTGTCAAATAGACTCCGCTTTTAACCTTCACAAGGACCGGGCGAGCTACACTTCGGTTCAACTAAAGTTGGAGAAACAGACACCCGCTAGTCACCGTGTGCAAAGCACGGCGGTAAAACCAGTCTCGCGTAAGCGTCTGGCGTAATGTCGGTCCGGGCCGCTTCATCCAACAATACCGCTGAACCAAAGTATGACATGCTGGTAGGAAGTATGACTTATATCGTCCACAACTCACTTGTGTTCTACTCGTGCATATAACATCAACGCATAAAACCTAGGCTCTGATACCACTGTTGGGAAACGTAGTAATTTCAAAAAAAATTCCTACGCACACGCAAGATCATGGTGATGATATAGCAACGAGGGGAGAGTGTTGTCTACGTACCCTCGTAGACCGAAGCGGAAGCGTTGACGCAGCGTAGAGGAAGTAGTCGTACGTCCTCCCGGTTCGACCGATCCAAGCACCGTTACTCCGGCACCTCCGAGTTCTTGACACGCGTACAGCTCGATGACGCATCCTCGATCTCCGATCCAGCAGAGGCGCCGAGGGGAGTTCCACAAGACGACGGCGTGGGACGATCTTGATGTTCTCTGTCGCAGGGCTTCGCCTAAGCAATGCTACAATATGACCGAGGTGTAATATCGTGGAGGGGGGCACCGCACACGGCTAAGGGACGATCAATGATCAACTTGTGTGTCCTAGGGTGCCCCTACCCCGTATATAAAGGAGGGAGGGAGGAGGTGGCTGCCCAAGGGGGGCGCTGATAGGGGGGGAAACCTACTCCAAGTAGGTTTCCCCTCTTTTTCCTAATCTTATTTGGAGGGGGAAGGAAGGAGTACTAGTATTAGGAAGTAGTACTAGTAGTAGGAAGGAAGAGAGGGGGAAGGAGAAAGGAAAGGGGGGGCCGCCCCCCCCAATTCGGATTGGGCTTGGGGCGCCCCTCCCTTGCTCCTTCTCTCTTCCTCCTACATGGGCCCAATAAGGCCCATATACCTCCCGGGGTTCCGTAACCTCCGAGCTCCAAACTTCTCCGAACCTTTCCGTGTCCAAATATATTCGTCCAATATATCAATCTTTATGTCTCGACCATTTCGAGACTCCTCGTCATGTCCGTGATCATATCCGGACTCAAACAAACTTCGCACATCAAAATACATAAACTCATAATATAATTGTCATCGAAACCTTAAGCGTGCAGGGACCCTACGGTTCGAGAACGATGTAGACATGATCGAGACACGTCTCGGTCAATAACCAATAGCGGGACCTGGATGCCCATATTGGTTCCTACATATTCTACGAAGATCTTTATCGGTCAAACCGCATAACAACATACGTTGTTCCCTTTGTCATCGGTATGTTACTTGTCCGAGATTCGATCGTCGGTATCCAATACCTAGTTCAATCTCATTACCGACAAGTCTCTTTACTCGTTCTGTAATACTTCATCTCATAACTAACTCATTAGTTATATGCTTGCAAGGCTTAGGCGATGAGCATTACCGAGAGGGCCCAGAGATGCCTCTCCGACAATCGGAGTGACAAAACTTAATCTCGAAATACGCCAACTCAACATGTACCTTCGGAGACACCTGTAGTACTCCTTTATAATCACCCGATTCGTTGTGACGCTTGGTAGTACCAAAGTGTTCCTCCGTAAACGGAGTTGCATAATCTCATAGTTACGAGAACATGTATAAGTCATGAAGAAAGCAATAGCAACATACTAAACGATCAAGTGCTAAGCTAACGGAATGGGTCAAGTCAATCACATCATTCTCCTAATGATGTGATCCCGTTAATAAATGACAACTCTTTTGTCCATGGCTAGGAAACATAACCATCTCTGATAAACGAGCTAGTCAAGTAGAGGCATACTAGTGACACTATGTTTGTCTATGTATTCACACATGTATTATGTTTTCGGTTAATACAATTCTAGCATGAATAATAAACATTTATCATGAAATAAGGAAATAAATAATAACTTTATTATTGCCTCTAGGGCATATTTCCTTCAGCCAGATGAGGACATTGGTGCAGCTAAGGAACTTGCTGAGACACCAGAAGCAATCGAGAAACCCTGAGTCCTTTGACATGTAGCCAGATGCACAGGAGTTGAGGACTTGGAGGGAGCTGCTGAGGACTTTGGTGGAGCAGCAGTAGTCTGAGGAATTTGCCGTGAGGGCGCGGCTGAGGAACTTGGCCGTGAGGGCGCTGATGGTGAAGCACTTGGCTTGCGAGCAGGCTTCTTCGGCATTGATTTCCTTGGCTTGACCGAGGTCTCAGCGGCAGCAGCAGCAGCAGAATCCTCATTGAATTTCCTCACTGCCTCCTTAGCTTGTCTTGCCAGTTTTGCTTGACGCCTAGACCATTCTTCAGGAAAGTCCTCACCACGCTTGATGCTGGTGGGATCAGCGACTTGGCCAGGTGCCAATGGAGCTCTTGGGCATGGAGGGTTTAAGGCGAATTTCTTCATGTACTTTGGAGTAACATAGCGATATTCCCTCCATTCTCGTGCCCATCTTCGTTCTATCCTCTGAATGCGCACTTTGCGCTGATTTTTGTTCTCTTTGCCAAACTTGGCTTCATCAGGTGTGCAATAATCCTTGTATATTTCATCAGGGATCTCAAAAGCAGTCATGACCTCCGGTTTCTTTCCTCCTTTCTGCGGTCTCTTGCCTTCTGCCATTTTCTTCAGATGAGGAATTTGAACAATAGAACACTCTGAAGAAGTATGCAGTTTTTCTTCGAGGAACGCTGCAAATGAGTTAAGTTGATGAGAACCTAGTGATTCAGCAGCGGACATGAGTACCTATGAACAGAGTGTAGGTGCGAGGAATTTGGAGAGGTCATATGCGTTCTCAGAAGATTTTTCAAAAAGACAAGTTTTGAGGAATTTGACCAGTTGAGCCTTGAGGAATTTCACTAAGCGTTCTTGTCTTAGGTTCCAGAGTTGTACAGATCAAAAATCCGCACAATTGAGGAATCTTGAAGAATTGAGTGCTTAGAGAGATGGATCAAGAGCATACAGTGTGTGAGGTGTTCATATGTGAAGATTTGAGGAATTAAAACACCTTTGAAGATTTTTAGATAAGTTTGAGAATCAAAGCGAGTAATAAAAGTGACTTTTAATTACCCGAACTGAAGAACACGACGAACAGAGATGAACCATGGTGAAGTTCGTCAAGTTAGATCTCCCACGCCCTAACTTGGCAGAGGGAGACAGCTACGGCGGCGGCGGAGTGAAGATTTCCACAGCCGGCGCGAGTACGACGGCGACTAGGTCGAGGTAGTGAAGCTCTTCCTCACCGACGGTGATGGAGTAGCGGCGGCGCTAGGGTTTGAGGAGAGCCCGAGCGAGAGACAGCGACCGAGCGGAGTAAATGAAGTAAGGAAGGGAGAGGGGTATTTATAGCCACGGTAAAAACTGTTCGCCCGAAGATTTTGGGACGAACATGCCCCTGCCCTTTCTTCTTCACGCGACATGTGTCACCCACGTACTGTGCAGATGAGATCGTGTAAGATCGTGGGTGAATAAACTAATGCATCGTGGGATGCGGAACGGTTTGAGCGGTAAAACCGAAAATCTGGATAAGATTTGTTTTAAAATTTTGTTCGCAATTTCTTCAGCTGACAAGGACACAATGAAGACTTTGAACGAGTTTCAATCAGAACGCACATGAAGAATTTGTGAATAGATTGGGTTGAGTATAGCATAGAGGGGGAAGGGTCCGATCACATTCACTTAGCAGAAATCACAACTTGAAGAAATAGCAATAAGTGAATGCTGTAGAGGACATAAACTCACATATATATATATATAGTCAATGAAGAAAGACATCGGAAACAGTGAAGATTTTGCAAAATTGAAGAATTTGTAAGACTGAAGAATTTCAAAAATGAGGAAAAACTCAAATTGAAGATTTTCAACTTTTGTGGTGGCGTGACCCACCGTATAAGAATGATGATTTCAGACACAGCGTACAATTGTCGAAGGTTACGAGAATCAAATTCTTCATTAATTTCTTCACATTTAGAGTGTTATTCTTCATTGATTGAAGAAAAACGTTTCTTCATGTGTTGCACATCTAAGTCATCAATTCTGCATAAGGGTTAGGATGTGTGTCCTTTTCAAAGAACATTCGAAGATTCTAAGATATTTAGCTCACACCGCAACTTGCTAAATCTCTTCTCATCCAAGGGCTTAGTGAAGATATCAGCTAGCTGTTCTTCAGTCTTCACATGCTCAATGGAGATGTCGCCCTTCAACACATGATCACGAAGAAAATGATGACGAATCTGGATGTGCTTAGTCTTTGAGTGCTGAACTGGGTTGTGAGCGATCTTGATGGCACTCTCATTGTCGCAGAGGAGAGGCACATTCTTCACGTTGATGCCATAGTCCTTGAGGGTTTGCTTCATCCAAAGCAGTTGAGCACAAAGATGAGCCAGCAGCAATGTATTCAGCTTCAGCAGATGAGCGGTGATACGCAGTTTTGTTTCTTCGAGGACCAACGGACCAAAGATCGTCCGAGGAAATGACAAGTGCCGATGTTGACTTGCGGTCCACACGATCACCAAAGATAGTCGAGTTAGAATATCCAATGAGATCAAAAGCAGATCCTTGGGGTACCATAATCCTAGTGTTGGTGTGTGAGCTAGATATCGAAGAATATGCTTCACAACCTTATGGTGTGATTCCTTGTGCAGCTTGAAATCGGGCACACATGCAAACACTAAGCATTATATCTGCCTAGATGCACATAAGTACAATAAAGAACCAATCATGGAGCGGTATACCTTGTGATCAAGTCAATACCATTTTCATCGATTGCATAGATGGCCATTTGTGGGCATAGGAATTTTGACGCCTTTGCAATCTTGCATGCCGAATTTCCTCAGTACATCTTTGAGGTATTTGTCTTGAGATATGAATATGCCATTGCGCTGCTGACGAATTTGAAGACTTAAGAAGAATTTCAACTCTCCCATCATAGACATTTGATATTCTTCACTCATCATATAGGCAAAATCATCACTATAATGTTGGTTAGTACAGCCAAAGATAATATCATCAACATATATTTGGCACACAAACAGTTCACCATCATATGATTTAGTAAAAAGAGTAGGGTCGAGTGAACTGGTGTGAAGCCATTCTTCACGAAGAACTCCTTCAATGTATCATACCACGCCCGAGGGGCTTGCTTGAGGCCATAGAGGGCCTTATTGAGTCTGAAGACTTTGTCAGGATTCTTGGGATCTTCAAAACCTGGGGGTTGAGCAACATATACTTCTTCCTCAAGCTTACCATTGAGGAATGCACTTTTCACATCCATTTGATATAATATGATATCATGATGGTTAGCGTAAGCAAGTAAAATGCGAATAGCCTCAAGTCTAGCAACAGTGCAAAAGTTTCATCGAAATCAATTCCTTCAACTCGTGTGAAGCCTTGAGCTACTAGTCGTGCCTTATTCCTCACCACAAGGCCATTTTCATCTTGCTTGTTGCGGTAGATCCACTTTGTGCCAATGATATTATGCTTGCGAGGATCCGGGCGATTGACCAATTCCCAAACATTGTTCAGCTTCGAATCGATGTAATTCTTCTTGCATAGCTTTGAATCCACTCCGGCTCGTAAATGCTTCATCTACCTTAGTGGGCTCTGTGATAGAGACAAAAGCATAGTGCCCACAAAAGTTAGATAAATGTGATGCTTTTGAGCGGTGAGAGGACTGGTGCGCTAATGTCATCGATGATCTTCTCCACTTGCACTTCTTTTGCAACGCGTGCATGAGTTGGTTGTCGCCGAGGATTTTGATCAGCATTTTCTTCAAAGACCATTTTCCTCATCTTGTTCTTCAGTGCATCACCGACGTTCTTCACGAACAGGAATGAATTCTTCACAGATTCTTCAAGAGGAATGACATC
Organism: Aegilops speltoides; assembly: GCA_021437245.1. Classification (NCBI taxonomy): domain Eukaryota; kingdom Viridiplantae; phylum Streptophyta; class Magnoliopsida; order Poales; family Poaceae; genus Aegilops; species Aegilops speltoides. The sequence goes on from CM038147.1 coordinate 105,478,597, forward strand.
CTCGGTTGCCTTGAGCTTGATAGCATCCTCGGTGCTGGTTCATCTAACACGTAAGGTAGGTGCTCTCTTTGCAAGCCATTAGTTTCATCGAACCGCACATCTACAAGTCAACAATCTTGTGAAGAACAATGTTGAAGACTCAGAGGTGTGCGAGTCCTTTCCGTAACCAAGCATAAAACCTTCATGTGCTTTCGTGCAAATTTAGAGTTGTGGTGAGGATCTCTAATCCAACATTTAGCAATCAAGACTTTGAAATAACTCACATTGGGTTTCTTGTCGTTGAGGAGTTCATAGGCGTCTTTTGAAGAATTTGTGAAGATATACTTTGTTGATGATGTGGCAAGCGGTATCAATTGCATCAATCCAAAAACGCCGAGGCGCTTTGTATTCATCCACATAGTGCGAGCCATCTCAACAAGAGTTCTGTTCTTGCGCTCCACGACGCCATTCTCACGAGGAGTATAGGGAGCAGATAACTCATGAGTAATACCAAGTTCATCAAGATAGGCATCAAGACCAGAATTCTTGAACTCGGTTCCATTGTCACTTCGATATGCTTGATCTTTACACCAAAGTTGGTTGAAGCCCTCGAGGAAAATCGTTTGAAGACTTCCGCACTTCATGTTTGTAAGTAACAATGTGTACCCATGTATATCGAGAATAATCATCAACAATGACAAAACCATATAGAGATGCATCATTAGTGACCGCTGAATAATGATTAGGTCGAAGAGGTCCATGTGAAGCAATTCAATGGACGGGTAGTGGTCATGATAGTCTTTCTTGAATGCTTGGCCTTGGTCATTTTTCGGCTTCACATGCTCCGCATAAGTGATCCTTGAGGAATTTGACATTCTCAATGCCAATGACATGCTTCTTCTTCGCAAGCGTGTTCAAATTCCTCATGCCCGCATGACCAAGTCGTCGATGCCATAGCCAGCCTTCGAAGCTTTTGCAAGTAGACATACGGCTGGTTGTGGTCCCAGAGAGAAATCAACAATATCAGATCTCCTCTCCTAAAGCCTTCAAGACTTTGGAATTGTCGACTTCCATAATCACAACACAGGATATTTGCCAAAGACAACAACCATATCAAGATCACAAAGCATTGAGGCGACATGAGATTGTATCCTAAGGACTCAACAAGCATGACTTTGTCCATGTGCTTGTCCTTAGAGATAGCAACCTTACCAAGACCCAATACGACTTTTGCCTTTGTCAAGAAAGATGATATCGTCGAGGTGATGGTGATAAGGAGCATCCATCAATAGATTCTTGTCACCAATCATGTGATTTGTACATCCACTATCGAGGACCCATTCGGTGGTTTTGGGTTGATCAACTTGCGAGATGAATTAGTGTAACTTACAATCTCATATGCTTCATCGATGAAGAATATGATATCAAGTTCATCGATGAATTTCATCAAGCGATAAATGATATAGCGAGATGAGGACGTGTGAAATGAAAGTTCATTTCATCATGATTCGCTTCAAGTCCCTTGAGCAGTTTTGTCGGTCCCGAAAAATTCTTCAGACGTTAGAGCACGCCCGAGACCTGACCCTGCAGAGGAGATTAGTTCTTTTTCTTCACCACCCACATCTAGAGGGGTGGCAAAGAGTTCATCATCCCGCGAGCACCATGTGAGAAAGGTGGCAAAGATGCCAAACCATTTCGCTTCACATAAGAGGGGTTAGGGTAAGCATATGAATAAGCAGAGTAATTCTTCGAGGACTTATGAACATAATGGTTTGAAGAATAATGCACATATTCATAGCCCTTAGCTCTACCTTGCGAGACAGAGTTGTTAGCACGATGATAATCATATGAGGACTTTGATCCTGTTGAGGAATTTGATCCATATGAAGAATTTGATCTGGGGTTCCTGTTCTTCACAGGTGGTGTCATGAGGACATTCACCTGAAGACTTTCAACACAACTTTTGGGAACCCAGATTTTCTTCATAGGGGAACCGTTCCTGCAGTTAGTGCCAACATATCTAGCAAATACTTCACCATTCTGATTTTTGAACAGTTTATAGTTGGAGTCAAATGACTCATCGGAAGAATGAGGAGATTCACATGTAAAGCGGATAAGTTAGATGGATCAATGGAGGTCCCTTTGCAGCAACCCATGAGGTTTTGGGATACTGCTCAGGCTTCCAATATGTTCCATCGGCATTGAGTTTCCTCTCAAAGGCAATACCCTCTTTCCTAGGGTTTCATTGAGGATCTGCTTTTGACCACAACACGAGTGTCGATGCCCTTTGAGGCTTTTGTACATGCTCGTCATGTACAATTCCTTCAACCCTGCATTGTCAAGATACTAGCAATGTCCTCGGATGAGGAATTAGTGATAGCAGAGGCGGATGAAGAATTTGTAACATTTAAAGCATTTGAACATTCAGGTGAAGAATTAGCAGATTCACGTTCAATGCACTTTAAGCATGGAGGAACAAATTCTTCCTGAGAAGCGCTGATTTGTTGAGCAAGTAATGAATCGCGCTCCTTCTGAAGATCTTCATAACATACTCTTAGCTTTTCAAGATCTTCCTTTCTTTGAAGAGATTCAAGAGAAAGCTTCTCGTGATCTTGCTTTTCTTGAAGAAATTCATAAGAAAGTTTCTCATGATCAGACAGGAGAGAGTTATGATGACCTTGAAGGTTATCATACCTAGACTGAAGTCTCTGAAGATTTTCAGTCAAGGCTTTAGTGCGATCCATTTCTTCACCCAACATATCATCACCTTTATCTAGCATGTTTTGAACCTTTTCAAGAGCCCGTTGTTGTTTCACAGCAATTTTAGCAAGTTTAGATTAGCTGGGCTTGAGATCCTCATCAGATTCATTTTCACTAGAGTCAGAGGAGTTGTATTTGAGTACCTTAGCACCTTTCGCCATGAAGCAATAGGTGGGAGCGTAGCCATCATTATCTTCATCAGGCTTGTCGGTGGAGTCGGTTTCTTGAGGTTGAAGATGGACTTGCCGACGAAGGCGTGAGTAACGCCGACTTCGCAACACCAGACTCAGATTCTTCTGACTCCTCCTCTTCATCATTTTCCTCAGATTCAGCTTCAGAGTCCATCTCCTTGCCAATGAATGCCCGAGCCTTCTTGGAGCCGCTCTTCTTGTGAGATGAAGACTTTGAGGATTTTGATGATGAAGATTTAGACGATTTCTTCTTCTTCTTCGCATCATCAGAACTGTAATCCTTGTATTTCTTCTTCTTCATTTCCTTTTCCCACTGAGGACAATCTTGAATATAGTGCCCGTGCTTCTTGCATTTGTGGCAAAGTCTTCTCTTATAGTCCTTTGGATGAGGAATCATTTCTTCTTGAGGATTTTCCAAAGCTACCACGTCTTGTGAATTTCTCGAATTTCTTCACAAGCAGTGCTAGATCCTGGCTCGTTCTTGAGATCACCAAGGCTACTACCGAAATCCTCACATTCGAGTCGACACAACCTTAGCCTTCGAGGCACGTGGTTTGCCATAGTTTGAGCTATAGAGATCTCTCTTTTCAGCAAGTCGAACTTCGTGAGTGTTTAGCCTTTCGAGGATATCAGCAGGATCAAGCGACTTGTAGTCAGCACGTTCTTGTATCATCAGTCCCAGAGTATCAAATGAGGAATCAAGCGATCTCAGCAGTTTCTTCACAACTTCATGATCAGTGATATCAGTGGCACCGAGGGCTTGAAGCTCATTTGAGATGTCAGTGAGGCGATCAAAGGTTTGTTGGACATTCTCATTGTCGAGTCTTTTGAAGCGGTTGAAGAGATTCCGAAGAACATCGACTCGAGAATCACGCTGAGTTGAAACTCCTTCATTTACTTTGGACAGCCCATCCCAGATAAGCTTAGCAGTTTCCAAAGCACTCACTCTTCCATACTGTCCTTTGCTCAGATGGCCACATATGATATTCTTCGCTTGAGAATCGAGTTGTTTGAATCTCTTCACATCGGTGGCGTTCAATTGTGGGAGTGACAGAGGGACACCATTTTCCACAACATACCGTAGATCGTTATCAATTGCCTCAAGATGCATTCACATCTTGTTCTTCCATAGAGGGGTAGTCCGTTCCATCAAAGGTAGGACACCCAGCCGAGACCTTGATCATACTGCGGTCGACATAACTAAAACTCCAAAGGTTAAACCAAAATCACATAGAACAAGGAGTACCTTGCTCTGATACCAATTGAAAGTGCGTTATATCGACTAGAGGGGGGTGAATAGGCGATTTTTATGAATTCTTCACTGAGGAATTTGCTGGTGAGGAAATTCCTTAGTGAAGAACTACATGCAGCGGAATAAGTACTCAGAAGTAAGCATAACAGGATACAAACATAGTCATCATGATGAAATGAAGACTAGCACAGAGTACGGAAAGCGTAAACACAGGATAACAAGATGAAGACAAACAGACTGAAGAAATTGAACTGAGGAATTTGTGAAAGTCTTCAGTCAAAGTCTTCAAACACAGATATGAACAACACGCAACACAGTAATGAGGAAATGAAAGAGTTGAGGAGATAGAACCAGTTAGTTGGTGAAGACAATGATTTGGTAAACCAGTTCCAACTGCTGTCTCAGTTGTACATCTGGTTGGAGCGGCTGAGTATTTAAACTCGAGGACACAGTCCGGACACCCGATCTCGAGCCGCAACTCAGACACCCAGTCCTCACCGTATTCTCCTTGAACTAAGACCATGCAGGCCTCGTCCAATCACTCGTGGTAAGTCTTGGTGACTTCCAAACCTTCACAGACTTGGTCACTCGGCGATCCACAATTCCTCTTGGATGCTCTAGACCTTGGCGCCTAACCGTCTGGAAGAAGCACAGTCTTCAAAGGTAACAAGCGTCGGATCCACGCAGATCAATTTCTTGATGATGCTCAATCACTTTGGGTTTGTGGGGTTTGGTTTTGGATTTTCCTCACTTGATGATTTTCGCTCAAAGTCCTCGGAGGATGGGTTGCTCTCGGATGACAAATGTCAAGTTCTCTCGGGCAGCCAACCAACTAGTGGTTGTAGGGGCAGCTATTTATAGCCTAGGAGCAGCCCGACATGATAAGACATAAATGCCCTTAAATGATATGACCGTTAGGTGGATAAGATATTTTGGACAACCGCCAAGAAGACAACAACGGTCGGAAATTTGACTCTCAAATTCCTCGGGGCTATCATGTTCCTCATTGTGTAGGCAATTCACCTGGCGAATTCCTAACTCCTCGGTCGAGCAAAGTCCTCGGTGACTGGAAGAACTGCGTCTCTATCATCAAGAAATTGACTGAATCTGTATGAGATTTCAATGGCTTCACTCGAAGGGATTGGTAGGTGTAGGATTTTGAGTTGAGCATCACATGGAAATTTTTCCTTAGTATTTCCTCGACCCCTTTAACGATGCGGTGTTTCCTATGACTCAAGAAAGAGAAAATGAAACTACGAAAACAAAAGTCTTCACGCTTCATGTTCCTCGAATGAATACCAAGTCTTCAAGGTCACACCAATTTCTTCACTTTCAAAGTCTTGAAAAGTCTTGAATATCAAAGTCTTCATCGAAGAACTTCATTTTAGGGTCGACTTTCTCTGTAAATATCAAACTCCTCATAGACTTATAAACCTGTGTACACTCACAAACGCATCAGTTACTTAACCTATAAGTCTTCAATACACCAAAATCAAAGGGGCACTAGATGCACTTACATTTCCAATTTTTAATTGAAGTGATAATTTTCCACTAAGAAAAATGTAATTGTCCCAAGTACATCCGTTTAGGTTTAACTATATTATTCACTTGGTGGTAGGACCAATGTTTACAATTGCATTTGTGGGGTAGATTCTTTGGAAGATGCACAATTGATGATATGCATGGCGTCGTCGGTGGAGACGACTTGAATGTCGCCACACTTGACAATCGTCTTTCAGAACCACCGATGCACAGTGAAACGATGGCATCAAGCTTAATAGCACTAAGAACACACCTCATTGTGGTATCTTTATGTTATGTTTGTTATTTACCGATTGGAAAACTATTGGAACTTCTTTTTGGTTAAAATCAAAATATATGTTTTAGCGATTAGGTCACTAATCAATATTGGAAGAATAATTAATAAACGGGGAATACTTATGGGGTAGGCCCATGGATGCGTATGGCCCAGGAAAAAACATGAATCCTAGGCGGCACTGTTAGCTTCCATACAACAAGAAGATAAACAGGGTTGACTCCCCTAAATTAGTAACAGTATAACAAGATCTAGAAGAAAACTGACCAGAATTCTCATATTGCCTGATCAACGAGTCACAATCATTAGAATAAGCAATGTTTTTGACAATCTCCGCTATCTCATACCACAACCATCATGCTTTCATTGAAAATCCTTCTACACTGAGTTTGAGAGTGTGTCCATCCCAAACCTGCTGATGGTATTACTTGTTCCCGGCAGATACAATAAAAATCCTTATACCAAACAGCTAGGGAAGGAGCCAAACCAAGTATATATCCTCTTAGAATATAATGTTTCGCCACTACCTACAATCCATTTGCATCCCATTTTAACAGCTCTAGCAGCTCACGCAACCCCTTTCTGAACCTTAGATACTCCTACAATATAACTACAAAAGATATTTGGGGAAGAAGAAGAGTACTTTCAATCTACAAATTCCCTCCAAATTGTGCCTCCTCTGCCATGTATGTTTAAACCAATGAGCCAAGGAGACAGATATTCAAATTTTGTAGGTTGGTATCCCCTCCAAATTCCTCTTTTAGACATTCCAATTGCCAATGCAGTAAGTGGATCTTCATATGCCCCTCAAAATTATTCCATAGGCAATTAGCCATCTAGGAATTAAGGAGATCAGTTTCCCTCTTAGGGAACTCGAAAAAGAAGAGAAGATACACAAGGATGCTGGCCAGGCAAGACTTGATTAAAAATATTCTACCCCTATATGATAAAAGCTTCCCTCTTCATGCAGCTATCCTTTTAAGGATTTTGTGCAACAAGGGTTGAAGATCCTCTCCGGAGAGCCTATCATGATGTAAGGGAACCCCTAAGTAGTATTTAATAGGGAAATCACCCACATGAGACCCAAAATAGCAGACAAATCTAGTCTCCGGATGGTCTGAGCCCATGGGATTAGCTTATGTTATAATAGTTTATCTGCATCCCATGCACTTGCTATAAGCAAGCATCCATTTCAAGTTAATAGTCATCTTAGGGTCACTATCTACAAAATGATGGTGTCACCTACATATTGCTGACTGATAATCCCCCTAGGGCAAACATCATGCCACATGCCTCTAATAAGATCTTCACTAGCAACCTTAATGAGCATCCTAGTCAGCACATATACTACCAGGTTAAAAAGTAAAGGTGACAAAGGATCACCTTGCCGAAGCCCTTTTCCAGTGAAAAATATATTTTTTTTGGAGTTATTGAGTTGGACGCCAATGGCCCTCAATGGGTTTATTTTGTGGATCCAAGCAACTCACCTCCTGCTAAACCGTCTCTAGACTAGGAGTTCCTCCAGGAATCCAAGGCTGACCATCTCAAAAGCTTTTTCATTATATATTTCAGGACCAGTCCTTTGCTATTGGACTTCATCAACTCTTTTTCTCTACTTTTGCTACGTGTATTGTTGGTGAGATGATCGTTACTTGTAGGGAGTGGCTAGGCGCCAGTCGCCTGAAAAATAAGAAAATGGTCAGTTGATTCTCCCTCCTCCTGTCTCAGCCGTTAAATCAGGATCCAACAAACACTGCTCATCTTCAACGTTCGGACCGGTACTATTTCTCTTCTTCTCTCACACCCACCGATCCATCCCATACCTAACCATCTGCCTCTGCCACCCACAACCGGCAGCGCTCCCACAACCATCTTGCCGCCCCGCCCTCTCCTCAACTGCTGCCCACCGCCATGCCGCCGTTGCCCCCCGTCCATCGCTATAACCCCAACAATGCTCAGGTTTTTACTGCCGAACTTGCACCACCCCCACACCACTAAGATAGATAATGAGGTCGCCTGCTACCATAAGATAGACCTAGAGGACTTTTTCAGCGAGCTCCTTCCTTCCCTCCAGTTGTTCCGTCATTCACGTGAAAGTCAACTGACCCAAATTCTAAATTCAGACGACTTTACATATAGCTATTGTGTTACTTGCATCTCCTAGAGTTCTTGCATTGGATTGTGCCCATATTTTCTATGTTGCGTCGCACATTCCCCTTCATTCCATGCGAACACTACATGCAAACCTTCTATTGCTTTCAATTGTACAAAAGACATCTTGTTCGCGAGCAATTTAGTGTTGATTTCTACCTCAGGCCAACTCCCATGCACGACCCCAAACCGGCGTTCGTTTTGTTCGAATTTTGTCCGTTTGCGTAGGGCAATGGGGCGGCATCCAGCCTTTTTGCTGGATGCGCCAGTCATGCGCCCAACGCACGGCCACATCTGGTCCGCCACGGCCGGCTGGAGGCCCTATGTATACACTGTTTTTGCCGCATTTCTTTTATTATTTCATCAACAACATTTTGATACATTGGAGTACATTCACCAATTCTTGACTAGAAGAGAAAGACCAAAGAAGACAAGAAGCACAATGAGACATTTTAAAAGAAATCCAACTTCCATAACTGCTCCCACAAGTTAAATTAATATCCTCTCGATGCCTTCATTGTCGATCTGCGACTTCTCAATCTCGCATACTTCTTTCTTCTTCGATTCTAAAGAAGTAGACGTTGCTTTGTATCTAATCTCATCTCTAGTCTCTATTCTAGCAAGGAGTGCAGAGGATCTATCAATTTTTTTCCTATCAATAGATCAATGTATTCTTCTCCCAATACCAAAACTTGCACCCATCCTACACACAAATTTGAGTATAAACCAAGGGCTATTGAAAATGCACCGAATCCGGGAGCACAACCGAAGCAAAACAAGCACATACCCTATCTTTTTTGCACTTGATGAGCACCCATCCCAAATGTTCTGGCGTGGTAGAAACGCGACGCACGACCTGCCGTGGTCAGTCATCACACTTTATGGGCGGCAACGGTGAACCGACGAGCTGTTGGGCCAACACCGAGCCCGGATGACGGTCGACGTGTCTTTGTCGGCGAACCTCCGACGGGATAGATCCGAGCAGCTAGAGGCGGAGTCAATACCTGCATGCGGCGTGAAGGCGTTGCCGGGGCTGTGCAATCCGGTACCCGGCCAATTCATGGCAAGGCACGGCCGACGGCGGCCAGATGCGCACAAATCCGGTAGCCGGGATGGACAGTGATGTGGCCGAGACGAAGGCGGCGGCGGTTATGGCGATGGTGGGGGCTGGACAGCCGGTGGCCAAGAAAATGGCGGCGGCGGCTATGGCGAGGGTAGGGGGCGGCGGCTTTGGGGGGTAGGGGCGGCTGGAGTGGAAGAAGAGAAAAAGGGGTGACTTTGTCCCTCACGAGCGAGCCAGGGTAGGACAAGGGCATGCGTTGCTCCGTCCGCGCGTGTCCGTTTCGCCGCAAACATGGCACAAATTTGGACGGAAATAAATCGAAACTGGACAAAAATGAATATTTGTCTATTTGCTCCTAGGCATTGGGCCGCGTTTTGTGTCCATTTACCTTCAAACAGACACAGGCGGACCATTTGGGAGGCGCATTGGAGTTGACCTCATATTATGAATCAATATCTACACTTCTGTCATATGTACTCCCTCCGTTTCAAAATAGATGACTCGACTTTGTACTAACTTTTTTTTTACAAAGTCGAATCATCTATTTTGAAACGGAGGGAGTACGTGCTATCTGGGCAGTGTCGTACTCGTACTAGCTCTAGCGTCAGGGAGAAAGAGTAAAACTCGAGCAATATCTCGCCTTCTCGCACCGCAGGAGATTCCCGTCCAATGCGCAGATAGCTGTGGCCCCCACTCTATAACGGATTTTTCACCCCGGCCATCCACGAAAACTGGCGACAGCGCAGTGTGAGGTAAAAAAACACCGGATGGGAAGGTGGGCGCTCCATGTCAGTGAGAGAGGTTAGCAGTAAATTTGGCGACTTCCTGCGCAAGGAAAACGAAGTAACCGCCGTAAGACGGTGTGAACATTTTCCGTGCGGTGCCCGTCTATAAATTCCCCTCTCTCTCCGCGTCCCACATTCTCTCGCCTGCGCAAGGAATATCCCACGCAACACAACACACGCCGCAAGAGAGAGAGAGAGAGATGGAAGAGGAGGGGGTGGTGATGCCGCCGCCGCCGCCGGTCCTGGTGGTCGTGCACCCGCCGCCCGTCGTGGTGGTGGAGGAGGAGGAGGTGGTGCACCCGCCGCCGATGCTGGAGGAGGAGGAGGTGGTGGTGCAGCCACCGCCGCTGGTGGAGGAGGCGGTGCAGCCACCGCCACTGGTGGAGGAGGAGGAGGAGGTGGTGGTGCAGCCGCCGCCGCTGGTGGAGGAGGAGGAGGTGGTGCAGCCGCCGCCGTTGATGGAAGAGGAGGAGGAGGGGGTGCAGCCCCCACCGATGGAAGAGGAGGAGGAGGAGGAGGAGGAGGAGGAGGAGGAGGTGCTGCAGCCGCCGCCGCCGGTCCTGGTGGTGGACGAGGAGGGGGTGGTTCACCCACTGCCAGTCGTGGTGGTGGAGGAGGAGGAGGATTGGGTGATGGTGACGCTGGGGCACGCGGAGCAGTGCAGGCACCTCGTCGCCGCCGGGGTGGAAAATGTCATCGCCTGCTCCCAGGCCGCCCGCGTGACGCTCCTCGAGATCGCGGCGGTGCTGCGAGACGACCCCATCGACGCAGCGGAGACCATCTACACCGACTTGCTCGAGGCCGTGTCCCGCGGCATGGATTCGCTCCTCCTCGGGCCCGCCGCGCAGATCGTCGACAGCCTCTTCAACTGGCCCGGGCCGCTCGCGGGCGCCATCGACGTCGCTACGGTCCTCCTCCCCGACGCGGAGCCGGAGGGCGGGCCACTCGACGAGGTCCGTCGCGAACTCGAGCACCTCGTCGATGTCGTCCACGCCGAGGCCAGGTTCTTCTTCACGTTCTACACCGACAATCTCGGTCTCGCTGCCCTCCCCGGCGGCGAAGGCGCGTACAATCTCTGGGTCTTTGACCACAACCACGCCGACGCCCTGGCAAGGGAGGCGCTGCAGGCGCTGAACGTCGCCGTTGACAGGAGCCTTGCGGCTGACTTCGCCGTCCGTCTCTGCGGGATCATGCCCGCGTCGCGGGTGCGACCCGGGGCCGGGCCGCTCTTGCCGTTGGCGGTGCAGAGGCTGTACCAGACTGTCACCGCGGTCGACGACGCGCTGACGACGCTGCGCGACATGCGAGACACCTTGGTGGAGCTGGAGCAGTCCGCGCTCAACGTCATCGGCCAGGATCCTCCGCCTCCATGATCGACTGGACCAGGCGCGATGCGGGTTCGTCGCTTCTGTCGACACGAGGACGCTGATCCCGCAACGCGCCAAGCTCCTCATCCCCCGAGTCCGAGCGCATCCGCAAGCTACGTACGCGCCTAGTTAGGTAGATCAACACCAACTCCAGTAGTAAGTGTCCCGGTTCGATCTCTCGTCTAGCTAGCTTGTTCGTCCCCTGCAGGTTTTGTTGGATCGATGTTACCTGCTTTTCCAGTTCTGATGACCGTACGCTAGCTGTTTTGTCTTTCTGATGAGTTTCTTCAGAGATGTTAGACGCATGCATATGTGCAAACGTGTGATTCTGGATCATGTTCAGTAATCAGTACGATGATGGACACTGCAAACGTAATGTAGTAGCACTACTTGGCTATGTTTTGGGAAATTAATTGTGCAGGTTCTGTTTCGTTTCCTGGATGCGATTGCAATGTGTGTTGCCCCCAATTTCTTGCTTGGTGTGTTCAATTAGTTGTGGTGATTTCTGTTGTCGTCTTGAGATCTTGTCTACTGTAGTCTTAAGCACATAGCTATTGCAATGTTGTTGTCTCGGTTGCAATGATGCTTTTGATGGATAGATCAACTGCCCAAATTGCTGTTGCTGAAGAATTAAAACTGCAAATGATAACTTGCATGCTCAGTCAAATGTAGCTTGAGTTTTGGGTGTCAAGTGTCAACTAGCCTACTGCCTACCATATATGCTTGAAGTATTATGTGAACAATGGAAAATAGTTTGCACATGATGTACTTTGCTATACATAGAATTTCTTTGTAAGCAAAGATAGTCACGAATGTAGCAAAGTTTATATATAGACAACATGCTCCTTAATTAGAATTGCTAGATCGGGTTGCCTTTCAGTTTGAACAGGAGAAAATATATACAGAGCAGACTTTTTTGGATGGATTTTGCTGTCTGCATGAAACTGCACTTTTGTGGACTACTCCCTCCGTTCCAAAATACTTGTCTTTCTAGGCATTTCAAATGGACACAACATATGGATGTATGTAGACATATTTTAGAGTGTAGGTTCGCTCATTTTGCTCCGTATGTAGTCAGTTGTTGAAATCTCTAGAAAGACAAATATTTAGGAACGGAGGGAGTACTATGCATGTGCAAACGTGTGATTTTCGGGCTCGCTTGATCATGTTCAGTACGATGATTAACACTGCAGACGTAATGGAGTTGCACGAGCTACTTGGCTATATATGTTTTGGGAAGTTAATTTTGCAGGCTCTGTTTCGTTTCCAGCCGATGCTGTTGCAATGTGTACGTGTTGCCCCTAATTTCTTGTTTGATGTGTTGTGTGTTTAGTTAGTTGTCGTGATATCTTTTGTCGATTGTCTTGGGATCTTGTCTACTGTAATCTTTAGAACATAGCAATTGCTCTATATGTGGTTGTTTCTGTTAAATGCATCCACTGATGGATATGGATCAACTGCCCAAATTGGATTTATTGCTGATGAATTCAATGTGTACTAAGCAGCTATCTTGGGAAATTATGATCTTTTTTGTTGTTCTGAAGAATTAAAACTGCAAATGTAGCTTGAGTTTTGGGTGTCAACTAGCCGACTGCCTGCATATATATGGTTGAAGTATTATGTGAACTAATGGAAAATCTAACCGGAAAGCATACAGTTTGGGTCATCTTAGGCTTAGTTTTTGCATAATGTACTATACATAGAATTTCTTTGTATCGAACACGTGGAATGTTAGTCGTGAATATAGCAAAGTTTATATAGCCAACATGCTGCTTAGAAATGGTCCATTGGCATGCCTTTCAGTTTTGAACAGGGAACAGTAGGAGTAGGTTTTTTGGATGGATTTTGGTGTTTGCATGAAACTGTACTTTTATGGACTACTATGTTGTACTGGATTATTTTTCTTCACTTGCACAGTGCTGAAGGAATCAGAGAAGCAATCACATACTCCCTTCGTCCCAAAATAAGTGTCTTGAGCTTAATACAAATTTGTATTAGAGCTAGTACAAAGTTGAGACACTTATTTTAGGACGAATGGGGTATTTCTTTACCAATCAAACAAGTATATAGATACATCCTTTTATAACATACACATGTATTTCGATAAAAAAAATACGATGCACGTTGACATCCTGTGATATTTTATCCTCTCAATACAAAATCTGTCTACACCTACAATTTGTGTTCACTACATTGACATCCTGTTGTACTTCCTGGTATTATTGATATGGTTTTCAAGGGTTTATTCTCCGAGATGATTGGTTATTCTCTTTCAATGTGTGACTAGTCCCCCTAGGCATGGGAGATGTATGTGAGTAGTAAGATTCATTTGTTCCCATTCTATATGTCGTCATTCGTGTTTGTAGTCAGTAAGTTGTTATTATATGGTGAACTCTATGCGTGTTGTCCAATTTAAGGACCCAGCCAACACGATCTCAAGACCTACACGGGTAACACATATTGTATAGAAAATCTAACGTGACAGGTAGAGACATCTATGAGGACGGAAGATAATAATATGATATATATATATAATTCATTAAACTTAATGTTTGGTTCCGGTCTAACGATCTTAATTATGGAGACCACTAGTAGAAAACAGGGCATACGTCCGGGCCAGATAAGCCCATTAGTACCGGTTCGCTCACGAACCGGAACCCATGGGCCCATTTGTCCCGGTTCGTGAGGCCAGGGGCCTGCCGGGCCTCGTGGGGCCATTGGTCCCGGTTCGTCTGGCCCCTTTGGTCCCGGTTGGCGGCATGAACCGGGACCAATGGGCCCCGCTCCTGGCCCACCACCACTGGTACCGGTTTGTGGCGTGAACCGGTACCAAAGCGTTATCTTTCGGGCCGGGTCAGGCCACAAACCGGTACCAATCCAGCCAGGGGAGAGAGCTTTTGTGTGTAAAACATTAAAAGCAAAAAGAATTTTCATAAAATAAATAAAAAAGCAAAAAAAGACAAGAAAATAAATAAGTAGAAACAAAATAAAATAAATAATTAGAAATAGAAAAAACTTTAATAAATAAGTAGAAACAAAATAAACTTTAATAATGTAAAATAAATAAACTATAATAAAATAAATAAAAATAGCAACAGCAGGTAGAAACAAAATAAAAAAATAAAGCAAAAAAGAAAGAAATTTCATAAAATAAATAGAAGAAGCAAAAAAAAAGAAAATAAGTAAGTAGAAACAAAATAAACTTTAATAAATAAGTAAAAACAAAATAAACTTTTATAAAACCTGTAGTATTATTGAAACTAAAATTATATAAAATTTATGCAACTAAAATTATCAAAGTATTTTCTGTTCAAAACAGTAAAAGAAATTTTTTGTTAGAAACTTTAATAGCACTAACACAAACTAGTGATTCACACAAATTTCAAAAACTAGTGATTCACACAAATTTCAAAAATTCAAATTTAAACTATTCAAATTGGAAAATAAATGTCACTAACAGAAAGTTTATAATTTTTATTACCTAAAAGCAAAAGGAACTAAATAATAAAGCAAAAAAAGAAAATAAATAATGCAAAAAATAGAAGGAAAAAAAACACGGAAAAATAAAAAAATGCCACCTACTGGGCCACTACGGCCTGAATATGACTAGAAACCCTACCATGGGCCAGGATTCAGGCCCGCAGAAGGCCCATTAGGCCCAACAGGCATAGTAGTGACAATTAGGCACGTAAGCCTGCAATCGATAGGAGCTCGAGAGGGGTGCGACAGTGGGGCTTATAAACCACTGCACGCCCCTCTCAACTAGCGAGGTGGGACTAAAGTTTTGGCCACGGGCATCACGAGCTTTGGTCCCGGGTGGTGGCATCAACCGGGACAAAAGGGGTGAATTGGTCCCGGTTGGTGCGACGAACCGGTACCAATGCACCCCTTTGGTCCCGGTTGGTGCCACCAACCGGGACCAAAGGCCTTTGCTTCCCGCCCTTTGTGCTGCTGAAAAGAGACCATTGGTCCCGGTTGGTAGCGCCAACCGGGACTAAAGGGGGGCATTTGTCCCGGTTCTAGCGACCAACCGGGACCAATGCTTCGTCTATATAAACAGCTGTTACGCCCTCGATGCGGCTATATCTCCCACGTGTCGAAGCACGACTTAGAGGCATAACCGCATTGAAAGCAATGTCGCAAGTGAGGTAATCTTCACACAACCCATGTAAAACATAAGGGAAAAAGATACATAGTTGGCTTACAATCGCCACTTCACACAATTACATGAATAAAGCATTACATCATACAGATACAATCAAGGTCCGACTACGGAACCAAAATAAAAGAAGAACCCCAAATGCGACAAAGGACCACGATCGACCCCAACTGGGCTCCACTACTGAACAACTAGAACGAAACAACACAAAAGGCAAGATCTTCATCGAGCTCCTCCTTGAGCTTGATTAAATCCACCGCCGGTAACATAGGCACCGCAAACTGGTTTTGGAAGTATCCGTGAGCCACGAGGACTCAAAGAATCCCATTACCATGGGTATCAAGACTAGCAAAGCTTAATGGGAAAGGAAGGGGTAAAGTGGTGAGGCTGCGCAGCGACTAAGCATAATATGGTGGCTAACCAACGCAAATAAGAGCGAGAAGAGAACAAGCGGAGCAGACGTGAAACTAGCCATGATCAAGAGGTGATCCTGAACACCTACTTCGTCAAACATAACACAGAAACCGTGTTCACTTCCGGACTCCGCGAGAAGAGACCATCACGGCTACACACTCGGTTGGTGCGTTTTAATTCGGATCAAGTGTCAAGTTGTCTACAACCGGACATTAACAAATTCCCATCTGCCACATAACCGCGGGCACGGCTCTCGAAAGTTTATACCCTGCAGGGGTGTCCCAACTTAGCCCATGACAAGCTCTCGCGATCATCGAAGGGAATAGACCTTCACCCGAGACACTCCGATCAGGCTCGGTATCCCGGTACATCAAGACATTTCGACAATGGTAAAACAAGACCAGCAAAGCCTCCGTGCGCCGACATCCCGATAGTAGCTGCGCGTATCTCGTCTCGAGCCACGACCGGATGAGCTAAGCGTCACAGTACCGACGTAACCCAAGTTGCCAAGGGATGGTCCCGCCGGTGCTCTAGTTTGGACCAACGCTAGACAAGCAACGGCGGGGGCTATAATAAAGATGACCCTTGGGTTAATTACTCCCAAGGGAAAAGTAGGTGGTGGTGAGGCAAATGGTAAAAGGCAATGTTGGGCCTTCTTTGGACAAGTTTTATTCAAAGCGAACTGTCAAGGGGTCCCATAAATCACCCGACCGCGTAAGGGACGCAAAATCCGGGAACATAACACCGGTATGGCGGAAACTAGGGCGGCAAGAGTGGAACAAAACACGGGCATAAGGCCGAGCCTTCCACCCTTTACCAAGTATATAGATGCATTAATATTATAAGAGATATTGTGATATCCCAACATAAACCCCATCCCACCATGGAGAAATCTTCAACTTCACCGCAACTAGCAACGCTATAAGAGGGCTGAGCAAAGTGGTAACATGGCCAAACAACGGTTTGCATAGGAAAGGTGTCAAAGGTTAGAGGTTCATGGCAATATGGGATGGCTGGACAAGCAGTAATAGGTAGCGCAGCATAGCGAAAGAACGAGGCAACTAGCATAGCAATGATAGTAGTGAGATCCAGGGTAGCGGTCATCTTGCCTGAAATCCCGCAAGGAAGAAGAACGAGTCCATGAAGAAGACAAACGGACGTAGTCGAACAATCCTCACAACTCCGGAACGAAACCGAAGCTAACGAGAGAAGCAAACCGGAAAGAAGCAAACAACATAGTAAACACAAGCATAAGCATGTCATGATGCACAAACAAGTATGATGCATGTCCGGTTAATGAGGCATGGCATGGCAAAGTACAAACAAACAACACTACAAATTAAGTGGAGCTCAATATGCAACGAGTTGCATATTGACGGAACACCACATCCAAGTTATTTAGTTCGCTCTCGTTATGCTACTCATCAATATTAAATGTTGTTAAACATGGCAAGAGGTGAAACATGACGAAACTACCTACTCTAGGCAAGTTTAAATGAGGCCGAACAACAACCAACAAGTCCTAAACTCCCCATGTGCATATTTTAAGGTTTGGTACTGTTCTGTCCTAAACCATATTTTAAAGTTGTTAAACATGCAAGATGGGTGCACCATGTTAAACTAGGCAAAATTCTACCCCATTTACATATAAAGTTTATTAAATTCCGAGTTACGGTTAATTAGTTATGAAATAAATCATTTTAACATGGCATTTATGCAAATTTAAACAAACAGCATTTTAAACATTTCAAACATGGATGAAAGTGGGATAATATGAAACTAGATGAAAAACTAAGCAATTTACATATAAAGTTTGTTTTAATCCGATGCACCGTTGTGAAGTTATTATATGCATGATGCTTAGGGGGTTTTCTGTAAAATAGTAATTCACCGGATAATTAGTAAATTTGTTCGTGAAAAAAAACATTGACTCGGGCCGAATCTGAAATCTGGCCCAGGGCGCGGGCGCTGGAGGCTCACATTGGGCCGGTTGTAGGGGCGCTGGCGCTGGGCCTTGGCCGGGGCATGGCCCAGGTGGAGGAGGCCCAAGAGGGGCCGGCTTGGGCCTGGGAGGCTGGCCTCGCTAGCGCTGGATCTGGTGTCGCTGGGCCCTGTGCAAGAAGACCCAGCCGCGGGCGACGGGTCAACGACGCAGCGAAGCGGTCTGGCGAGGCCTCTCTTCTCGATCTGAGAGAGCGAGGCAGCGGCCTTCGATCTGGAGCAGAGAAGCGAGGCCGGCGAGGAGGGGGCTCCGTGGGCGGCGAGAGGTCTCCGGCGAGGCGGAGAATCCAGCGGCGGGAGCTTGAGGCGGCCATGGCGCTGCAAGGACATGGCGGGAACACATTCAGAGAAGATCTGAGAGGAGGAAAAGAAATAGGAGAGGAGAAGGGGTGCTTGGCGGAGGAGGAGCTCACCGGCGGCTTGGCTGGCCTTGATGCCACGCGGGAAGGAGGGCTTGGCGAGAGGAGGTCGAGGCAGAGGCGCGGGAGAGCAGCGGGGTCTGCGCTCGAAGACGGACTTGGCGACGGGGACGGCCAGGACGGGAAGGAGAGGACACGCAGCTCCGGTCACCGGCGACCATGGCAGCAGGGGCGAGCGGCTCTGCGGGGACGCGGGTCTCCAGGGCGTCGCATCTGGCCGGCGTCGAGGAGCTCTGGGCGGCGCAGAAGCTTGAAGTGGATGCCATGGCACTGTTGCTGTTACCTGAAGAAGGGAGGGAGAGAGAGATGCGTGAGATCGAGAGGAACGGGGAATCACTGGAGAGGGGAAGAAGGAGGCAACGGCGCTCATCTCAGTGAAGCTTCGCGGTGGCTCGCCCAGACGACGAGGGCGGCGGGGTTAACATTGCTGTTTGAGACGAAGGGGGGCGAGGGCCTCGGGCCAGGAGGCAGAGGCGCACGGGGCTGCGCTGGTTGGGTGGAATTGGCCGAAGGGGAAATCGAGGAGGATTTGGTGGAGTGGCGGCGGCGTGGGGATGGATGGGACATGATCCCTAGATTTTAGGGTTTGGTCAAAATGGACTAGGGTGGACTATATATATGGAAAGGAGAAGAGTTTGGATCATTCGATAAAAATCGGACGGTCGAGAAAAATAGGCTAGGGAGTCCAAATAAGAAAACATGGACGTTTTGTAGACGTTAGGGGATGATCCGGACCCAACGGTAACGACAGACCGGTTCGGGTTCGGGGCAAGTTTCGGACGCGCGCGAGGGGGCTGCGAGCTGGCAAGAGAGGTTAGATTGGCTTGGCGGATTGTGAAGAGCGGGTTGGTCTGAGAGAAGAGGGGAGAGATGCAGCCCGGCACGGTTTTCGGAGACCGAAAACATCCGACGTTAGACCGGCTATACTGCCGCTATAGTTATCCGATGGGGCGTCAAACGGACTCGAATGCGATGAAACTTGGCGGCGGCCTACTGAAAACAAAACAACATCGCACGCCAACTTCGTCCCATTCCGAGAACATTTTCCGGCCACTTATAAAATAATATTTGAGCGTGCCACGGGCGCTGCAAGTGTGAGTGGGCTCGAACGGACAACGGAGAGAACAAAGAGACCGGACGGATGCAAGTTTTATGAAAGCGATGCGATGCAATGCGAATGATGCGATGAGATGAGATGCATAACAAAAACAAAATGCAAAACAACAGACAAAAACCCAACCACGAAGAAAATAAAATAACACATCTCCGGAAAAGGCAAGAGTCGGAGTTACAGATATGGAAATTTGTATCCGGGGCGTTACAACACTCCACCACTATGAGAGGATCTCGTCCCGAGATCTAGGATGGCACCGGAGGGAAAAACGGAAGAGGAAGAGAAGAGGTAAAACTAAGTTGCTTCTTCGGCAAAAGAGTGAAACCACGGACCTTGAGAGGTTGAGCAATTTGAAAGAAAGAGTACAACAGAGATGAACGAGATTGTAAACAATCCGTTAGAAAAGAGGAACAAGGAGTATTACGAGAATTTGAAGGTTGCAAAGACATGAATCAAGAGTTTAATGGACAAGATGGAATTCGAAACCACTCCGGTTAAAACAAGATGAGAGGGGAAGAATGATATAATTTGGGCAGCACTCCGACTGTAAATGGAAGGAATTGAACATGAACTTGACAAGATGAGAGGATACTTGATGAAATCAACAACACACTGCCTCCGGAATTGAAAGAATGGCACAAGGGGTAAGAAACATTACAAACAACACTCCGGTTGAGAAGGAAGGCAAAACTTGATAAGATGAGAGAACTCGAATGAAAACAGGACACTCCGGTTAAATGGATAAGCATGAAAAGAACACAATCCTCACAAATCGAGATGATGAGTGAAGAGAGCAACATCACCATGCCTTCGGAAGAAAGAATAGAAGTTAGGCCGTTGGGATAAAGGGACGGAGAAGAAAATGACAACTTCTCCCACAATTGAATTTGGAAGCATCCTTGCAAGAAGGTTAGAGCGGAATTGTTGGAAAGCCAACAACGAAAGGATATGATCCTCGTGGGCTTATGGAGACATCTCAAAACTTGAGGTGAAACTCTGCCACTATCAACATCAATTGCTTGCTTGAGATCAAAGAAGAGATGAAAACTGCTTCACCATGATGATAGAGATAACTTGGATCATTGATAAACACCACAAATAGCAATATTCCTTAGGGAAGGCTTTAGGTGAAATCTATACGAAGATAACTCCAATGAATAGATTGACGTTTGAAAAGATCTCTTGAACAAGAGAAAATGATGGATTTAAAATACCTCATTCTTGACAACAATATGAATCATGAAACATGAAGGAAATTGTCAAGAGTGACATAACACCATCTCAAAAGGTAAGATAGAAGGAATTGCACTTTGGAATGCAAGATGAAGAATACTTGAACGCTTCAAAACAAAACATGTGTTGAGCATCATGTTTATTTTAGAGTATAGCTTGGCGGATCATAACTTCAAGAGAAAACTTGAAGAACAATTGAAGAAAGAATAGAATCCTTGACGAACCACCATGTTGAGCCTCCATGAAGAACTCCGGTAATAAAAGGATGATGAAAAGAAAGAGAAGTTGAAAACACAAGGTGAAACCTTGCAATGATTTAGATGGATCTCCGTGATAATTAGAGCTCGGAACTCCGGGAAAAAGAGAAGATGAAACAAATGAAACCGAGAATTTTAAGGGCCTCCGGAATAAAGAATTAATCACTTGGATGTACAAGAATAAGAATTATGTTATGCTTATCCTTCACCAATTTAAATTGATGACAAGCAACGGATTTGGCATACTACTTATTCTTGTAGAAAGGATTAAAAGAGATATATCAAAACTTGAGAAGGTAGAGAACTCTTGAAAGAACCACCGTAAGAATTGAAAATGATCGAAGGTGTTTGAGACAAACTAGATACATGAGAACAAAGAGATCAAGAACTGATTAGAGGATATTCGATTGGTGCACCGGCAAGATAGGAGAATGATAACTGACAGCTGAGAATGAATAAACCTGAATTGATGAACTCCGGATGACAAGCTGAGAAGACTCTTGAATATCTCCTGATGGGTGAAAAAGATTCTCACAATCGAAAACAATTATGAGAGGATGGCAACAAGCTAGCACCATGAATCTTGAAGAGAATAGAGCAAGATTAAAGAGAAACTCTTCTTCGGTCTTCAAATGTTGAGAATGAAGATGAGAACCACCATGAATTATTGAGGCACACCGGAAGAATCAAAAGCGAAGAGGTTGAGCCAACTATGAAAGAATTTGAAAGATCTTGGAGAAAAGCATTTGACTGCTGATAACTCATTCTTACTTCAAACTTGGAGAAGAATTTAGGATAGCTCTGGGAAAATAGAAGAGTCAGGTAAGATCCTGGGAAAAGACCTGTGGGTTAGGGCCCACTCAAAAGAACACCATTGGAAATGATTTAAAGAGATATTGCACCGGTTGAATTAAATGGCTTGAATGAGATAGGAACCTCAAAATCTCTTGAACGGATTGAGAATGGAAACACAAGTCTTCGAGATATCTTGAGCACTCCGGAATAACAAATAGCGAGAAGTAGAACGATAAAGAGGTGCATCGGTATGAGAAAGCATTAGAAACGAGGAAAGGAATATGATGAATATCGAAAGCTTGAATTAAATCCACCGAAGTAGAAACAACAATGAAGGATGATGAACTTGAAGCTGTTGAGCATCTTCATGGGAAATCACCGGATAAGAACATTGGCGGAAATGAATGGAGAAACTTCACATGAATAAATGGATACTTGATTAAGAAATCTGTGTCCTTGAGGAAAAAGGGTGGGTGGGCGGGAAAACAAAGGCAACTTGGGATGAACGAAACAAACACCGTTGAGAAGAAATGATAATTGGACTTGCTGATGGGGAGAATGATCGGATCAGCTCGAAGAGAAGCGCACCGGTTGGAAAAGAATTAACATGACAACCTCAATGATCAAAAAGGATTAGTATTCACATAGCAATATGAGAACACCGTTTAGGACAGGTATGGATTCAACATTTGACTTCGAAGCAACTCAAATACCACAAATAAAACAAAACAAAGGACTGGCTTGCAGAATAAGCCGGAACAAACATATGATAGAGATTTCGTCCGAAGTTTTCGTGGTGGGGCCTACACGGGCTCAATCGTACAGCACCATCATGTACAAGGCGAAGTGCACATGACATCTGAAGCGTCCCAGTCGGCATAGCCAAGGACTCTTTAAGACACAACGAGACCATCAGTAAAACCAACCGTGAATAGGCGGACCACTAGGCGTCGAACCCCAATTTCATATCATACATCCGTCGGAAAGATATCCTAAGAGCTACTTGAATTCCCACCTATGAAACTCCGAAACTTTCCGGTTATGCAATCTGGTGTTGGGGATCAGGGGAGCAATATATATCTCACGAAACTAACAATCCCTACATCCAAGCTGTATCCATCCGTCAAAACATAACCAAGAAACCTTGAAATCGTCTACCTCAACCTTGAAAAGCATCCGTTATACGAGTCATGGCAATACTCCGTACTCACCTCGATCTTTGGGTTAGCGGGGTTATCTCACCAACAACTGCATAAAAGAGATTTTCGATGTCGGCGTACTAAACTCGGTATTCGGGACTGCAACGATAAAATTATGGCGACAACACCTCGGAGCTCAACTCCCGGGACACTGCCACAACCCTAAATGACAGGAGGCACCAAGACAATGTTCTCGTCATAAGAATATCGAACGATTCTAAGATACCAGCGTGATCCTAAAAAAATTTTAAGTGAAATTTGAGAAGAGAAGAGTCAAAACTCTCGTCGGGATACCTCACCGTAAGGTCGAAGGACTGGGAGTAAAAAGAATTCTAACTCTCCGATATATAATTCCTAAATGACTCAAAACATTTTCTAGACACAACTCGGCCACTAAAAGCGATCAAGCGGTGGGGCTCCTAAGGTCGGGAAGGCTCGATTACCAACTTATTACGCCCTCGATCGGCTATATCTCCCACGTGTCGAAGCACGACTTAGAGGCATAACCGCATTGAAAGCAATGTCGCAAGTGAGGTAATCTTCACACAACCCATGTAAAACATAAGGGAAAAAGATACATAGTTGGCTTACAATCGCCACTTCACACAATTACATGAATAAAGCATTACATCATACAGATACAATCAAGGTCCGACTACGGAACCAAAATAAAAGAAGAACCCCAAATGCGACAAAGGACCACGATCGACCCCAACTGGGCTCCACTACTGAACAACTAGAACGAAACAACACAAAAGGCAAGATCTTCATCGAGCTCCTCCTTGAGCTTGATTGCGTCACCTGCTCGGTAACATAGGCACCTGCAAACTGGTTTTGGAAGTATCTGGTGAGCCACGAGGACTCAGCAATCCCATTACCATGGGTATCAAGACTAGCAAAGCTTAATGGGAAAGGAAGGGGTAAAGTGGTGAGGCTGCAGCAGCGACTAAGCATAATATGGTGGCTAACCAACGCAAATAAGAGCGAGAAGAGAACAAGCGGAACGGACGTGAAACTAGCCATGATCAAGAGGTGATCCTGAACACCTACTTACGTCAAACATAACACAGAAACCGTGTTCACTTCCCGGACTCCGCCGAGAAGAGACCATCACGGCTACACACTCGGTTGGTGCGTTTTAATTCGGATCAAGTGTCAAGTTGTCTACAACCGGACATTAACAAATTCCCATCTGCCACATAACCGCGGGCACGGCTCTCGAAAGTTTATACCTGCAGGGTGTCCCAACAGCCCATGACAAGCTCTCGCGATCATCGAAGGAATAGACCTTCACCGAGACACTCGATCAGGCTCGGTATCCGGTACATCAAGACATTTCGACAATGGTAAAACAAGACCAGCAAAGCCTCCGTGCGCCGACATCTGATAGTAGCCACGCGTATCTCGTCTCGAGCCACGATTGGATGAGCTAAGCGTCTGATGCACCGACGTAACCCAAGTTGCCAAGGGATGGTCCCGCGACGGTGCTCTAGTTTGGACCAACGCTTAGACAAGCAACGGCCGGGGGGCTATAATAAAGATGACCCTTGGGTTAATTACTCCCAAGGGAAAAGTAGGTGGTGGTGAGGCAAATGGTAAAAGGCAATGTTGGGCCTTCTTTGGACAAGTTTTATTCAAAGCGAACTGTCAAGGGGTCCCATAAATTACCCGACCGCGTAAGGGGCGCAAAATCCGGGAACATAACACCGGTATGGCGGAAACTAGGGCGGCAAGAGTGGAACAAAACACCAGGCATAAGGCCGAGCCTTCCACCCTTTACCAAGTATATAGATGCATTAATATTATAAGAGATATTGTGATATCCCAACATAAACCCTGTCCACCATGGAGAAATCTTCAACTTCACCTGCAACTAGCAACGCTATAAGAGGGGCTGAGCAAAGCGGTAACATGGCCAAACAACGGTTTGCATAGGAAAGGTGTCAAAGGTTAGAGGTTCATGGCAATATGGGATGGCTGGACAAACAGGTAATAGGTAGCGCAGCATAGCGAAAGAACGAGGCAACTAGCATAGCAATGATAGTAGTGAGATCCGTAGTAGCGGTCATCTTGCACGAAATCCCGCAAGGAAGAAGAACAAGTCCATGAAGAAGACAAGCGGACGTGGTCGAACAATCCTCACAACTCCGGAACGAAACCGAAGCTAACGAGAGAAGCAAACCGGAAAGAAGCAAACAACATAGTAAACACAAGCATAAGCATGTCATGATGCACAAACAAGTATGATGCATGTCCGGTTAATGAGGCATGGCATGGCAAAGTGCAAACAAACAACACTACAAATTAAGTGGAGCTCAATATGCAACGAGTTGCATATTGACGGAACACCACATCCAAGTTATTTAGTTCGCTCTCGTTATGCTACTCATCAATATTAAATGTTGTTAAACATGGCAAGAGGTGAAACATGACGAAACTACCTACTCTAGGCAAGTTTAAATGAGGCCGGAACAACAACCAACAAGTCCGGAAACTCCCCATGTGCATATTTTAAGGTTTGGTACTGTTCTGTCCTAAACCATATTTTAAAGTTGTTAAACATGCAAGATGAGTGCACCATGTTAAACTAGGCAAAATTCTACCCCATTTACATATAAAGTTTATTAAATTCCGAGTTACGGTTAATTAGTTATGAAATAAATCATTTTAACATGGCATTTATGCAAATTTAAACAAACAGCATTTTAAACATTTCAAACATGGATGAAAGTGGGATAATATGAAACTAGATGAAAAACTAAGCAATTTACATATAAAGTTTGTTTTAATCCGATGCACCGTTGTGAAGTTATTATATGCATGATGCTTAGGGGGTTTTCTGTAAAACAGTAATTCACCGGATAATTAGTAAATTTGTTCGTGAAAAAAAACATTGACTCGGGCGAATCTGAAATCTGGCCCAGTATGGAGCTGGAGGCTCACATTGGGCGGTTGTAGAAGGCCAAGGCTGGGCCTTAAGCCGGGCATGGCCAGTGGAGGAGGCCCAAGAGGGGCCGGCTTGGGCTTGGGAGGCTGGCCTCGCTAGCGCTGGATCTGGTGTCGCTGGGCCCTGTGCAAGAAGACCCAGCCCATGAGCGACAGGTCAGCAGCCTTGGCGAAGCGGTCTGAGCGAGCCTCTCTCTGCTCGATCTGAGAGAGCGAGCCAGTGGCCTTCGATCTGGAGCAGGAGAAGCAGAGGCCGGCGAGGAGGGCTCGGCGGGCGGCGAGAGGTCTCCGGCGAGGCGGAGAATCCAGCGGCGGGAGCTTGGGCGGCCATGGCGCTGCAAGGACATGGCGGGAACACATTCAGAGAAGATCTGAGAGGAGGAAAAGAAATAGGAGAGGAGAAGGGGGTGCTTGTGGCGGAGGAGCTCACCGGCGGCTTGGCTGGCCTTGATGCCACGCGGGAAGGAGGGCTTGGCGAGAGGAGGTCGAGGCGGCGGCGCGGAGAGCAGCGGGTCTGCGCTCGAAGACGGACTTAGCGGCAGGGGCGGCCAGACGGGAAGGAGAGGACACGCAGCTCGGTCACCGGCGACCATGGCAGCAGGCGGCGGCTCTCTGGGGACGCTGGTCTCAGTGTCGCATCTGGCGGCGTCGAGGAGCTCTGGGCGCGAAGCTTGAAGTGGATGCCATGGCGCTGTTGCTTATTACTGAAGAAGGGAGGAGAGAGAGATCGTGAGATCGAGAGGAACAGGGAATCACCGGAGAGGGAAGAAGGAGGCAGCGACGCTCATCTCAGTGAAGCTTCGCGGTGGCTCGCCCAGACAGACGAGGCGGCGGGGTTCGCACTTCTGTTTGAGACAGCGGGGCGAGGGCCTCGGGCCAGAGGCGAGGCGCAGGGCTCTGCTGGTTGGGTGGAATTGGCGAAGAAATCGAGGAGGATTTGGTGGAGTGGCGGCGTGGGGATGGATGGGACATGATCCTAGATTTTAGGGTTTGGTCAAAATGGACTAGGGTGGACTATATATATGGAAAGGAGAAGAGTTTGGATCATTCGATAAAAATCGGACGGTCGAGAAAAATAGGCTAGGAGTCCAAATAAGAAAACAGGGGCGTTTGTAGGCGTTAGGGATGATCCGGACCAACGGTAACGACAGACCGGTTCGGGTTGAGGCAAGTTTGGACGCTGAGGAGCTGAGCTGGCAAGAGAGGTTAGATTGGCTGGCGGATTGTGAAGAGCGGGTTGGTGCGAGAGAAGAGGGAGAGATGCAGCCGCACGGTTTTGGAGACCGAAAACATCCGACGTTAGACCGGCTATCTGCCGCTATAGTTATCCGACAGGCGTCAAACGGACTCGAATGCGATGAAACTTGGCGGCGGCCTCACGAAAACAAAACAACATCGCCGCCAACTTTCGTCCCATTCGAGAACATTTTCCGGCCACTTATAAAATAATATTTGAGCGTGCCACGGCGCTGCAAGTGTGAGTGGGCTCGAGCGGACAACGGAGAGAACAAAGAGACCGGGCGGATGCAAGTTTTATGAAAGCGATGCGATGCAATGCGAATGATGCGATGAGATGAGATGCATAACAAAAACAAAATGCAAAACAACAGACAAAAACCCAACCACGAAGAAAATAAAATAACACATCTCCGGAAAAGGCAAGAGTCGAGATTCTGAGATATGGAAATTTGTATCCGGGGCGTTACAACAGCGCTTGCGAAATTTTCGTTTCAGTCCCGCATTCTCCCGCTGCGCCCGTCGCCGCCGTCCTCTGCCCGTCGCCCGCACCCGTCGCGATCGTCGCCCTGCCTCCGGCGCCGTCTGCTGCTGCCCGACCCGTCGCCCGCGCCCGTCGCCGGCGTCGCCCTCTGCCCGACCTCGCCGTCGCCGCCCTCTTCCACGACCTCGCCGTCGCCGCCCTCTGCCGTGCCTCGTCATCACCGCCAGTGAGCCCTCCTTCCCCAGCGCCGCCGCCACTGCTCTGCTTGCCGCCCTCTGCCGCCACCGCGCGTCGCCCGCCCGCCCGCCCGACACGACTGCTCTGTGGTGCACTGATGTATGATTTTTTTGTTCATTGATGTATGTATATATGGATGTTGTATGCATATATGCAGATGTATGTATAATCCATGGTATGTATGCATTGATGTATGATTTTTTTTTGTGTCAATTTATGCAAAAGTTACATTTAAGGTTAGTTGGTTTAGTGCATTTTAGGTTATTAGTAAGTGCTTAGTAGTTGAACTAGTTGATTTAATAAAACTACTTTATTTTATTATAGAAGTAGTTTATTTTTAGTAAGTACTACTTTATTTTATTTATAGTAAGTGCTTAGTAGTTGAACTAGTTGATTTAATAAAACTACTTTATTTAACTATAGAAGTAGTTTATTCTTAGCAAGAAAACTAATAGAACTAGTTTATTTTTTTTAGTTCTTATTCCCGCATCGACGTCGACGATGCCTATCCCGCATCCTCGTCGTTGACTCGGCGGAGGAGGTCTGCTTGATCAGAGGGGCCATGTCCGGGACTGGGCTCCGCCGGGCTGGTATTGGGAGGGGCTACCTTCCTGGGGGCGTAGGTTGGTGAGGAGTTAGTCCGTCGTTGACCCGATCCTTGTTTGGTGGCGGTCGCATGGGCCAATGGCGGTGCCGAGGCTTCCGGACACCGCAGAGGTGGTACGTCACCGTGTCAGTGAGGAGGACGAGCACGTCCGTCGCTACATGGTTGCTTTGGAGGGCAGGTTCAACAATACCTGTCAGGTTCTTAAGGAACCTCACTGGAGCTATGATCCTGTGATGATTCCTTCTCTTTGGGTGTCCACCGCCCGCGCCGATACCTGTCGGGCGCTACGGTTCTAGCTGTATTAGCGATGCTATATGTATGATAATATTAGAGGTGTATTAGTGATAATATTCGACGATGTACGGACGCAAGAGATGATGTAGTTTTGCTTATAATTGAATGCATGCTAATTTGAATACTACTTTATTTTACGATTTGGTTTTGCTAAAATTGGAGAGCACTATGCAAGGCGTATGCATTTGATTAGTTGATAGCTTATAGGGTTTTTGTTTTTGCAGAAATCTAGGAGCCCCCTCCATCATCCCCGCCGTCGTCCCCGTCACCGACCCCCCTCTGACCTCGAGGTGAGACTAGCCAAATCTCCATGTCAATATGAGTCCTATAAGATATTTTGAAATGTTTTTGCTCATATTTTCAACCATTGAAATGGCCATCAAGTTTGAATGCTCATATGAAGTAGATAAAAACATGTATATTTCCTTGCCGGCAAATTTCAGGCGCTTGATATGTCCTTTTTTAGAAAGATAATTAAACGATATTTCGGGTTGACTTTAAGTCTGTCGAGTCTCCACCATATGTGAGAGGACGAAGAATCCCGACTGTTGGCGTGGGGGTAGCTTCTCCTTCGTTCCCGTGTGCTAGACAATTTGGTGTAATGCACTCAGGAACGAAAAGAGGAGTTACCATCACCGACGGTCGCAAATGTCAGAAAGGAATCAGTGAGGGAGGGTCTCCGCCATGGATAGAATTTATATTTTTATTTCCTAATTAGTTAGCAGTAGCGAGGGTCCAGAACCACGCTACTACTAACGTACATAGTAGTAGCGTGGGTGGCACCCGCACTACTACTACCTATTAGCTGTAGCGTCGTATCAGTAGCGCGGGCACCCGCGCTACTGCTATACCTAAAACCCACGCTACTGCTAGGCTTTTCCCTAGTAGTGTACATGTCAGGCCGTTAAGAGGACGAAACCAATCAGGCCATAGGTGCACCTTATACTACTCGGGCCTTTAACAGGTCGAAAGTAAGGATGGGAGGGAATTGTGCCATGGACAACATGGGTTGTTAACAGACCAATACTCCGGTAAGACCACAAATGGCCCAACTGCGGTTTTGTCCGTTAATAGGCCGACAGACACACCGGCCTGGAAATTGGCCCAACTCCAAAATGGGCTGCCAACAGGCCAAAAGAATCATTGGGCAGGAAATTGTCCCAACTCGAGAATGGGCTGGTAACCGGCCAAAAGACACACCTGGCTGAAAAATGGCTTAATTCTACTATTGGCCGCTAACAGGCTGAAAGATTCAGCGGAACGTGAATGAACCCAAAGACATATCGGGTAGTTAACGGTCTGGGACTAGCGATGGGCTGCAATGGTGTCAAATTGTAAAACGGGCTAGTGACGGGCCGAATTGGTACCAATCTTATGGGTCGTGTTTCTCAATGGGCCATCCGCAAGTAGGCCCTTAGTGGATCAGTCCGCTAACATTGATTGGGCCGGCCTTTTAAGTAAACGTGCCATTGTTGGGTCATGTCACTTGTCACCATGTCATTGGCACGTATCATCCGTTGGATGTGCAACAACTGTCACGAAGTAGAGCTGACACGTGTTATTGTTGGTGAATGAAATTGACTCGTGAAAAATTGTCACTGGCCGGGGCTGTTAACGGGTATCAAATCCAAAACCGGCACCCGATACCTTAACGGCGACCAGTTACGGTGGCTGTCATGTGTCGGTTGCTCTTAACGAAAACATTTCCATAATGATAAATGGAGTATTGTCATGGAACACTTCCGTGACAACACATGTATGATTACCTTGATTCTGTCAAAAAATCATCACAGATGTACATGCATGAAAAAAAAGTACATACTGTGACAAAGGCGTATCATCGGATGTTTTTTTGTAGTCATTACCTGACATAAGTCAGTACACGCCTTGATCGTAGTACCTTCTGTTATGCTTCGATTTAAATATATGGGAGAGCATGTTGAAGGTAGTCATTTATGTCAAATTTATAGACGTAATGTAGACCTCACAGTAATAGTGGATAATCATCTTCCTTTTGCATTTCTTGAACAAAAGGAAAATGAATAGAGATGTTTGTTGTTATTCTTGTTTTCAGTTGAGACATTCGTTCTTGTGATGTTCTTTACCAATTAGGAATAGGGTTCCAGATTGAGCCATGTCATTCTATGATCTTGTTGTAGAGGGCTTTGTGCCTTATTTTCTTCTGGTCTTGTTGTTCTATGATTTTGGCTGAACTCAGTGGTTCGCGCGTGCTGATAATGCGCAAAGAATGAAATGATTAAGAGAAAACTTTCTATTCTTTTGAGCCGGACACAACCCTTTTATACAAGAATATGGGGAGCCTCTGGAGAGGCGTCCGTTTACAATAAGCACCTAAAGGACATGAGAAGGTGCATGTATAGACGTCCATGCCCGTACGACACTTTGGACACACGTGGCTAGATCTAATGCCGGTTAGTGCTGATGAAGAGGAATGCTACATCCACGTAAAGCTACGTCCAGTTTACGTGCTGCAGCTGATTTGTCAACTTTTAATTGGAATAAGGGGAGGGGGAGGTCCCCACCCCTGTGAAAATCGAGAAGGGATGGGGAATTAGAAGGAATGTTACGTAGAATCATGTAAGGTTACGCAGATGTAGTATTACTGCTGATGGTTAGATGATGACGTCAACTTAGTCTTAACACTTTGGTTGTGTTTGGTTGGCTCATGTGGAAGACGTTATAGTGGAAATTTTGCTAGCATTTCCTAGCGGTGCAGGGAAGCAATGCGTGGGCAGCATCCTAGCGTGCGCTCATAAAACCCGTTGCACACACGGACGTTCCCCAAGTACAAGTGTCGTTACTGCTTGGGGAGGGAGATGTGATTAAACGCCAACAGGAGACCACATTTCGTCGTGTGGAAGAAAAATAAGATTCGTTAGCTTATGCCAGCTATAACATGGCAGTCCGGTGGTGCCAACTGCCAACTGGTGATGACGTCTACAAGTAAAAACCAACCGAATTAGCACTGCTTGTGTAGGCACGATTCGTACAATGACAGGTGGGTCCTCCTGGTGCCGGCCCCAGTGTCAGTGAGAAAGAGTCTGACTCGAGTAATATCTCGCCTTCTCGCGCCGCCGAAATTCCCGTCGAATCCGCAGATAGCTGTGGTCCCCACCTCGTAACAGATTATTCACCCCGACGTCCACAGAATCCAACTGTGCGGTGGTGACAGCGCGGTGTAATGTAAATTTGCACCGGACGGGAGGGTGGGCTCCCTTTGTCAGTGAGACAGGTTGGCTGTAAGTTTGGCGACTTCCTGCGCAAGGAAGACGAAGTAACCGCCGTAAGACGGTGTGAGCATTTCGCGTCTATAAATTCCCCTCTCTCTCTCCGCGTCCCACATTCTCTCGCCTCATTCACCCGCGGAATATCCCACGCAACACAACACACGCCGCAAGAGAGAGAGATGGAAGAGGACGGGGTGGTGATGCCGCCGCCGCCGGTCCTGGTGGAGGAGGAGGAGGTGGTGCAGCCGCCGCCGGTCGTGGTGGTGGAGGAGGAGGAGGTGGTGGTGCAGCCGCCGCCGGTCGTGGTGGTGGAGGAGGAGGAGGTGGTGGTGCAGCCGCCGCCGCTGGTGGAGGAGGAGGAGATGGCGGTGCAGCCACCGCCACTGGTGGATGAGGAGGAGGAGGTGGTGGTGCAGCCGCCGCCGCTGGTGGAGGAGGAGGAGGTGGTGCAGCCGCCGCCGGTCATGGTGGTTGACGAGGAGGAGGTGGTGCAGCCGCCGCCGATGGTGGTGGAGGAGGAGGTGGTGGCGCAGCCGCCGCCGTTGGGGGAGGAGGAGGAGGTGGTGGCGCAGCCGCCGCCGTTGGGGGAGGAGGAGGCGGTGCAGGAGGTTCCGGATCCGGATGCGCATGCGTTGCTCCGGGCGCAGTGGGTGACGGCGACGCTGGGGAACGCGGAGCACTACAGGCACGTCGTCGCCACCAGGGTGGAAGACTACGTCATCCCCCGCTGCGAGGCCGCCCGCGGGACGCTCTTCGAGGTCGTGGAGGTGCTGCTCAAGGAGCCCATCGACGCAGCGGAGACCATCTACACCGACTTGCTCGAGGACGTGTCCCGCGGCATGAATCCGCTCCTCATCGGGCCCGCCGCCAACATCGTCGACAGCTTCTTCCACTGGCCCGGGCCGCTCGCGGGCGCTACCGACGCCGCAAGGGCCCTCGTCCACGCCACCTTCTACTACCCGGAGCCGGAGGGCGGGCCACTCGAGGAGGCCCGTCGCGAGCTCGGGTACCTCTTCGATGTTGCCCACGCCGACGCCGCGCGCAACTTCAGCCTCTACGCCGCGATTCTCGGTTTCAATGCCCTCCCGGGCGGCCAAGCTGCGTACGGTCGCTGGGTCGGCGACCACGTCCACGCCGACGTCCTGGCAAGGGAGGCGCTGCAGTGGCTGAACTACGCCGTCGAGAGGAGCCTTGCGGCTGACCTCGCCGTCCGTCTCTGCGGGATCATGCCCGCGTCCAGGGTGCGACCCGGGGCCGGGCCGCTCATGCCGAAGGCGGCGCTGAGGCTGCAGCAGACCATCGGCGCGGTCAACAACGTGCTGGCGGCGCTGCAGGACTTGCGAGACACCTTGGTGGACCTGGAGCAGTCCGTGCTCGACGTCACCGGCCAGGATCCTCCGCCTCCATGATCGACTGGACCAGGCGCGATGGGGGCTCGTCGCTTCCGTCGCCACGAGGACGCAACGCCAAGCTCTCCATCGCCCAAGTCCGAGCGCATCCGCAAGCTACGTACGCGCCTAGTTAGGTAGATCAACACCAGCTCCAGTAGTAAGTGTCTCGGTTCGATCTCTCGTCTAGCTTGTTCGTCCCCTGCAGGTTTTGTTGGATCGATGTTACCTGCTTTTCCAGTTCTGATGACCGTACGCTAGCTGTTTTGTCTTTCTGATGAGTTTCTTCAGAGATGTGCATGTGCAAACGTGTGATTTGGGAAGTATATGATGATTGAACACTGCAGACGTAACGTAATAGAGTAGCACTACTTGGCCATGTATGACTTGGGAAGTTAATGTTGCAGGCTCTATTTCGTTTCCAGCTGCCGATGCGATTGCAATGTGGTGTTGCCCCTAGCTAATTTCTTGCTCTTGCTCTATTGTGTGTTCAGTTAGTTGTGGTGATATCTCTTTTCGACCGTCTTGGGATCTTGTCTACCGTAATCCCAAATTGGATTGGTTATTGGTTGATGAATTCAAGGTGTACTAAGCAGCTATATATGTTGGGAACTTCTGATCCTTTTGTTGTTGCTGAAGAAATTAAAACTGCAAATGATTACTTGCATGCACAGTCAAATGTAGCTTGAGTTTTGGGTGTCAACTAGCTTACTGCCCACATATTATGCTTATACTATCTTTGGCTTAGTTTATGCATGATGTACTGTAAGTCTGTAATATACATAGAATTCCTTTGTATCCAACGTGGGAAGATAGTCATGAATGTAGCAAAGCTCATAGCCAGCATGATTCTTAGAAGTGCTCCATTGGCATGCCTTTCAGTTTGGAACAGGGAAAAATATATATGTACAAGGAGTAGGCTTTTTTG
Source organism: Aegilops speltoides (assembly GCA_021437245.1). NCBI lineage: Eukaryota > Viridiplantae > Streptophyta > Magnoliopsida > Poales > Poaceae > Aegilops > Aegilops speltoides. Next base: position 105,512,920 of record CM038147.1, read on the forward strand.
GATGGATTTTGGTGACTGCATGAAACTGTACTTTTGTGGACTACGATGTTGTACTGGATTTTCTTCACTCGCATTGTTACACTGAATTTTCATCTACATTGTCAGTTGGAAACTTGGAATTGAGAATTCTTTGGTGTGTTTTTTCCTTCAATTCCAAATTGCACACATCAATTGTTTCTTAGGTTCCAGACATCACATTCTAGATTTGACCTTCAAGATTTCAGATTACACAATAGTTCATTTTGTTTGAAAGGAATCAGACAACCAATCACATTTTTTTGAACGGTCACGGGAGGGGGGGGGGGGGAGTTTCGACACCTGAATATTTTACCACTCAAATGGCCATAATGCCAAGAGACTGGTCCAGCTTATAAGGGAAACCGGATCAAAAACCTGAACAAGTTTATTTACCAATCAAACTAGTACTGATACCTCCTTTCAAAACATATATATACTACATACTACCTAAAAAATAGTATATATACTACCTAAATATTCTTACATACTACATACTACGCATACATACACTGCGGTATGGTAGATACTACCTAAAACGTACAAAATAAAAATGGGTGTAACTACACCCGGTAGTAGGAAAAATTTGTCATATATATATATATATATATATATATATATATATATATATATATATATATATTTCGATAAATAAAAACACGATGCATAATGATGATCATGTGAGACTTGATCCTCTCGGTACAAAATCTGTCTACATATCTACAATTTGATCACTACGCCGTTGGCTTCACTAGTAGGAAACAGACCTTTCGTCCGGATCATTAGTCCCAGTCTGGTTTGGGCCCGGGACTTATGAGATCATTAGTCCCGGTCCCAACGGCTAGGAGCGGACAGGGGGCACGATCACCATTAGTCCCGATTCATTTTTGACCTATAGTCCTGGTTGGTCATCACCAATTGGGACTAAAGGGGTTGTGGCAGGCTGGCGTCAGGCTGGGGCCCCCACGAGCCCCTTTACTCCCGGTTGGCATTACCAACCGGGACTAGAGATATACCTTTAGTCCCGGTTGGTATCACCAATCGGGACTAAAGATATCCCTATATAAACCCCTACTTCGTCCTGAGCTCATCCTCTCTGTTTTCTTCTTTCTCCTCTCTATTCTTCCGCTTAGCTCGAGCTCATCCTCCATTTTTTGCCAAGATTTGCCAAGATTTGAGGCACCCCATCTATCCAAGTGTCCTAAAAGGTTAGCAACTTTGTCCTTTCATCTCTCATTGCTAGTTTAGCTCGTTTCATTCTCTATAAGAATAGTCATTTGTGGGTTTTGGTTTGGGAGTAATTATGTGAGAGTTTATTTCACTACTATGGAAAACCCTAGTAGTAGCGCGGGTTTAATGCCTACTAAGGCGCTACGGCTATTCCTTAGCAGTAGCACGTGTGACACACGCTACTGCTAATACACATAGTCGTAGCGTGTGTTGTTTCCAGCGCTACTGCTAATATAACTAGTAGCAGCGTGTTCGCTCACCAGCGCTACTGGTATTCTATCTTTTTAGTGTATTTATACGCCGTTATACAAATTTTGATACAGTACCAATTCAGAGGTTGTTATATCATTATGTCCATGATGAATTAATATATCATTGTGAGGAAGAAACATGGATTAGATTCATTGGGATGAATCAAAAGTTGAATTAGGACGAAAATCCTACTAATTCAACTTTTGATCCATCCACATGAATCTAATCCGCGTTCCTTCCACCAATGCTATAATAACTAATCATGATCATAATAACAAATCATCACGATAATCATGATCATCATCATCATCATCATATTAATATAAAAACTTGCATTATATCATCACCAACAACACTAGCTAATAATCATCATAGTTATTACCACTATTTTATCATCATAGTCATAGTGTAGCTATGTAATCACCACTACCACCAACACTAGCTATTTAATCATCATAGTCATAGTGTAGCACATCATCATCTTCGAACTTATTCTAGCTAGCTATTCACTCCTGCTGCTCTCTCTCAGGTAAAATAGCATAGAACATGTGTAGCACTCCTGCTTCATCATGTTGGAGCATGTAGATGAACCTGTCTCCTAATCGTGGGCTACGCTTCTGATTGCTGGCTCCTAGTACTTCTCTACGATCATTCACAATTCTGCTCCAGTCTTGCAGTATTGAGCACTCATCGGTTGTAGAAATCATGAATGCACTCATGTGCAATGTAGGATGTCTTAGTCGTAAGCTAATCATTGTCATGCGACCTTTAATCTCGATCCACTGAGGCAGAACTGTCATCAGGAGTCCCTGTTGAAGAACATTGTATAGTAACATACTTAGCAATGAAGCTTAGCTTAAAAAATAATGTATGCAAAAGATTCACTGCGCACTAATGGTAAAAATCTTACCATCTTTCCTAAATAGATGTCACCATAGTTCAGTACAATCACTATTGGTCGCACGTTTTGAGTACTAAGATTTCTAAGTCCAGGAAAATAATTTGTCTTGACAGCATCAAGATCTTCAAGCCATGAAACATAATGACTTATCTCCTCGCAATTTAGTTCAACCCCGGGACAGTGGACGGTCATGTCTACGAAGCGCCGGACATGTTTGCTTGAATGGAAATAAGCTGTCAATAGAAATTAGTTGTCAACTATTTTTGAATAAATATCGAAGACATAAATATGGTTGAGAAACTCACATAATGGTATAACTGGAGGCGTCTGCACATCGACCCAGGTGTCGATATTACCTTCAATATCATCTTCCGGACGAATATCAAAGGTGATAACCATACCAGGCTCAAATGCATAAGTCTTGCATAGTGATTGCCAAGTTTTGCATTCAAAATAGGTGTAGGTGTCTGCGTTGTATAATTTTGCGTGGAAAGTATAACCATGCTTGGTCTTCAAGTAAACTCTCTTTACCTCCATAATTTTCATAGGACTGAAACCTATCTTATCCAAGACAAAAACTCTTGCATGGCAGGGGATACGCTAGTAGCATAGTAAAAAAATTAAATTATAAGTTGAAGCAAATGAAGCAGATGTCATGCTTTATTATGAAAAAAGACTTGTCGTTGTGACTTACTATATCGACTCCGAAGCTCTCGTCCAGCTTGATGCTGAAGCGCCTATCATCATCTCAGAAAATTCTGTCGCACAGGCCGCGCTCGTCTTCGTAGTATTCGCAAATATCGAAATCCTTTTTGTCGTCAGACATTTCCTATGTTCATAGTTGAAACATTAATTGAAAATCGATCGAAAGCAACTACTAGGATACTCAACACACAAATCCAGGGCACTCGATATTTCCTACATATTCTAGCACAAGTCATGCCAAAATTCACGGAAAAATCCGGCATGATCTTTGCTAAAATAGGACATATCAAGCGCCTGAAATCTGCCAGAACGGAAATGAATCAACATTCCAGCAAAACATAGGCCACTCAGAGGTGTAACCTACAAACATGACCGGCCACTTGGGTAAGCACATATCCTATTTGAGCAACACAAGATATACATGTTTTTATTATCTACATCATATGAGCATTCAAACTTGATGGTCATTGCATTTCAATGGTTGAAAATATGAGAAAAAACAGTTCAAAATATCTTATTAGCATGCATTCAATAAGCAAAACCAAATCGTAAAATAAATAAGTATTCTAATTAGCATGCATTCAATAAGCAAAAGTAAATAATCTCTTGCGTCCGTACATCGTCGAATATTATCACTAATACATATCGAATTGTATCATACATATAACATCACTAATACAACTAAAACCCTAGCGAACAACGGTTATTGGTGTGGGCGGTGGACAACCAAAGAGAATGAACCATCATAGGATCATAACTCTAGTGAGATCCCTGGAGAACCTGCCAGGTATTGGAGAACCCGTGCTCCAACGCAACCAAGTTGCGACGGACGTGCGCGTCCTCCTCGCTGACACGGTGACGTACCACCTCTGTGGGGTCCTCAAGCCTCTGGACCGTCAACACGCGACCGCCACCAAAGAAGGTTCGGGTCAACGACGGCTGGCTCCACACCAAGCTGCGCCCCCCGCTAGATAGCGCCTCCCAGTACTAGCCCGGCGGAGCCCAGTCCCGGACATGGCCCATCTGGTCAAGCAGGTTTCCTCCACCGAATCGACGACGAGGATGCGGGATAGGCATCATCGACGTCGATGCGGGAATAATTGATTTAACTAAAAAAATAACAACAAATGTGACATGTTCAACTAGTTTTATTAATTCAACTAGTTCTTACTAAAAATAAACTTACTATAAATAAAAATAAATTAGTTCTTACTAAAAATAAACTAGTTCAACTAGTTATATTAATTATCTTACTAAAAATACACTTGTTCTATTAATTCAACTAGTTCTTACTAAAAAAACTAGTTCAACCAGTTCTATTAAATTTCTTACTAATTCTATTAAACACTACTACCCTAGTTCTTACCAACTAATTAGTACCTAGGAACTACTGCCCTAATTACCACCTAATTTGATGAACCCTAACTAATTTGATGCAATCTAAAATTTGAAGAACCCTAGGCAGAGGTAGGGGAGGGGGAGGAGGAGGCGTGCTCACCTCGGGTGCTGCTGGCGAGGAGGTCGTCGGCGTCAAGGTCATGATCGGGGCTCAGGCGCTGGCGGAGGCGGCGCCGAGGTCGGGGTCGGGGGCGGCATCGAGGTCGGGGTCGGGGGTGGCGTCGAATCCGGGTTCATGGGTGGCTTCGAGGGTGTGCGGAGAGCGGCGGGAGAGAGCGCGGCGGAGGGCGGTGATGCAGGGCGACGACGACGGCGGCAGCAGAGGAGTTGGGATTTGGGGGAGGTGGTCATGGGGAAGAACGAACCGCGCGGTTAAGTCAAAAGTAGCACTAGCGCATTCCAGGAAGTGCGCTACTGCTAAGTTAGCTATAACACGTTTCCAAACATGCACTACTGCTATTCCTTTCTCTCTTTTTCCCTTCTTCATTTATTTTTCTTTACATTTTTTTCCTTTCTCCTTTTTATATTTTTTCATTTTTATTTACTTTTCTGTTTTCTTTCCATTTAATTTTATTTTAGTTAGCAGTAATGCCTTTCTATGTAAACGCGCTGCTACAAAACAAGTAGCGGTAGCGCTGTTTCTATTAGATCGCTACTACTATGTGTACCCTATCGGCTTAACAGTGGGAATTTTAGTAGTAGCGCCTTTATCTTCAGACACGCTATTGCTACAAATATATCTGTAGTGCGGTTTTCGCCAACGCACTATTGCTAGTTACCACTAGCATGTTTTTTAACAAGTGCTACTGCTAAAGTTCTGTGTACAAGTTTTTCCCTAGTAGTGTTTGATTTATATGCAATATGAGCTCAAATTAACATCTTAGTTTGCATATGTGTAGGTGTGGGTTACCTAGTGCCTTCCCGTCGCCGGCAACAAAATATGACATCCCATTTATTGCCCCTCGGTCCAACTATCAAGTGTGCTTTGCATTCATGACACACAAATATATTTTTTTGACGCTTGTTTGTGACATCCATTTCGAACCAAGTCTCTCTGCTTGATGAGTGTTGTTCTGTTGAGATTGCTTCCGAAGCACTGCTAGTATCACTCTTACTCTCTGGCTTCCCGGCATGGACACACGAGAACACCCTCTTGATTAGTATTGCAGGCCCCTTCTTTTGGCTGTTCTTGGAAGCAGATATGTGTATGCCAAAGCCCATCTTGAATGCATAGTCATTGTAGAACCGCTTCGCATCGTCAACAGAGTCAAATTCCATCCCAACAAAGGTTGCAAGTGGTTGAGATGAAATCTCATCATATTCTTCATCATCATACATTGCACCTGCTGAAGTCGTTCCAATCTTTGCTGCAAATTGATGTTCAGTGTAGCTCTCCTCACCTCCTATACCACTGTGGGCAGCCTATCAACAGTTGAAACAAAAGTTATTAGCTGGTCCATAAGTACAAGCGATGCTTCATAACATGAATACAAACTTTGGAATGCAAATTATAGTTCAACCAGTAGCATGTAAATGCAGAAAGTAACAAAAGAGTTCTGCATGAGAATTCATTTTTCTGGGATGCAAGTATGCTTCATATGACTCAGTCATTTAAGTTCAATTTCATAATCATTTTTCAGCATTAATCAGTTTCATAAGCTACATATCAACTTAAACACGAAGGTGCTACATGTAAGTGCATCTAGTGCCACCCCTAGTTGGTTTTGGAGTATTGACGACAAACCTGGTTGAGGGACTAATGTGTTTGTGAGAATTGCAGGATAACACAGGTAGTAGTCCCTCATTGATTCGGTTTACCTACCGGAGATGACCCCTAAAAATGTGTGAAGCCATTGAAGACAATGGTGGTCTGTGAAGCTATTCATGGTGAAGTCTATGACATGAGAAGACATTGCATGAAGACTTTGGAGCGCAAAGACTTAGATGTTTCGTTGTTTCCTTTTCTTCTTTGTTGAGTCATAGGAAGCACCACACTGTTAAGTGGGGTCCAAGTGAACAAAGTCAGAGTGACTAAAGTGATGCTCAACCAAATCCTATGTCTTCGAGCGAAGACAATGAGTGCAAATCTTATCGAGAGTCGGATGAGTCAGCTTTACTTGTAGCCCAAGTCAAGCTGCCGCGTGTGTTTGAAATCTGACCGTTGGAACACGTGTCAGTTCCTTAGTGACCCAGGGTCATTTTGGACAAATTAGGTCGGGTCGCCTAGTGGCTATAAATAGCCCACCCCCTACATCATAAATTGGTGGCTGCTCAGAGTTAGTGCACGGCTTTTGTCATTTGAGAGCAACCTACCTCCGAAGCGTTTGAGAGAGAATCCTTGCGAGGACAAAGCCCAAACCACCCAGAGCCCAAAGAGTGTTTGGCATCACTGAAGTCTTTCTGTCCACGTGATCTGAAGACTTGTTACACTTGAGGACTGTGAATCCTCCAGCCGGTTAGGCGTCGCGTTCTGAGCATCCAAGAGTCATTGTGGATTGCCGGTGAACGAAGTCTGTGAAGGTTTGGAAGTCTACCTTGAAGACTTACCACAGTGATTGGGCGGGGACTAAGTGTCCTTAGCTCAAGGGGAATAAGGTGAAGACGTGGTCTTCTGAGTTAAATCTCAACCTCCATAACCAGATGTACAGTTGTCACATCAACTAGAACTGGTCGACCAAATCACTGTCCTCTCCAAGCTAGTGGTTCTATCTCTCACTTCTCTTTACTTACGATTTGTCTTCGTGAAGTCGTTGCGTGGTTGCATTACCTGTTTGACTTCACTGTGTGACTACTTGTTCTGATTGGCTTCATACTACCTTCCATCATGATCCTTACTACTTAGCTGCAAATAGTCTTTGTGCTTTCACTTCATTGAATACTTGAATATGGCTTGCCTAGTGTAGTCTACCTTCTGTTGCATATGAATAGGGTCATTTCTATTGTTTGTCTTTGAAACTCTGATGTTTTGAAGACTTCCATAAAAATCGCCTATTCACCCCCCTCTAGTCGATATCTAGCTCTTTCAATTGGTATCAAAGCAAGGTACTCCTTGTTCTGTGTGATTCGGTTTAACCACCTGGAGTTTTAGCTATGTTGACTGCAGGGATAATCAAAGTCTCTGCTGCATGCCCCATCTTCGATGGCACTGAATACCCCTACTGGAAGAATAAGATGCGCATGCATCTTGAAGCCATTGATGTCGATCTGTGGTATGTCATCAAGAACGTCGTTCCCAAGACCGGTGAAGGTGTCACCCCTGCTGATGTCAAGAAGCTTGTTCAACTAGATTCTACTACCAAGAACATTATTTGTGGTCATCTGACCAAAGGACAGTATGTCCGTGTGAGTGCTCTGAAAACATCGAAGCTAGTCTGGGACTGGCTCTCCAAGGTCAATGAAGGCGTCTCAACTCAGAGAGATCAAAGGATCAGTGTCCTCCGCAACCTCTTCAATCGCTTCAAGAGACACGACAATGAGAACGTCCAGCTCACATTTGATCACCTCACTGATATCACAAATGAGCTCCAAGCACTCGGCGCCATTGAGATCACGAAGCATGAAATAGTGAAGACACTACTGAGATCACTTGACAGCTCGTTTGACACCCTAGCCCTAATGATTCAAGAATGCTCTGACTTCAAGACTCTCGATCCGTCTGACATACTTGAGAGGCTCAACACACATGAGTTTCAGCTATCTGAGAAACGAGATATCTATGGCCCCAACTATGGCCGAACTCGCTTTGAAGGCAAAGGCTGTTTCCTCATCGAAGAAGAATCATTGCAGTTACGGTGATCCCAAGACATTGGAAAGGAGCTTGCTATGCTTGTGAAGAAGTTCCAGAAATTCACTAAGAAGAAAGGCTTCAGAAAGTCTTCACGATCCAGCTCAAGAAATGATGAAGCTTCCACCCATGACCACAAGAAGAGAACATGCCACAAGTGCAAGAAACCTGGTCACTACATCTCTGAGTGTCCATAGTGGGACAATGAGAAGAAGAGAAGAGCATGGAATATGATTCTGATGACAAGAAGAATAAGAAATCCTCAAAGTCTTCTTCCAAGTCTTCTATGAAGTCTTCATCACACAAGAAGAGTTCATCTGGCAAGGCTCGTGCTTTTGTTGGCAAGGAGATGGATTCAGAGGAGGAGTCTGCTTCTAAGGAGGCAGAGGTGGAGTCTGAGGAGGAGTCCGACTCTGGCGTTGCAAGTCTGTCTCTAGCTACAGCCTACGTTGCCAAGTCCATCTTCAACACTGAAGACAATGGCTCCGTCACCAACGCCGATGATAATGACAAGCACGACTCTGCTCCCACCTACTGCTTCATGGCACATGGTGCCAAGGAAAAATCACGGGATGCCTACTTTCAAACATCAAGTGAAGATGACTCTGATTGTGAATCCAAACCTAGCTACAAAACACTTGCTAAAATTGCAACTGAACAACAGAAAGCTATGGAACATATTCAAAAACTGTTAGACAAAAGCAATGACCTGTTGGACGCGGAAATGACCCGATCTCAGTCCTTAATTGAAGACATAAAAAATCTTCATGTTAAGTACGAGGAACTTGAAAGTCGTCATGAAATGCTCTCAACAACTCATGAAAAGATTTCCTACGATTATCTTCAAAGGAAGCAAGATCTTGAGAAATTGAGAACGATTCATGAAGATCTTCAAAAGGAGAACGAGTCACTTCGCGCTCAACAGATCAGTCCCGCTTAGGAAGGATTTGAACCACCATGTCTAAAATGCACTGAGCGTTATAACGATGCCTCTGTTGCTGAATGTTCTACTGCTGCTACTGTTGCAATATCTTCAACTACTGATGTGGTAACTAACCCCTCCGCTGAGGATACCACAACTATTGCTGATGAAAATGCTAGGTTGAAGACACTGCTTGAGACAAGAATGTACAAAAGTCTCAAAGGGCATCATACATTATTTGATGTCCTCAAAAAGCAAATTCTAAACCGAAACCCTAGGAAAGAGGGTGTAGGGTTCGAGAGGAAAATGAATGTTGATGGGTCTTACTGGAAGCCTGAGCAGTACCCCAAAACCACATGGGTTGCTGCAAAGGAACCTTCAGTAGATCCATCCACCTTATCTGGTTTCACTTGTGCTAACCCTATTATCATTGATGAATCCTTTGATGCAAACTATAAACTGTTTAAGAATCAGAATGGCGAAGTGTTTGCCAGGTATATTGGTACTAACTGCAGGAATGGGCCACCTATGAAGAAGATATGGGTACCCAAAAGTTGTCTTGAGAATCTTCCTGTGAATGTCATCATGACACCACCTGGGAAGAAGAAAACCCCATACCAAAGGCTTCATATGGTCCAAAAGCTTCATACAGACCGAGGACTCATCTGAGTCACCCTAACGTCAATGTTTTGCAGGGAAATCATACTCAGACCCATGAATATGAGCGTGTTTCTTCAAACCGCTATGTTCATAGAACAAAGAACTTTTCTGCTTATTCTTATGAGTATTATTCACCTCCTGCACTATTTACTAGGGCTCCAAAGCCGAAGTTCTCATATGCTGCACTTAGACTCACTGCTTCTAAGCCACCCCTGAAAATGTGGGTGGTTAAGAAAACTTAACTCTCTTTTGCAGGGAAAGGTCTCCAGCCGGAAATCAAAGGCGTCTGGTGCTTATGCTGGGGACCTTAAACATCTTGTGGGGTGCAAGATAAAATGCCCAAATGGTCTTATTATGTATTTCGTCCCGGGATTCCTTGACACTCATCCTATCTATCCTAACCAAGATCTGAATTTCTATGTTCCACTTGTTCATCAAATGTTTATGCTTCACAACTCGCTTGGTGAAGCCTATCCCCCAAACTGCACTCTAGGCTATGACACCTCATACTTCAGAATGGATTATGGACAGTGGATGCACTAACCACATGACTGGCGATCGAAGTCTACTGATGGATTCAACGCTATGTCCATCAGACAAGAGTCACATCACATTTGCTGACACTGGTAAAAGCAAGGTATTGGGTCTAGGTAGAGTTGCAATATCAAGGGATCAACACATGGATAAAGTGATGCTTGTTGAATCCCTTGGTTTCGACTTAATGTCTGTCTCAATGCTTTGTGACTTAAACATGATTGTGCTATTTGGAAAATATTGTTCCCTTGTTCTAATGGAATATGACAAGTCTCTAGTCTTTGAAGGGTATCGGAAAGATGATCTGTGTATGGTAGATTTCTCAACAGGACCACAGATGGTCGTATGTGTTCTAGCAAAAGCTTCAGAATGCTGGCTTTGGCATCGAAGGCTCGGGCATGCTGGCATGAGGAACTTGCACACTCTCGCGAAGAAGAAACACATCATAGGCATCGAGGGCATCAAGTTCAAGAAGGATCATCTGTGTGGTGCCTGCGAAGCTGGAAAGATGACTAGGACCAAGCATCCCGCGAAGACAATCATGACTACATCTCAACCCTTCGAGCTACTACACATGGACTTATTTGGCCCTACTGACTACTCTACCCTTACTACCACTTCCTGCCTCTATGGGTTCGTCATTGTTGATGATTATTCAAGATATACTTGGGTGCATATAATCCTCTACAAGAATGAAGTGCAGGATGTCTTTAGACGCTTTGCCAATTGTGCCATGACGAACTATGGCGTCAAGATCAAGCATATCAGAAGTGACAACAGCACAGAGTTCAAGAACACCGGCCTCGACCTTTATCTGGATACTTTGGGCATCACTCATGAGTTCTCTGCTCCTTACACACCTCAGCAGAATGGCATCATGGAGCGCAAGAATAGAACCCTTATTGAGATGGCTTGAACGATGCTTGATGAGTACAAGACTCCAAGGAAATTCTGGCCTGAAGCCATTGATACTGCATGCCACATCATCAACCGTGTTTATCTTCACAAGCTTCTGAAGAATACATCCTATGAACTCCTAACTGGTAAGAAGCCAAATGCCAGTTACTTCAGAGTATTTGGTGCTAGGTGCTGGATCGAGGATCCACATCACACTTCAAAATTTGCACCGAAAGCACATGAAGGTTTTATGCTTGGTTACGGAAAGGATTCACACTCCTACAGAGTCTTCAACCTCTTTCACTATAACGTGGTTGAAACTATGGATGTGCGGTTCGATGAGACTAACGGCTCGCAAAGAGAGCACCTGTCAGATGTGCTAGATGAAGTGCCTCCTAGTGAATCAATCAAGCAAATGGGAACTGGAGAGATCATACCTTCTGAGGCTCCGACTGAAGAGGAACTGATCATTTCTGCACCTAATCAACCTGAAGACAATGCTTAGCCTAAAGACAACCCTCCAAATGATGACATTGATCAGCAAGAGAAAATCCTTCGTCATGTTCATACTCGTGTTGCAAATGAAGTACAGATTGAGAAGATAATGGATAGCATCAATGCACTTGGTCCACTCACTCGTTCAAGAGCAACACAACTAGCAAATTTCTGTGGGCATTTTGCATTCTTCACAATCTCTAGACCCAACAAAGTTACCAAAGCCTTCATGGAACCTGAATGGATTCAAGCTATACAAGAAGAGCTTCAACAGTTCCAGCTGAACAATGTGTGGGAATTGGTCAAGCGTCCTGATCCTCATAAGCACAATATCATTGGCACCAAATGGATATATCGCAACAAGCAAGATGAGCATGGTCAAGTTGTTAGAAACAAGGCTCATCTCGTTGCTCAAGAATACACTCAAGTTGAAGGGATTGACTTCGATGAAACATTTGCTCTGGTGGCTAGGCTTGAAGCCATTCGCATACTGCTAGCCTATGCAAATCATCACAACATCCTTCTGTATCAAATGGATGTGAACATTGCCTTTCTCAATGGAAAGATTGAAGAAGAAGTATATGTTGCACAACCTCCTGGCTTTGAAGATCCAAAACATCCTGATATGGTATACAAGCTCAACAAGGCATTGTATGGCCTCAAACAAGCTCCTCGTGCGTGGTATGACACACTCAAAGACTTCCTAAAGAGCAAAGGATTCAAACCTGGTTCACTAGATCCTACACTCTTCACGAAGACATATGATGGTGAACTGTTTGTGTGCCAAATCTATATGGATGACATTATCTTTGAATGCACTGACAAGAAATACAGTGATGAGTTTGGTCACATGATGCAGGAGCAATATCAGATGTCCATGATGGTTGAGTTGAAGTTCTTCCTGGGTCTCCAAATCCATCAGCAACGCAACGGCATCTTCATATCTCAAGAAAAATACCTCAATGATTGCCTGAAGAAGTTTGGAATGCAAGACTACAAAGGATACACGACGCCAATGCCAACCAAAAGTCATCTGAGTCCCGACGCCAATGGTAAAGAGTTCGATCAAAAGGTATACCACTCCATGATTGGTTCTTTACTTTATTTATGTGCATCTAGGCCAGATATAATGCTTAGTGTTTGCATGTGTGCCCGATTCCAAGCGGCACGAAAGGAATCGCATCACTTAGCCGTGAAGCGAATTCTTCGATATTTAGCTTACACCCCAACACTAGGATTATGGTATCCAAAGGGCTCGGAGTTTGATCTAGTTGGATTCTCAGATGCTGATTATGCTGGTCACAAGGTTGATCGCAAGTCCACATCAGGCACATGTCACTTTCTGGGATGATCACTTGTTTGTTGGTCTTCAAAGAAGCAGAATTGTGTATCTCTCTCCACTGCTAAATCTGAATACATTGCTGCTGGATCCTGCTGTGCTCAGCTTCTCTGGATGAAGCAAACTCTCAAGGACTATGGTGTCCACCTGAAGCATGTTCCACTCTACTACGACAATGAAAGCGCCATCAAGATTACCAACAACCCAGTTCAACACTAAGACAAAGCACATTGAAATTTGTCATCACTTTCTTAGAGATCATGTCATGAAGGAAGATATGGATATCATTCACGTCAACACTGAAGAGCAATTGGCTGATATCTTCACAAAGCCCTTGGATGAGAAAAGGTTTTGCAGGTTGCGGTGTGAGCTAAATATCTTGGAATCCTCAAATGTCCTGTTATTGGACATACATCCTAACACTTATGCATATTGATGACTTAGATGTGCAACACACGAAGTAATGTATATCTTTAATCAATGAAGACATAAACTCTAAGTGTGAATACATTAATGCGGAATTTGACTTCGGAGCGCCACGATAATTGTGCGCCGTGTCTGGGTCTAATACTCCCTATACGGTGGGTAACGCCACCACCAAACTTTTGTTTGAAGTGTTTTCCTTGGCGTTATGATTGCAAAGTCTTCATATTTGATTTGTCTTCATGTTCATCTTCATCTTATTGATTTGGTCTTATACTAGTTATATACATATTTGTGTTATGTCCTCTATAGCATTCACTTATAGCTATGACTTCTTGCGTGAATCTTTTGATCTAAGTGAATGTGATTGGACCCTAACCTATCTATGCTTCTATCTCAACTCTATCTGTCCAAATCATATGCATTCTATTGAAACCTGTCGATTGTCTTCACTGAGACCTTATCAGCTGAAGTCAATCTGACAAACATTTATATCTGTTTTTAATGCTATATCCTTATTGCCTCGAAACCGGAGAAGCGAGAATGACCACCCAGATAATCCAGGCGTGCGTGGGAGCATGGAACAACTTCCAATGTGTTGCATGCTTGCCACGTGCCCTTCAGATGTGAACCGCCAGGGGCACCTGCGTAATTGCACTATGCCGTCCCTTTCCTTATAAATACACATCAGCTCACGGTCAAAATATTTCTCCCACCTCGCCACCTCGCACAAACCCTAGCACCACCGCTAGCTCTCGACGACGCCGGCTACAAAGCGCTTAGCTACCGCAACCTCACCGACGACGTCCTCATGCCGGCCGCGGACCTCGTCTTCTCCGCCGCCGCCGTAGGTGTCTTCCGTTGCCAAGTTAGGGCACGAGAGATTGAACTGCTCGGCCTCCAACTCCGCTCTGTCTAGCAGTTCTTCGTGTGGTAATTAAAACTTACTTTTTACTGTCTTTTTGATCTAATAGATTCATTCTTCTCTAACAAAAGTGGTTTCTATACTTCCAAAGTTGAATCTATCCTGTTCTGCATCTCATATTCTGCCTAGTCTATTCACTTATGCTTCTCTACAAGTTAGATTGATCACTTGTACCTATTCTTGGATTCGTACAAATCTGGAACCAACTCACAACAAATAAGTGAATGTCTTTGCGTTATGAGGTCAATGTCTTCAAACTGATTTATCTTCAAAATCTTCTGAGAATGCATATGACCTCTTCCCCTTCCCTCGCACCTCTAATGCTGTCACAGGTACATGTCCATGGGAGAATCCCTTGGTTCTCATAGTCTGCATTCATTTGCAGATTTCTTACAGAGTCACATATATTCTCCTGAAGCCAGTTCTTGTCTGAACAGCTGTCGGAAGCCTTTGCAAGTTCTGAAGCCATTCAGTTTAAGCTTCATGACAACTGAAAAGTCAGCTAGAAAGGGCGGCAGACAACATCGTGGAAATACATCCAAAGATTTTCCACCAGATCTGCATGAACTATACAAGACAGACCCAGAAGAAACCTATGGTGAACGCAAAAATCGAATACAATGGATTCGAAGATACTGGGAAGAAGAATGGTTTAAGTACAGATTTGTCACTGCTGAGTATGCCGAGAAGAATGCCATCAAGCAACCTTTGGGAGATATCTTATACAAAAATATTCCACCCAAGTCCAAGTCTGAAACCATTGATCAAGGCTTCTACCCGTGCATGGTTCGCGGACCACAGCCAGAGAATGCTGACCCATCTTCTCTGCTATGGTGTCGCGAAGACAATCTGTTCAAGCGCAACTTCAAGTTTGCCAAAGACTTTGCTGTGAAGAGCAAGAAGGCATTTGGACTTGACTTCAACCCCGGTCCATCAGCTCCTTGGGATGATGGCACCCGTGAAGCCAATGAAAACAGAATCGGCCCCTTCTACAACCTCGAAGGCCTCATCACTTACATTGCCGTCCAAGGCGAAAATGTGGATCACTCTGCTGATGATGTAGATTCTGATGAAGCGTCGGCTCCTCCTAAGGCGTAGAAGCAGAAGAAAACTAAGGCTTCAAGATGTTCTGGTGCATCAAAAGCTTCACGTGTGAAGCCATTGGCAACTGCTCCTCCTGCCCCAAGTATTAATTCTGAAGATCTATCTCGAGTCTCCAAGAAGAAAGAGAAGCCTGATGACCCACAAGTATAGGGGATCTACCGTAGTCCTTTCTATACGTAAGAGTGTCAAACCCAACGAGGAGCAGAAGCAAATGATAAGCGGTTTTCAGTAAGGTTTTCCCTGCAAGCACTGAAATAGTAGGTAATAGATA
The DNA here is from genome assembly GCA_021437245.1 of Aegilops speltoides. NCBI lineage: Eukaryota > Viridiplantae > Streptophyta > Magnoliopsida > Poales > Poaceae > Aegilops > Aegilops speltoides. The sequence continues at coordinate 105,528,775 of CM038147.1, forward strand.
GTTTTGTGATAAGATAAATAGAAACAAGCAAAAAGTAAATAAAGTAAATAAAGTGCAGCAAGGTGGCCCAATCCTTTATGTAGCAAAGGATAAGCCTGGACAAACTCTAATAATGAAGAAGGAGCTCCCGAGGACACATTGGGAATTATCGTCAAGATAGTTTTCATCACTGTAAGTGCATCTAGTGCCCCTTAGTGATTTTGGTGTATTGAAGACTTATAGGTTAAGTAACGATGCGTTTGTGAGTGTACACAGTCTATAAGTCTATGAGGAGTTTGATATTTACAGAGAAAGTCGACCCTAAAAATGAAGTTCTTCAATCAAGACTTTGATATTCTCAAGACTTTACAAGACTTTGAAAGTGAAGAAATTGGTGTGACCTTGAAGACTTGGTATTCATTCGAGGAATATGAAGCGTGAAGACTTTTGTTTTCGTAGTTTCATTTTCTCTTTCTTGAGTCATAGGAAACACCGTCTTCGTTAAAAGGGTCGAGGAAATACTAAGGAAAAATTTCCATGTGATGCTCAACTCAAAATCCTACATCTACCAATCCCTTCGAGTAAAGCCATTGGAAATCTCATACAGCTTTAGTCAAATTCATCGATGTGAGACGCAGTTCTTACATTCACCGAGGACTTTGCTCGACCGAGGAGTTAGGAATTCGCCATGTGAATTGCCTACACAAAGAGGAACATGATAGCCCGAGGAATTTGAGAGTCAAATTTCCGACCGTTCTTGTCTTCTTGGCTACCGCTGTCCCAAAATATCTTATCCACCTAACGGTCATATCATTGAAGGGCATTTATGTCTTATCATGTCGGGCTGCTCCCTAGGCTATAAATAGTCGCCCTACAACCACTAGCTGGTTGGCTGCTCCAAGAGAACTTGACACTTGTCATTTGAGAGCAACCCATCCTCCGAGGACTTTGAGCGAAAATCATCAAGTGAGGAAAATCCCAAAACCAAACCCCCACAAACCCAAAGTGATTGAGCATCATCAAGAAATTGATCTGCGTGGATCCGACGCTTGTTACCTTTGAAGACTGTGCTTCTTCCAGACGGTTAGGCGTCAAGGTCTAGAGCATCCAAGAGGAATTGTGGATCGCCGAGTGACCAAGTCTGTGAAGGTTTGGAAGTCACCAAGACTTACCACGAGTGATTGGACGACGCTTTGCATGGTCTTAGTTCAAGGAGAATACAATGAGGACTGGGTGTCTGAGTTGCGGCTCGAGATCGGGTGTCCGGGGCTGTGTGTCCTTGAGTTTAAATACTCACCGCTCCAACCAGACGCATAACCGAGACAGCAGTTGGAACTAGCTTACCAAATCATTGTCTTCACCAACCGACCGGTTCTATTTCCTCAACTCTTTCATTTCCTCATTACTATGTTGAATGTTGTTCATATCTGTCCTTGAAGACTTTGATCAAGACTTTCACAAATTCCTCGCCCAATTTCTTGATCTGTTTGTCTTCATCTTGTTATCCTGTGTTTACGCTTTCCGTACTCTGTGTTAGTCCTCATTTCATCATGCCGACTATGTTTGTATCCTGTTATGTTTACTTACGAGTACATGTTCCGCATAAGTAGTTCTTAGCTAAGGAATTTCCTCACCAGAAATTCCTCGATGAAGAATTCTTAAAATCGCCTATTCACCCCCTCTAGTCGATATAATGCACTTTCAATTGGTATCGAGCAAGGTACTCCCTTGTTACGTGTGATTTTGGTTTAACCGCCGAGTTCTAGTTATGTCGACCGCAGTATGATCAAGGTCTCGGTGGGTGTCCTACCTTTGATGGAACGGACTACCCCTCTTTGGAAGAACAAGATGCGAATGCATCTTGAGGCAATTGACAATGATCTACGGTATGTTGTGGAAAATGGTGTCCCCTCATCCTTCAAACACCGAACGCTACCGATGTGAAGAGATTCAAACAACTCGATTCTCAAGCGAAGAATATCATATGTGGTCATCGAGCAAAGGACGGATGGAAGAGTGAGTGCTTTGGAAACCGCTAAGCTTATACGGGATAGGCTGTCCAAAGTAAATGAAGGAGTTTCAACTCAGCGTGAATCTCGAGTCGATGTTCTTCGGAATCTCTTCAACCGCTTCAAAAGACTCGACAATGAGAATGTCCAACAAACCTTTGATCACCTCACTGACATCTCAAATGAGCTTCAAGCCCTCGGTGCCACTGACATCACTGATCATGATGTTGTGAAGAAACTGCTGAGATCGCTTGATTCCTCATTTGATACTCTGGACCGATGATACAAGAACGTCTTGACTACAAGTCGCTTGATCCTGCTGATATCCTCGAAGGCTAAACACTCACGAGTTCCACTTGCTGAAAAGAGAGATCTCTATGGCTCAAACTATGGCAAACCACGTGCCTCAAGGCTAAGGTTATGTCGACTCAAATGTGAGGATTACGGTAGTAGCCTTGGTGATCTTGAAGAATCGAGCCAGATCTAGCTCGCTTGTGAAGAAATTCCGAAGTTCACAAGACGTGGTCGCTTTGGAAAACCCTCAAGAGGAAATGATTCCTCATCCAAAGGACTACAAGAGAAGACTTTGCCACAAATGCAAGAAGCCTGGTCACTATATTCAAGATTGTCCTCGATGGGAAAAGGAAATGAAGAAGAAGAAATACAAGGATTACAGCTTACGATGATATGAAGAAGAAGAAGAAATCATCAAAATCTTCGCCATCAAAACCCTCAAAGTCTTCATCTCATAAGAAGGGCAGCTCCAAGAAAGCTCGGGCATTCATTGGCAAGAAAATGGACTCGCTGAATCGAGGAAAATGATGAAGAGGAGTCCAAGAATCTGAGTCCGTGTGGCGAGTCGGCCGTTACTCTCGCTTTCGTCGACAAGTCCATCTTCAACATCAAGAAACTGACTCCACCGACAAGCCTAATGAAGATAATGATGGCTACGCTCCCACCTATTGCTTCATGGCAAAAGGAGCTAAGGTACTCAAATACAACTCCTCTGATTCTAGTGAAAATTAATCTGATGAGGATCTCAAGCCCAGCTACTCTAAACTTGCTAAAATTGCTGTGAAACAACAACGGGCTCTTGAAAAGGTTCAAAACATGCTAGATAAAAGTGATGATATGTTGGGTGAAGAAATGGATCGCACTAAAGCCTTGACTAAAAATCTTCAGAGACTTCAGTCTAGGTATGATAACCTTCAAGGTCATCATAACTCTCTCTTGTCTGATCATGAGAAACTTTCTTATGAATTTCTTCAAGAAAAGCAAGATCATGAGAAGCTCTCTCTTGAAGCTATTCAAAGAAAGGAAGATCTTGAAAAGCTAAGAGTGTGTTATGAAGATCTTCAGAAGGAGCACGATTCATTACTAGCTCAACAAATCAGCGCTTCTCGTGAAGAATTTGTTCCTCCATGCTTAAAGTGCATTGAACGTGAATCGCTAATTCTTCACCAATGTTCAAATGCTTCAAATGTTACAAATTCTTCATCTGCCATCGCTATCGCTAATTCCTCATCGAGGACATTGCTAGTATCACTTGACAATGCAGGGGCTGAAGGAGTTGTACATGACAGCATGTACAAAAGCCTCAAAGGGCATCGACACTTTGTGATGTGCTCAAAAGCAGATCCTCAACGAAACCCTAGGAAAGAGGGTATTGCCTTTGAGAGGAAACTCAATGCCGATGGAACATATTGGAAGCCCGAGCGGTATCCCAAAACCTCATGGGTTGCTGCAAAGGGACCTCCAGATTGATCCATCTAACTTATCTGGCTTTACGTGTGAATCTTCTCATTCCTCCGATGAGTCATTTGACTCCAACTATAAACTGTTCAAAAATCGAATGGTGAAGTATTTGCTAGATATGTTGGCACTAATCTGCAGAACGGTTCCCCTATGAAGAAAATCTGGGTTCCCAAAAGCTGTGTTGAAAGTCTTCAGATGAATGTCCTCATGACACCACCTATGAAGAACAGGAACCCCAGATCAAATTCTTCACATGGATCAAAGTCCTCATATGATTATCATCGTGCTAACAACTCTGCCTCGCAGGGTAGAGCTAAGGGCTATGAATATGTGCATTATTCTTCAAACCATTATGTTCATAAGTCCTCGAAGAATTACTCTGCTTATTCATATGCATACCCTAACCCCTCCTATGCTAAGCGAAATGGTTTGACATCTTTGCCACCTTTCTCACATGGTGCTCGCAGGATGATGAACTCTTTGCCACCCCTCCAGATGTGGGTGGTGAATAAAAAGAACTAATCTCTTCTGCAGGGTTAGGTCTCCAGACGTGCTCTAACGTCTGAAGATTTTGCTGGGGACCTGACAAAATGCCTGAAAGGACGCAGGCAAATCATGATGAAATGAACTTTCATTTCACATGTCCTCCTACTGCTATATCTGTTTACTGCTTGATGAAATTCATCTGATGAACTTGATATCATATTCTTCATCGATGAAGCATATGAGATTGTAAGCTACACTAATTCATCTGCAGGATGATCAACCCAAAACCACCGAATGGGTCCTCGATAGTGGATGTACAAATCACATGATTGGTGACAAGAATCTATTGATGGATGCTCCTTATCACCGTCACCTCTGAAGCATATCATCTTTGGCCGACAAAGGCAAAAGTCGTATTGGGTCTTGGTAAGGTTGCTATCTCTAAGGATAAGCACATGGACAAAGTCATGCTTGTTGAGTCCTTAGGATACAATCTCATGTCGATCTCAATGCTTTGTGATCTTGATATGGTTGTTGTCTTCGCAAATATCGCGTGTGTTGTGATTATGGAAGCTAACAATTCCAAAGTCTTCAAGGCTTTAGGAGAGGAGATCTGATATTGTTGATTTCTCTCAGACCACAACCAGCCGTGTGTTTACTTGCAAAAGCTTCGTAAGGCTGGCTATGGCATCGACGACTTGGTCATGCAGCATGAGGAATTTGAACACGCTTGCGAAGAAGAAGCATGTCATTGGCATTGAAAATGTCAAATTCCTCAAGGATCACTTATGCGGAGCATGTGAAGCCGGAAAAATGACCAAGGCCAAGCATCCAACGAAGACTATCATGACCACTACACGCCCATTCAATTGCTTCACATGGACCTCTTCGACCTAATCATTATTCAGCAATCACTAATGATGCATCTTTATATGGTTTTGTCATTGTTGATGATTATTCTTGATATACATGGGTACACATTGTTACTTACAAACATGAAGTGCGGAAGTCTTCAAACGATTTTCCTCGAGGGCTTCAACCAACTTTGGTGTGAAGATCAAGCATATCAGAAGTGACAATGGAACTGAGTTCAAGAATTCTGGTCTTCATGCCTATCTTGATGAACTTGGTATTACTCATGAGTTATCTGCTCCTTATACTCCTCGGCAGAATGGCGTCGTGGGCGCAAGAACAAAACTCTTGTTGAGATGGCTCGCACTATGCTTGATAAATACAAAACGCCTCGGCGTTTTGGATTGATGCAATTGATACTTGCCGCCACATCATCAACAGAGTATATCTTCACAAATTCTTCAAGAAGACGCCTATGAACTCCTCAACGACAAGAAACCCAATGTGAGTTATTTCAAAGTCTTGATTGCTAAATGTTGGATTAGAGATCCTCACCACAACTCTAAATTTGCACCGAAAGCACATGAAGGTTTTATGCTTGGTTACGGAAAGGACTCGCACACCTATAGAGTCTTCAACATTGTTCTTCACAAGATTGTTGACACTGTAGATGTGCGGTTCGATGAAACTAATGGCTCGCAAAGAGAGCACCTACCTTTTGTGTTAGATGAACCAGCACCGAGGATGCTATCAAGCTCAAGGCAACCGACGATGTCATTCCTCTCAAGAATCTGCTCAAGAATTCATTCCTGCTCATGAAGAACGCCGAGTGATGCACTGAAGAACATGATGAGGAAAATGATGTTGAAGAAAATGCTGATGAAAATCCTCAGCGACAACCAACTCATCCACGCGTTGCAAAAGAAGTACAAGTGGAGAAGATCATCGATGACATTAGCGCACTGGTCCTCTCACACGCTCAAAAGCCTCACACTTATCTAACTTTTGTGGGCACTATGCTTTTGTCTCTATCTCGAGCCCACTAAGGTAGATGAAGCATTTCGAGCCGGAGTGGATTCAGGCTATGCAAGAAGAATTACATCAGTTCGAGCTGAACAATGTCCGAATTGGTCAATCGCCTGATCCTCGCAAGCATAATATCATTGGCACAAAGTGGATCTACCGCAACAAGCAAGATGAAAATGGCCTTGTGGTGAGAAATAAGGCACGACTAGTAGCTTAAGGCTACACACAGGTTGAAGGAATTGATTTCGATGAAACTTTTGCACCTGTTGCTAGACTTGAGGCTATTCGCATTTTACTTGCCTATGCTAACCATCACGATATCATCTTATATCAAATGGATGTGAAAAGTGCATTCCTCAATGGTAAGCTTGAGGAAGAAGTATATGTTGCTCAACCCCCAGGTTTTGAAGATCCCAAGAATCCTGACAAAGTCTTCAGACTCAATAAGGCACTCTATGGCCTCAAACAAGCCCCTCGGGCGTGGTATGACACATTGAAGGAATTCTTTGTGAAGAATGGCTTCACACCCGGTTCACTCGACCCTACTCTTTTTACTAAATCATATGATGGTGAACTGTTTGTGTGCCAAATATATGTTGATGATATTATCTTTGGCTGTACTAACCAACGATATAGTGATGAATTTGCCTATATGATGAGTGAAGAATATCAAATGTCTATGATGGGAGAATTGAAATTCTTCTTAGGTCTTCAAATTCAAAAGAGACAATGGCATATTCATATCTCAGAGAAATACCTCAAAGATGTACCGAGGAAATTCGCATGCAAGATTGCAAAGGCGCTAAAATTCCTATGCCCACAAATGGCCATCTATGCACTGATGAAAATGGTATTGACTTCGATCACAAGGTATACCGCTCCATGATTGGTTCTTTATTGTACTTATGTGCATCTAGGCCAGATATAATGCTTAGTGTTTGCATGTGTGCCCGATTTCAAGCTGCACCGAAGGAATCACACCATAAGGTCTGTGAAGCATATTCTTCGATATCTAGCTCACACACCAACACTAGGATTATGGTACCCCAAGGGCTCTGCTTTTGATCTCATTGGATATTCGACTCGACTATGCTTGGTGATCGTGTGGACCGCAAGTCAACATCCGCACTTGTCATTTCCTCGGACGATCTTTGGTCTGTTGGTCCTCGAAGAAACAGAATCTGCGTATCACCGCTTCATCTGAAGCTGAATACATTGCTGCTGGCTCATGCTGTGCTCAACTGCTTTGGATGAAGCAAACCCTCAAGGACTATGGCGTCAACATGAAGAATGTGCCTCTCCTCTGCGACAATGAGAGTGCCATCAAGATTGCTCACAACCCAGCAGCAGACTCAAGACTAAGCACATCCAGATTCGCCAACATTTTCTTCGTGATCATGTGTTGAAGGGCGACATCTCCATTGAGCATGTGAAGACTGAAGAACAGCTAGCTGATATCTTCACTAAGCCCTTGGATGAGAAGAGATTTAGCAAGTTGCGGTGTGAGCTAAATATCTTAGAATCTTCGAATGTTCTTTGAAAAGGACACACATCCTAACCCTTATGCAGAATTGATGACTTAGATGTGCAACACATGAAGAAACGTTTTCTTCAATCAATGAAGAATAACACTCTAAGTGTGAAGAAATTAATAAAGAATTTGATTCTCGTAACCCTCGACAATTGTACGCGTGTGTGCGAAATCATCATTCTTATACTGATGAATACGCCACCACAAAAGTTGAAAATCTTCAATTTGAGTTTTTCCTCATTTTTGAAATTCCTTAGTTTTTTTTAAATTCTTCAACTTTGCAAATTCTTCAATGTTTCCGTCGTTTTTTTTCATTGACTATATATATATATATATATATATGAGTTTATGTCCTCTACATCATTCACTTATTGCTATTTCTTCAAGTTGTGATTTCTGCTAAGTGAATGTGATCGGACCCTTCCCCCTCTACGCTATACTCAACCCAATCTGTTCACAAATTCTTGATGTGCGTTCTGATTGAAACTCGTTCAAAGTCTTCACTGTGTCCTTGACAGCTGAAGAAATTGCGAACGAAATTTTTAAGCAAATCTTATCCAGATTTTTGGTTTTACCGCTCAAACCGTTCTGCATCCCACAATGCATTATTTTATTCACCCACGATCTTACACGGTCTCATCTGCACAGTACGTGGGTGACACATGTCGCGTGAAGAAGAAAGGGCAGGGGCATGTTCGTCCCAAAATCTTCGGGCGAACAGTTTTTACCGTGGCTATAAATACCCCTCTCCCTTCCTTACTTCATTTACTCCGCTCGGTCGCTGTCTCTCGCTCGAGCTCTCCTCAAACCCTAGCGCCACCGCTACTCCATCCCCGTCGGTGAGGAAGAGCTTCACTGCCTCGACCTCGTCGCCGTCGTACTCGCGCCCGGCTGCGGAAATCTTCACTCCGCCGCCGCCGTAGCTGTCTCCCTTTGCCAAGTTAGGGCGTGGGAGATCTGACATGACGAACTTCACCATGGTTCATCTCAGTTCGTCGTGTTCTTCAGTTCGGGTAATTAAAAGTCACTTTTATTACTCACTTTGATTCTCAAACTTTTCTGAAAATCTTCAAAGGTGTTTTTGTTCTTCAAATCTTCACATATGAACACCTCACACACTGTATGCTCTTGATTTATCTCTCTAAGCACTCATTTCTTCAAGATTCCTCAATTGTGCGGATTTTCAATCTATACAACTCTGGAACCTAAGACAAAATGCTTAGTGAAATTCCTCAAGGCTCAACTGGTCAAATTCCTCAAAACTTGTCTTTTTCGAAAAATCTTCTGAGAACGCATATGACCTCTCCAAATTCCTCGCACCTACACTCTATTCACAGGTACTCATGTCCACTGCTGAATCACTAGGTTCTCATCAACTTAACTCATTTGCAGTGTTCCTTGAAGAAAAACTGCATACTTCTTCAGAGTGCTCTATTGTTCAAATTCCTCATCTGAAGAAAATGGCAGAAGGCAAGAGACCGCAGAAGGGAGGAAAGAAACCGGAGGTCATGACTGCCTTTGAGATCCCTGAAGAAATATACATAGACTATTGCACACCTGATGAAGCCAAGTTTGGCAAGGAAAACAAGAATCAGCGCAAAGTGCGCATTCAGAGGATAGAACGACGATGGGCACGAGAATGGAGGGAATATCGCTATGTTACTCCCAAGTACATGAAGAAATTCGCCTTAAACCCTCCATGCCCAAGAGCTCCTTTGGCACCTGGCCAAGTCGCGATCCCACCAAATCAAGCGTGGTGAAGACTTTCCTGAAGAATGGTCCAGGCGCCAAGCCAAATTGGCAAGACAGGCCAAGGAGGCAGTGAGGAAATTCAATGAGGATTCTGCTGCTGCTGCTGCCACTGAGACCTCGGTCAAGCCGAGGAAATCAATGCCGAAGAAGCCTGCTCGCAAGTCAAGTGCTTCACCATCAGCGCCCTCACGGCCCAGTTCCTCAGCCGCGCCCTCACGGCAAATTCCTCAGACTGCTGCTGCTCCCTCAAAATCCTCAGCTGCTCCCTCCAAGTCCTCAACTCTTGTGCATCTTGCTACCTGTCAAAGGACTCAGGGTTTCTCGATTGCTTCGTGTCTCAAAGAAGTTCCTCACCGCACCAATGTCCTCATCAGCCCCACTCTGCTGAAGACAAAAGCAACTGCTGGACGCGGTCCTCGGCCAAGTCCAAGAAAGAAACAGGTTGCCTTCAACGTGCCCTCTGATGACAAAGTCTCTGATGAAGAACTTGCGGAAATCATCAGAGACAGACTAACAAAGGCCGCTAGAGCCAAAGGAACAACTGTGCCTCGCTTTTGGATCCAAGAAGATCCTTGACTTCATCGACCTATGGCATCAGATCCAAACACTCCCATACCGATCCGCCTCGACTCCTGGTCAAAGTCATATGCCGAACCATTTCATCGCTGAAGAGAAATGGAAATTTGAAAAGGCTCGTGAAAGAAAGAGAGCACAAGCGAAAGGAGAAGCTTCGAGGAAGAACATCGTCAACTCCGACTCGAAGAACTTCTCAAAGCACAATCTGAAATCCAAGCCCTCAAAGAAGGATTTCGTTGCTTATAATGCTTATTGGCAAGGAGCCAAGGTGAGATTCACAATTTGACGAAGAAAATGACAACTGCTAGGCCCCATCGCAACAAGAAAATCCTCGAGTCTGCAGACTCGCTCAGCCTGCTGAAGAACATGCCAAGATCGCTGATGACTTTCAACTGCCGATGAGAATACAAGTTCCAGGGCTGATGACTCCATTCCACTCTTGAAGAAATTCCTGGGGCATCCACTAGTGGTGCGCTGAAGAAATCAAGAGATCAGGCCAATCGCACTGGGCCATGCCTGAGAAACTGAACCACAGTCCTCAGCTCCTCCTGCGCCAACACCAACTCCAATTCTTCCTTCTGCTTATGGAGTGAAGAAGACAAAGGCTACAGAACGAGCTGTAGTGAAGAAAAGGAAGGCATCTGCTGCGTCAAATTCCTCGGCTGCGAAGAAAATGAAGCCAATGACCAGCTCGCTTGAAAATCCTATTGATGCCGTTCCCATTTCCTCCATGTCGTCTAAGGAAATTGTTCCTTATGGAGAAGACTACAAGATCCCAAGCGGATCAGATGAAGAAAATCAATGTTGCTACCTCGTAACAGCTTGATGAAGAAATTGAAGTGGAAACATTCCCTTCATCACCAGCTTGTTTCTCACCCATGCCTCAATTCACAGCTGAAGAGGCTGGTGTTGAGGAAATTGAAAAAGAAGATGAAGACATGGATATTGGATGCACTACACCAGTGATGAACGATGACTTTTGGGAAAGTCAAGATCCCAATACTCCCTCTTCACTCCGATTCAACAAATTCCTCGGTCCCGGCTACAACTGCTCAATTGGGCTCAAGAAACTCATCCCACATCGCTCTGCTCATGAAGAAATTCCAGCCACTAGTGTCAAGAACTCTTGTTGATCCCTAGATCTGCACAAGAAGAGGAACCAGAAATTCCTCACCAAGCACCGAGATCGCGATTCTCGAGGTTGTCTTTGCAAATCACCGATATTCCTCTGCCCAAACCAAGAATCCGTTCTCGAGCAAGCAAAAATTCAAGGCTGAAGACTTCTTTTCTGAGCATGTGTTCTTCACTGCTTACAATCCATATGACTCTGCTCGCATAAGGAAAAGACACTTCTGGACTGCTACACAAGCCAACTACTATTCCTCAGTGCTCTTTGACAAGGACAAGATCTTCGATCATGAGCATATTCCTCATGTGGATATGGAGTCTCTGCCGTGCTTCGAGCCAGTACTCCGAGTTATTCATGATGCAGGACTCCTAAATTTCTGCACTGATATCTGCGATTGGAATGAAGAACTCATTCTTCAGTTCTACGCCACTCTGCATATCACCGGAGATGCTCAAGATGTCAATTCATGGGTGCTGGATTGGATGACGAAAACACTCACTACAAGGCACCAAAGAACTGAATTGCTTCGTGTCCTTCCTCTTGATCCTCCCCATGAAAGTGCACGTTGCATCTACAATGACCGCGAAATGACCGATCATTTTATGCAAGTGCTCATGAAGCCTTTGAAGCCAGGGCAGGCCCCTCGAACCAAATTCCTCGTCAAGGAATTGTTGTATGTGCCTCGGACTGTCTATCGAATCCTGACGAAGACAATGAGTCCCATCAAAGGCCACGACTCAAATGATGAAGATGTCGTTGGCATCATGAAGAACATGCTTTTCAATATCATTCATGGCGTTCCTGTCAACTTCCGTGATTTCTTCATGAGGACTCTGGCTAATGTTGCAATGTCGCCTTTTGAGCTGAAGCCATATGCGCCTTGGATTATGAGATTCATAAGAGCAAGATATTCACTGAATTACAAGGTCGACACTCAACCATGGCAGCTACTTGCCGCCCATTAAAGTCCTCAAGCGACCCGTTTCATCATCCGATGATAAGGGCAAGGCAGCAGCTGTGATTGATGAAGGCACTCGTCCATTGGATGGTCAATTCCGCCTCGCTACATCTTACTCCACCAATGATGATTCTCGCAACACATGACACCGCCGCAAATACCTCACCAAGCAAAAGCCTCAAGCAACAAAGACCTGTGGTGATGATGACCGTGAGTTACTCCTCGCCTTCATCGGAAGGTTGAACGAATCGAAATGGGTGAAGCGCCAATTTGCTGCAATTCTTCACAACATGACCTCAACACATAATGCAAGGAAGAAAAATCAGACTACCTTCATGAAACCCTCAACCGCACTGGATGTTCTCAATCATGTATATTATGGGAAGAATTGAAGACTATGGGTCTCCGTGAAGCATTTGATTGGTCTGCAAGACCTCAAAAAAATTCAAGAGAGTCAAAGTTCCCGATCCGGTGGCGGTTCTTATTCTTCATCGCGAAACCGATGAACATGAAGATTTGGGCGACATCAAGGCAGCCCTACTTCAACAACCAACCCCGACAACGCTGGCGCTCCTCCATCAACTTGAAAATCTTCAGGGGCGTTAGTCCTCAGTTTCGATCCTTTTGGTCATTTGATGACAAAGGGGGAGAAATCTGAGTTAGTCTTCAAGCGGGTTTAAATTATGGGCGTTTTTTTATTAAGTTACAACTCTCGTTCTTCCGAAACTTTTATTGGATCGAGTTGTAATCTTAAATCCTATGGTGCCTTGATACTTTTGGTCGTGCTCTCATGCTTTTGAAGCACTGAGCTCTAAAACTTTTGATGTGATATTCTGCATGCTTATTCCTCGTTAATATTATTGCACGCATGCTGAATCTCATCAGGCACCATATTTCATCATGCATTTCAAATTCTTCATATTATATATCAAATGCGTGTATGAATTACAAGATATAGGGGGAGATCTCCATGATTCGATTCTTCAAATGTGCAATGCCTCAAAAGCAAATTCCTCACTATGCACATATTCAGGGGGAGTTCTTCTATATCTTGCAATCAAATTCCTCAAAATCATTATTTACACTTCATATGTTTATCCCCGTTGAAAACTTAACATATGTTGTCATCAATCACCAAAAAGGGGGAGATTGTAAGTGCATCTAGTGCCCCTTAGTGATTTTGGTGTATTGAAGACTTATAGGTTAAGTAACTGATGCGTTTGTGAGTGTACACAGGTCTATAAGTTTATGAGGAGTTTGATATTTACAGAGAAAGTCGACCCTAAAATGAAGTTCTTCAATCAAGACTTTGATATTCGAAGACTTTCAAGACTTTGAAAGTGAAGAAATTGGTGTGACCTTGAAGACTTGGTATTCATTCGAGGAATATGAAGCATGAAGACTTTTGTTTTCGTAGTTTCATTTTCTCTTTCTTGAGTCATAGGAAACACCGTCATCGTTAAAGGGGTCGAGGAAATACTAAGGAAAAATTTCCATGTGATGCTCAACTCAAAATCCTACATCTACCAATCCCTTCGAGTAAAGCCATTGAAATCTCATACAGTTCAGTCAAATTCATCGATGATGAGACGCAGTTCTTACATTCACCGAGGACTTTGCTCGATCGAGGAGTTAGGAATTCACCAAAGTGAATTGCCTACACAAAGAGGAACATGATAGCCCCGAGGAATTTGAGAGTCAAATTTCGACCATTGTTGTCTTCTTGCTTGCTGTCCCAAAATATCTTATCCACCTAACGGTCATATCATTGAAGGGCATTTATGTCTTATCATGTCGGGCTGCTCCCTAGGCTATAAATAGCCTCCCCCTACAACCACTAGCTGGTTGGCTACTTCGAGAGAACTTGACACTTGTCATTTGAGAGCAACCCATCCTCCGAGGACTTTGAGCGAAAATCATCAAGTGAGGAAAATCCCAAAACCAAACCCCCACAAACCCAAAGTGATTGAGCATCACTGAAGAAATTGATCCTGCGTGGATCCGACGCTTGTTACCTTTGAAGACTGTGCTTCTTCCAGACGGTTAGGCGTCAAGGTCTAGAGCATCCAAGAGGAATTGTGGATCGCCGAGTGACCAAGTCTGTGAAGGTTTGGAAGTCACCAAGACTTACCACGAGTGATTGGACGAGGCCTGCATGGTCTTAGTTCAAGGAGAATACTGATGAGGACTGGGTGTCCCGAGTTGCGGCTCGAGATCGGGTGTCCGGGGCTGTGTGTCCTCGAGTTTAAATACTCACCGCTCCAACCAGACGTATAACTAAGACAGCAGTTGGAACTGATTTACCAAATCATTGTCTTCACCAACTGACTGGTTCTATTTCCTCAACTCTTTCATTTCCTCATTACTGTGTTGAATGTTGTTCATATCTGTGCTTGAAGACTTTGACTGAAGACTTTCACAAATTCCTCAATTCAATTTCTTCAGTGTGTTTGTCTTCATCTTGTTATCCTGTGTTTACGCTTTCCGTACTCTGTGTTAGTCCTCATTTCATCATGCTGACTATGTTTGTATCCTGTTATGTTTACTTATGAGTACATATTCCGCTGCAAGTAGTTCTTCGCTAAGGAATTTCCTCACCAGCAAATTCCTCAGTGAAGAATTCTTAAAAATCGCCTATTCACCCCCCTCTAGTCGATATAACGCACTTTCAATCACGTCCATAAGATTCGCGTTCGGTAGTTTGATAATTTGATATGTGGGTCGACCGACACTTGGGTACTGCCCTAACATGGACAAGCATCCCATTTATGATTAACCCCTATTGCAAGCATCCGCAACTACAAAAAGGAGTATTAAGGTAAACCTGACCACAACATTAAACTTATGGGTCCATATCAACCCCTAACGGCAACGATAAACCGGGTTTAAGCTTCATCACTCTAGCAATCCATCATCTACTTATTACTTCCCTATGCCTTCCTCTAGGCCCAAATAATGGTGAAGTGTCATGTAGTCGACGTTCACATAACACCACTAGAGGAAAGACAACATACATCTAATCAAAATATCGAATGAATACCAAATTCACATGACTACTAATAGCAAGACTTCACCCATGTCCTCAGGAACAAACGTAACTACTCACAAAGTATATTCATGTTCATAATCAGAGGAGTAATAATATGCATAAAGGATCTGAACATATGATCTTCCACCAAGTAAACCAAATAGCATCAACTACAAGGAGTAATCAACACTACTAGCAACCCACAGGTACCAATTTGTGGTTTTGATACAAGATTGAATAGAAGAGATGAACTAGGGTTTTGAGATGAGATGGTGCTGGTGAAGATGTTGATGGAGATTGACCCCCTCCCGATGAGAGGATCGTTGGTGATGACGTTGGTGATGATTTCCCCCTCCCAAAGGGAAGTGTCCCCGGCAGAACAGCTCCGCCAGAGCCCTAGATTGATTCGGCCAAGGTTCCGCCTCGTGGCGGTGGAGTTTCGTCCCGTAAGCTTGACAATGATTTTTTCCAGGGGAAAACCCTTCATATAGCAGAAGATGGACGCCGGAAGCCCACCAGGGGGCCCAGGAGATAGGGGGTGCGCCCTACAGGGGGGGCGCACCCCCCTGTCTCCTAGACAGGGTGTGGGCCCCCTGGCCTATTTCTTTTGCGCAAAAATTCTTATTAAATCTGAAAAGTTGTTTCGTGGAGTCTCAGGTCTTTTGGAGTTGTGCAGATTAGGTTTCCAACATTTGCTCCTTTTCCAGCCAGAATTCCAGCTGCCGGCATTCCCCCTCTTCATGGTAAACCTTGTAAAATAAGAGAGAATAGCCATAAGTATTAAGATATAATGTGTAATAACAGCCCATAATGCAATAAATATTGATATAAAAGCATGATGCAAAATGGACGTATCAACTCCCCCAAGCTTAGACCTCGCTTGTCCTCAAGCGGAAGCCGAAATCGAAAAATATGTCCACATGTTTGGAGATAGAGGTGTCGATAAAAATAAAATACGAACATGAGGGCATCATGATCATTCTAATAATAGCAACATATATGGATTTTGTCATATGATTTCCTATGTTCAAGTAATAAGCAATTCACAATGTCAAGTATGGTTCAAAAACTTCATTGGGAACTAACAATCTATAATCTCAGTCATTGAAGCAATTGCAATTTATCGTAACATCAGAAAGAGTCAATAATAGAGCTTTTCAGCAAGCTCACATACTCAACTATCTCGTAGTCCCCTATAATTGTTAACACTCACGCAATACTTGTGGTTATAGAGTTTCAGCCGGACTCTGAGAAAGATAGGGGCTTATTGTGTTGTCTCCCAACATATTCACCTTTAGGTGATATCAACAATAATAGCCTATGCCACTTACATCCAATTGGATATATGCATCATGATCTTTCAAACACGAGGAGCTTGCCAAAGGATAAAATGAAAAAGGGAAATGTGAGGATCACATTGACTCAAGCATAAACTGAAACATAAAGTAAAAGATAGGCCCTTCGCAGAGGGAAGCAGAGGTTGTCATGTGCGTTTAGGGTTGATGCATCAAATCTTAATGCAAAAGAACGTCACTTTATATTGCCCCTTGTATGTGGACCTTTATTATGCAGTTTGTCGCTTTTATTACTTCCACAACAAGTTCGTACAAAGCTTATTTTCTCTGCACTAATAAGTCATACATATTTAGAGAGCAATTTTTATTGCTTGCACCGATGACAACTTACTTGAAGGATCTTACTCAATCCATTGGTAGGTATGGTGAACTCTCATGGCAAAACTAGGTTTAAGGATATTGGGAAGCACAAGTAGTATCTCTACTTGGTGCAAGGAATTTGGCTAACATGAGGGGGAAAGGCAAGCTCAACATGTTTGGAAGGTCAATGACAATGTACTTTAACTGAGATGTTGGAAAACATAAACCATTACGTTGTCTTCCTTGTCCAACGTCAACTCTTTTAGCATGTCATAATTAATGAGTGCTTCACAATCATAAAAGATGTCCAATATAATATATTTATATGTGAACCCCTCTTTCCTTATTACTTTCTATTAATTGCAACGATGACCAAGGCTACGTTCATCAACTCTCAACAATTTTTATGCCTCATACTTTCTATGTGTGAAGTTATCACTATCCATAAGATCAATATGAACTCTTTTGTTCTTTCTACTTTTTCCAGATCATAGCAACGTAGCAAAGCCCTTGACTCAACACTAATCTTTATTATAGATAGCACATGGACTCAATTACATAAAGAGATCAGAAAGCAAAACTCAAAACTACTTGATATCAAAACTTTAAACTAATAGATCAAGATATTACTAAAAGGATCAAACTAAATAAAGCGGTAAAGATAGGAGTGTGATGGTGATACGATACCGGGGCACCTCCCCCAAGCTTGGCAGTTGCCAAGGGGAGTGCCCATACCCATGCGATTATTTCTCCTTCTTCACGGTTGGTATCATGATTTTCTTGGCAATTATGCCCTTCAGGATGCGGTTCTCCTCCTCAGCTTATTGACTTGTTGTTTGAGGTCCATACTTTCTTTACGGAGCTTGCCCATGACAGACAAAGCTCCTTTTACCCAAGGATGCTGCATAGCTTCTGGAGAACAAGTGAAACTCTTTTTCATATATTCATAAGAAAGAAATCAGGAGTTGAAAGGAGTGACCGAAGTAGGGACAGCCAGGCTAGGTAGTTCCCCCATAGTGAATTCTGCTTTGAGGCGAGAGGTAACTTCTTGATCTTCCTCCATGGCATCCATCCGTTTCAAATCAGCCTCCATCTCGTCCTCCGTTGATGGTCCAAAGTGATAGGCATCGCGATTTGCTCCTGGACCTGGCGTTGGGTAAGACACCCGGCTCTCCCCAACTGATTCCTGAGAAGACATATTGCTTAATTCTGCAACAGGAACAACTCGAAACAAAAACAGAGGATATTTGCGTGATATGGTGGTCAAAACCTTCGGGTGTATATATAATGAATTTTTACCGTCCAAAATACGTAACATACAAGAAAACGGAGTCCGGGAGGCACACGAGGTGCCCACGAGACAGGGGGGCGCGCCCTACAGGGGGGGCCCTCCTCTCTCGTGGGAGCCTCATGCCCCTTTCGGACTACTTCTTTCTTCCTAAAATTCTTAAATAATCCAAAACTAATAAAAATTGCCATTAGAGTTGTTTTGGAGTCGGTTTACTTACCGTACCACGTACCTATGCCTTTTCGGAGTTTGGAACGTTCTAGAAAGTGTCTCTTATGTATTCCTCACGGGTTATGGTTTCAATAATATTAGTTTCAACATTGATAGGATTACCTGAAATATAATGCTTAATTCTTTGACCGTTTACCACCCTCGGATTTGTGCCTTCAAAGTTGTTGATTTTTATAGCCCCGGAACGATAGACCTCCTCGATAACGTAGAGACCTTCCCATTTTGAGAGAAGTTTTCCTGCAAAAAATCTTAAACGAGAATTGAACAATAACACATAATCTCCTACATTAAACTCACGCTTTTGTATCCTCTCATCATGCCAGCGTTGGACTTTTTCTTTGAAAAGCTTAGCATTCTCATATGCTTGGGTTCTCCATTCATCAAGTGAGCTAATATCAAATAAACTTTTCTCACCGTCAAGTTTGAAGTCATAATTGAGCTCTTTAATAGCCCAATATGCTTTATGTTCAAGTTCAAGAGGTAAATGACATGCTTTTCCATAAACCATCTTATATGGAGACATACCCACAGGATTTTTATATGCAGTTCTATAGGCCCATAATGCATCATCAAGTTTTTTGGACCAATTCTTTCTAGATCTATTCACAGCCTTTTGCAAAATTAATTTGAGCTCTCTATTGCTCAACTCTACTTGACCACTAGACTGCGGGTGATAAGGAGATGCGATACTATGATTGACATCATACTTAGCAAGCATCTTACGGAAAGCACCATGAATAAAGTGTGAACCACCATCATTCATAAGATATCTAGGGACTCCAAACCTCGGAAAAATAACTTCTTTAAGCATTTTAATAGAAGTGTTATGATCAACACTACTAGTTGGAATAGCTTCTACCCACTTAGTAATGTAATCAACAGCAACTAAAATATGTGTATAACCATTGGAGGCAGGAAAAGGTCCCATATAATCAAAGCCCCAAACATCAAACGGTTCAATAACAAGAGAATAATTCATAGGCATTTCTTGACGTCTACTAATGTTACCTATTCTTTGACATTCATCACAAGATAAGACAAACTTACGAGCATCTTTGAAAAGAGTAGGCCAATAAAAACCAAATTGTAGTACCTTGTGTGCAGTTCTATCTCCAGCGTGGTGTTCTCCATAGGATTCAGAGTGACACTTGCGTAGGATTTGTTCATGTTCATGCTCAGGCACACAACGTCTAATAATACCATCCACTCCTTCTTTATAAAGGTGTGGATCATTCCAGAAGTAATGTCTTAAATCATAAAAGAACTTTTTCTTTTGCTGGTATGTGAAACTAGGCGGTATTATTTAGCAACAATGTAATTAGCATAATCAGCATACCAAGGAGCAGTATGAGAAGCATTGACGACCGCTAATTGTTCATCAGGAAAACTATCATTAATAGGCAGTGGGTCATCAAGAACATTTTCTAACCTAGACAAGTTATGCAGAACGGGTTCTCAGCTCCCTTTCTATCAATGATATGCAAGTCAAATTCTTGGAGCAAGAGAACCCATCTAATGAGTCTAGGCTTAGCATCTTTCTTTTCCATAAGATATTTAATAGGAGCATGACCAGTGTGAATAGTAACTTTGGAATCAACAATATAAGGTCTAAACTTATCACATGCAAACACAACTGCTAAGAATTCTTTTTCAGTGGTAGCATAATTTCTCTGGGCAGTATCAAGAGTCTCGCTAGCATAATGGATAACATTCAATTTCTTATCAACTTTTTGTAACACCCCAAAATTTTAACCAGGTTTTAGTTATTAAAATTTTGCCAAGAGTTTAAATTTTTTTTGCCTGCAAGAATATCTCTGTTGATTTCAAAACTTTTCTTTTAATATTAAGGAGTTTTTCCCAAGTGGATCCTTCCAAAACATATTGGACTTATTTTCCCTCTCATTTAAAAACATCTCTCAATCTGTAGATTTATTTATTAAATTATTTCACCCTGAGCTTTATTCATTAAATGACTTGATTTGAATTTTGGAGCTCTTTTTGTACTACAACCAGTTGATAGATTTATCTAAAAATCTAACCAAAATTTGGAGATGTCATGTGATGTCTCTAAATCACTTTTGTGCAATAATATATTTAATTCATTGCATATTTTGAGTGCTACACCTGTTTTCCTTCTTTGGTCCAGTGGGCAGTTTTGCACTACAACCCTTTTAAATATTTCTTTCTAGCCTCCACCAAAATTTTGGGATGTCAATAGGAGCATATCATTCCATTATATGCAAAAATACAGGGTTGTTCTTTGAAAGTTTTGAGTGGATCAACCTCATCTTCATTCTGGTCCAACATGATGGTTTGTACAACAACCATATTTTTGCTTGCTCTTTAGCCCTAGATTCTTTTCCCTACTTGTAGTCCTCCATGCTAAACCCTAAGTCCAGGAGCATGCACTCATTGGATCATTTCTGCTTCATGAAATAATGCCCTTCACCTCCTGTCCAGATTTAAAGTTATGCAAAACTTGCACTAGCAAGTTTGTGCTTTTCACCAACTAACCTCACCACCCTCTTGTGCATCCAAAGAGACACTGATCTGGAAGATTTGGCCCCTCCAAGAAATGCCTAGGTGCCTTTGGCATTTTGTCAAACACCCTATGTGCATGGCCAGATTTGGCATGATTTCAAGTTTACATTGTGAACTTGAGCCCCTGACCAAACCACCATGTCCTTTGATCCCCTTGCTAACCCTAAACTAGTCCTGTTATTTGCCAACCCCTCTCAAGCACTCTAGGATACCCTGGCATTTTGTCGAGCACGTAGCGAGCGTGCTCTAGGCGCGCCCAGAGCGTGCGTTTTGCACGTGCGTGCGCTCAGGTCGCCGCATCACGCCCCGGCCCTTGCTCGCCTGCAGAGCCGCACGCCCCGACCTCATCCGCTCGCAGGAACCAGCCAAGCCCCCCTGGCGCCCAACAGCTCCGCCGTCAGGTCGGCAATGGCGGCTAGCGGGCGGCCACAGCAGCCTCTGCCGTGGACGGTGCCGCCCGAGCCACTGCCTTCGCCACCGCCCCTTGAACAGCTCAAGCTCATCCGCAGCCTTGTCCGCAAGCCCTCGTCGCCGCCACGAGGCCCTGCAGAAGACAAGACGGCGGTCGCCGACGTTTTATCTCGGCCATCGCTGGAACCGCCTCGATCGCTATATAAGGACCCCCCGAGCTCAACAAACCCTCAAGCAACCTCCCACACTCCCTCACCGATCCGCCCGTAGCAGAAGAAAGACCAGAGAGGTCTTCTTCCTCATCTCCGGCAACCACGGCCGCCGCCACTGTCTCGTTCACTCCGACGCCACCAAGGCCTCCCCCCCTCCACTCTCTTCACCAGGGGCCCTCCCTTCGTCTCGCGAGTCCACCCCAAGCTCGATTTTGATCGGGAGCCACCGGAGACAAAGCCCCAATCATGCTCGAAGCTCCCTCCGCCGCGGAGCTCGCCACCGGCGATTCCCTCCGTCCCCGCCGGCCAGTCGACCACCGGGAGGACCGCCTAGGAGAGGCGGATCCATTCCTGGCCTCGGATGCCCTCGAGGAGCCTCCATTCGCCGGCGACGATCGCCGGAATCCCGCCCCCGTTCGGGTAGAGGATAAAGGAGGGAGAGGCGACTGGTCAAACCTGACCAATGGGCCCCGTGGACCCATTGTCAGTGACCCAGCCCCGCCTCCACGTGTTTTAAGTGAAGGCGTAAACTTCATAAGTACGTCTCCTTTGCCCCGGAAGCGTATTTCTATCTGAAACATTTTCTTTTTCTATTTTAATTTAAAAACATAATTTGACCAAAACTTTGACTGGCTATAACTTTTTAAATATAAGTCCAAATGAATTGATTCTTTTTCCTACCTCTCTCAAATTTCACCTAGTTTATTTTAAGATTTATTCCAAAAATAATTAGGACAAATTTTTGTACTACTTTTAAAGTATGTGTTGTTTGCATATTTTCGAAAATAGGATTTTGGAGAGGTGGAAGAGAGCTTTCAAAAAGTATTGGAGTGCACCTCACCTCTCCACACCTTGAAGGCAAGCATTCTGAACCCTGGCAT
The DNA here is from genome assembly GCA_021437245.1 of Aegilops speltoides. Classification (NCBI taxonomy): domain Eukaryota; kingdom Viridiplantae; phylum Streptophyta; class Magnoliopsida; order Poales; family Poaceae; genus Aegilops; species Aegilops speltoides. The sequence continues at coordinate 105,551,075 of CM038147.1, forward strand.
AATATTTTTGGTGTGATTGTTGACACGGTTATAACGCCACCTCAATTCGGAGAACTTGTTATTTCATGTGATATGATCATTTGCATGGATGCATATTAGTGATTTCCATGCTGTTGGAAATGAACACACTCATGATGATAATCATCCTCATGTATCTTGCATGCATGCCGGAAAGGAATCCGGGAAAGCCTCTGCCTTGGGTAGGCATGAGCTTGTCGCCGGTCTCCGTCGGGACGGGTATGTCCGGTATGGCATGGTAAGATATAATGTGTTGATTGTACTGGTTGAAATATATTCGTTATGATAATCATGTAGGGAATACTTAAACCTCCTGAGTCGACCGTAGAACGAGTCTTGTTCCAAGAACCCCATACTTGTTTCAGATTACCACTGCCTCTACAACAAGTAGAGTACGGTTCAATAATTTGTCAACCCCTTTCTAGCACACACTGCATGAGAGGGCCGGATGAGGGTACCACGGCCATGGATTAAAGCCAGTCATCCGGTCAGGGGGCATGGGTGTTTCGGTTGTAGCCGAGGGGGTAGCTTCCCCAGCTTTGCGCGCGGTATAAATTTTGTGATCCCATGCTAATCGAGGTTGTAGCCTCCCCACTTAGATTTTTGCTTAACGGGTGTCGTGGGTGATTCCAGACACCGGTAAGTTAAGCTGGTGTGTGCAAGTCAGGTGCGTTTTCATTTAAAAGACCGTGGACGGAATTAGTCCCGATGGACTAAAGGAATCCGGTACTCGTGGGTAAAGAGTACACCCTCTACAGAGATTAAACCTATTCGAATAGCCGTCTCCATGGTTAAGGACTACAGTCTGGGATGGGTCAAGTGTCGGTCTTAGCGTCGGTCTTCGGAGGTGAAACTGTTAACCAGAACTGGAACTACTACCTGTGACTTGTGATAATTATGATTATTATTATTGTTGACTAACCCATGATATTATTGTTATTATCGAGTATCTCTGGGATGGTTCTACCTCCGGGATATTCACTATGATTGTTTATTTTAAAGCCCTTTATGTGGTGACGCTCAGATGCCCGACTGTGGCATTTCTTTTAAAGCCCTTTATGTGGTGTCGCCGACGCCTCGATCGTGGCATTTCTTTTAAAGCCCTTTATGTGGTGTCGCTCAGACGCCCGACTATGGCATTTCTTTTAAAGCCCTTTATGTGGTGTCGCCGACGCCTTCGATCGTGGCATTTCTTTTAAAGCCCTTTATGTGGTGTCGCCGACGCCTCGATCGTGGCATTTCTTTTAAAGCCCTTTATGTGGTGTCGCTAAGACGCCTGGATCGTGGCATTGCTTGTTATTTATTTCATAAATTTTAATACTACTATGTTATTGCATTTTTATAAATAACTTGCTTGCACGCATCAGAGTTTTTTTTTACTAACGTCATGAGCATGAAATATTTTCGGCACATCATTGTTATATTATACCTGTGTTCATAATGTTTGCGAGTACATTCAAAGTACTCACTGGCTTGTCCATGGCTATTGTCTTGGCCAGATTTTCTTGCATGGAGAGGAGCGACGCGATGATAGCCCCGGAACCTAAGCAACGGAGATAGCAGTCTCGCGGAGATAGGAGTTAACCTGGTCAGCTGTTCCTGTGGGAATTGGAGTCCCATAGACACTGATGTTCCACAAACCGCGTCCGTCATCAACCACTAGAAACCATTTGTTGTACTCACAGGCCAGAATGGTCTTGTACTGCATATTTTGTATTTTCCTTGGAATTTCTGTATCAAGTTGGAGCCTCATCAGCTAACAGTAATCCTGGGGCTGATGAGCACGATGGTCTCTTTATGGAAATTGATACCCAGAAAAACCGGTCGTGACAGACTTGGTATCAGAGCCAGGCTGACCATTGGCTAATCCTATCTTAGCCAGGTCGAAAAACTTAGGCAAACCAACCCACCAGACCTTAACCAAACCCCAGCCCAGCTTCCCGTGCAAGATAGCCACACAGTGATCCCGACACTTTTGGGAGTCGGTGCCCAACCTATCAACCTAGCTTGTCTATCATGCACCAGTGACTCGCACCCAAGGTGTCTCATTCGCAAGCGTGTGAGAGAAGACTCCGTCCCCTTTTCTATAAAAAGGGCATGCTAGCCCCAACCCAGCACATCACATTCTCTACCCTAGCCGAGCCATAATGCCTGGCCCCATAGTGCACAATGAGACCACAGCAACCAATCTTGGAGGTTTTGTGACCATACTCGCAAACCTCACCCGTCGTGCCTATGCGTTAGAAGAGCCCCCTGAATATGTTGTGTACCAAGGACCCATGAGCGGTGAGGACCGCCAATTCTGGGCCACTGTGCACATCTACGGTAGGGGTCTGTCGCCAGAACGCCCCTACAGGTTCACCGGAAGAACAACTTCCTTCGAGCCACAAGCCATCCAACTAGCTGCTCGAGAGGCTATAGTTCATCTCATGCACTTGTAGCAGAGTTAACTGTCGCTCGTTCCACTACTACCCCAGACGGGAAGGGTATGGTAGACCACCCCAAGTTGCCAACGGAGATCACGAGGCAGATCCTGCATTGTTGCACCTAGTGCGCTATGTAAGTGCACTAGAGGCACTATTCGACCAAATCACCATTGATCTGATCGCAGCCCGTGGAGAGCTGGTTCGTCGAGCCCCAGCAAGAAGAGAAGACGAGCCCGACGCCGACAACCCAGTCGTGCTGTTCGGACAACCGATCGAGACCCTGAGATCAGCTCCAGCCACCAACCGAGATGCTTTGATGACCCCAGAAGTGCTTCGTCGCCTTTTGGGAGCACACTCCAACGGGGTTGTGGCCAACAATCCCCGCGATGGTCATCATCGCTACCCCGACCCTGTCGTTCCTCCGCCATCTCCGACTAATCCCGGCAGTGAGACACGTGGAGAAGCCTCGACATCCACCAGGCACGCCCGTTTAGACATAAACGAGGTAGATTAAGCCGTGCGAGTAGCACCGAGTTTCAGTGTATCCTCGCTTTGTAATCATGCGACCTTGTATATTAATGCAGCCTGTCGCTGTGCCTCTGCTTTAATGGTAGCCTTGCGTATTTTCTTTGTCAGTGCATAGTTGCACATTTCCGGGCACGACTACCAAAACCAACCCCGACGACAACCACAGTAACACGTCTCTTTATGAGATATGTGTATCTCTGACACTGACCCGACCTTTGGAGCTAAGCTGGCAAATTTATTACCTTCCACCACGGTAAAAATGACCCAGCTCCATTGCTATATAAAGGCCACCTTGTGATCTTACCCAGCAACCCTCACCTCGTGCACCACTCTCACAACCATTTCTTGCCATGCCGAGCCCTAGTATTTATCGGAGAACCCCATATGCAACCCCAGGTAGCTTTGTCAAAATATTGTGGGATTTTACCTGCAGTACCATGGGTTCTACCCAGCCACCCCAGTACGATCTGTTCAACTCGAGAATCACCCCATCCACCTCGGAATATTGGGCAGCAGTACACATTCCTCCTGTAGACCCCAACCAAGATCCAACAGAGGTTTCCTTCGTAGGAAAAATCTATGCCGACCCCACGCTTGGCCATAGTAGCTGCTGTGAATGAAGCAATTGCTCGTCTTCGATCCGCAGTACCTTATGCCAGCGAACGAGGATATTATTATTTTCCAAGCCATGCAACACCCGGAGGAGTGACATCTTTTCCCGGCGGACGGATTGAGAGAGACCCAGTGCTAGCCAACCTTATCCAGTACATCATCGCTCAAGAGCATTTGAACCAGCGAGTGATGGATTATCTCCAGAATCTCACTGATCTGAATCCTCAGATTGCAATCGGCAGACCACTGAGGCCCAATCCGGAGAGACGCATACATCGACTGGTCAATCCACTTCCTCTGATAGAAGAGGAGTGTATTCCATTGCCAGAGACCTTTTTTCAAGACCCTGTCCAGTTACCCTTCTCATTTTAGATATCACTGCTGTGTTTGTTATTTCAGCATTTATTATTACGTTGTATCTTATGCATGGTACCTCAAATTTGTGCGACGAGTCGAGTATTTAGTTTCTACTTATGTGAGTGGTTGTCTTCGTGAATAACCTGTGTAACTGCGAAAAAAATCCTGGAGTGAGATTTCCTTTCCCTGAGTTGCCGCATCGTATAATTTCTCACGGCATGGATTATTTTATTTCACGCAGCACCACGGCAGCAGCCTCACAACCACAATTGCATGGACACATACACCGCTTGCAAAAAAAATTGCGACGGTGTTGCATCTAACTAAGCACCCCGTACAACAGTTAACACCCGGCACACCCCACCTACTCCTCGTGATTACCGCCACCACGGAGAGCCAGCACCCGAGCGGCAACATCACAGCGATCATCAAGGATCATCGCAAGACAGAGCACGGAGAGCCCCAAAGATCGCGCCAGCCCCCGCACAACAGGATCACGTACTAGTCCGGCACCACCTCCGCCATTAGAGCCTCGTCTCGAGCTCCGGCCAGCATAAACAGAGGAGAAGAAGAGAGAAGGAGGAGCGAGGCCAGGTGTGAGGAAGAAGAGGAGAACTCCGCGGTCATTTTATAGCTCAAGCTCGGTGTACGGTGGGCGAGGTCCACCAGCGCCGCTCGTCGCCCGATCGCCGGTGTTCGGAGGCGAATCCGCGAGCAGTGCCGACAGCGCACTGGCCCGCGAGGTGAGTGCACACTGCACCGGCAGCAAGCATGCCGCGCACTACCGCAGTATGGCCTAGATGCCCTACGCGCTAGACGTCGCCGGTGGAGAAAGCCGGGAAAGCGCGCGGGAGAGAGGAAGAAGAGAGAGCCAGAGGAAGAAGGAGAGACTGACAATGGGCCCGGTCCCACCTGTCAGCCAGAGAGAGCACTGTGCTCTCAGGTACGACCAGCGTATTGTTAAATTTAGAATTTATTCTAAATTCACAGCGTCCAGCGTAGAAATCGCTCGTTTTCATAAGCATGGATTTTTCCACATAGCGCCAGTACCACACTGTAGTTACTCACCACTTATTGCCCTCTCACTGTAGCCTCTTTTTACCGCCTGTGAAAAATGACCTTTTGACCAAGTAAAAGTATTTCTGTTTTACAACCCTTAGCAAATCTCGAGGACGAGATTTTTTCTTAAGGGGGGTAGTAATTGTAACACCCCAAAATTTTAACCAGGTTTTAGTTATTAAAATTTTGCCAAGAGTTTAATTTTTTTTTGCCTGCAAGAATATCTTTGTTTATTTCAAAACTTTTCTTTTAATATTAAGGAGTTTTTCCCAAGTGGATCCTTCCAAAATATATTGGACTTATTTTCCCTCTCATTTATAAACATCTCTCAATCAGTAGATTTATTTATTAAATTATTTCACCCTGATCTTTATTCATTAAATGACTTGATTTGAATTTTGGAGCTCTTTTTGTACAAGAACCAGTTGATAGATTTATCTAAAAATCTAACCAAAATTTGGGGATGTCATGTGATGTCTCTAAATCACTTTTGTGCAATAATATATTTAATTCATTGCATATTTTGAGTGCTACACCTGTTTTCCTTCTTGGTCCAAAGGCAGTTTTGCACTACAACCCTTTTAAATATTTCTTTCTAGCCTCCACCAAAATTTTGGGATGTCAATAGGAGCATATCATTCCATTATATGCAAAAAATACAGGGTTGTTCTTTGAAAGTTTTGAGTGGATCAACCTCATCTTCATTCTGGTCCAACATGATGGTTTGTATAGAAACCATATTTTTGCTTGCTCTTTAGCCCTAGATTCTTTTCCCTACTTGTAGTCCTCCATGCTAAACCCCTAAGTCCAGGAGCATGCACTCATTGGATCATTTCTGCTTCATGAAATAATGCCCTTCACCTCCTGTCCAGATTTAAAGTTATGCAAAACTTGCACTAGCAAGTTTGTGCTTTTCACCAACTAACCTCACCACCCTCTTGTGCATCCAAATAGACACTGATCTGGAAGATTTGGCCCCTCCAAGAAATGCCTAGATGCCTTTGGCATTTTGTCAAACAGCCTATGTGCATGGCCAGATTTGGCATGATTTCAGGTTTGCATTGTGAACTTGAGCCCCTGACCAAACCACCATGTCCTTTGATCCCCTTGCTAACCCTAAACTAGACCTGTTATTTGCCAACCGCTCTCAAGCACTCTAGGATACCCTGGCATTTTGTCGAGCATGTAGCGAGCGTGCTCTGGGCGTGCCCAGAGCACGCTGCTTTGCACGCGCGGCGCTGGTCGCCAGATCACGCCCGCCCTTGCTCGCTTCTTGAGCCGCACTTCGACCTCATTCGCCGCGAGAACCAGCCAAGCCCTGGCGCCTAACAGCTCCGCCGTCGGTCGGCACGGCGGCTAGCGGGGCGGCCACAAGAGCTGCTGTGGGCGGTGCCGCCCGAGCCACCAGCCGCCACCCAGCCCCTTGAACAGCTCAAGCTCATCCGCAGCCTTGTCCGCAAGCCCTCGCCGCCACCACGACGCCTGCGAAGACAAGACGGCGGTCGCCGACGTTTTATCCTCGCCATCGCCGGAACCGCCCCGATCGCTATATAAGGACCCCCGAGCTCACCAAACCTCAAGCAACCTCCCACACTCCTCACCAATCCGCCCAGAAGAGAGAAAGACCAGAGAGGTCGTCTTCCTCATCTCCGGCAACCACGGCCGCCGCCACTATCTCGTTCACTCCGACGCCACCAGGGCCTCCCCCCTCCACTCTCTTCACCAGGGGCCCTCCCTTCATCTCGCGAGTCCACCCCAAGCTAGATTTTGATCGGGAGCCACCGGAGACAAAGCCCCAATCATGCCCGAAGCTCCCTCCGCCGCGGAGCTCGCCACCGGCGATTCCCTCCGTCCCCGCCGGCCAGTCGACCACCGGGAGGACCGCCTAGGAGAGGCGGATCCATCCCTGGCCTCGGATGCCCTCGAGGAGCCTCCATTCGCCGGCGACGATTGCCGGAATCCCGCCCCCGTTCGGGCAGAGGATAAAGGAGGGAGAGGCGACTGGTCAAACCTGACCAGTGGGCCCCGTGGACCCACTGTCAGTGACCCAGCCCCGCCTCCACGTGTTTTAAGTGAAGGCGTAAACTTCATAAGTATGTCTCCTTTGCCCCGAAAGCGTATTTCTATCTCAAACGTTTTCTTTTTCTATTTTAATTTAAAAACAGAATTTGACCAAAAATTTGACTGGCTATAACTTTTTAAATATAAGTCCAAAAGAATTAATTCTTTTTCCTACCTCTCTCAAATTTCACCTAGTTATTTTAAGATTTATTCCAAAAATAATTAGGACAACTTTTTGTACTACTTTTAAAGTATGTGTTGTTTGCATATTTTCGAAAATAGGATTTTGGAGAGGTGGAAGAGAGCTTTCAAAAAGTATTGGAGTGCACCTCACCTCTCCACACCTTGAAGGCAAGCATTCTGAACCCTGGCATAATATTTTTGGTGTGATTGTTGACACGGTTATAACGCTACCTCAATTCGGAGAACTTGTTATTTCATGTGATATGATCATTTGCATGGATGCATATTAGTGATTTCCATGCTGTTGGAAATGAACACACTTGTGATGATAATCATCCTCATGTATCTTGCATGCATGCCGGAAAGGAATCCGGGAAAGCCTCTGCCTTGGGTAGGCATGAGCTTGTCGCCGGTCTCCATCGGGACGGGTGTCGTGGATTTGTCACGGCAGATGTCCTAGCGTAAGGACTTAGTCGTGGAGCCATCGCTACGGGTTTACTTGCAGGGGTTAAAGCGGACACAAAGACACAAGGGTTTTATACTAGTTCGGCCCCTTCGATGAAGGTAAAAGCCTACGTCTAGTTGTGATGGAATTGATGTAGTCTCGATGGCTAGGAGCAAACAAGCTTCGCTTAGGCTCGAGTTGTGGTTGTCTCGTCCTGAACTGTCCGCCGGTCGCCCCTTATATACACGAGTGACGCCTGTCGGTTCATAGAGTCCCAACCGTTCATACTGTGATCCCGGTTGGTATCTCTATTCCTAACTTACAATACAAGTTATACATCAGGACGGTTTACGGCTACAAGTTCTAAACCGACTACAGTGCCTTGGGCCTTTCTTCGCTTATACCACTAACGGAGTTAACCCGCCCAAGCTGGCCGGTTTACACCTAGTGGTAATATCCCCAACATTAGGCCCCGATTGATTTGAAATGGTTCATGTCAATCCTTCACAAAGCTTGTATCTTGACATCTTCTCGTTATCCGTAAACCGACATGTCGCCATTACTTCGTCATCAGAACCGCATGACGTCATCCTGAAATTTGATTCTTTATAATGCCTTCTTTAATAGCAGCCTCGGATCCACGCGCTGACCTAGCCAGCTGCCTTATAAATAGGACCGAAGGTCATTTCTTTCCTCCTTCGCCTCCTCTTCTTCGCCTTCCTCGCGCCGCTGCTCTTGAGCTCCACCATCGTTGCCGACCTCTGCTTCGCCCTAGGCCACTGATCGACTGAACGCACTGTAGTATCGCGCCTCTTTCCGCATCTTCTCCATTCCTGGTAAGCTTCTTCCCCTTCTCGACTTAGATCTATTTTTAGGGTTCCAGCTTCATATCGTATTCTTCGTGTGTTTCCATCTATCTTAACTTTGAACCACACTGTGAAATAGCGATTCCTACGCGTCCGTTGCACTTTCTCATCTTAAACCCATGGATCTTCTGCATATATATCTGCCACATAGTCCACTTCCGTTTCTGCTTTACCTCCGTGAAATATTTTCTGTTTTCTGTAGTCCTGCGTTTGATCCGTAGCTGTCATGGGATCTTGTGAAACTTGTTTGTGCAAACTATCCATAACTTCAATTATTTCCAAGGCCTAGATTTAGGCGGTTTAACTCACCATAAGAAAAAGCTGGTAAACCGGCACAGATACACCATTAGTCCCCTTGTTGAACCGCCAGAGCCCATCTGACATCATATCACAATGAACCGAGTTATAGACATTGCCTCCGGTTTATCATAACTTAGATCAATCACTTTGTAACAAGCACGCTCTTGAACCGGATCAGTTACTTTTGTAGATCTTATCATGGCCAAACAAGTGTATGAATGCAACTGGTTCCTTCCTCACACACCGAGTCACAAATGAACGATCCGGTATCGATTGGCGCTTTAGATGACAAAGATACAGTCCATCGGAGGGTCCTCGAGAGGAATGTCCTCCCACACCTCGTGAAGGAGAAGTTGTGGTCTTTGCAGATCACCCGCCCGGGCTTCAAGCCGCCTGTTCAAAATTTTACCGGACGTGTTGGCCAATTTTCAGCTCCGTCCCCAAGACATTGGCCCCAACTCCATCACCAACTTATGCCACTTTCAAGTACTATCTGAAGTATATCTGCAAGAGGAACCTTCTGTTGAACTGTTTAGAGACCTCTTCCATCTAAACCGTCGCACTGAATTCACCGACGGCCCCAATACAGAATTGGGTGGCATGGCTATTCAGAAAAGGAAGGAGATCACCTATCCCCACGTCAAACTCCATACTCACCCCAAAGAGTGGAATGCGACTTGGTTTTATTGCAAGGATACTTCTCCTGAAGGTGAAAATCCTTTACCGGCTTTCGCCCGTCGAGCGCTAAGCAACACTCATCCGCTTCTCAAAGATTAAGCGCCAAAGATAGAAGCAAATATGCCCCGCGAATCGCCCAAGCTCCGAGCCTTTATGGCCAACGGTTTGACTGGAATTGATCTTGCACGCTGCTGGTTATCCTGGGGCATACTGCCTTTGAGCCGGCGTTCCGGTTTGATGTGTCAGTATACTGGCAGCGTCGACGACCCGCTCCGACACACAAAACTTGAACTTTCCGATGATGAAGTCACGGACTCAGTAAGAAGTATGCTGAATGAACCGGAGCACCTCTGTGCTCAAACCGGTTTGGCTCCTTACTGCACCACCAACAAACCACCTGCGGTAAGTTTCTAGTTGCTTCATCATTAACCCTGTTATTGCTTTATGTATCCAACATTTAATTACTTCTGATCCAGGGTGATAATCCGTTTTGGAGCAAGAAGCTTTCCCAAGACAAAGCGGAGAAAGCAGGGTGGCCAAGCCGGCCCAAAACAAAAATTGTCAAGAAATCAGCCCATAAGAGAAAAACCACTGCTTCATCTGACCCGGCCATTGACGATGATGTGGGTAATCCGGAACTTGATTCTCTTGGCTTGCTTTTTACACGCCTTATTGATGATGATGCTTGTCAGGATGACGCTGAAGCCAGCAACGCAGGATTTGCTGAGGTAACTATTCTTTCTTCCGATTCAACAAATTTGCCCTTACCAAAATTTCGCCAGGCAAACCGGAAAGTTAATTTTTCTCACCCTCTTGCTTGTTTGGATCCCAAATTTCTTATGAAGACACAGCAACATGAAGCTCGTCGCACAACCCGGCACAGTGGTCAGGTAGTTACCTCTGCCGGTTTACCAAATAGCCCGGTTCGAAAGCGCCGCTCCGAGGTTTCCGACCTTTTTATTGCTTTCAATTCCAAAGCGGTTTCTTCCACAACCTCTTAATCCGTCTGACCCGATTATCGTGTTACTTCCCATTCATCCTCTGGTGAATCTCACCACGCAGCTACCACCGCTGAAAATAGCCGCCGGGTGAGTCAAACCGCCATATGCCTTCGATATATTCTGAATGGATATGCCTTTTTCCGACTCTTTGTCTCTTCGTAACCAAACCAAACCCAGAAGAAGGCCCGCTTGGACAAAACAGTCAAGAAGCTGCCGCTTGAGATCATGAGAGAGCGGCGATCTTGAAAATCTTGCCTCAAGATATTCCCAATGACCTCCGATTCAAGAGGAGGTTATTCTCAAGAGAGGCCTATCAATGCTTCAACCTCTCGCTGATCCACCTGCCAACACCGTCCGGTTTGAGAAACCTCGCAGTCCTACTAAAACAGCCGTGCCCACACAATCCGTCGAGTCGAAGATGATGACGCTAGGATTATCGGTATGGGCCGCTCTGAACCGGGGAATCCAGCAACCTTAACCCGACATACTGTGAAAGAGGATTTTTCTACCTTGAATAAAGGAAAGTGGGATGTCGAGCTGGAAACATATGCTGCTTTAAGCGCCCAAGATCTTCATTCTGGCTATTTGAACCGGCTTTATACTAGCCGTGACTATGAAGCTGGCCTGGTCAAGTTAATGAGGGACAAGTTTGAGGTAACTCACTCCTTTCCTTATCACCAGTATATCAGTCCTTGTAGCCCCCAAGGGCCGGTTTGTAATCTTGATCAAACCGGGACTTGACTATATTTCTTAATCCATTTTGAAATCTACCAAGATAACCACAAGGGCCGGTTTAACTCGCATACTTAAACCGTACTTCAATAAAACTGCCTCGATGAAACATTGGTAGATCAAATAGCCATTAGCCCCAAGTGCCAAGTTGAATACTTGTATTGAGCTTGGGACTTTGCCATCTAGTAGCAAGATAAAAATCAAGGTACATTAGCCCCAAGTGTCAAGCATATAACTGTGTTGTGTGGTTGGAACTTTGACTTCCTTGAATTTCTCGCTGAACATATCACAATGCGCAGCCGAGGTGAAAATCAAAGATGATCGGATTGCCGATTTACAAGCGGCTTTGAAAACCCAGCAGGCCGAAACAGAGAAGGCCAAGAAAGAGTTAACCAGTGCTTTGACCGCTGCTGAACAAGTGAAGGAAAGTTTGAAGAAAGAGCAGGCAGTCTGGGCCACTGAAAAGGCCAATTTGATCAAACGGGCAGAAAATGCTGAAGCTGCCCTTAAACCGGTGGTAGATGATCTGACAGCCATAAAGCGGCAAGTACATTCTATGACTGCAGCAATCTTTGGTAAGCTTCTTTTGAACAGTTGTGATGTGTTGCACCTGCTGTATCATTACTCCGGTTTGAAACTAACCGTTTACTGTTGTAGGCACACGCATTGGGCACTTAGGAAATGATGCGCGAAGAAATCAAGGCTGTCTATACCTTGGTAGAACAGTTGTATACCGGAGCCCAGCGCATCATCACCACAAAGGTCACATAACAATCCGCACCTTCTTTGATTCAAGATACTCGAACCGGCTGTCCATGCTTCCCGCCCGGATTGAAGAGGTGAAAAATCTGCTGCTCGAACCGGAGCTATCAACGCTTTGATCCGAGCCAAGGCATGGGTACCAGACTTTGATCCCGTGGAAGCAGCTCAAGGCTATCCCAAAGGTGAAAGAAGATGGCTCGATTTCAAGTGAAGAAGGTTTACGGGCAATAAACCGTGCAAGACGCTCGCTAGCTTGTCACCGGGTCAAGAAGCCAACTTGGAGCATTATCAAGCACAATACAATGATCAAAACAAGCGAGTGTCCGCCCTAACCTTTGAAGCGGAAAACCTGATCCTCCAATCCGTAAGCATACTTACGCCCCGATATTGAACCGCCTTTCTCGATCCACGAAGAGGCTGTTTTCCAAGCGCTAATGGGAATCAATCGACCACTCGTGGATTTCAGCCAATGGGTAGAGATGAAGAGGTCAAGCGGCGGAGGATGAAGAGCAGCTTGAACCGTGGCCGGTTCAAACATCTGTTAGGGCGGTTTGCCCAAAGAACAATGATCTCACTTGGGCACCGTGTTGCCTTGTAATAACTTTAGTTAAAACTTTCCGCCTGAATATGCCTTCGCATAAGTGAAACTTTTGTTTGATTCATACTTCCCGCAACCGTAAAAGTTGAACCTCGGTGGCGGTGATACCGCCACCGATTTATGGTATTCAATATATATATATCAAAATCAAGAAGTATGTGATACAAATACCGCCAGATCTGGCATGAAGTCATGAGCTAAACTTGAAGCGGAGGCCTTAAAAACCATGACCGTCTGGGAGAGAATAACTCCTATATAAACCGTGGCTGAATCAGACAAGCCCCTTGTTATTCAATGATGATTAACAGAAGAAGGTAAACCGGCAGATAAAACTCCGCGTAATACTAAATCGTGTCTCCGTCGGTTTGTAATCGATAGCTTGAACCGATAAAATATTTGTCGGGTTAAAAACGCAACAACAAAAAAATCGAATACCAATTATGTGAAAATATGGCAACAAAGGCAATAACTCTTTGCAAAAGAAAAGCTTCATTGAGCTGGTCGATGGCATTACCATGGTCGACGCAACCAAGCCCCCGGCGTAGCGATGGTGCCACCGGCCAGTCCCCAAAAGACTCTTGGCGAGTACGCCGCCAAGTGGCATGACATTGGTTCGGGTTCACCAAGCCCCAAATGACTCGCCCTATTGGTCGACTCAAGAGGCGGACCGGTTCAGACGTGACCGTGTCCCCAATGATCCGTGGCTTTCGCTTATCAAGAGGTGTTGCATTGGTTCGACACCACCAAGCCCCCAAGTGATAAAAATAAATGTCAAGGGTAAACCGAGGCCGCTTTAAAAATGTAAGCACTCCATGTAACCACGCATGATAAGAAAGACAGAGACCCCGCTTAGCCGAGGCTCGGTTTTATTATATCAAGATAATATATACATTGTCATGATATGTACATAAACTGAGCCAATGACTCAAGTGTAGTAAGGCCGAAGATGAGCTATATTCCACGGCCTGTTGGTCTCCTCCTTTGATGTACGTGAGTCTTGACGCTCTCGAATATCAATCGGATAGTATGATCCGTTGTGCAGATTCTTGCTGACCACAAAAGGCCCTTCCCAAGGTGGGGATAACTTATGCATATCTGTTCGGTCTTGGATGAGGCGGCACCAAATCTCCTTCTTGAAAGGTTCTGGTTTTAACCCGCGATCGTGATAACGACGAAGATCTTGCCGGTAAATCGCCGAACGAGCAGCTGCCATATCACGCCCTCATCCAATAGGTCCAAAGCGCCCCGCCATGCCGCCTCGCTGTCCGCTTCAACATAAGCCGCTACACGGGCGAATCGTGCCGATATCATCGGGAGAACGCCTCCGCCCATAGACCATGAAGAACGGCGATATCCAAAGGGGACCGGTTTGGCGAGTATTGATACTCCATAGCACCGATGGTAGCTCTTCAACCCAGCACCGGTGTTCTCTCAGAACGGAACCATAAGCCGAGGTTTGATGCCTCGTAAGATCTCTTGATTAGCTCGCTCGCCTGCCCGCTGGATCGGGATGCGCCATCGACGACACGCTGCCGGATGTGCTCACGCTCACGTAACTCTTTCATAACCCCTTGGATAGATTAGTGCCATTGTCGAATGATACTGTGGAAAGCCAAACCGAAAATCACCTTTTGATGAATCGCACCGCTGTTGCAAAGATCACACTTGCCGACTGTGCTCCACTTCAACCCACTTGGTAAATTTGTCCACCGCCACCAACAGTGGGTCTTCTTATCCTTGGATCGCTTAAAGGGTCCAACCATATTCAGCCCCCAAGTTGCAAACGGCCACGTTATTGGGATCATCCTCAACTCTTGTGCCGGTACATGAGCACGCCTGGAAAATTTCTGACATCCATCACACCGTTTAACCAAGTCCTCCGCATCAGCGTGGGCAATCAACCAGTAAAATCCGTGACGGAACGCCTTTGCCACCGTGGACTTTGAACCGCGTGATGTCCACAATCCCTTCATGGATTTCTCTTAAAATTTCACAGCCTTCCTCGGGGAAACACAGCGTTGAAACGCCTCGATACATCGCAATGATGTAACTCACCATTAAGAATCGCTATAGATTTGGAGCGCCGGATTATCCGCTCGCCGTAATCTCATCTTCCGCAACTCCTCGAGTCATATACGCAAGGAAAGGAATCGCCCAATCCGAATAGTATGTAATGTTGCCACCAACCGAGCCTCCGGATCAGAATAGCCAAATCCGCTTCACCAGGAGCTGGATCGACGGGTTGTGCAAGACGTCCAAAAGACATTAGGCGGGACCGTTTACGCCGAGAACCCAACCGCTTAAAGCGCCCGCCGCTTCGTTCTTCCGGCGATCCACATGATCCACTTGATAACCCTTGAAGCAACCTGCGATATTATCCACTTCGACGATATGTGGCCATAAGCGGTCCTTAGAATCCCAAGTGCCGATACTTGCCGAGCTACCAGTCCGAGTCACCAAAGCACTTAACCCGCTTAAGTTCATCTCCTTAGCCATCCGGAGGCCATGGAGCAAGGCTTCAGACTCAGCTGCATTATTAGTACAAGGGAACATTAAACGGAGAACGAATAAAACTTATCACCTCGTGGGAAGTTAAACGACTCAACCCCGAGCCTTCCAACCGCCTCGATCCGTCGAAATGAATAGTCCAATATGTGTGATCCGCTTCTCCGGCACTTGTAACTCCGTCCACCATTAATGAAATCAACAAGTGCTTGTGACTTCACCGCTGTGCGTGGTATATATTTTAGTCCATGCGCCCAAGCTCGATGGCCCATTTTGCAATCCGCCGCCGCCTCCCGCTCAGATGATATCACCCAAAGGAGCTGAACTAACCATCGTGATAGGGTGCCCTTGGAAATATTGCTTCAGCTTCCGATCGCCATAAAAACACCATAGACTAGCTTCTGCCAATGCGGATACCTTTGCTTGGACTCAATAAGCACCTCATCGATATAATAAACCGCCGCTGAACCGGATACTCCTTGCCTACCTCCTTGCGCTCCACCACAATGGCCACGCTTACTGCTCAAGCATTGGCTGCCACATATAACAACAGTGGTTCCTTGTCAACCGGAGCCGCAAGAACGGGCGGATTGGCCAATTGCCGCTTTAGATCCTCAAATGCTTCGTCAAGAACCGGACTGCATTTAAATTATCTGCCTTCCTCAAAGATTCGGTATAAGGATGGCCTTTCTCCGAGGCGGCCGATAAACCGCTCAACGCAGCGATTCTCGCCGCCAGACGCTGAACATCATTGATACACTTCGGTTTAGCCAAGGAAGTAATAGCTTTAATTTTCTCCGGATTAGCCTCAATTCCTCTGTTAGACACCAGAAACCCCAATAACTTGCCTGCCGGAACACCAAAAACACACTTGGCCGGATTAAGCATCATCTTATAAATGCGCAAGTTGTCGAAGGTTTCCTTCAAATCTTCCACCAGTGTCTCCTTTTGTCTTGATTTCACCACAATATCATCCACATAAGCATGTACATTGCGGCCGATCTGTGCATGCAAGAAATTCTGTACACACCGCTGATAAGTAGCCTGGGCGCTTTTGAGCCCAAAAGGCATAGATACATAGTAGAAGGCTCCAAAGGGAGTTATAAACGCTGTTTTCTCCTGGTCCTTAACTGCCATTTTGATCTGATGATATCCAGAGTACGCATCCAAAAAACTTAAACGCTCACAACCTGCTGTGGCATCAATAATCTGATCAATGCGGGGGAGGGCAAAAGGATCCGCTGGACAAGCTTTGTTAAGATCTGTGTAGTCCACACACATACGCCAGGTGCCATTTTTCTTAAGGACCAGACCGGATTAGCAAGCCACTCGATGAAACACTCAATGATAAAGCCAGCCGCCAAAAGCCTCGGCTACTTCCTCTCCAATGGCTTTGCGCTTTTCTTCGTTAAACCGCGGAGGAACTGTTTCACCGGTTTATACTTAGGATCCACATTAAGTGTGTGCTCACGAGTTCCCTCGGACACCGGCATGTCGATGGCTTCCATGGAAAGATATCCCGTTCTCACGGATGAACTCGATGAGCGCGCTTCCTATTTGGGATCCAGTTGGCACCGATAAAGAACTGCTTGGACGAATCGCTTTGCACGAAGTCAACAAGCTTGGTCTCACCGCCGATTTAAACTTCAGATCCGATTCATGCTCGTAGTTGGTTTCTCTAAAGGGTCATATCTGCCGGATCAACGTTGTCCTTATAGAACTTCAACTCCTCCGCGGCACGCATCGCCGCATAAGCTGCGCCACCTTCCTCACATTCCAAAGCAACTCGGCGGCTTCCATGCACCGCTATCGCCTTTGTAACCCGCATTTTGAGCTGCAAGTAGATATAACAAGGTCGTGCCATGAACTTAGCATAAGCCGCCGCCCAAACAAGGCATGATATGGACTCGGATTTTCACCACTTCAAAGGTTAGCTTTTCGCATCGGGAATCGTGCTCGTCTCCAAAAGCCACATCCGTGGCTATCTTACCAACAGATAAGCAGATTTGCTCGGTACTACACCATGGAACACCGTATTGACGGTCTCGAGATCCTTGTCTGTGAGACCCATGCGACGGAAAGTTTCATAGTATAATATATTAATACCGCTTCCTCCATCCATAAGTACCTTAGTGAATTTATAGCCCCCACCGAGGGTCTACCACCAATGCCACCGACCCGGATTATCAACCCGGGGATGGTCCTCTCGCCCACATGATAGGCTGCTCGACCAGCGAAATAACGCGGCAAGGCCGGTTCAACAGAGTTTATCGCCCGCCAGAAGCTTCCGATCTCGCTTGTCCAAACTGGTTGTGAAAACATGATATCGCCCACTATTCAACCGCTTTGGTTGGCTCGATAACTCGATCGTTGTTGCTGCTGCCGCCACCCCGATTATTCTCGACTATTGTGATTGCTTTGATTAGGCCCTCGAACTGAAGCTCCATCCCGACCCGCCCATGGAAACCGGATCCTGAACCGCCACCGACCCTTGGTCATACCGAAAGCATTGGAGTTTTTGAACTCCCGCATAATATAACAGTCTTTCCAGAGATGATTCGATGGGGACTCTTCGTCCCGTGCTTGGGGCAAGGTTGATTCAACAAGTAATTCAAACGGCTCAGATAGGATTTTGGCCCCGATTCGCTTTGCCTCTCGCGCCATGGCCTCTCGTCCCGCGCGATTAGTGTTGGCTACGAACCGGGTTGACATCCGCCTTGCGCTTGCCTCCGCTTTCCATGACCCGCCGGTTTGTACCGCTGCCTTTGAGTTGCCGTTCTTCTTTCCCTTCCTCGCTTCATCATCATCAGCTTCAGATCCTTGGTACCGTCTCGAATCGGCATACTTTACCAAAGCGCCATGAGGGTTCCTATGTCATTACGTAACCGCTTCATACGCCCCAATTTTAATTTCAAAGGCTCAAACCGCAGCTTGCCTTCTAATGTTAAGATCGCAGAGTCGCCGCTGATCCGGTCGAGGAGTGCAAAATCTCGAAACACGGCGCACTCCAACGGGTTGTCGACTTCTTCCTCCCGGACACAAGACGCCAGTGTCTACTATGGACTTGGGCTGCTTACACGATCCTTGAAGTTCGATAAACCGGCCCGTGAATCGCCCATGAGCTGATAGAATTGGGCGGTAAGCTCTTCAACCAAGCACGGGCCGTGCCTTCCAAAGATCATGGTGAAGTACTTTGCACATGCGGTCTCATCAACATCTAGCATCTCCATGGCCATCTCATAACTTTCAACCCACGCCTCAGGGGACAGATCTGCGGTGTAATTCGGCACCTTGCGGGCCCTTAAAATCTTTAGGCAGACGCACATTGCGTAAAGCGGGATTAAACAGGGCACCCCTAAAGCGGATGTGACTCCTGGCCCGGCGAAGGTGGTAGGGCGAACCGGTGTGTGTTGACCCGCATCATCCTGTGCTGCTAACTCGCCTCCTCGCGTTCGGGCTCGATCCACCACCTCCTGAGCATCACGAATGCCACCCATCCGGTGATTGCCTCGGCCGCTTCACGGTCCCGCTGCTGCTTGATATGGCCGGTTCATCCATACGCCGAGCTCCGCTTGATGGGCGTAAGTGAATCCGATCACGGCCGTATGAATACGCCTCTGCCGGATCAGCAGTCCGAGAAGCTCCTTAACCCGGCGTGTCTCAACCGCCAGGGGAATCTCCTTCGATCGATCGCTTCCAATCAGGCGGCGGCCGCAACAAGGTTGTCCATAGGATTAGAATAATGACCGGGGTGTTCAGACGCGGAGGAACCACCATGTTCTCGCTGTGGAGGCTCCATCAGCGTGGTTGGACCATCGCCCTGCTCCCGGTGCCTCAATCCGATTTACCTCCCGTGCCGGGCGGTTATCGGGTCCGCTCCCGGTCCGAAAGAGATTTCTAGGATCAAACCCTAATGGCAAGCGCGATCTATACTTCCGCCTCAACACCTCCTCGCGACGCACTCGGTCAAGCATGAGTTTGTAAGCTCAGGCGTCAGAGCGGCCCGCTCTGCGCCATACGCTCCTTCTCGACGCTAGATCCGCTTTGGCTTGCGGATCTGCTCTCTCACTTTTGCAATTTCTGCATTATGAGCCTCCCGATCCGCCGGGTTGTCCTCCGCCATAAGCGCTGCTAGTGCATCAAATAGATCTCGACAGAACTTGAACCGTGGGCGCACCAGCCTCCTCGCCCTGCTGCCGCTGCCGCCGCTGAACCGGAAAGCATCGCTGCTGCGTTTGAAGAGTGGTTCGCTGCTGCGCGATCGCCATGAATACTCCAATCCGGTTGAACTGGCTTGGGGGTCCGAATATCGCCACCGCCGGAACAGCCTCGATCATATCGCCTCGCAGCTGGTACAATGACTCGGTCTCTCCTGTTGAAGATTCATCGCCCGAATAAACGACGGTCTCACTACCGTGTTCAACCGCGCCGTATTTCCCTCCGTGGATGACTCCAACGAAGACATGCTTCACGGCCGGTTTAACTCGGGCAGGTCGCGACGCTGAGCCGCCTCGATGAGGTCGGTGCAGATGTCCGGCCAGCCCAGCTCCCGATCTTGCCGATGAAAACGTGTATGCGCCGAAGGGGACCCGCATCCGTGCTCGATTGAATCGGCCTCGACCCCATCCGGCGTCGCCGATGTAGATCCGCCACGACGACTCTTGGTCATCCGCCCACGACGTAGCCTTCGAGTCCTTTGAGCTTGCCCTCCAAGATCGCCAAACCATCGTGGCGATAGCCCCACGGTGGGCGCCAACCGTCGTGGATTTGTCACGGCAGATGTCCTAGCGTAAGGACTTAGTCGTGGAGCCATCGCTACGGGTTTACTTGCAGGGTTAAAGCGACACAAAGACACAAGGGTTTTATACTAGTTCGCCCCTTCGATGAAGGTAAAAGCCTACGCCTAGTTGTGATGGAATTGATGTAGTCTCGATGGCTAGGAGCAAACAAGCTTCGCTTAGGCTCGAGTTGTGGTTGTCTCGCCCTGAACCGTCGCCGGTCGCCCCTTTATATACACGTGTGACGCCCGTCGGTTCATAGAGTCCCAATCGGTTCATACTCGTATCCCAGTTGGTATCTCTCTATTCCTAACTTACAATACAAGTTATACATCAGGCCGGTTTACGGCTACAAGTTCTAAACCGACTACAGGCCTTGGGCCTTTCTCTGCTTATACCACTAACGGAGTTAACCCGGCCCAAGCTGGCCGGTTTACACCTAGTGGTAATATCCCCAACAACGGGTATGTCCGGTATGGCATGGTAAGATATAATGTGTGTTGATTGTACTGGTTGAAATATATTCGTTATGCTAATCATGCAGGGAATACTTAAACCTCCTGAGTCGACCGTAGAACGAGTCTCGTTCCAGTAACCCCCATACTTGTTTCGTACTACCACTCATCTCTACAACAAGTAGAGTACGGTTCAGTAATTTGTCAACCCCTATCTAGCACACACCGTACAGAGGGGCCGGGATGAGGGTACCACGGCCATGGATTAAAGCCAGTCATCCGGTCAGGGGGCATGGGTGTTTTGGTTGTAGCCGAGGGGGTAGCTTCCCTAGTTTTGCACGCGGTATAAATTTTGTGATCCCATGCTAATCGAGGTTGTAGCCTCCCCACTTAGAGCTTTTCTTAACGGGTGTCGTGGGTGATTCCAGACACCGGTAAGTTAAGCTGGTGTGTGCAAGTCAGGTGCGTTTTCATTTAAAAGACCGTGGATGGAATTAGTCCCGATGGACTAAAGGAACCGTTACTCGTGGGTAAAGAGTACACCCTCTACAGAGATTAAACCTATTCGAATAGCCGTATCCATGGTTAAGGACTACAGTCTGGGATGGGTCAAGTGTCGGTCTTAGCGTCGGTCTTCGGAGGTGAAACTGTTAACCACAACTGGAACTACTACCTGTGACTTGTGATAATTATGATTATTATTATTGTTGACTAACCCGTGATATTATTGTTATTATCGAGTATCTCTGGGATGGTTCTATCTCCGGGATATTCACTATGATTGTTTATTTTAAAGCCCTTTATGTGGTGTCGCTCAGACGCCCGACATTGGCATTTCTTTTAAAGCCCTTTATGTGGTGCCGCTCAGACGCCCGACTGTGGCATTTCTTTATAGCCCTTTATGTGGTGTCGCTCAGACGCCCGACTGTGGCATTTCTTTTAAAGCCCTTTATGTGGTGTCGCTCAGACGCCCGACTGTGGCATTTCTTTTAAAGCCCTTTATGTGGTGTCGCTCAGACACCCGAGTGTGGCATTTCTTTTAAAGCCCTTTATGTGGTGTCGCTCAGACGCCCGACTATGGCATTTCTTTTAAAGCCCTTTATGTGGTGTCGCTAAGACGCCCGACTGTGGCATTGCTTGTTATTTATTTCATAAATTTTAATACTACTATGTTATTGCATTTTTATAAATAACTTGCTTGCATGCATCAGAGTTTTTTTTGACTGACGTCATGAGCATAAAATATTTTCAACACATCATTGTTATATTATACCTGTGTTCATAATGTTTGCGAGTACATTCAAAGTACTCACTGGCTTGTCCCTGGCTATTGTCTTGTCCAGATTTTCTTGCACGGAGAGGAGCGACGCGATGACAGCCCCGGAACCTAAGCAACGGAGATAGCAGCCTCATGGAGATAGGAGTTAACCTGGTTAGCTGTTCCTGTGGGAATTGGAGTCCCATAGACACTGATGATCCACAAACCGCTTCCGTCATCAACCACTAGAAACCATTTGTTGTACTCATAGGCCAGAATGGTCTTGTACTGCATATTTTGTATTTTGCTTGGAACTTCTGTATCAAGTGGGAGCCTCATCAGCTAACAGTAATCCTGGGGCTGATGAGCAGGACGGTCTCTTTCTGGAAATTGATACCCGGAAAAAGCGGTCGTGACACTCTTTGCCCTAGCACCTACAGCATAATCACTAGCATCGCACATAATTTCAAAAGGTAAATTCCAATCAGGTGGCTGAACAATAGGTGCAGTGATCAAAGCCTTCTTAAGTGTTTCGAATGCTTCTATACAATCATCATCAAAGACAAAAGGAATATCTTTTGCAATAAATTGGTCGAGGCCTAGAGATTTTAGAAAAGTCCTTAATGAACCTCCTATAAAAACCGCATGACCCAGAAACTTCTTATACCTTTTATGTCCTTGGGACATGGCATCTTTCAATAGCATCAACTTTGGCTTTATCAACTTCAATACCTCTCTGGGAGATCTTGTGCCCCAAGACAATGCCTTCATTAACCATAAAGTGACAGTTTTCCCAATTCAGATTTAGACTAGTGTCTTCGATCTCTGCAAAACTCGATCAAGGTTGCTCAAACAATCATCAAAGGAGGATCCATAGACGGAGAAGTCATCCATGAATACCTCACAAATCTTTTCACAAAAATCAGAAAATATAGCCATCATGCATCTTTGAAAGGTAGCAGGTGCATTACATAAACCAAAAGGCATACGTTTATAAGCAAAAGTACCAAAAGGGCAAGTAAAAGTAGTTTTAGATTGATCCCCCGCTGATACAGGTATCTGAGAGAAGCCAGAATAACCATCTAGAAAGCAAAAATGTGTGTGTTTGGATAGCCTTTCTAGCATTTGATCAATAAAAGGTAAAGGGTACTGATATTTCTTAGTAGCTTTATTTAACTTACGGAAATCAATTACTATCCTATAACCTGTAATAATTCGTTGTGGGATCAATTCATATTTATCATTAGGAACAACGGTAATACCTCCCTTTTTAGGGACACAATGGACAGGGCTTACCCATTCACTATCAGCAACAGGATAAATAATACCTGCCTCAAGGAGCTTTAGTATCTCCTTTCTTACCAGTTCCTTCATTTTGGTATTTAATCGTCTTTGAGGATCTCTAACTGGTTTGGCATCTTTCTCCACTGAGATTTTGTGTTGACATAATGTGGGACTAATGCCCTTAAGATCATCCAGAGTATATCCAATAGCAGCTCGGTGCTTCTTCAGAGTTTTCAATAATCTTTTTTCTTCTTTCTCTGAAAGGTTAGCACTAATAATAACAGGATATATTTCTTTTTCATCAAGATAAGCATACTTAAGATTATCAGGTAATAGTTTGACTTCAAACACGGGATCACCCTTGGGTGGAGGGGCATCCACAAGAATTTCAACGGGAAGGTTATGTTTCAACATAGGTTCTTGTTTAAGGAACACTTCATCTATTTCTTCCATTTCCTTCATAAACATATCATTTTCATGGTCTAGCAAATATTGTTCTAACGGATCAGTTGGAGGAACAGCAATGGAAGAAAGACCAATAATTTCATCCCTACTAGATGGTTCCTTTTCACGATGTTGTCTACTAGACTTGGCAAAATTAAAGTCATGAGACGTACCGTCTATGCCAATAGTGACAACCTTCCTCTTACAATCAATCTTAGCACTAGCAGTATTCAAGAAGGGTCTACCAAAAATAATGGGACAAAAATCATCTTGTGGGGAACCAAGAACAAGAAAATCAGCAGGGTATTTAATCTTCCCACACAAGACTTCAACATCTCTAACAATCCCAATAGGTTTAATGGTGTCCCTATTGGCAAGCTTAATAGTAACATCAATGTCTTCTAATTCAACAGGTGCAATATTGTGCATAATTTCTTTATAAAGATCATAAGGTATCGCATTAGCACTAGCACCCATATCACATAAACCATGATAACAATGATCTCCTATTTTAACAGAAATAACAGCGTTTACAACAGTCTACGTGTCTTAGTATCGGTCTAGCAATATTAGCAGTTTCACCCAAGAAAGAGATAACATGCCCATCTAAATCCTCATCCAAAAGATCTTTAATCAAAGCAATACCAGGTTCCACATTAATTTGCTCAGAGGTGTATAAGTCCTAGTATTACTCTTACTAACAACGAATAAACTTTAACATCATCTTTTATCCTAACAGAAAAGGGGTTTTTCAACATAAGTAGTAGGAATAATAGGATCACTATATGTAATAGTCTTCTCTTCATCGTAATAGGTGCAACTACTTTCACTTCAACAGAGGATTATATTTAAACCACTTCTCTTTAGGGAGATCAACGTGAGTAGAAAAAGTTTCACAAAAAGTAGCTACTATCTCAGAGTCAAGTCCATACTTAGAGCTAAATCCACGGAAAGCATCGGTATCCATAAAAGATTTAACACAATCAAACTTAGGTGTCATAACTGACTCCTTACCATCGCCGGAACCCCAATCTTCAGATTTGCGTTTAATTCTTTCTAATAAGTCCCATTTGAAATCAATAGTCTTCAGCATATAGGAACCAGCACAAGAAGTATCGAGCAAGTTGCGATTATCAAGAGAAAGCCGAGCATAAAAATTCTGAATAATCATTTCCCGAGAGAGCTCATGATTGGGGCATGAATACAACATTGACTTAAGCCTCCCCCAAGCTTGAGTGATGCTTTCTCCTTCGCGAGGCCAGAAATTATATATGTAATTACGATCACGATGAACAAGATGCATAGGATAGAACTTCTGGTGAAATTCCAACTTCAATCGCTTATATTTCCAATATCTCGTATCATCACATAGCCTATACCATGTCATTGCCTCTCCCTTCAAAGATAAAGGGAAGACCTTCCTTTTGATAACATCATCAGGAATACCTCAAGCTTAAATAATCCACAAACTTCATCCACAAAGATAAGGTGTAAGTCGGGATGCAATGTTCCGTCTCCTGCAAAAGGATTAGCTAGCAGTTTTTCTATCATACCCGAAGGAATCTCAAAGTGAATATTTTCATAAGGTTCATTAGGTTGAGGAGAATCTATTGGCTCTTCTGGTTGGGGTGAAGATACCCCAAACAAGCCCCTCAAAGGTTTAGTTTCCATAGTGACAAGTAACAGAAAATTTCAGCACACTATATAAATGTTTCCTTACCAAGTTCCACTCACCAAGAGCGCTACGCTCCTCGGCAACGGCGCCAGAAAAGAGTCTTGATGACCCACAAGTATAGGGGATCTATCGTAGTCCTTTCGATAAGTAAGTGTGTCGAACCCAACGAGGAGCAGAAGGAAATGATAAGCGGTTTTCAGTAAGGTTTTCTCTGCAAGCACTGAAATAGTAGGTAATAGATAGTTTTGTGATAAGATAAATAGTAACGAGAAAAAAGTAAATAAAGTAAATAAAGTGCAGCAAGGTGGCCCAATCCTTTATGTAGCAAAGGATAAGCCTGGACAAACTCTAATAATGAAGAAGGAGCTCCCGAGGACACATTGGGAATTATCGTCAAGCTAGTTTTCATCACGTTCATAAGATTCGCGTTCGGTAGTTTGATAATTTGATATGTGGGTCGACCGGCACTTGGGTACTGCCCTAACATGGACAAGCATCCCACTTATGATTAACCCCTATTGCAAGCATCCACAACTACAAATAGGAGTATTAAGGTAAACCTAACCACAACATTAAACATATGGGTCCATATCAACCCCTAATGAAGCAACGCATAAACTAGGGTTTAAGCTTCTGTCACACTAGCAACCCATCATCTACTTATTACTTCCCTATGCCTTCCTCTAGGCCCAAATAATGGTGAAGTGTCATGTAGTCGACGTTCACATAACACTACTAGAGGAAAGACAACATACATCTCATCAAAATATCGAACGAATACCAAATTCACATGACTACTAACAGCAAGACTTCACCCATGTCCTCGGGAACAAACGTAACTACTCACAAAGCATATTCATGTTCATAATCAGAGGAGTAATAATATGCATAAAGGATCTGAACATATGATCTTCCACCAAGTAAACCAAATAGCATCAACTACAAGGAGTAAGCAACACTACTAGCAACCCACAAGTACCAATTTGTGGTTTTGATACAAGATTGGATACAAGAGATGAACTAGGGTTTTGAGATGAGATGGTGCTGGTGAAGATGTTGATGGAGATTGACCCCCTCCCGATGAGAGGATCGTTGGTGATGACGTTGGTGATGATTTCTACCTCCCACAGGGAAGTGTCCCCGGCAGAACAGCTCCGCCAGAGCCCTAGATTGATTCCGCCAAGGTTCTGCCTTGTGGTGGCGGAGTTTCGTCCCATAAGCTTGCCCACGATTTTTTTCCAGGGGAAAACCCTTCATATAGCAGAAGATGGATGCCGGAAGCCCACCAGGGGGCCCAGGAGATAGGGGGCGCGCCCTGTGGGGCGCCCTGCCTCCTCGGCAGGTGTGGGCCCCCTGACCTATTTCTTTTGCCCAAAAATTCTTATTAAATCTGAAAAGTTGTTTCATGGAGTCTCAGGTCTTTTGGAGTTGTGCAGATTAGGTTTCCAACGTTTGCTCCTTTTCTAGCCAGAATTCCAGCTGCGGGCATTCCCCCTCTTCATGGTAAACCTTGTAAAATAAGAGAGAATAGCCATATGTATTGAGATATAATGTGTAATAACAGCCCATAATGCAATAAATATTGATATAAAAGCATGATGCAAAATGGATGTATCAAAGCCCCAGAAGAAAAATGTCAAGAGTTCTGGTCAAGCACTGACCCCAGCTGCCGTTCTGAGGAACGAGGCTGAAGCCATTGATCTATGAATAGATGATGAGTGTGGTGATGATGCCCTTGAATAGCTGATTAAGAGCAAGCAAGAGGCGGAGATCTTCAAGATCTTCAATGATCTGCCCCTCTTCGATGTGAACATTCTGGACAATTTCATTGATGAGTGGTTTGACAACCCGAACCTCAGCTTTGATGATCTTCAGCTCCCAATTGGCATCAGCGTCTCTTTCCAAGGCGCCATTGCTCCTGAGTTGTCTCTGGCTCAGAAGATTGTTGAACTGAAGAACAAAATTGACTATGAGAAAGACCAGTTCAAGAAGCACGTGGCCAAGCTCAGTGTGGCTGATGTTCAAAACTTCAAGCTGATGTCGCGTGATCTCAAGGAGGCATTTTGCAAGAAACGTGAAGAAGTCAAAGGTTCTTGCGAGCGAATGAAAAACCTTGCTGCCAAGTGTGTTCAAGCTTACAATGAAGCTGAGAAGCGCAAGGCACTTAGGCGTCCTGGCATAGACCCCAAGCTGGCTGCCAAGAAGAAGAAGCTTGTTGTGGCACAAGCTGAAGCATCAGGGCGGGGAGCACCTCGCATTGTCTTCCCTGCCAGCATGACAGGCTCGAAGCCTAAGGTCCCCACAGTGGCTTCCGAACTGAAGAAAACTAGGGCAGCTGAAGCCGAAGCCAGAAAGCGCAAGTTCAAGAACACCACTGACGATGCTCCACCGACCAAGAAGAGAAAGACTAAGAAGAAAGATTTTACTGCTCCCACAGAGCCCCTCGTTGTCGAGCCCCTCTCTTTTGCTCGTCCTGCATCCGAACACCAAGAGCGTCAGTTAATAGTTCACGAGCCTGCTTCCATAGAGGCTCCTAAAGCTGAAGAAGTTCCAACTGCTGATCCTATCACAGCTAAAGACATTGGTCCCCAAGACTGTTGGGAAACGTAGTAATTTCAAAAAAATTCCTACGCACACGCAAGATCATGGTGATGCATAGCAACGAGAGGGGAGAGTGTGTCCACGTACCCTCGTAGACCGAAAGAGGAAGAGTTAGCACAACGCGATTGATGTAGTCGTACGTCTTCACGGCCCGACCGATCAAGCACCGAAACTACGGCACCTCCGAGTTCTTGGACACGTTCAGCTCGATGATGTTCCCCGTACTCTAATCCAGCAGAATGTTGGGGAAGAGTTCCATCAGCACGACGGCGTGGTGACGGTCTTGACGTTCTACCGTCGCAAGGCTTCGCCTAAGCACCGCTACAATATTATCGAGGAGAACTATGGTGGAGGGGGGCACCGCACACGGCTAAGAGATCAAGAGATTAATTGTTGTCTCTATGGGGTGCCCCCTCCCCCGTATATAAAGGAGTGGAGGAGGGGGCCAGCCAAGGGGGGTGGCACGCCCTAGGGGGGAGTCCAACTCCCACCGGGAGTAGGACTCCCCCCTTTCCTATTAGGAGAAGAAGAGGGAAGGAAGAGGAAGGAGGGATGAAGGAAAGGGAGGCCGGCCCCCCTCCCAATTCGGATTGGGCTTGGGGGGGCGCCCCCTCCCTTGCTCCTTTCCCCTCCTTTCCACTTAGGCCCAATAAGGCCCATATACCTCCTGGGGGTTCCGATAACCTCACGGAGCTCCGGTATTGTCCCAATCTCACCCGGAACCTTTCCGGTGCCCAAATACAGTCGTCCAATATATCGATCTTTATGTCTCGACCATTTCGAGATTCCTCGTCAAGTCCGTGATCACATCCGGGACTCTGAACAACCTTCGGTACATCAAAACTCATAAACTCATAATAAAACCACAACTAAACCTTGTTGCGTGCGGACCCTACGGGTTCGAGAACTATGTAGACATGACCGAGACACATTTCCGGTCAATAACCAATAGCGGAACCTGGATGCTCATATTGGATCCTATATATTCTACGAAGATCTTTATCGGTCAAACCGCATAACAACATAAGTTGTTCCCTTTGTCATCGATATGTTACTTGCCCGAGATTCGACCGTCGGTATCCAATACCTAGTTCAATCTCGTTACCAGCAAGTCTCTTTACTCGTTACGTAATGCATCATCTCGTAACTAACTCATTATCTACATTGCTTGCAAGGCTTATAGTGACGTGCATTACCGAGAGGGCCCAGAGATACCTCTCCGAAAATCGGAGTGACAAATCCTAATCTCGAAATACGTCAACTCAACAAGTACCTTTGGAGACACCTGTAGAGCACCTTTATAATCACCCAGTTACGTTGTGAGGTTTGGTAGCACACAAAGTGTTACCGGTAAGCGAGAGTTACATAATCTCATAGTCATAGGAACATGTATAAGTCATGAAGAAAGCAATAGCAACATACTAAACGATCAAGTGCTAAGCAAACGGAATGGGTCAAGTCAATCACATCATTCTCCTAATGATGTGATCCCGTTAATCAAATGACAACTCATGTCTATGGTTAGGAAACTTAACCATCTTTGATTTACGAGCTAGTCAAGTAGAGGCATACTAGTGACACTATGTTTGTCTATGTATTCACACATGTATTATGTTTCCGGGTAATACAATTCTAGCATGAATAATAAACATTTATCATGATATGAGGAAATAAATAATAACTTTATTATTGCCTCTAGGGAATATTTCCTTCAGTCTCCCACTTGCACTAGAGTCAATAATCTAGATTACATAGTTATGATTCTAACACCCATGGAGCCTTGGTGTTGATCTTGTTTTGCTCGTGGAAGAGGCTTAGTCAGCGGGTCTGCAACATTCAGATCCGTATGTATCTTGCAAATCTCTATGTCTCCCACCTGGACTTGGTCCCGGATGGAATTGAAGCGTCTCTTGATGTGCTTCATTCTCTTGTGAAATCTGGATTCCTTTGCCAAGGCAATTGCACCAGTATTGTCACAAAAGATATTTCATTGGACCCGATACACTAGGTACGATACCTAGATAGGATATGAACTCCTTCATCCAGACTTCTTCATTTGCTGCTTCCGAAGCAGCTATGTACTTCGCTTCACATGTAGATCCTGCTACGATGCTTTGTTTAGAACTGCACCAACTGACAGCTCCACCGTTTAATATAAACACGTATCCGGTTTGCGATTTAGAATCGTCTGGATCAGTGTCAAAGCTTGCATTGACGTAACCATTTATGACTAGCTCTTTGTCACCTCCATAAACGAGAAACATATCCTTAGTCCTTTTCGTATTTCAGATGTTCTTGACCGCCGTCACTTGATCCACTCTGGATTACTTTGGTACCTCCCTCGCTAAACTAATAGCAAGGCACACATCAGTCCGTACACAAGATTGCATAAATGATAGAGCCTATGGCTGAAACATAGGAACTTCTTTCATTTTCTCTCTATCTTCTGCAGTGGTCAGGCATTGAGTCTGACTCAATTTCACACCTTGTATTACAGGCAAGAACCCTTTCTTTGCTTTATCCATTTTGAACCTTTTTCAAAACTTTATCAAGGTATGTGCTTTGTGAAAGTCCAATTAAGCGCCTTGATCTATCTCTATAGATCTTGATGCCTAATATGTAAGCAGCTTCACCGAGGTCTTTCATTGAAAAACTTTTATTCAAGTATCCTTTTATGCTATCCAGAAATTCTATATCATTTCCAATTAACAATATGTCATTCACATATAATATTAGAAATGCTACAGAGCTCCCACTCACTTTCTTGTAAATACAGGCTTCTCCAAAAGTCTGTGTAAAACCATATGCTTTGATCATACTATCAAAGCGTTTATTCCAACTCCGAGAGTCTTGCACCAGTCCATAAATCGATCGCTGGAGCTTGCACACTTTGTTCGCATCCTTTGGATTGACAAAACCTTCTGGTTGCATCATATACAACTCTTCTTCCAGAAATCCATTTAGGAATGCAGTTTTTACATCCATTTGCAAAATTTCATAATCATAAAATGCGGCAATTGCTAACATGATTCGGACAGACTTAAGCATCGCTATGGGTGAGAAAGTCTCATCGTAGTCAACCCCTTGAACTTGTCGAAAACCTTTCGCAACAAGTCGAGCTTTGTGGACAGTAACATTACCATCAGCGTCAGTCTTCTTCTTGAAAATCCATTTATTCTCGATGGCTTGCCGATCATCGGGCAAGTCAACCAAAGTCCACACTTTGTTCTCATACATGGATCCCATCTCAGATTTCATGGCTTCAAGCCATTTTGCGGAATCTGGGCTCATCATAGCTTCCTCATAGTTCGTAGGTTCGCCATGGTCAAGTAACATAACCTCCAAAATAGGATGACCGTACCACTCTGACGCGGATCTTACTCTGGTTGACCTACGAGGTTCTGTAGTAACTTGATATGAAGTTTCATGATCATCATCATTAGCTTCCTCACTTATTGGTGTAGTCGTCACAGGAACCGGTTTCTGTGATGAACTATTTTGCAATAAAGGAGCAGGTATAGTTACCTCATCAAGTTCTACTTTCCTCCCACTCACTTCTTTCGAGAGAAACTACTTCTCTAGAAAGGATCCATTCTTTGCAGCAAATGTCTTGCCTTCGGATCTGTGATAGAAGGTGCACCCAACAGTTTCCTTTGGGTATCCTTTGAAGACACATTTCTCCGATTTGGGTTCGAGCTTATCAGGTTGAAGCTTTTTCACAGAAGCATCGCAGCCCCAAACTTTAAGAAATGACAACTTTGGTTTCTTGCCAAACAACAGTTCATAAGGCGTCGTCTCAACGGATTTTGATGGTGCCCTATTTAACGTGAATGCGGCCGTCTCTAAAGCATAACCCCAAAAAGATAGCGGTAAATCAGTAAGAGACATCATAGATCGCACCATATCTAGTAAAGTACGATTACGACATTCGGACACACCATTAGGCTGTGGTGTTCCAGGTGGCGTGAGTTGCGAAACTATTCCGCATTGTTTCAAATGTAAACCAAACTCGTAACTCAAATATTCTCCTCCACGATCAGATAATAGAAACTTTATTTTCTTGTTACAATGATTTTCAACTTCACTCTGAAATTCTTTGAACTTTTCAAATGTTTCAGATTTATGTTTCATTAAGTAGATATACCCATATCTGCTTAAATCATCTGTGAAGGTGAGAAAATAATGATATCTGCCGCGAGCCTCAACATTCATTGGACCACATGCATTAGTATGTATGATTTCCAACAAATCAGTTGCTCGCTCCATAGTTCCGGAGAACGGCGTTTTAGTCATCTTGCCCATGAGGCATGGTTCACAAGTACCAAGATTCATAATCAACTGATTCCAAAAGTCCATCAGTATGGAGTTTCTTCATGCGCTTTACACCAATATGACCTAAACGGCAGTGCCACAAATAAGTTGCACTATCATTATCAACTCTGCATCTTTTGGCTTCAACATTATGAATATGTGTATCGCTACTATCGAGATTCATCAAAAATAGACCACTCTTTAAAGGTGCATGACCATAAAAGATATTACTCATATAAATAGAACAACCATTATTCTCAGATTTGAATGAATAATCGTTTCACATCAAACAAGATCAAGATATAATGTTCATGCTCAACGCTGGCACCAAATAAAAATTATTTAGGTCTAAAACTAATCCCGAAGGTAGATGTAGAGGTAGCGTGCCGACAGCGATCACATCGACTTTGGAACCATTTCCCATGCACATCGTCAGCTCATCCTTAGCCAGTGTCCGCTTAATCCGTAGTCCCTGTTTCGAGTTGCAAATATTAGCAATGTAACCAAGATCAAATACCAGTGTGCTATCGCAAGCTCGTAAGGTACACATCAATAACATGTATATCACATATACCTTTGTTCACCTTGCCATCCTTCTTATCCACCAAATACTTGGGGCAGTTCCGCTTCCAGTGACTAGTCTGCTTGTAGTAGAAGCACTCAGTTTCAGGCTTAGGTCCAGACTTGGATTTCTTCTCTTGAGCAGCAACTTGTTTGCTGTTCTTCTTGAAGTTCCCCTTCTTTTTCCCTTTGTCCTTCTTCTTCAAGCTGGTGGTCTTATTGACCATCAACACTTGATGCTCCTTCTTGATTTCTACCTCCGCAGCCTTTAGCATTGCGAAGAGCTCGGGAATTGTCTTTTCCATCCCTTGCATATTATAGTTCATCATGAAGCTCTTGTAGCTTGGTGGCAGTGATTGAAGAATTCTGTCAATGATGCTATCATATGGAAGATTAACTCCCAGCTGAATCAAGTGATTGTTATACCCAGACATTCTTAGTATATGCTCACTGACAGAACTATTCTCCTCCATCTTGCAGCTATAGAACTTATTGGAGACTTCATATCTCTCAATCCGGGCATTTGCTTGAAATATTAACTTCAACTCCTATAACATCTCATATGCTCCATGACGTTCAAAACGTCGTTCAAGTCCCGGTTCTAAGCCGTAAAGCATGGCACACTGAACTATCGAGTAGTCATCAGCTTTGCTCTGCCAGACGTTCACAACATCTAGTGTTGCTCCTGCACCAGGTTTGGCACCCAACGGTGCTTCCAGGACGTAATTCTTCTGTGCAGCAATGAGGATAATCCTCAAGTTACGGACCCAGGCCGTGTAATTGCTACCATCATCTTTCAACTTTGCTTTCTCAAGGAACACATTAAAATTCAACGGAACAATAGCACGAGCCATCTATCTACAACAAACATAGATAAGCAAAATACTATCAGGTACTAAGTTCATGATAAATTTAAGTTCAATTAATCATATTACGTAAGAACTCCCACTTAGATTGACATCCATCTAACCATCTAAGTGATCACGTGATCCAAATCAACTAAACCATAACCGATCATCACGTGAAATGGAGTAGTTTTCAATGGTGAACATCACTATGTTGATCATATCTACTATATGATTCACGCTCGACCTTTCGGTCTCAGTGTTCCAAGGCCATATCTGCATATGCTAAGCTCGTCAAGTTTAACCTGAGTATTCTGTGTGTGCAAAAACTGGCTTGCACCCGTTGTAGATGGACGTAGAGCTTATCACACCCGATCATCACGTGGTGTCTGGGCACGACGAACTTTCGCAATAGTGCATACTAAGGGAGAACACTTTTATCTTGAAATTTAGTGAGAGATCATCTTATAATGCTACCGTCAAACAAAGCAAGATGAGATGCATAAATGATTAACATCACATGCAATCAATATAAGTGATATGATATGGCCATCATCATCTTGTGCTTGTGATCTCCATCTCCGAAGCATCGTCATGATCACCATCGTCACCGGCGTGACACCTTGATCTCCATCGTAGTATCGTTGTCGTCTCGCCAACTATTGCTTCTACGACTATCGCTACCGCTTAGTGATAAAGTAAAGCAATTATGTATGCATTGCATTGCATACAATAAAGCGACAACCATATGGCTCCTGCCGATTGCCGATAACTCGGTTACAAAACATGATCATCTCATACAATAAAATATAGCATCACGTCTTGACCATATCACATCACAACATGCCCTGCAAAAACAAGTTAGACGTCATCTACTTTGTAGTTGCAAGTTTTATGTGGCTGCTACGGGCTGAGCAAGAATCGTTCTTACCTACGCATCAAAACCACGACGATAGTTCGTCAAATTAGTGTTGTTTTAACCTTCTCAAGGATCAGGCGTAGCCACACTCGGTTCAACTAAAGTTGGAGAAACTGACACCTGCCAGCCACCTATGTGCAAAGCACGTCGGTAGAACCAGTCTCGCGTAAGCGTACGCGTAATGTCGGTCTGGCCGCTTCATCCAACAATACCGCCAAACCAAAGTATGACATGCTGGTAAGCAGTATGACTTGTATCGCCCACAACTCACTTGTGTTCTACTCGTGCATATAACATCAACACATTAAACCTAGGCTCGGATGCCACTGTTGGGAAACGTAGTAATTTCAAAAAACTTCCTACGCACACGCAAGATCATGGTGATGCATAGCAACGAGAGGGGAGAGTGTGTCCATGTACCCTCATAGACCGAAAGCGGAAGCGTTAGCACAACACAGTTGATGTAGTCGTACGTCTTCACGGCCCGACCGATCAAGCACCGAAACTACGGCACCTCCGAGTTCTTGCACACGTTCACCTCGATGACGTTCCCCGTACTCCGATCCAGCAGAATGTCGGGGAAGAGTTCCGTCAGCACGACGGCGTGGTGACGGTCTTGATGTTCTACCGTCGCAGGGCTTCGCCTAAGCACCGCTACAATATTATCGAGGAGAACTATGGTGGAGGGGGCACCGCTGCACGCTAAGAGATCAAGAGATCAATTGTTGTCTCTATGGGGTGCCCCTTCCCCCGTATATAAAGGAGTGGAGGAGGGGGCCGGCCAAGGGGGGTTGCGCATCCTAGGGGGGGAGTCCAACTCCCACCGGGAGTAGGACTCCCCCCTTTCCTATTAGGAGAAGGAGAGGGAAGGAAAGGAGGGGCCGTCCCCCCTCCCAATTCAGATTGGGATTGGGGGGGCGCCCCCTCCCTTGCTCCTTTCCCCTTGTCGGTGTCAAAACCGGCGGATCTCGGGTAGGGGGTCCCGAACTGTGCGTCTAGGCGGATGGTAACAGGAGACAAGGGACACGATGTTTTTACCTGTGTTCGGGCCTCTCGATGGAGGTAAAACCCTACTCCTGCTTGATTGATATTGATGATATGGGTAGTACAAGTGTGGATCTACCACGAGATCAAGGAGGCTAAACCCTAGAAGCTAGCCTATGGTATGATTGTTGTAATGGTTGTGTGTCCCACGGACTAAAACCCTCCGGTTTATATAGACACCGGAGAGGGCTAGGGTTACACAGAGTTGGTTACAATGGTAGGAGATCTACATATCCAGATCGCCAAGCTTGCCTTCCACGCCAAGGAAAGTCCCATCCGGACACGTGACAAAGTCTTCAATCTTGTATCTTCATAGCCTTGGAGTCCGGTGACGATGATAGTCCGCTGTCCGGACACCCCTAGTCCAGACTTCCTCAAGAGTCTCTGAACCAAAGCTTCAATGACGATGAGTCCGCGCGCATATTGTTCGGCATTGCAAGGCGGGTTCCTCCTCCGAATAAATCATAGAAGATTGCAAACACCAGGATAGTGTCCGGCTCTACAAAATAAATTCCACATTCCACCGTAGAGAGAATAATATGTATACAAGTTCAATCTGCTGACGTATTTTGTGGCATGACGTCATACCACCACCAAGTCTTTACATACCACCTCAGCACGTTTAGCGAAGCGGTTTCCTTGGCACGTCTTGTCGAAGCAGAGATCGTGTTCACCTTATTCTGGGATTCCCATCAATACGGACGTGGGTAACCCAACCGTGCCCATTGCCATGCCCCCTCTATCGGAGGCGAGTCCCGAACGGTCACGGGGACGGCTCTTGGTATTCCCCTTCTTTATAACAGGACCAAGGCTCGTTTCTTTTCTTCAATCCTCAATCGAATCTACTCCCTGCCCCGAGTTCCAACACCCAGAGCCCCAGATTCGAGCACTTCGGACCTTCAACAATGTCCGGCTCCGACCTACAGGGCCGGTGGATGCCCTCCTCCGTCACGGAAGAAGACGTGCTAAAGCTGCGAGAGGCCAAGTACCTGACTTACGAGATTTCACATAGGTTGCCCGCCAAAGGGCAAGTCATTCCCACCCCGAGCCCAGCGAGTATGTCGTGTTTGTATCCCACCTCCGTCGGGGTTTAGGCTTCCCGATGGATCCTTTTGTGAGAGGGCTCATGTTTTACTATGGGTTGGAATTCCACGACTTGGCTCTGGAGTCCATCCTCCATATTTCTTCATTCATTGTAGTCTGCGAAGCCTTCCTCCGCGTTACCCCTCACTTCGGCTTGTGGCTTAAGACCTTCGACGTGGAGCCGAAGATGATCGAGGGTCAGCAGAGTCTTGGCGGGCGGTTATGGCGTAAGGGCCGACGCCCATGGCCCGAGGGCTCTTTTCAGGAGGAGCTCGGCTTCTGGCAGCAGAAGTGGTTCTACATTACCGCTCCCAGGGGCAGCAGGCAGAAGCCGCCGCCAATGTTCCGCTCGGGCCCTCCGCAGCGGCTGATGTCATGGGTCAGCCAAGGGCTCGACTAGGGGCCGTCAAAGGACGTGCCCCTATTGCAGGGCCGGATTCAAGACCTCCAGGCGAGGGAGATCGATCTGGTCGTGGTGATATAGGTCATGCTGATTAGGCGTCTCCTGCCCTACAAACGCCGTCCTCTCTGGCTGTGGGAGTTTAATCCGGAGGGACCATGAATTCTCCAACACTTCATGGGTACGACACCGTGGAGATGTACAAACTGTTCTTCGGATCACGAGGCGTGTCCGAATTGACCGAGGACGCCGCCTAAGCAATCGCCAGATACACAAGTAAGTAGCTCCGTGTCCGGACATACCGCTTTGTTTGCCTTTCTATGATTCGCTTTTGACCAATTGCCTCTAACCAGGAGTGGATAGCAAGCAAAACTGATACGGTGTCCGCCCTCCTCGAGAGACTGCAGGATCCCGTGGCTGGTCGAGATGTTGGAGGTTGCGCCTTCAGAGGAAGGCGAAGGGGAGAACAGAGGAACTACCGCCTCAACCAAGGAGGCTTTTGAGGAAGGGAGGATCGAGAATCCCTCCTTCCAGGGGGAGAAGAGGACCGCCTCCGAAAACCCGGAGGCCAAAGCCCCGAAGCGGGGGAAGAGATCCTCACTAGAGGGTCCTGCGTCCAGAGAGGCTCCTGCCGCACAGTCTCCCCTAAAGAATCAGCCCTCCAGCAAGCCGTAAGTAGAAAAAAGGGAGTTTTGTAATAAGGGGCATCCCTATTGGTGCTTCTGAGGATAACTTAAGTTTTTACCTTGTAGTTCGGATCTCCGTCCCTCTCAGATGAGCTCGTCTTCGGGGGAACTCCGTCCGGAGATGATGGAGAGCGAGACGCCTCCATCTGCCGCACCATCGGATAGGGCGGACGAGCCTGAAGTGTCATCACGGAGGGTATCCCCGAGTCCAGCAGGGCCGAATAGTTCGGCACCAACTGTGTGCGGCGGGGAGCCAAGGATCTGCTGAGAGGGTGTCTATCTCAGAAGGTCATCATACACTGATGAGTACGGTGATTGAAAGAATTTCATCCGCCGAAGGCGGATTGCGTGATGCCATCAGGAGTTTGTTGGCGGGGTTTGAGGTACGTAAAAATGACATACCCTTTGACAGTTTTACACAGAAAGTGCGCCCTGTATAGATAGTAGTCACTGAGACTCGGTAGGGTGTCGAGAACGACAGCGTGCCGAGGATCAAAATCCCAGGTATTGATTTTCGCCTTTCCTAAGCAGGTGGCGGATAGTTCGGTGGCTAGCCGGACTGATGGAGTTGCTGAACTAAAGCGGCAGCTCGACGTTGCGGATGCGGACATTGCGCTGGTCAATAAACGACTTGACGAGTCACAAGGTAGGTTTTTTCTCCGTGGTCACCTAGTAAGGGATCCGAAGCCCACTCCTTACAACATGTGTGCTCAATGCAGATGGTGCCGCTGCTGTGGAGAGCCTTCGGGCAGAACTTGCTCAAGCCAACGAGCAAGCCAGAAAAAGTGATGCGGCTGCCTCAAGGGCGGCCGAAGAGCTAGAAGCCAAAAGGGCTACACACTGCCGAAGCAGGGAGGAGATGGCCGAAATGGCCGTGACATTGAAAGATGCTACGGACCGCAATGATGTTCTTGAAAAGGAACACCTAGCGGAGCAAGAATACCTGGGGAAGGCCACCACCGAAGCCAAGGATGCCCGTTCTGCAATGCGGGCTATAAAGGAGGAGCTGCGCTAGGCCGGAGACATGTGGCTGGCAAGCCCTTTCTACTGCGCCGGAGGTTTACAGATCCAAAGTATGCTCAGCTTGGCCAGCTGTGGGGTCCGGAGGATCCTTATATGGATTTAGCGGCGAGTGCGGCAGATGCCGTTGTGCACTTCCAAAGTCAGAAGGATCGCAAGACGGAAGAGCTGTTTTGGTCTCAATTCCATAGTCCGGAGCGTTCACTTCCGCTGACCGATCGGCTGGCCGAGTGGGCTGAACTGAATAGATTGTCCGTACTTGCCATGACGGATATTGTGGCTCAGGTCTGGCCGGATAGGCCCAAGCCGAAGAGTTATTTTGGCTTATTGCAGCAATTCCTTGGGGCGGTGCTGCATATCAAGGCGATGAAGCGGTCAGCCTGCATAGAGGGTGCACGGATGGCCCTCGCCCGTGTGAAGACATATTGGACGGACTTGGATGCCACCGCTGTTGCGACCCAGGGTTCGGACGAGAGCCGGTTACCCGCCGAGCACTATTTTGGGGAAGTTCTGCGTGGTGCTCGTGAAATAGAGTCGCAGTGCTAAAAAAATGTCATGTTCAAATGAACGTTATGTTTTGCAAAATGATGCTTATAATGTAAGCGCTTTTTGTACTTGTGCGTTCAAGTATTGAAATATCTCCTGTGCGGTCGTTTATGTATACGTGTGTATAACCTAAAAGATGGCAGTCGTCGGCTTCAGCCCCCACGCACAAGGTGCGGGGGTGTTTGCAAAAATAGCGCATTTGCACACTTAATCCGACGTCTCGGTCCTATGAAGGAGGTGGTAGCGTAGCAAACGAGGCAACCGGACTATAATGCTTTATCACTTTCACTTAGCCATAGGAGTTCGAGGGTGGGACTACTATATAGCCCCTAGGGGCACCACGCTCTCCGAATTGGGCGCCAGATGTGCTCGACCGAAACGGTCCTTTGTCAAAGGAGGAATTCTAAACATTCCGGTAGTCGATCGAGTGGTTGACGGTCTCTCATTTGTATCATGACAATCGGTTTGGCTTTCTCTGCTGTGGTGCTCGCTTGCGGCGAACCGGGCACAATCGCAGCAGTTCTCTGAAGCGGCGTTAGCCGATGATCTGGAATGTAAGGCAGCAAAACACAGGGCCGCAAACCCAACATTTGACCAAAGACATGATTCGGAGCTGATGCATATAAGGCCTAACTCGAGACGCCGAACACTCCCTGAGGTGTTCGGTCTTTATGATGACGGGCAGATCAATGCCCTAAGCCCCTAGTGTCTAGGTACACGCAAGGTCCTCTGACGCGGCCGATGCCAAAACGTCAGCCTCCTCTCTGGTTATGATGAGAAACCAGGGGATGTATAGCAACAAGAGACAGTAAAAAAGGTTTACGCAGGGTCTTAATCTGAAAAGAATCCTTGCAATGGGTCCCTGCTGCACGTCTGCGCCTGTGTTTCCGTTGTGTTGTATCCTGGACGGGTGTAACACGTTGTTCATCTATAAAAGAGAGGAACTTAGTTTGAAAAGTAACCGTGCAAAAAATGAATTTCCCACAAATGCGGGCCAGTGATCTTTGATCTTCTCATATTTGCCGATGAATTCTGGTGTCTCTTTTTTCTTGACAAACTGGTTCAGCTCTTTCCTCCACCTCCTCATTAGGCCAGCCATCTTCTTAAGAGCACAAGACTTGATTAATTGCTCTTTAACTAGCTTCTCCGGATCCTCCTCTGGCGGTAGGGTAAAATTTGCCTTCAGCTCATTCCAAAGATCTTCTTTACGCATATCATTGACATAAGACACCTCGGCGTCTTCATCCTTAGCAGAGCTTATACCATTGTTTGGATGCCGATCGGGATCCTGTCCCTAACAAGAACCCCGCACTAAGCGTAAAATGCCTTCTTTGTCCGGATGGGTTCAATCGGTTCGCCGTCGGCGCGATTTCTATGATCTCAAACTTTTCATCCGAGCTCAACTTTTTCTTCGGCCTCGTCTCCTTACCGGGTTGTGCTCGATCGGGAGGGCTAGAAATTATAAGGAAGAAAGACGACAGACTTAATATGTGTACATATACCAAAACAATGGATGCATCAATTAACTTGTCGTACGGGCTTAACTAATATATATATGCCTGGCGGACTCGGTTCGGTGACTCGGCTCGACGGGTCTCCTTCGTCTTGTACCTCCATTGTGTCACCGAGCCATCATGAACATAGTCCTCCTCTTGTACCGCATTAATGGGTCGAAGCCATCATAATCATAGCCCTCTTCTTCATCCATCGACCAACGGTGTCGATGAGAAATGACGAACATCATCACTTCCATTTGCGATTATTTCCAACATCGCTTCGCTTTCTTCGTCTCGGGAGTGCTCCATAGTTTCTGCAAATATTGACAACATGTCAATTATTATTCAAACATGGTACATAGTGGCAAACGTAGAACTAGCTAGCTAATCACAATAAGGAATCATGTTAGTGGCCTCGACGCTGCTTCTCTAGGGTTTGGGGTCGCCTCGACACAAAGCTTCAAGGGTTTGGGGTGGCCTCGACGATAACGCTCTTTTAACTTGATAAATTTGGGTGGCCTCGAGAGAGTTAATTTGTCGGGTAGGAGCGCCAAGGGGGGGAATGCGTGGAGACCTGCAACATCATTTTCTCTCTAGGGTTGGGTGTCCTCGAGAGTTTTGGTCGGCGAGAGGGCCGAGGGGTGCTGCAGTTGTATCTAGAGGGGGTTATATCGACAACGACGCGACATACATATACATGGGAAAATAATGTTATCGGGGAGGGGGTATCGGTACCACCCCCTCGTGTTGAAGTTTCTTCTTTCTCCTTTCCTTTCTTTCTTCTTCTCCTCTTCTTTTCTTCTTCTCCCTCGAGAAAGGAAAATAATTAAGAAAAGGAAGAAAAGAGGAAGAAGGAAGAAGGAAGAAGAAGAAGAAGTAAAGAAGAAAAAGAGGAGAAGAAGAAAGGAATAGAGGAGAAGAAGAAAAATAGAATTTCTCCTTTCTCCTCTATTCCTTTCTTCTTCTCCTCTTCTTCTTCTTCTTTTTTTCCTCTTCTTATTTATTTCTCCTCTTCTTCCTCTCCTCTTTTCTCCTTTCTTCCTCTTCTTATTTTCCTTTTCCTCTCATTCTTTTAGTATTGCTTGTTTTAAAAAAATGTTCAAATAGAAAATTTCAAAAAAACAAAGGTTTTGCCTAATGCATTGTTCATATGAATATACAAACATTTGCATATTCTACAATAATTAATATCAACAAAAAATTTATGAACAGAAAAAAAACGAACTTTTCTATAAATCTATCTTTTGCATATATGAAAACATTAATACACATATGAACAATAAATACATATATCAACAAAAACATAATCTGAACAATTTTTAAACATTACATACACATAGCCACATACATACACATATACATTATATATATATAAACAAAAAAAACTAGAGCCGGTGCGGTCGGCGGCGGCTCACAATGATAATGTGTGGGCAAGGCGAGCGATGCGATATGGGCACGGGCAGGGGCGCGGCGTCTTGGCGGGCGGCGATGACGGAAAAGGGCTCGGGAGGACGGCGATAATGACGGGCGCGGGCGACGGCGGCAAGGGGCGGCGGGCGGCGTCTGGCAGCCTCGGGCGGCGTCGATGTGTTCGGCGTCGTCGGGGGCAACTGGTGGCGATGAACGCAAAACTGCAAGTGCTACTTATATACAAGGAGATTGGTCGGTTGGTGGCACCAACCAGACTAATCCTTTTAGTCCCGTTGGTGCCACCAACCGGGACCAAAGGCCTCTTTTGGCAGCCCAAAGGGCGGGAAGCTGCGGCCTTTGGTCCCGGTTGGTGGCACCAACCGACCAATCTCTCTTTAGTCGGTTGGTGCCACCAACCGGACCAAAGGCCTGTCTTTGCCGCGATCGGGGCCAAAGTTTAGTCCCACCTCGCTAGTTGAGAGGGGAGCGCAGTGGTTTATAAGCCCCACTACCGCTCCCCTTTTGAACTCCTTCCTACTGCAGGCTTATGGGCCTACTTGCTACTGCTTTGCCTGATGGGCCTTCTGGGCCTTCTGCGGGCCTGAATCCTGGCCCAAATTAGGATTCAAGTCGATTCAGCCGTGGGGCCCATGGGTGGCACTTTTTTCTTGCTTTATTTATTTTATTTTGTTTCTACTTACAACAAAATACTTATTGTTGTTTTTTTGTTTTGTTTTCTGCATTATTTATTTTCTTTTGTTTTTGCTTTATTTTTAATTCTTTTTGCTTCTAGTTTTAGGAAAATTATAAACTTTCTGTTAGTGCCATTACTTTTCAAATTTGAAAACACTTTTTTTTGTTTTCTTTCTTACTTTATTTATTTTATTTTGTTTCTACTTACAACAAAATACTTATTGTTGTTTTTTTGTTTTGTTTTCTGCATTATTTATTTTCTTTTGTTTTTTGCTTTATTTTTTAATTCTTTTTGCTTTTAGTTTTAGGAAAATTATAAACTTTCTGTTAGTGCCATTACTTTTCAAATTTGAAAACACTTTTTTTTGTTTTCTTTCTTGCTTTATTTATTTTATTTTGTTTCTACTTACAACAAAATACTTATTGTTGTTTTTTTGTTTTATTTTCTGCATTATTTATTTTCTTTTATTTTTTCCTTTATTTTTAATTCTTTTTGCTTCTAGTTTTAGGAAAATTATAAACTTTCTGTTAGTGCCATTACTTTTCAAATTTGAAAACACTTTTTTGTTTTCTTTCTTGCTTTATTTATTTTATTTTGTTTGTACTTACAACAAAATACTTATTGTTGCTATTTTTAATTATTACGAGGGCGAACCATAAGACATTAAAGCATTTCAAATGAACTCAAAAAGTTGAAAGTTGGCATGGTATCATAAATTGACCCACACATAGCATGTGCATGTACAAAACGAACAATGGTATCATACTCAATCGCCACAAAGTTGGCATGGTATCATCATAATAGTTGCGGAGAAAGTCTTCACTTTTTCTTCGCTTGTGTCATTTGCTTATTGCGCCATAACCATGGATAATCTTCATCGTTTATCGGGATGTTTGTCAGCCTTGACTTTAAAGGAGGAATTTCATGAAACTTTTCATAATCTTCGAGACATGTCATGCTTGTCCTCCACTCCCACGATGTCCCTTTTTCCTAAAAGAACTATGTGGCGCTTTGGCTCATCGATGATGTATTTGCTTCCTTATCTTTTCTCTTTCTCGGTCTCTCGACATGTCCTTCACATAGATAACCTGTGCCACATCATTGGCTAGGACGAACGGTTCGTCGGTGTACCCAAGATTTTTCAGATCCACTCGTTGTCATTCCGCATGTGGGTTTACTGCACTTCCCGCCTCGACAGATTGACCCATTTGCACTTAAACAAAGGGACCTTAAAATCATGTCCGTAGTCAAGTTCCCATATGTCCACTATGTAACCATAATATGTGTCCTTTCCTCTCGGTTGTTGCATCAAAGCGGACACCGCTGTTTTGGTTGGTGCTCTTTTGATCTTGGTCAATCGTGTAAAATGTATTCCCATTTATCTCAGATCCTTTCCAAATCAATACAATCAAAGATGGTCCCTCGATAACAAGTACAGCTCATCACAAACAGTCTTGTCACCTCGTCGTGCTTCCAACCAAGCTGCCGAAAGTCCCGATGTGTTCACATAATCCA
Source organism: Aegilops speltoides (assembly GCA_021437245.1). NCBI lineage: Eukaryota > Viridiplantae > Streptophyta > Magnoliopsida > Poales > Poaceae > Aegilops > Aegilops speltoides. The sequence continues at coordinate 105,595,231 of CM038147.1, forward strand.
ATCGTCGCCCGCTCCCGTGTTTGAAGCGCAGATCGTTCTTGTGTTCATCGACATACGGAGTCACCAAGGTAGAGTTCTCAGAAACTGTAGTGGGCTTGAGACCAAGAATATCCGTCCTCGCATATTATTGAGTCCTTTCCAAGCGTGCCTTTTCGGTCCAATCTCCCCTCATACCGCGATTTAGGGAGACCTATCTTCTTAAGGCCAGGAATGAAGTCAACACAAAACCCGATGACATCCTCTGTTTGATGGCCCATGGAGATGCTTCCTTCGGCCTAGCGGTTATGGAGATATTTCTTTAGGACTCCATGAACCTCTCAAAGGGGTACATATTGTGTAGAAATACGGGCCCGTAATGACAATCTCGTCAACTAGATGAACTAGAATGTGCGTCATGATATTGAAGAAGGATGGTGGGAACACCAGCTCTAAACCGACAAGACATTGCACCACATAACTCCTTAGCCTTGGTATGGTTTCGGATCGATCACCTTCGAGATATTGCATTGAGGAATGCACATAGCTTCACAATGGCTAATCGGACGTTTTCGGTAGAAGCCCCCTCAATGCAATCGAAGCGATTGCGTCATAATCATGTGGCGTCATGAGACTTTAGGTTCGAAACTTTTCTCTGCCATATTTATTATTCCTTTTATATTCGACGAGAAGCCGATCGGGACCTTCATACTAAGCGAGGCATTCAAAGAAGATTTCCTTCTCTTCTTTGGTAAGAGCATAGCCGGCGGGACCTTCATCTTGCTTTGGAGGCATGCCGTCTTTTTCGTGCAAACGTTGCAGGTCCTCTCGTGCCTCACCTGTATCTTTTGTCTTCCCATACACGCCCAAGAAGCCTAGCAGGTTCACGCAAAGGTTCTTCGTCACGTGCATCACGTCGATCAAGAGCGGACCTCTAGGTCTTTCGGTAGAGGGTAGGTCCCAAAATATAGATTTCTTCTTCCACATGGGTGCGTGTCCTCAACAATCCTCGGAACAGCTAGTCCGCGGGACCCTTTCCAAAGATTACGTGTAAATCATTGACCATAGCAAATGCGTGATCACCGATGCGCATGGCGGGCTTCTTCCGGTGATCTGCCTCGCCTTTGAAATGCTTGCCTTTCTTTCGACATTGATGGTTGGTCGGAAGAAATCGGCGATGGCCTGTACACATTCTTCCCGCAGCTTGCCGTATATACTATCGGTGTCAAGTAAACGGTGCGTGCAGCGTGGTATCCTTTGTTTGTCATCACGAAGGTTCTTGAGAGTGGGCCAATCGTTGATGGTCACGAACAGCAACGCCTTTAGGTTAAATTCCTCTGTTTGTGCTCATCCCACGTCGTACACCGTTTCCATTCCACAGCTGTAAAAGTTCTTCAACTAATGGCCTTAAGTACACATCAATGTCATTGCCGGGTTGCTTAGGGCCTTGGATGAGAACGGCATCATAATGAACTTCCGCTTCATGCACATCCAAGGAGGAAGGTTATACATACATAGAGTCACGGGCCAGTGCTTTGATTGCGGCTCTGCTCCCGAAAGGATTAATGCCATCCGCGCTTAAAGCAAACCATCGTTCCTTGGCTCACTTGCAAACTCATCCCAACTTTCTCTCGATTTTTCTCCATGCGACCCGTCGTGGGTGCTCTCAACTTCCGTCTTTCTTACGGTCCGCCTTGTGCCATCGCATTAACTTGGCATGCTCTCCGTTTCGAGCAGACATTTCAACCGTGGTATTATAGGAGCATACCACATCACCTTCGCAAGAACCCTCTTCTGGGGGCTCGCCGTCAACATCACCAGGTCATCTCGTCGATCTTATACCGTAATGCACCGCATACCGGGCATGCGTTCAGATCCTTGTATGCACCACGGTAGAGGATGCGATCATTAGGGCATGCATGTATCTTCGCACCTCCAATCCTATAGGGCATCGACCTTCTTTGCTGCGTATGTCTTGTCGGGCAATTCGTTATCCTTTGGAAGCTTCTTCTTCAATATTTTAAGTAGCTTCTCAAATCCTTTATCGAGCAAGATTCTCTCGCCTTCCATCGCAGCAATTCCATGACGGTACCGAGCTTTGTGTTGCCATCTTCGCAATTGGGGTACAACCCTTTTTGTGGTCCTCTAGCATGCGATCGAACTTTAGCTTCTCCTTTTGACTTTCGCATTGCGTCCTTGCATCGACAATGACCCGGCGGAGATCATCATCATCGGGCACATCGTCTGGTTCCTCTTGATCTTCAGCAGCTTCGCCCGTTGCAGCATCATCGTGCACATCGTCTGGTTCCTCTTGATCCTCTGGAGCATCACCGTATTCAGGGGGCACATAGTTGTCATCGTACTCTTCTTCTTCTCCGTCTTCCATCATAACCCCTATTTCTCCGTGCCTCGTCCAAACATTATAGTGTGGCATGAAACCCTTGTAAAGCAGGTGGGTGTGGAGGATTTTCCGGTCATAGTAAGACTTCGTATTCCCAAATATAGGGGATGGACAACACATAAAACCATTCTGCTTGTTTGCCTCAGCCACTTCGAGAAAATTATGCATGCCCTTAATGTACTCGGAGGTGTGTCTTGAACCGTACATCCATTGCCAGTTCATCTGTGTGCATTATATATAATTAAGTGTGTCAAAAATCATTACAGAACATCATGAATAGATAATTAATTAAGTGACCAAATTAATAGAAGTTCATCATCACATTAAAACCAAAGTACATACATAGTTCTCATCTAACAACATAAAGCTCTGCAGAGCATCCAAATTAATTAAACCATACATCAAACTATGTAAAACATTTCAATGCGAAACAAATCGCGATCATAATCGCAACCAATGTAACAACCGATCCAACGGCATAATGATACCAAGCCTCGGTATGAATGGCATATTTTCTAATCTTTCTAATCTTCAAGCGCATTGCATCCATCTTGATCTTGTGATCATCGATTTACATCCGCAACATGCAACTCCAATATCATCTTATCCTCCTCAATTTTTCTAATTTTTCCTTTAACAAATTGTTTTCTTCTTCAACTAAATTTAACCTCTCGACAATAGGGTCGGTTGGAATTTCGGTTCAACAACCTCCTATATGAATAAAATCTATGTCACGTTGGTCGGCATAATTGTCATAAACAATAAATGAACCAATAGTTATGAAAAGATAATATATACCACATCCGAATCATAGATGTGATTTAGGGCGGCGAGGCGGATACCAAAACCATCGCACTATATAAGATGCAATAATAAAAGTAAGAAAATTATACAAGTATATATCTATCTAAACATACAAATAAGAATATTTTTCCTTTCGGAAAGAAGATAAGAACAAGAGGCTCACCACGGTGGTGCCGGCGATGAGATCGGTGCGGGTGATCGACGACGTTGAAGACGGGGATGGGGCGTGACGGACCCCTAAACCTAGACAAATATGGAGGAAAATGGAGCTTGGCGGTCGAGCTTGGAGAGGAGAAACCTTAAGTAGTGTGGCTCGGGCATTCCATCGAACACCTTGTGTGCATAGGAGGTGAGCTAGAGCACCACCAAGCCCTCTCCCCCTCGGCCAGAAAAAACAGAGCAGTGTGCTCTGCTCTTGTGCAAGGGGGTATATATAGGCACCACCATTGGTCCCGGTTGGTCGCATGAACCGGGACTAAAGGGTTGCCTTTGGTCCCGGTTCATGCCACCAACCGGGACCAATGATGGTGGGCCAGGAGCGAGGCCCATTGGTCCCGGTTCATCCCACCAACCGGGACCAAAAGGTCCAGACGAACCGGGACCAATGGCCTACGTGGCCCGGCCGGCCCCCGGGGCTCATGAACCGGGTCCGATGCCCCCATTGGTCCCGGTTCTGGATTGAACCGGGACTAATGGGCTGGACCGGCCTGGACCATTGCCCCCTTTTCTACTAGTGTTGGCGTAGGGGCCTTGTGTCACTCCTTTGAAGGAAGTGCGGCTATGTCGAATTTTAGTAAGGTCTATCCCCAACTTGCGGATTGTGTCCGGATATAGCATGTTTAAATCGCTGCCGCCGTCCATCAGGACTTGTGTAAATTGTAGTCCATCAATTATAGGATCCAATATCAGAGCGATCCATCCTGCGTTTGAATATACGGAATAGTCCAGGTGGTCGAAAGTAATTGGTTTTGACATCCAACCTCGAGGTTCCGCTGGGGTGGACCGTGCGATACCTACTTTGGCGGGTGTCGCACTGTTGTTCCGTATTATCACATGAAGTGAGTTTACTGTTTTGACTTCTTGTGGGAAAGTATTTTGTTTTCCGGTGCTTTGCTAGTGGGGTTCGTCGTCATCCTCGCTTGGCGCGTCGAGCCCCTTGTGTTCAGTGTTGAGTCGGCCGGACTGTTTGAAGACCCAACAATCTTGGTGGGTGTGGTTTGCAGGCCTTCCGGAGGTGCTGTGGATTTGACATATCCGATCCAAAATTTTGTTTAAGTTGGATAGCTCGTCACTGTTGTCCTTAAGAGGCAGTGTTTTGTTGTTTGGCCGCGAGCATTTGAATCCGGCATTGACCGCCGTGTTCTTTGGGATTTTTTCTTTGTTTCGGCGCTGGTCCTTTCTGCGCCATGATTTTCCGTTTCCATCTCTGATCTCGGATGTACTCGGGTCGCTGGTGCTGCATCTTGCTAGCCAGCTGTCTTCCCTAGCAAAGCGGGTCATGAGACTTGTTAGCGCGCCATAGTTCTCGGCTTCTCTTGGCGAGGTGTCAGCAGCCATTCGTCTCGGACATTATGTTTAAAAGCTGCTAGGGCTTCGACGTCCGGACAGTCGACTATTTGGTTCTTTTTGGTAAGAAACTTGTTCCAGAATTTGCGTGCTGACTCTCCGAGCTGTTGAGTTATGTGACTTAAATCATCTGCATCCGGAGGTCGGACATAAGTCCCTTGAAAATTTGCTCTAAACGCGTCCTTGAGCTCTTCCCAACTTCCAACAGTATTTTCTGGGAGGCTTTTGAGCCAATGCCGAGCTGGCCCTTTGAGCTTGAGGGGTAGATATTTTATGGCGTGAAGATCATCTCCTCTAGCCATGTGTATGTGCAGTATGTAATCCTCGATCCCGACTCCGGGGTCTGTTGTTCCGTCGTATGCCTCTATGTTTACGGGTTTGAATCCCGCTGGAAATTCATGATCCAGCACCTCATTGGTGAAACATGCGGCGTGTTGTGTTTAGGCGTGCCGTTATCTTTGAACATGCGGCGTGTTGTGTTGCTTCATGGGGCCCTCTTTTTTGGCCCATAAATGGACATGACCGAGCCATCTGTTTTATGAGGATCATGTGTCGTCTTGTGTGTGGCGCCGCTTGTCGCTTTTGTCCTGTCATCTGGTCCTCTATCCGGCCAGGCGGCCTCTTTGCTTTTTGACTGTGGGGGCTCTATGGCCTCCTCGTCGTATTCTGGCAGCAGCTTGAGCTTCGGGTAGCTCTTTGTTTGGTGGCTATTGCCATATTTGTCCACGGTCTTGAGTACTTTGCTCCACCTCATTCTGAGTATGTCTTCCGCTGTTTTGAGCTTCCGTTTTTCCTTTTTCAGACTTCTTGCAGTGGCGACAAGTCTTTTGTGAAGGTTCTTATGCTCCGGTGGTGTGTCCGGCGTGAGATCGTCTGGACTGTTGTTTTCGCCGGGCATGGATTGATTATCTGATTCGTCCTGTTCGGATGGTTGCTTGGTTGCATGTTCGTCGCCTACTGGTTTGCCCTGCACTATTGCTGGGTCATTAGGAGTGCTGTTTTTGTCGAGTCGGGACTTAGGGCGGCGCCTGCATCGCTGCTTTGGTTGTTTGTCGGCGGGATTGTCTTTTGCCGCATCCCGTTGTTCCTCGTTATCACTTCCTTTTGGGGTGTCCACCATATATACGTCATGAGTTGGGGTGGCCTTCTAGTGCTTGGTAGGCGCTGGTTCTTGATCCCTCCGGCATCGTCGTCCATACCGTCGATGTCTTCGGAGTCGTAGTCTAGCATGTCGGTTAGATCGTCGACAGTGGCTACAAAGTGGGTGGTGGGTGGGCTTTGAATTTCTTCGTCGTCCGCATCCCAACCATCGACCACAGATCCGGCCAGGTTCTCGATAACGAGAGATGCTTTAGCGAATTTAGGATGTCACCAAGGGTGAGTCTGAAAGATGTCATGGCGGTGAACTCCATGATCGGCGCCAATCGGATTCGATTGGCGGTAGCGCAGAGGTTGGTCCGGCAAGGAGTCCGGCGCCTCGAGTCACGAGCTTTATAAGGGACAAGGTCGATTCGGCTCCACCGCCGTAGAAGTTCTTGGCTCGAGGCGGTGTCCAGCCACCTGTCCTCGATCTGCGCGGTCTGCTTCGAACTATGGGTCAGAGCGGACTCGTGTGCGGCCTCCAGGGCACTGTCCGGCGGTAGAGTTAAATCATGCCCATCGTGATAGCGCGGCACGCTCGGCTGTGGCTCGAATCCGTCGAAGATCAAGTCTCCGTGGATGTCGGCCGTGAAGTTTAGGCTTCCAAACCTGACCTGATGGACTGGGGCGTAGCTTTCGATCTACTCCAGATGGCCAAGTGAATTGGCCCGCAGTGCAAAACCGCCGAACACGAAGATCTGTCCGGGGAGAAAATTCTCACCCTGGACTAAGTTGTTGTTGATTGAAGAAGCCATCAAGCCTATCGGTGACGACACAAAGGAACTCTCAATGAAAGCACCAATGTCGGTGTCAAAACCGGCGGATCTCGGGTAGGGGGTCCCGAATTGTGCGTCTAGGCAGATGGTAACAGGAGACAAGGGACACGATGTTTTTACCCAGGTTCGGGCCCTCTCGATGGAGGTAAAACCCTACTCCTGCTTGATTGATATTGATGATATGGGTAGTACAAGAGTGGATCTACCACGAGATCAAGGAGGCTAAACCCTAGAAGCTAGCCTATGGTATGATTGTTGTAATGGTTGTGTGTCCTATGGACTAAAACCCTCCGGTTTATATAGACACCAGAGAGGGCTAGGGTTACACAGAGTCGGTTACAATGGTAGGAGATCTACATATCCGTATCGCCAAGCTTTCCTTCCACGCCAAGGAAAGTCCCATCCGGACACAGGACGAAGTCTTCAATATTGTATCTTCATAGTCTTGGAGTCCGGCTGACGATGATAGTCCGGCTGTCCGGACACCCCCTAGTCCAGGACTCCCTCACCCCTCCTTTCCACTAAGGCCCAATATGGCCCATATACCTCCCGGGGGGTTCCGATAACCTCCCGGAGCTCCGGTATTGTCCCAATCTCACCCGAAACCTTTTCGGTGTCCACATATAGTCGTCCAATATACCGATCTTTATGTCTCGACCATTTCGAGACTCCTCGTCAAGTCCGTGATCACATCAGGGACTCCGAACAACCTTCGGTACATCAAAACTCATAAACTCATAATAAAACTTTCAAGGAAACCTTAAGCGTGCGGACCCTATGGGTTCGAGAACTATGTAGACATGACCGAGACACATTTCTGGTCAATAACCAATAGCGGAACCTAGATGCTCATATTGGCTCCTACATATTCTACGAAGATCTTTATCGTCCAAACCGGATAACAACATACGTTGTTCCCTTTGTCATCGGTATGTTACTTGCCCGAGATTCGATCGTCGGTATCCAATACCTAGTTCAATCTCGTTACCGGCAAGTCTCTTTACTCGTTACGTAATGCATCATCTCGTAACTAACTCATTGGCCACATTGCTTGCAAGGCTTATAGTGATGTGCATTACCGAGAGGGCCCAGAGATACCTCTCCGACAATCGGAGTGACAAATCCTAATCTCGAAATACGTCAACTCAACAAGTACCTTCGGAGACACCTGTAGAGCACCTTTATAATCACCCAGTTACGTTGTGATGTTTGGTAGCACACAAAGTGTTCCTCCGCTAAGCGGGAGTTACATAATCTCATAGTCATAGGAACATGTATTAGTCATGAAGAAAGCAATAGCAACATACTAAACGATCAAGTGCTAAGCTAACAGAATGGGTCAAGTCAACCACATCATTCTCCTAATGATGTGATCCCGCTAATCAAATGACAACTCATGTCTATGGTTAGGAAACTTAACCATCTTTGATTTACGAGCTAGTCAAGTAGAGGCATACTAGTGACACTATGTTTGTCTATGTATTCACACATGTATTATGTTTCCGGGTAATACAATTCTAGCATGAATAATAAACACTTATCATGATATGAGGAAATAAATAATAACTTTATTATTTCCTCTAGGGCATATTTCCTTCAAAGACAATGTAAATGATGATGAAGTCCTTCCTCAGATTGGGCAAAAAATGGTATCACCGCCTGTTCTCATGAACAACGAACTCATCAGTATTGGTCGTCCTTTGATGCCAATCACTCGGGATGCTTCATGGGCTGATCGCACCCAACCAGCAACTCCAAGTCAAACCTCACCCAGTACTCCCCCACCTCAAGTCACCAATCCGGTGCTTGATGATGATGACGACTATGTGGTCCATCCAACTCCCTCTCCAAAGTCGTCGCCCGCTTTTCGAAGGCTTCGCAAAGGACCAAGGCCACAAGTCGATGCATCGGGCGCTCCAGAACGAGAAGTGCAACCCAACTCAGTAGAACGACAAGTGTTTCCTGAAGCCACTCCTACTGTGAATGTCTCTGAGTCTGAAGCCAAAGCTGCTGAAGACATACCGGCTGCATCAGCCGATGAAAATCAAGAACCCCGTCAAGAAGAAGAACGTGTTACCACACCCCCCCTACCAACCAAGAAGATGTTCTCAAGGAGAACGTGTCTGCGCCCGACCCTCCAGCTACTCAAGTGGAGGTTGAAAATACTGAGGCGGCCACCAACAACACTACTAAAGCCAATGATGTTGTCATGGCTGAAGCTAATGTGGCGCCTGCAGTGAACACGGTGTCTGAAGCCAATGATACACCTGCAACCAATGTGCAGCCGGACGCCCTTGCCAATGCCACTGATCATGTACCGCCACCAAGGCCACACACCATTGAGCAAGCATTTTATCAAGGCGAGCTTGTCACTGTTAGATGGCCAATTCTGGTTCCTCCGCCCGCTCCCGGACCTCAGTTTGATTATCATGTGGAGCACGGGTGTCACACCCTGCATTTTGTAACATTTCATTTTTATTAATAAAGCATGAAAATTTGGACCAACACAAAAAAAACTTTTTACTTTATTTGGCTTTTATTTGGTGTTGGTTTTCCCTATGTGGTTTTCAAGTGCTCTTAATAGTCAACCACTCCACCCTCTATATTTCATCTCCTTACCCCAAGCTCCTGACCAATGACCATGCCATGTGTATAGTGCAATATAGAATTTTCTTACAAAAATAATTTGGCGAAAGGTATTTTCTAAATTTAGTTTTCCAAAAACCCTGAATTGAGGATTGCACTTTGCAAGTGCTTGATTAAGGGCAGTAAAATCTTTCCAAAAATATATTTGATTCCTATTAGATATAGGATACCCGAAACCACAAAATATAGTTTTAAAAGTTGTTTTACTATTTTATTTAAAAGCTTTTCCTTAAGGCCAGAAATGGTCTTTAATAGGAAAAATTATTTTTATTGTTTTAAAAATATTTGACAAAATTTAGGAAACTCATAGGACATATATTGTCCATATATAAGAGTTTCAACACATGGTCATGTTCAAAATATTGGTCAAATCCTCTAAAACCCTTCTGGATATTTCAAGCTTTTGAAATACTTACAAAGGAAATATTCTTCCAAAATTCCAGGAAAATTCTATCATGTCACATATGACATATTAGATGATCTTGCCAAGTCTCATGACTTGGAGAACAAGATAACACCATCAAAACCCCTCAAAACTATTTCTGTCCATTCTGAAGTTTGATCAACTTTACATTGCCAAGTATGTCCAAATGTGCTCAAACTTGGTGGACATGCTTCATTGGTCTAATGATGCATCTGGACCAAATGGCACAGGTTGGAGAAGAGGAAATCTTGGTCAAAGTGCCTCAAAACCCTCTCTGACCAGAAGCAAATTTGAGCAACTTTGTACTACCAACTTTCTCCCATTGACCCCAACTTTTGTGAGCATGTTCACATGACCAAATGAGGCCACTACACAAAGTGGTTCATCAAGGAGAAGTGTTATGCTCAACTAAATCCACTCAAGTCTATTTCTGCTCATTTCTAGGGTTCACAAAGTTGCATTGGCAACTTTGCCCAAATAATCTCTAATTGGTGGAAGGCTATATTTATATGAGTAATTCCACCTTGTGGAGCCTCATGGCAATTGGAGTCCATTTGCTTGCTCAAAACTCTATCAAACACCTTGACATTTTGCAAAAACCACTGTTTTTACCCTTTCACTATTCTTGGAGAGCTCCAATTTTACCACAGCTCCTCCTAGACCCCTTTCACCTCCAAGAACAATGGCAAGCCCCAGCTCAATAATTGAGGGTGAAACCCCCTCTTTCTCTCTCTGGTCAGCCCTTTTCACCTTTCTTCTTCCTCCTCCTCACTCCATCTGGCTTACCAAGGCATCCAATGCCTCCCCTCCTTCTTTACTACCCCGCACTCTCGGACATCGGTGGCGCGCCATTGTGGCATATTATATGCCATGGCATGCCATATGGGCGCTCGGAGCTGCCATCTGATGCACTCCCTGCAAGTAGCCGCCCTCCGCCTAACAGCTCCGCCACCTCGGGCCTTCCCCTCGCGCCCGCCAGGCGCCTCGGCGTCCGCGACCGCCACAGGCGCTGTCCCCTCCTCTCTCCTCCTTCCCGCGCCTCCAGCTATCAAAGCAACCGCCTGGCGCACCAATGGCGCTGCTCACACGCGCGCACCCCTGACCCCTCCCCACTCCTTCTCTCTTCTTCCCCTAGGCGTAGTCGATGCCCACGAACACCCCAGACACGGCGCCAGCTCCCCCCGAGTCCTGTGGCGAGGAGCAGAGGCTCTCCGGCGCACGGGTCTACGGGACCTCGCCGTCCTCCTATATAAAGGCCTCCCCGAGCCCTTCCACCCTCACCCCTCGCTCTCTGCACCACCAAAGCTTCCCCCTGCACCCCCAGTTCTTCTCCAGAAGCGCCCGAGCTCGAGATCGAGCTCGAGCTCCGCCGCGTCGGCTCGCCGGAATTCGCGAGGTATAAGCCTCCCCCGCTCCTCCCTTGCCTCGATCTGGAACCCCTGCATCTCCCTGAGCATTTCCCCTCCGGTTCCCCTCTCTGTTGCAGCCGGAAGCGACCGGAGCCGTCGACACCCGAAGCTCCTCCGCCGCTAACCTCGTCGCCGGCGAACCCCTGCACTCCGCCGGCCAAGTCCACCACCCACCGACGTGCGGCGACCCCCTGAAGCCATCCCCGCACTCGCCGGAGCTCGCCGTCGCCTGCATCGTCGCCGGTGAGCACCGCGACCCCCCTGTCCACGGGTTAGTGATGACAGGTGGGGTCCGCCTGTCATCCTCTCCCACACTCCCGCGCCCCTCTCTCTCTCTGACCTGCGGGCCCCAGCCGTCAGGTTTGAAAATGGTGGTAGCCTGCCTTGTGGCTTGGCTTGGCTCTGGGCGGCTGCTGCTGGGCCGCCTGCCTGCGGCTGTTTCCGCCCGCAAGACGACAGTGCTCTTTTCTTTTCTTTTCATCACTTGTTCCAAAATTCCACAGGATTAAATATTAATCCAAATGCATTGATTCAATTTCTAAATTCCTAGAATATTGCAACCTATTTAATGGTGCAACTTTCACTCAAATCCAACCACCTTTTATTCTCTATAAATATTTAAATGTGGTTTTTAGCATTTAAATGTGCCTCTGAAAATCCATGTCTCCTGTTCCACCACTCCAAATCCAAAACTAGCAAGTTCCCCCTTCTTAGATTTCCATCTAATATTTTACAAAAAGAGTTGACATTTTTCTGAGCACTTTAATTTTTCTGTTTTATTATTGCCTTATTTTCCCGTTATTATTTTGCGACGATAGATTGCGTTGCTGACGAAGGAGTTGGACCAGAAGACTTTGAAGACCCCGAAGACTTTGTTGAGCCAGGCAAGCAGCCCTTTGACCATGTCTATGAGACCCTTTTTATGCATGTCATATAGCACTTACTATTGTTGCATCGGAATCATGAAGGATGGGTAACCACTTTGGTGGGTTGCCTCTGTTACTTTTCTCGTTGACACTTGCATTGTGCATGACCCTACCTTCTTATGAGGGTTATGACGATGGGAGTAGATAGGATGCTAAGTAGTTGCTACGCAAAAAGGGACGGGAATATGCATGTGACGGGGACAAAATATTTTCAAACAACTTTCGAAAACCCCATCGGGTGCCATTCATGCCCGAGGGAGATGATGAGAAAGGTAACCACTTGATGACGAAGTGGTGTACCGAGGCAAGTGTGTGTTATTTTCAAAACGGATTGGTCGGAGTTGCGACCGTTATTCCAACCTTACATGCGCGACCACTCTACCCTTATATGGGAAAGGGCATTATTGAGTACCTAGACCGATACTAGCTTGGAGCCCGCATTACTAGTGACGGGGGAGAGTTGGTGCTCTCTCTTGGGACGGGGTCGTGCCAGGTAGGGCGGCCATGACTGTTTTCACAGGGCACCGAACACACCGTTGGTACCCCGTGCTTGTGGTATGTGATGAATATGGGAGCGAGGCTCCACAACTTTATGATGAGAAATGATTGGCACGGGGGTTACTACTAATCGAGTGGACTCCATGTTAGTGTCGTCTAGGGAAAGGTAGTGATCGGGTGCTTACCCCGGGTACTTGAGGTACCGCGGGTCGTGGATGACACGGAAGTTCCCCGGATCTAGTGGGTAAAGTGTGCAACCTCTGCAGAGTGTAAAACTATTGAATAGCCGTGTCCACGGTCATGGACAGTTAGGTAACCGCTCTTGGGCTACGTCCACTTACTTTCAAACCCAAAGTGTGTGAGATGATGGAGATGTCTTGGATCAAGTCAAAGGACTTGACACGATTGAGATGGGTTGGTGCCCACTCTGTTTATGATAAATGGGTTGGTGCCCATTCTATTTATGTTGATATCTGAGACCTGTTCTCATGGTTACTTGAATTCTTTTGATGCATGCTTTATAGGATGTTGAACATGTCCTTGCACTCAAAACTAGCTTTATGAAAAACTTTACCTATGTCATGCATTACTGTACCTTGAACCAAATCATGGGTTGCTTGCGAGTACATTCAAAGTACTCATTGGCTTGCCACTGGTTATTTAATTGACCAGGCATGGAAGAACCGGAGTTCGAAGAAGAGTTCTTTGGAGACGATCATGCGAACTAGGACGTTTCCCAAATGTAATGCCCGTAGGGTTAAGGCAGATGGCATGGGTTCTATTATCGACGAAGATTTCCGCTGCTTTGTGTTTCATTTGATGTTCAGCCCTTAAGGCTTTATCAATGTAAGACTCAACCATGATGGTCATAATTTGTGTAAGACGGTATGTATGGATGTAAGACTCTTGTTATTCAGCTTCTGTGTGTTCAGTGAGCATTGATCTCTGGGATCACTGTACACGTGCATTCGGTGATCACGACTTGTGAGTCGGGGTCCCCACAGAGCTGGTATCAGAGCCATCCTGACTGTAGGAAGCCTTAGTTAGCATGGACGTTAGTTAACTTGAGACCATCTAACCTCTCTTCTTTTCTGAAGCTTACCCCACCCAAGATGCATTTTCCCTTATTGACCTCTCCCAATCAACCTTTGTAGATGGCTGCGTGCAAGACTTCGACCACGGATTTCCGTGCTTCTCGAGGATAGCCTCAAGAGGTGCAGTTCCACCGAGCCCCCACTTTCACCTACCATGAGCATTGGATCAATGGCGCCGAGACGGAGTATCACGTGGAAGTGATCGTGAAGGCCAATGACTCTCCAACAAGCTGGTTCTTGAGGGACCCCAGATGGCAACACTAGTTCTTGCCGTCGAGGCGGCAACCCTCAAGGCACTCACTCGCCTCCGAGACCTTCTTCGAGAGATGGCGATGAGTTGGCAACCCGTTTCTTGCCTTATCGGAAGGAAGGCGAGGATGAGAGCAATGCACCAGCTCCACCATTAGAAGAAGGACTTCCACTCCGATTCGGACCTACTTCAGCCTTTGTGCCGATAGTTTGGCGCAACACTTGGCCGCTGAATCAATGGAACTCGAAAGGAACTTCATGAGACCAAGGCACTTCTTCGCCAAGCACAAGAGAAGACGGATAGGATCAAGAAGGAAGGTGCTCCCCACGGACAGCCCGCAATCGCATCTGAGGCGGAAGACCCCCAAAGGATGGAGAACCACCACAGCAACCCCGCATGGCGCAAGGGATTACCGCAGCTCTTCACCCCACCAGCAAAGCAACGCGCGTTGAGCTCCTCCACTCCCCCACCACTTCAAGCAAGGAAGAAAGCCGCGCTCTTGATGAAGAGGAGGAAGACCTGAAAGAGCCGGACTACGCGACCGAGCATTCCACCACTTAGGCATCATTCACAACTTGGATATGCCCGTTAGTGACCCTCCGTAGGATAGGTCGTGTACCCCTATCGAAGTCGAGTCCATGTAATGGTTCTTATGAAACCATGTAGTGTTGTGTTTGTTTTTGCTGTGTTTGATGGACGTCGTGCTTTCCTTCGGGAACTTGTAAACGACTACATCACCCATTTGGATTTTAATGAATGTGTCTTGCCCTTTGGGCCTTGCATGAAAACAATTAGTGTCATACCAACCCCCCTTACTAGGCATCCCATCTATGTTGCTTTCCCCATCTTTCCCCAATCATGAAACCTTGACCACTCCAACAGGATGCCTGTTGTAACACGTACTGGTACCTCTACCCAGCAGCAAGAAGCCGGAGGTTCTGCTGAAGCGGGAGTCAGCCAGGACCAAGCCCAAGGACAAACTCCACCTCCACCACCTCCTCCAAGCATGGACATGGCTCAGCTTCTCCAAGCCTTCCGAGAGGAACGCCAAGCCAACACTGCAGCCCTCCAGATGATTGCTCAAGCTGTCAACCGCCAGCCGGCGGGACACGGCCATGGACGTTCCACACTGGTGGAGTTCAAGAAGCATGCACCACCCACTTTCATCGAGAACTGCTGAACCCTCGGATGCACGATCGGGTCCGCACCATTGAGGATCTGCTGGCACTAGTCGGATGCACTGAGGACCGTGATAAAGTGGCGTATGCTGCCCACTGTCTCGGGGGGACTGCCAGAGCTTGGTGGGATGGATTCAAGGCTATGCATGTTGAGCAAGACATCACTTGGAACACCTTCAAGACAGAATTCCGCAAGGCCCACATTCCTTCTGGAATCATGGCCATCAAGAAGCGTGAGTTCCGAGCCTGAAGCAAGGTAGTAGCACTTGTCAAGGAGTACATGCGAAGTTCGGTGTTCTCTCAAGGTATGCCCCGAGGATGTCGGACCGATGCTGCCAAAGGGAGCGCTTCATGGAAGGCCTTAACCAGACTCTGCGGATACTAAGCTTGTTGTGTGTGACTGCCCAACCTTTCTGATCGGTGAACAAGGCACTCATGCTTGAGGACAAGCGGCGTGCCTTGGATGACACTCGTAAGCGCAAGATGATCAGCAAAGGTAGCTCCAACAACGAAGCCTCGCCTGCGTGGCAGCCAGCCCCGGTCAAGCCAACCTATCGGCAGCCAAGAGTTCCTGCACCCGCACCAACTATCCACCTCAGCGAAGATGCCAACCCCGTGCCAGCTTACAACAACCCCAATAACAATCTTGGCAAGGCGTCATCCCCAACAAGTCACTTGCTTCGATGTGGACAGCCAGACACTACTCCAAGAATTGCCCCAACAAGAAGCCCGGCGCCCGCGCCCCAATGCGCAGAACCCGTGCCAAGGCCGTGGAATGCCACCAAGGAACCAAGCTCCCGCAACCTGCCCAACAATGGCAAGGGGCGTGTGAATCATGTCATGCGGAAGAAGCCCAGAAGACCGGAC
This sequence comes from Aegilops speltoides, assembly GCA_021437245.1. Classification (NCBI taxonomy): domain Eukaryota; kingdom Viridiplantae; phylum Streptophyta; class Magnoliopsida; order Poales; family Poaceae; genus Aegilops; species Aegilops speltoides. The sequence continues at coordinate 105,611,186 of CM038147.1, forward strand.
GTCGTCTTTGGTACGTTCCTTGTCAATTCAGCACCATAATCGTTTTGTTTGATTCTCGAGCCACGCATTCTTTTGTCACCCAAAGTTTTGCATTAAAAGTGGCATGACCCTACACCCTGAATAACCCTATGGTGGTACAAACCCCGAGCGAGATGAGAGCCAAGATAGGATGTAAGGAGTCGGGATTACCATTAGCGGAGTAGATTTCCTAGCAGACCTTATCATCCTAAAATCACAAGGCTTGGATGTGATCTTGGGAATGGATTGGCTCAAGAAGCACCAAGGCTTGATTGATTGCGCCAACCGGACGGTCACTATGACCAATGACCGAGGAGTCGAGGTTAAGTTTGCCTCAACCCTCCTCTACTCAAGCCAACCAAGTCAACCGTCTGACCGAAGTTGGATTGGAGCAAGTGCTTGATAGTATGCGAGTATCCCGATGTTTTTCCCGATGAGCTACCAGGAATGCCTCCTGATCGGGACATTGAGTTCATCATCGAGCTCATACCCGGAGCAGGACCCATCTATAAGAAGCCTTATAGGATGGGATCGGAGGAGTTAGCGAATTGAAGAAGCAGCAGTGGAAGAGCAGTTGAGGAAGGATTTATCCGCCCTAGTGCCTCCCTTGGGGATCGCTGCTACATTTGTGGCAAAGAAGGACGGTACCATCCGCTTGTGCATTGACTACCGCTCCCTCAATGAAGTTACAATCAAGAACAAGTACCCACTTCCCAAAATTGAAGACCTGTTTGATCAACTCAATGGGGCCAAGGTGTTCTCCAAGATCGACCTCAGATCTGGGTACTACCAACTGAAGATCGACCCCAAGATATTCCAAAGGCGGCATTCAGTAACAGATATGGCTCAGATGAATGCACGGTCATGTCCTTTGGATTGACCAATGCCCCAGCTTACTTCATGTACCTCATGAATAAGGTCTTCATGGAATATTTGGACAAGTTTGTCGTTGTCTTCATTGATGACATCCTTGTCTTCTCGAAGTCGGAAGAAGAACACGAGCAACACTTGAGGATGGTCCTAGACAAGCTTCGAGAGCACCAACTGTATGCCAAGTTCAGCAAGTGTGAATTACGGCTGCGTGAAGTTGGATTCTGGGTCATGTTCTAATCGAAGAGGATTGTCGATCGACCTGCTAAGATTGAAGCCGTGGTGAATGGCAATCCCGAGCAATGTGAAGGAAGTCGAAGCTTCCTCGGACTCGCGAGGATATTACCGCAAGTTCGTTGAAGGATTCTCGAGCATTGCCCGACCCATGACTCAGCTCTTGAAGAAGGACAGGAAGTTCGAATGGGCGCCAAGTGCGAAGAGAGCTTCGAGAGCTGAAGAAGAGGCTAACCATCGCCCCGATTACGGCCACACCAGATATACACAAGGAGTTTCGATATATTGTGATGCGTCAAGAATCGGATGGGAGGTGTTACGATGCAAGAAGGCGAGTCGTAGCCTACCTTTCAAGGCAACTACGACCTCACGAGGAGAACTATGCTACTCATGACCTTGAGCTAGCAGCAGTGGTTCATGCCCTGAAGACTTGGCGACATTACCTCTTGGGTAAGCGATGTGAAATATACACAGACCACAAAAGTCTGAAGTATATTTTCACTCAAAGGGAATTGAACATGAGGCAGAGAAGATGGCTGGAATTGATAAAGGATTATGACCTCAGTGTTCAGTACCACCCTAGAAAGGCTAATGTGGTAGCAGATGCGTTGAGCAGGAAGGCTTGCTCTTTGAATGCTATGCTAAAGCACAAGCTACCCGCCTTGTATGAAGAACTTGAAAGCTTCGGGTTGGGCTGGTTGCACCAGGATTCTTGGCCAACCTCGAAGTTAAGCCTACCTTGATGGATGATATCAAGGAAGCTCGGAAGGGGCATGAGAGTATTGAAGGCATCAAGAGGAGGATCAAGGCGCAAAGCCTCGAGTTCTCGAGAGGATGAGGAAGGAATTGTGTGGTTTGGGAATCGCATCTGCGTGCCCAACAAGGTTGAGCTCAAGAACCTGATCTTGCAAGAAGCTCATGACAGCCCATATTCCATCCACCACAGGAGGCACCAAGATGTATCAAGACCGAAGGAAAGATTTTGGTGGCACGGGATGAAAAGGGAGATTGCCACCTATGTTGCAAAGTGTGACGTATGCCAGAGAGTCAAAGCTGAACATCAGCGACCTGCTGGATTACTCCAACCACTCAAGGTTCCCGAGTGGAAATGGGACAAGGTCGGGATGGACTTCATCACCGGTTTACCCAGGTCAAACAAAGGGCATGACTCCATCTGGGTCATTGTTGACCATTTGACCAAGGTGGCCCACTTCATTCCTGTCAAGACAACCTACAAGGGGAACCAGTTAGCCAGTCTCTACATCAACCAAATCGTGAGCCTTCATGGTGTTCCCAAGGAGATTGTGTCAGATCGAGGAACCCAGTTCACCTCAAGGTTTTGGAAGAAATTCCAGAGGCCATGGGGACCAAGCTGTCCTTCAAAGATCGCTTTCCACCCACAGACCGGAGGTCAGACCGAGCGAGTGAATCAAATACTCGAAGACATGCTCCGAGCCTGTGTCTTAGCTTATGGAGCTAAGTGGGAAGATTGCCTCCCTTTCGCCGAGTTCTCTTACAACAACAGTTATCAGTCAAGCCTTCAGATGGCACCATTTGAAGTGTTATACGGGCGGAAGTGCCGTACACCTCTCAATTGGTCAGAGACCGGTGAAGGACTTGTCTTTGGGCCGGATATCCTCCGTGAAGCCGAAGAGCAACTCCAGCTTGTCAAAGAGCGTCTGAAGTCTGCCAAGTCAAGACAGAAGAGCTACGCTGACTCACGTCATAGAGACATAAACTTCCGAGTTGGAGACCATGTCTATCTCCGGGTCACCCCTCTCAAAGGAGCCCAGCGCTTCCATGTCAAAGGAAAGCTCGCTCCGAGATACATTGGCCCCTTCAAGATCATGGAACGACGAGGAGAAGTGGCTTACCAGTTGGAACTTCCACGAACTTTCGATGTACTGGCGTGTTCCACGTGTCACAACTCCGGAAGTGTCTCCAAGTTCCAGACAAGCCTGATCTCTACAAGGACGTCAATCACCAAGCCATTGACCTTCAGCCTGATTTGACTTATCGTGAGAGGCCCATCTGCATTCTGGATGAGGCTGAGCGACGCACTCGAAGCCGAACCATCAAGTACTTCAAGGTCCAATGGAGCAACCACTCAAGCGAATAACTTGGGAGCGTGAAGACTACCTTAGATCCAATTCCCGTATCTCTTTAAAGCCTAGTTTAGGAATCTCGGGGACGAGATTCTTGTAAGGGGGGTAGGTCTGTCACACCCTGCATTTTGTAACATTTCATTTTTATTAATAAAGCATGAAAATTTGGACCAACACAAACAAAAACTTTTTACTTTATTTGGCTTTTATTTGGTGTTGGTTTTCCCTATGTGGTTTTCAAGTGCTCTTAATAGTCAACCACTCCACCCTCTATATTTCATCTCCTTACCCCAAGCTCCTGACCAATGACCATGCCATGTGTATAGTGCAATATAGAATTTTCTTACAAAAATAATTTGGCCAGAAGGTATTTTCTAAATTTAGTTTTCCAAAAACCCCTGAATTGAGGATTGCACTGCAAGTGCTTGATTAAGGGCAGTAAAAATCTTTACAAAAATATATTTGATTCCTATTAGATATAGGATACCCAGAAACCACAAAAATATAGTTTTAAAAGTTGTTTTACTATTTTATTTAAAAGCTTTTTCTTAAGGCCAGAAATGGTCTTTAATAGGGAAAAATTATTTTTATTGTTTTAAAAATATTTGACAAAATTTAGGGAAACTCATAGGACATATATTGTCCATATATAAGAGTTTCAACACATGGTCATGTTCAAAATATTGGTCAAATCCTCTAAAACCCTTCTGGATATTTCAAGCTTTTGAAATATTTACAAAGGAAATATTCTTCCAAAATTCCAGGAAAATTCTATCATGTCACATATGACATATTAGATGATCTTGCCAAGTCTCATGACTTGGAGAACAAGATAACACCATCAAAACCCTCAAAACTATTTCTGTCCATTCGAAGTTTGATCAACTTTACATTGCCAAGTATGTCCAAATGTGCTCAAACTTGGTGGACATGCTTCATTGGTCTAATGATGCATCTGGACCAAATGGCACAGGTTGGAGAAGAGGAAATCTTGGTCAAAGTGCCTCAAAACCCTCTCTGACCAGAAGCAAATTTGAGCAACTTTGTACTACCAACTTTCTCCCATTGACCCCAACTTTTGTGAGCATGTTCACATGACCAAATGAGGCCACTACACAAAGTGGTTCATCAAGGAGAAGTGTTATGCTCAACTAAATCCACTCAAGTCTATTTCTGCTCATTTCTAGGGTTCACAAAAGTTGCATTGGCAACTTTGCCCAAATAATCTCCTAATTGGTGGAAGGCTATATTTATATGAGTAATTTCACCTTGTGGAGCCTCATGGCAATTGGAGTCCATTTGCTTGCTCAAAACTCTATCAAACACCTTCTGACATTTTGCAAAAACCACTGTTTTTACCCCTTTCACTATTCTTGGAGAGCTCCAATTTTTACCACAGCTCCTCCTAGACCCCTTTCACCTCCAGTAACAATGGCAAGCCCCCAGCTCAATAATTGAGGGGTGAAACCCCCCTCTTTCTCTCTCTGGTCAGCCCTTTTTCACCTTTCTTCTTCCTCCCTCCTCACTCCACTGGCTTACCAAGGCATCCAATGCCTCCCCCTCCTTCTTTACTACCCCGGCACTCTTGGACATCAAGGTGGCGCCATTGTGGCATATTATATGCCATGGCATGCCATATGGGCGCTGAGCGCCTTCTGATGCACTCCCCCATCAGTAGCCGCCCTCTGCCCAACGGCTCCGGCCACCTCGGGCCTTCCCCTCGCGCAGCCAAGGCACCTCGGCGTCCGCGACCGCCACGGCGCTGTCCCCCCTCTCTCTCCTCCTTCCCAGCGCCTCCAGCTATCAAACAGAACCGCCTGAAGCGCACCAATGGCGCTGCTCACACGCTTGCCACCCGACCCCTCCCCACTCCTTCTCTCTTCTTCCCTAGGCGTAGTCGATGCCCACGAACACCCAGACACGGCGCCAGCTCCCCGAGCCTGTGGCGACGAGCAGAGGCTCTCCGGCGACGGGTCTCACGGACCTCGCCGTCCTCCTATATAAAGGCCTCCCGAGCCCTTCCACCTCACCCTCGCTCTCTGCACCACCAAAGCTTCCCCTGCCCCCAGTTCTTCTCCAGAGCGCCCGAGCTCGAGATCGAGCTCGAGCTCCGCTTGTCGGCTCGGCTGGAATCGCGAGTATAAGCCTCCCCGCTCCTCCCTTGCCTCGATCTGGAACCCCTGCATCTCCTGAGCATTTCCCTCGGTTCCCCTCTGTTGCAGCCGGAAGCGGCCGGAGCCGTCGACACCAAGCTCCTCCGCCGCTAACCTCGTCGCCGGCGAACCCCAGACTCCGCCCAAGTCCACCACCCACAGACGTCTGGCGACCCCTGGCCATCCCTTTTCGCCGGAGCTCGCCGTCGCTTTGCATCGTCGCCGGTGAGCACCGCGACCCCTGTCCCACGGGTTAGTGATGGCAGGTGGGGTCCGCTTGTCATCCTCTCCCACACTCCGCCCTCTCTCTCGACCTGCAGGCCCCACCGTCGGGTTTGAAAATGGGTGGCCTAGCACCTGTCTTGTCTGGCTCGGCTCGGCTGGGCGGCTGCAGGTGGGCCGCGCCTGCTGGCTGTTACGGCCCGGCAACACAGTGCTCTTTTCTTTTTCTTTCCTGTCACTTGTTCCAAAAATTCCACAGGATTAAATATTAATCCAAATGCATTGATTCAATTTCTAAATTCCTAGAATATTGCAACCTATTTAATGGTGCAACTTTCACTCAAATCCAACCACCTTTTATTCTCTATAAATATTTAAATGTGGTTTTTAGCATTTAAATGTGCCTCTGAAAATCCATGTCTCCTGTTCCACCACTCCAAATCCAAAACTAGCAAGTTCCCCCTTCTTAGATTTCCATCTAATATTTTACAAAAAGAGTTGACATTTTTCTGAGCACTTTAATTTTTCTGTTTTATTATTGCCTTATTTTCCCGTTATTATTTTGCGACGATAGATTGCGTTGCTGACGAAGGAGTTGGACCAGAAGACTTTGAAGACCCCGAAGACTTTGTTGAGCCAGGCAAGCAGCCCTTTGACCATGTCTATGAGACCCTTTTTATGCATGTCATATAGCACTTACTATTGTTGCATCGGAATCATGAAGGATGGGTAACCACTTTGGTGGGTTGCCTCATTACTTTCTCGTTGACACTTGCATTGTGCATGACCCTACCTTCTTATGAGGGTTATGACGATGGGAGTAGATAGGATGCTAAGTAGTTGCTACGCAAAAAGGGACGGGAATATGCATGTGACGGGGACAAAATATTTTCAAACAACTTTCGAAAACCCCATCGGGTGCCATTCATGCCCGAGGGAGATGATGAGAAAGGTAACCACTTGATGACGAAGTGGTGTACCGAGGCAAGTGTGTGTTATTTTCAAAACGGATTGGTCGGAGTTGCGACCGTTATTCCAACCTTACATGCGCGACCACTCTACCCTTATATGGGAAAGGGCATTATTGAGTACCTAGACCGATACTAGCTTGGAGCCCATTACTAGTGACGGGGAGAGTTGGTGCTCTCTCTTGGGACGGGTCGTGCTGTAGGGCGGCCATGACTGTTTTCACAGGCACCGAACACACCGTTGGTACCCGTGCTTGTGGTATGTGATGAATATGGGAGCGAGGCTCCACAACTTTATGATGAGAAATGATTGGCACGGGGGTTACTACTAATCGAGTGGACTCCATGTTAGTGTCGTCTAGGGAAAGGTAGTGATCGGGTGCTTACCCCGGGTACTTGAGGTACCGCGGGTCGTGGATGACACGGAAGTTCCCCGGATCTAGTGGGTAAAGTGTGCAACCTCTGCAGAGTGTAAAACTATTCGAATAGCCGTGTCCACGGTCATGGACAGTTGGGTAACCGCTCTTGGGCTACGTCCACTTACTTTCAAACCCAGTGTGTGTGAGATGATGGAGATGTCTTGGATCAAGTCAAAGGACTTGACACGATTGAGATGGGTTGGTGCCCACTCTGTTTATGATAAATGGGTTGGTGCCCATTCTATTTATGTTGATATCTAAGACCTGTTCTCATGGTTACTTGAATTCTTTTGATGCATGCTTTATAGGATGTTGAACATGTCCTTGCACTCAAAACTAGCTTTATGAAAAACTTTACCTATGTCATGCATTACTGTACCTTGAACCAAATCATGGGTTGCTTAAGAGTACATTCAAAGTACTCATTGGCTTGCCACTGGTTATTTAATTGACCAGGCATGGAAGAACCGGAGTTCGAAGAAGAGTTCTTTGGAGACGATCATGCGAACTAGGACGTTTCCCAGTCAGAATGCCTGTAGGGTTAAGGCAGATGGCATGGGTTCTATTATCGACGAAGATTTCCGCTGCTTTGTGTTTCATTTGATGTTCAGCCCTTAAGGCTTTATCAATGTAAGACTCAACCATGATGGTCATAATTTGTGTAAGACGGTATGTATGGATGTAAGACTCTTGTTATTCAGCTTCTATGTGTTCAGTGAGCATTGATCTCTGGGATCACTGTACACGTGCATTCGGTGATCACGACTTGTGAGTCGGGGTCCCCACAACGGGCCACAGGTTCACAAGCCAAAACCAAGGCTGCCAAGGTTTTTGCGTACTGCATCTGCGCCAGGATCATTCAACGTCAATGGCTTCATAGCACACACCACTTTCTTTGATAGAGCCAAGAACCCATATTCCAAGCCAAGAATATCATCTGGTTGGTTCTGGAGTTATCAGCAGCGCGGTTATTACTCCTGTGTCGTATACAATCAAGGGCGCATCTTTCCCCATATGTGTCTGGACTGCGAAACCATTGCTGGACTGCCCTGTTTGGAAGAAGCCCTCGACTGCTTCAGAGATGCTGGCCTTTGCTACGTCTTGAGCTTGCGTTGGTTTTCCTTGAAGAGGAAAGGTGATGCAGCAATAGTAGCGTAAGTATTTCTCTCAGTTTTTGAGAACCAAGGTATCAATCTAGTAGGAGGCTCCTCAAAAGTCCCACGCACCTACACAAACAAACAAAGAACTCGCAACCAACGCAATAAAGGGGTTGTCAATCCCTTCACGGCCACTTGCGAAAGTGAGATCTGGTAGAGATAGTATGATAAGATAAATATATTTTTGGTATTTTATAATATAGATGCAAAAAGTAAAGATGCAAATAAAAGTAGATTGAAATCTTATATGATAAAAGATAGACCCGAGGACCATAGGTTTCACTAGTGGCTTCTCTCAAGATAGCATAAGTATTACGGTGGGTGAACAAATTACTGTCAAGCAATTGATAGAAAAGCGAATAATTATGAGATTATCTAGGCATGATCATGTATATAGGCATCACGTCCGTGACAAGTAGACCGACTCCTGCCTGCATCTACTACTATTACTCCACACATCGACCGCTATCCAGCATGCATCTAGAGTATTAAGTTCATAAGAACAGAGTAACTCATTAAGAAAGATGACATGACGTAGAGGGATAAACTCATGCAATATGATATAAACACCATCTTTTTATCCTCGATGACAACAATACAATACGTGCCTTGCAACCCTTTCTATCACTGGGTAAGGACACCGCAAGATTGAACCCAAAGCTAAGCACTTCTCCCATGGCAAGAAAGATCAATCTAGTAGGCCAAACCAAACTGATAATTCGAAGAGACTTGCAAAGATAACTCAATCATACATAAAAGAATTCAGAGAAGATTCAAATATTTCTCATAGATAAACTTGATCATAAACCCACAATTCATCGGATCTCGACAAACACACCACAAAAAGAGTTTACATCGAATAGATCTCCACAAGAGAGGGGGAGAACATTGTATTGAGATCCAAAAAGAGAGAAGAAGCCATCTAGCTAATAACTATGGACCCGAAGGTCTATGGTAAACTACTCACAACTCATCGGAGAGGCTATGGTGTTGATGTAGAAGCCCTCTGTGGTCGATTCCCCCTCCGGCGGAGCAGCGGCAAAGGCTCCAAGATGGGATCTCGCGGATACAGAAGGTTACGGTGGTGGAAATTGTTTTTCGTTGGCTCCCTGGATGTCTTCGGGGTACGTAGGTATATAGAGGAGGAAGAAGTACGTCGGTGGCCACTCGTGGGGCCCAGGAGACAGGGGCGCGCCCTCCTATCTCCTGGCCGCCTCGTTTGCTTCTTGACTTGCACTCCAAGTTCTCCGGATCACGTTCGTTCCAAAAATCATGCTCCAGAAGGTTTCATTCCGTTTGGACTCCGTTTGATATTCCTTTTCTTGGAAATACTGAAATAGGCAAAAAAAACAGCAATACGGGCTGGGCCTCCGGTTAGTAGGTTAGTCCCAAAAATGATATAAATGTGTAAAATAAAGCCCATAAACATCCAAAAGGGGTAATATAATAGCATGGAACAATCAAAAATTATAGATACGTTGGAGACGTATCAGCCTTCTGCAGTTCGTGACCAACAAGGAAATTGGAATGAAGAGCTTCTGCCACAATTCTATGCTACACTTCACATCCACGGCTACAATAGGGATCTGAAGACATGGGTCCTTGAGTGGATGACAGGCAATGTACACCATGAAGCCAAAGCTCTTGATCTCATTGAGCTTACTGTCCTATCCACTCCAGGTGAACTATATGAACCTGGTTGTCAGCTTCACCGCAATGCCTTGGAAAGCATCTTCCAGAAGCCTGAGCCCAACATGAGTCAAATGCTGAGTATGATGAAGCCACTACCGCAGGATGCTGAATATCCCAGGGAATTATTTGTTGAAGACCTAGAGTATCTGCCTCGCAACATTTATCACATTATTAGGCAAACTCTATGGCCCATCAAAGGACATTCTTCCTCAGCGAAGCTTGAAGGCTCAATGAAGACATTGGTCTTCTATATTCTCAATGGCATCATCTTTAATGCTCAGGATTTCTTCATTCGCCAATTTGCTGCATCTGGCTCAGATATATTTGGTCTGAAATTCTATGCTCCATGGGTAATGCGTCTGATGAAGCTTTACTCTGCTGTTAACTATCAGCCCTCTGCATGAAACCATCTCATATTCTTGCCAGAGGTTGATATGTCCGTCGAAGCCATAATCCTAGAGCCTGCCAAGGAGGCAATTTATCTTCACAATGTCAATCGTCAGAGTTTCTCTCAACATGTTGAAGGAGTTCATGCTGCCACTCGTGCCCGTACTGAAGCCACTGACAGCACTATTGCTCCAAGGCCTCGAAAGAGATCTCGTGTGCTCAATGACCGAGAGCTTCTCGTGGCCTTGCATCAAAAACACGATAAGCATCATTTCTCGCTAAAGCGTCAGATGCAAAGCCTCTTGGTCGATGTTAATTGCATTCGAAATCTTGCCACCAAGAAGCGTTTGTCACTCATGAAACCTGTCGGAGGTAATGGAAGAGTCTGACATTGCTCAGTGCTGAAGCTGATCTTCAAGACGATGGATTCACGAAGAGATTCAAGTTTGATACCACTCCTCCGAGGAACGATGTCTTGCGTCGGACTCCATCCCACGAAGATTCTGAGTACTCCTCCTCCGCTGCAACCGTTAATGCCAGAGTCATTGATGATGACGATGATGCTACTTCACCACCTCCAACTTTGGCGCGTATCAACACTGCACCAAGTTCGTCTGCGCCACCAAACCTCAACGACGACCCTGCTGCCTCACCTACTCCTCACGGGAACGAGTAGAGGCTCTATGTCTTCAAAACTTTTTGGTCCTTACTGACAAAAGGGGGAGAAGCATATGAGTTGATAGTCTTCAAGCGGGTCCATATGGGTGGTTGATATACTCTTGCCAAGTGTTTATAGATCTCGCTTTTGAAACATTTGGTTCTTTGAGTTGTAACACTTAAACTTGATGGTCGTCTGCTACCTTTTCTGCTATTCTGTGATGCGACGATAAATTCCGCATGTGTGATGATAAATCCCGCATGAAGTCATCCTGCGGACGTCCATTTTTCATTATGCATGTCATTATCCTAGTTATATATTTTCATGCATGATGTATTGTCTTCATAAGGTGAAGAGGATCTCCACAAGTACAACCTGCCATGTGCATTTGCATTCCAAGCAAAACATTTATATGCACATCCTCAGGGGGAGCCTTTTTGCCACCTATGAAGACAATATCTTAATCCTTTACAATTTCACATACTTTTATCCTCGTTGAAAACTTCAACCAGTTTGTCATCAATCACCAAAAAGGGGGAGATTGTAAGTGCATCTAGTGCCACCCCTAGCTGGTTTTGGAGTATTGACGACAAACCTGGTTGAGGGAGTAATGTGTTTGCGAGAATTGCAGGATAACAAAATATGAAACATCCCATTTATTGCCCCTTGGCCCAACTATCAAGTGTGCTTTGCATTCATGACGCACCAATATATTTTTCTGACGCTTGTTTGTGACATCCATTTCGAACCAAGTCTCTCTGCTTGATGAGTGTTGTTCTATTGAGATTGCTTCCGAAGCACTGCTAGTATCACTCTTACTCTCTGGCTACCCGGCATGGACACACTGGAACACCCTCTTGATTAGTATTGCAGGCCCCTTCTTTTGGCTGTTCTTGGAAGCAGATATGCGTATGCCAAAGCCCATCTTGAATGCATAGTCGTTGTAGAACCGCTTGGCATCGTCAACAGAGTCACATTCCATCCCAACAAAGGGTGCAAGTGGTTGAGATGAAATCTCATCATATTCTTCATCATCATACATCGCACCTGCTGAAGTTGTTCCAAAGTTTGCTGTAAGTTGATGTTCAGTGTAGCTCTCCTCACCTCCTATACCACTGTGGGCAGCCTATCAACAGTTGAAACAAAAGTTATTAGCTAGTCCATAAGTACAAGCGATGCTTCATAACATGAATACAAACTTTGGAATGCAAATTATAGTTCAACCAGTAGCATGTAAATGCAGAAAGTAACAAAAGAGTTCTGCATGAGAATTCATTTTTCTGGGATGCAAGTATGCTTCATATGACTCAGTAATTTAAGTTCAATTTCATAATCATTTTTTCAGCATTAATCAGTTTCATGAGCTACATATCAACTTAAACACGAAGGTGCTACATGTAAGTGCATCTAGTGCCACCCCTAGTTGGTTTTGGAGTATTGATGACAAACCTGGTTGAGGGACTAATGTGTTTGTGAGAATTGCAGGATAACACAGGTAGTAGTCCCTCATTGATTCGGTTTACCTACCGGAGATGACCCCTAAAAATGTGTGAAGCCATTGAAGACAGTGGTGGTCTGTGAAGCTATTCACGGTGAAGTCTATGACAAGAGAAGGCATCGCATGAAGACTTTGGAGCGCGAAGACTTAGATGTTTCGTTGTTTCCTTTTCTTCTTTGTTGAGTCATAGGAAGCACCGCACTGTTAAGTGGGGTCCAAGTGAACAAAGTCAGAGTGACTAAAGTGATGCTCAAACAAATCCTATGTCTTCGAGCGAAGACAATGAGTGCAAATCTTATCCAGAGTCGGATGAGTTAGCTTTACTTGTAGCCCAAGTCAAGTTGTCACGTGTGTTTGAAATCTGACCGTTGGAACACGTGTCAGTTCCTTAGTGACCCAGGGTCATTTTGGACAAATCAGGTCGGGTTGCCTAGTGGCTATAAATAGCCCACCCCTACATCATAAATTGGTGGCTGCTGAGAGTTAGTGCACGGCTTTTGTCATTTGAGAGCAAGCTACCTCCGAAGCGTTTGAGAGAGAATCCTTGCGAGGACAAAGCCCAAACCACCCAGAGCCCAAAGAGTGTTTGGCATCACTGAAGTCTTTCTGTCTGCGTGATCTGAAGACTTGTTACACTTGAGGACTGTGAATCCTCTAGCCGGTTAGGCGTCGCGTTCTGAGCATCCAATAGTCATTGTGGATTGCCGGTGAACGAAGTCTGTGAAGGTTTGGAAGTCTACCTTGAAGACTTGCCAAAGTGATTGGGCGGGGACTAAGTGTCCTTAGCTCAAGGGGACTAAGGTGAAGACGCGGTCTCCTGAGTTAAATCTTAGCCTCCCTAACCAGACGTACAGTTGTCACAGCAACTGGAACTGGTCGAACAAATCACTGTCCTCTCCAAGCTACTGGTTCTATCTCTCACTTCTCTTTACTTACGGCTTGTCTTCATGAAGTCATTGCGTGCTTGCATTACCTGTTTGACTTCACTATGTGACTACTTGTTCTGATTGGCTTCATACTACCTTCCATCCTGATCCTTACTACCTAGCTGCAAATAGTCTTTGTGCTTTCACTTCATTGAATACTTGACTATGGCTTGCCTAGTGTAGTCTACCTTCCGCTGCATAGGAATAGGGTCATTTCTATTGTTTGTCTTCGAAACTCCCATGTTTTGAAGACTTCCATAAAAATCGCCTATTCACCCCCCCTCTAGTCGATATCCAGCTCTTTCACTACATATTAACTTCATTTTTTCAACAGAATGTTTTTTTTCAAATGCAACACTTCATAACCCATTTTATCTAGGTTGTATTTTGTACTCCCTCCGTTCCATAATGTAGTGCGCTCGCGCTTCCCAAGATCCAACTTTGACTATAAATTTAACCAACGAGACCGATTGCGGCGGGGACAAAAACTATATCACTAAATTCATATCGAAAATACGAATTCAGTGGTATAATTTTTGCTCCCGCCGCAGTCGGTCTCGGTAGTTCAATTTACGGTCAAACTTGAATCTCAAGAAGCACGGGCGCACTACATTGTGAAATGGAAGGAGTACTAAATTCAATAAAAAAATACTAGACATTAGCTTGTGCGGTCGCAGCTCAACAATCCTTTTTATGTTTTGTTGCCATCTCTGAAACTATGGTTCAAATCAACATTACTACTCTAACTTTTTCAGTGAAAATTTAGCAAGTGTACATGCACACCCCCCCCATGGATCATGGTGTATTTATCCAAGCTCATTTTCGAATGTTCAGAATCAGTCAATGCTCATTTGCTACACTCAATTTTGTTCCAACTAAATTGTTAGGGTTTCGCAGAAATCTGACCCAATTTGCAGTAGAAGTAGATGTTGTGGCCTTTGGGAAGACCACCGGTGGGTTACGATAGATGCTCACTGGGGTGGGGGGGTTGCTCCCTGCGTTGTACATCGGTCGCTGAAGTTGGATTCGTCCACCAGGATGCAACAGAGCCACCAGAGCTTCAATTGTAGTCAGAGGCAAACATGTCCCTAGCGATGTGCGCCATTGGATCGAAGCAGGACAGGCGAGCTTTCGAGTTGGGGTGGATGGAGGAGGGGGAGGGGTTGGCTAGTTCACTACCGGCGGTGCTATAGCTGAAGGAAATATGCCCTAGAGGCAATAATAAAGTTATTATTTATTTCCTCATATCATGATAAATGTTTATTATTCATGCTAGAATTTTATTAACCGGAAACATGATACATGTGTGAATACGTAGACCAACATAACGTCACTAGTATGCCTCTACTTGACTAGCTCATTAATCAAAGATGGTTATGTTTCCTAACCATAGGCATGTGTTGTTATTTGATTAATGAGATCACATCATTAGGAGAATGATGTGATTGACATGACCCATTCTGTTAGCCTAGCACTTGATCGTTTAGTATATTGCTATTGCTTTCTTCATGACTTATACATGTTCCTGTAACTATGAGATTATGCAACTCCGTTTACGGAGGAACACTTTGGTGCTACCAAACGTCACAACGTAATCGGGTGATTATAAAGGAGTACTACAGTGTCTCCAAAGGTACATGTTGGATTGGCGTATTTCGATATTAGGTTTTGTCACTCCGATTGTCGGAGAGGTATCTCTGCCCTCTCGGTAATGCACATCACTATAAGCCTTGCAAGCAATGTAGCTAATGAGTTAGTTACGAATGATGCATTACGTAATGAGTAAAGAGACTTGCCGGTAACGAGATTGAACTAGGTATTGGATACCGACGATCAAATCTCGGGCAAGTAACATACCGATGACAAAGGGAACAACGTATGTTGTTATGTGGTTTGACAGATAAAGATCTTCGTAGAATATGTAGGAGCCAATATGGGCATCCAGGTTCTGCTATTGGTTATTGACCGAGAATAGTTCTAGGTCATGTCTACATAGTTCTCGAACCAGTAGGGTCCGCACGCTTAACGTTACGATGACAGTTTTATTATGAGTTTAAAAGTTTTGATGTACCGAAGTTTGTTCGGAGTCCCGGATGTGATCACGGACATGACGAGGAGTCTCGAAATGGTCAAGACATAAAGATTGATATATTGGACGACTATATTCGGACACCGGAAGTGTTCCGGGGGTTTTCGGAGAAAACCGAGTTTGGAGGGTTACCGAACCCCCGAAAAGAAGTAATGGGCCTTATGGGCTTTAGTGGAGAGAGAGAAGGGCAGCCAGGATGGGCCGCGCGCCCCCTCCCCCTCTGGTCCGAATTGGACTAGGAGAGGGGGGCGGCGCCCCCCTTTTTCCCTCTCCCTCTCCCCCTTCCTTTCCCCCTCCTAGTAGGAGTAGGAAAGAGGGAGTCCTACTCCCACTAGGAGGACTCCCCTCTCCTTGGCGCGCCCCTAGGGCGGCCGCCTCCCCTTGCTCCTTTATATACGGGGTAGGGGCACCCTAGAACACACAAGTTGATCTACGTGATCGCCCTTAGCCGTGTGGTGCCCCCTCCACCATATTCCACCTCGGTCATATCGTCATGAGTTTAGGCGAAGCCTGCGCCGTAGAACATCATCATCGCCACCACGCCGTCGTGCTGACGGAACTCATCCCCGACACTTTGCTGGATCGGAATCCGGGGATCGTCATCGAGCTGAACGTGTGCTGAACTCGGAGGTGCCGTACGTTCGGTACTTGGATCGGTCGGATCGTGAAGATGTATGACTACATCAACCGTGTTGTCATAACGCTTTCGCTTACGGTCTACGAGGGTACGTGGACACACTCTCCCCTCTCGTTGCTATGCATCACCATGATCTTGCGTGTGCGTAGGAATTTTTTTGAAATTACTACGTTCCCCAACAATAGCGGCAAAACGACGGCGGATGGTGGGCAGACCATGGCACGGTCGTCGCTACCGTTGCGCGATTTGCAGGGATCAGACGGGAGTCTGTCTGTGGGGGTATGCTGCGTCGAGTATGGTTAAGTGCTCGCAGGATATGACGGCTAAGCGCGGGTTGATCCAACGGCTATCGAGGCGCTTTACTTTTCCAACAAATCAGCCGGCTGATTTGTAGCACGCGCCCTAAGATAGACCTAGAGTGCTTTTCCGGCGAGCTCTTGCCTTCCCATCAGTGGTTCCTTCTTTCCTTCTTTCACGTGAAAATCGACTGACCCAAATTCCGTACAGTTCTCGGATTAGATTGTGCATTTATTTTTTATGTTGCGTCGTACATTCCCCTTCATTCTATGCAGACGCTACATGGAAAACCTTCTATTGTTTGCAATTGTACAAAAGACATCCTGTTAGACCTCATATTATGAATCAATGTCTACACTACACTTGTGTCATATGGCGATTGCATTTCATACAATAAAGCGACAACCATATGGCTCCTGCCAGTTGCCGATAACTTCGGTTACAAAACATGATCATCTCATACAATAAAATATAGCATCACGTCTTGACCATATCACATCACAACATGCCCTGCAAAAACAAGTTAGACGTCCTCTACTTTGTTGTTGCAAATTTTATGTGGCTGCTACGGGCTTAAGCAAGAACCAATCTCACCTACGCATCAAAACCACAACGATACTTCGTCAAATAGACTCCGTTTTAACCTTCTCAAGGACCGGCGTAGCCACACTCGCTTCAACTAAAGTGAGAGAGAGACAGACACCCGCCAATCACCTTTAAGCAACGAGTGCTCAGAGCGGTGAAACCAGTCTCGCGTAAGCGTCTGCGTAATGTCGGTCCGGCCGCTTCATCTCACAATACCGCTGAACCAAAGTATGACATGCTGGTAGGTAGTATGACTTGTATCGCCCACAACTCACTTGTGTTCTACTCGTGCAAAACATCAAACCATAAAACCTAGGCTCGGATGCCATTGTTGGGGAACGTAGTAATTTCAAAAATTTCCTACGCACACGCAAGATCATGGTGATGTATAGCAACGAGAGGGAGAGTGTTGTCTACGCTCGTGAGACCGGGCGAAGCGATCACAACGTAGAGGAAGTAGTCGACGTTCTCCTCGCGATCCGACCGATCCCGACGCCATTACTCGGCGCCCGAGTTCTTGACACACGTACAGCTCGATGACGCCCCTCGACTCGATCCAGCCGAGTGTCGAGGAGAGTTTCGACAAGACGACGGCGTGGTGACGATCTTGATGCTCTACGGCGCAGGGCTTCGCCTAAGCTTCATGACGATATGACCGAGGTGGAATATGGTGGAGGGGCACCGACACGGCTAAGGAACGATCCGTAGATCAAACTTGTGTGTCCTCGGTGCCCCTTCCCCAGTATATAAAGGAGGGAGGGGGAGGTGCGGCCGGCCCAAGGGAGGCGGCGGAGGAGTCCTACTCCCACCGGAGTAGGACTCCCCTTCCTAGTTGGAGTAGGATTGGGGAGGGGAAGAGAGAGGGGGCCGCCCCCTCTCCTTGTCCTATTCGGACTAGGGGAGGCGCGCGCCACCCCCCGGCCGGCCCTTCCTCTTCTCCCTCGAGGCCCACTAAGGCCCAATAGCCTCCGGAGGGTTCCGTAACCCCGGTTTTCCTAAGAAAATCCCGATTTCACCCGGAACCATTCGAACTCCAAATATAGGCTTCCAATATATCAATCTTTATGTCTCGACCATTTCGAGACTCCTCGTCATGTCCGTGATCACATCCGGGACTCAACTTCTTCGGTACATCAAAATACACAAACTCATAATATAACCGCCATCGAAACCTTAAGCGTGCGGACCCTACGGTTCGAGAACAATGTAGACATGACCGAGACACGTCTCGGTCAATAACCAATAGCGGGACCTGGATGCCCATATTGGTTCCTACATATTCTACGAAGATCTTTATCGGTCGACCGCATAACAACATACGTTGTTCCTTTGTCATCGGTATGTTACTTGCCCGAGATTCGATCGTCGGTATCCAATACCTAGTTCAATCTCGTTACGGCAAGTCTCTTTACTCGCTCCGTAATACATCATCTCACAGCTAACTCATTAGTTGTAATGCTTGCAAGGCTTCAATGATGTGTATTACCGAGAGGGCCCAGAGATACCTCTCCGACAATCGGAGTGACAAAACCTAATCTCAAATACGCCAACCCAACATCTACCTTTGGAGACACCTGTAGTACTCCTTTATAATCACCCGATTACGTTGTGACGTTTGGTAGCACCAAAGTGTTCCTCCGTAAACGGAGTTGCATAATCTCATAGTTACCGGAACATGTATAAGTCATGAATAAAAGCAGTAGCAACATACTAAACGATCGTGTGCTAAGCTAATGGAATGGGTCATGTCAATCAGATCATTCTATTAATGATGTGACCTTGTTAATCAAATAACAACTCTTTGTTCATGGTTAGGAAACATAACCATCTTTGATTAACAAGCTAGTCTAGTAGAGGCATACTAGTGACATATTGTTTGTCTATGCATTCACACATGTATCATGTTTCCGGTTAATACAATTCTAGCATGAATGATAAACATTTATCATGAAATAAGGAAATAAATAATAACTTTATTATTGCCTCTAGGGCATATTTCCTTCACAAAGCCCATCTTGAATGCATAGTCGTTATAGAACTACATAGCATCATCAACAGAATCAAACTCCATCCCAACAAAGGGTGCAAGTGGTTGAGATGAAATCTAATCATCTTCTTCATCATCATACATTGCGGCTGTTGAAGTCGTTCCAAAGTTTGCTGCAAATTGATGTTCAGTGTAGCTCTCCTCACCTCCTGTACCGCTGTGGGCAACCTATCAACAGTGGAAACAAAAGTTATTAGCTGGTCCATAAGTACAAGCGATGCTTCATAACATGAATACAAACTTTGGAATCCAAATTATAGTTCAACCAGTAGCATGTAAATGCAAAAGGTAACCATAGAGTTCAGCATGAGAATTCATTTTTCAGGGATGAAAGTATGCTTCATATGACTCAGCAAATGTAAGGTCAGTTTCATAATCATTTTTTCCAGCACCAATCAGTTTCATAAGCTACATATTAAATTAAACATGAAGGTGCTACATAGTAACTTCATTTTTTTAACCAGAATGCTTTTTTTGCCAAATGCAACACTTCATATCCCCATTTTTCTATACCGAATTCAATAAAAAAATACTAGATAGCAGTAGTCACTTATGCAATCACAGCTCAACAATCCTTTTTGGTTTTTTTGTTGCACTCTCTAAAACTGTGGTTCAAATCAACATTACTGCTCTGGTCGTTTTCAGTAAAAATTCAGCAAGTGTACGGGCACACCCCCCTGGATTATGCTGTATTTACCCAAGCTCATTTTTGAATGTTCAGAATCACCTAATGCTCATTTGCAACACTCAATTTTGCTTCAACTAAATTGTTAGGGCTTCGCAGAGATCTTACCCAATTTGTAGCAGAAGTAGATGTCGTGGCCTCTGTTAAGATCACCGACGGGTTACGGTAGATGCTCGCTGGGAGGGGGGTTGCTCCCTGTGCTGTACACCGGTCGCCGAAGTTGGATCTGTCCACCGGATGCAATAGAGCCACCGGAGCTTCGATGGTAGGCGGAGGCGAACATGTCCCTAGCAATGTGCGCCATTGGATCGAAGTAGGACAGGCGAGCTTTCGAGTTGGGGGTGGATATCGAGGAGGGGTGGCTAAATCGCTACCGGTGGTGTTGTAGCGGCAGAACGAAGACGGATGGTGGGCAGACCATGGCACGGTCGTCGCCGCCGCTGCACGATTCGCAGGGATCAGGTGGGAGTGTGTCTACGGGGGTATGTTGTGTTGCAATAGACAGTGTGTTGCTATGGTCGTTCGGCTCAAAGCGCGTCGCACGTGGGTAAGTGCTCGCGGGATCTGACGGCTGAGCGCGGGTTGATCCAACGACTGTTGAGGCGGTTTACTTTTACAACAAATCAGTCGGCTGATTTGTAGCACGCGCCCTAAGATAGACCTAGCGGCCGGCTTTTCCGGCGAGCTCTTGCCTTCCCTTCAGTGGTTCCTTCTTTCACGTGAAAATCGACTGACCCAAATTCTAAATTTAGACGAGTTTATATCGTGTTACTTGTATCTCCATAGAGTTCTTGGATTAGATTGTGTGTTTATTTTTTTTATGTTGCGTCGCACATTCCCCTTCATTCCATGCAAACGCTACATGAAACCTTCTATTGTGTACTCCCTCCGTTCCTAAGGGCCTGTTTGGTTTCAAATAAGTCACCAACTTATAAGTTGAAAAGTGAAAAAAATGACTTATTTTGCCAAACAGACCCAACTTATAAGTTACCCCAACTTATAAGTCATAAGTCGCTCCACCTCAACTTAAAACTTATAAGTCACCCCCTTTTGCGTGGGTCCCACCACCTGCATGATGTTGATTGGTGCGGGAAGGTGTGGTCAGGTGACTTATAAGTCGGGTGACAACCAAACAGGCGTGACTTATAAGTCACTGGACTTATTGGAACCAAACAAGCCCTAAATAGTACAAGTCTTTGTAGAGATTTCACTATGAACTACATACGGATATATATAAATGCATTTTAAGTGTGGATTCATTCATTTTGATCTATATGTAGTCCACCTAGTGAAATCTCTACAAAGACTTACATTTAGGAACGGAGGGAGTACAAAAGACATCTTGTTAGCGAGCAATTGCAGTGTTGATGTCTACAAAGCCATCATATTATGAATCAATATGTACACTTCTGTCATATGTGCTATCTGGGGCAGTGTTGTACTCGTACTAGTGTTAATTGTGTGATCAACCTGGGAACGGAGATGATCAAACATTAACAGCACACCACATTTTTCTCGTCAGGAAGAAAAACAAGATGAGCACGTTAGCTTATGCCAGCTGTAAAGGTAGTGCAAATGGCGATGACGTACGCAAGTAAAATCAGCCGAATTAACCAACTTTCCAGACTGCTTGTGCGGAGCAACTGAGAGCATGACCGGTGGGTCCTCGTACCGCAGGTCCACGGGTCAGGGAGAGAGAGTCAGACTCGAGTAATATCTCGCCTTCTCGCCCTGCAGGAGATTCCCGTCCAGTGCGCAGAGAGCTGTGGCCCCCACTCCGTAACGGATTTTTCACCCCGGCCGTCCACAGAAACTACCTGTGTGGGTGGCGACAAGCGTGGCGTGAGGTAAAAAACCAAGCCGCTTGTCAGTGAGAGAGGTTGGCTGTAAATTCGGCGACTTCCCTCGCAAGCAAGCCCAAGTAACCGCCGTAAGACGGCGTGAGCATTTCCCGTCTATAAATTCCCCTCTCTCTCTCTCTCCGCATCCTCCATTCTCTCGCCTCATTCACCCGCGGAATATCCCACGCAACACAACACAACACACGCCGCAAGAGAGAGAAAGAGAGATGGAAGAGGAGGGGGTGGTGATGCCGCCGCCGCCGGTCCTGGTGGTCGACGAGGAGGAGGTGGCGGTGCAGCCGCCGCCGGTCGTGGTGGTGGAGGAGGAGGAGGTGGCGGTGCAGCCGCCGCCGCTGGTGGTGGTGGAGGAGGAGCAGGAGGTGGTGCAGCCGCCACCGGTCGTGGTGGTGGAGGAGGAGGAGGTGGTGCAGCCGCCGCCGGTCGTGGTGGTGGTGGAGGAGGAGGTGGTGCAGCCGCCGCCGCTGGTGGTGGAGGAGGAGGGGGTGCAGCCGCCGCCGTTGATGGAGGAGGAGGAGGGGGTGCAGCCGCCGCCGTTGATGGAGGAGGAGGAGGGGGTGCAGCCGCTGCCGTTGGTGGAGGAGGAGGAGGTGGCGGGGGTGCAGCCGCCGCCGCTGGTGGAGGAGGAGGAGGGGATGCAGCCGCCGCCGTTGATGGAGGAGGAGGAGGGGGTGCAGGAGGTTCCCGCTCCGGATCCGCAGTGGATGGCGCAGTGGATGGCGCAGTGGATGGCGAGGAGGCAGCAGTGGGCGGCGCACTACAGGCGCCGCGTCGCCACCGAGCTGGAGAACTACATCATCCCCCGCTGCCGGAGTGCCAGCGTGACGCTCCGCGAGGTCTCGGTGGTGCTCCTCCAGGAACGGGAGCCCATCGAAGCAGCGGGGACCATCTACACCGACTTGCTCGAGGACGTGTCCCGCGGCATGAATCCGCTCCTCATCGGGCCCGCCGCCAACATCGTCGACACCCTCTTCAACTGGCCCGGGCCGCTCGCGGCCGTCACCGACGCCGCCAGGGCCCTCGTCCACGCCACCTTCTACCACCCGGCGCCGGAGGGCGGGCCACCCAGGAGGCCAGTCGCGAGCTCAGGTACCTCGTCCACGTCGCCCACCCCGGTGCCGCGTACCACTTCTGGGCCTACGTCGCGACTCTCGGTCTCTATGCCCTCCCCGGCGGCCGAGCCGCGTACATTCTCTGGTTCGTTACCCACTACCAGGCCGACGTCCTGGCAAGGAGGGCGCTGCAGAGGCTGAACTTCGCCGTCGACAGCAGCCTCGCGGCTGACTTCGCCGTCCGTCTCTGCGGGATCATGCCCGCGTCGCGGGTGCGACCCGGGGCCGGGCCGCTCATGCCGGAGGTGGCGCTGAGGCTGCAGCAGACCATCGACGCGGTCGACGACGTGCTGGAAGTGCTGCTCGAGATGCAAGACACCGTGAGGATGGTGGAGCAGGCCGTGCTCTTCGTCACCGGCGGCCAGCATCCTCCGCCTCCATGATCGACTCGACCAGGCGCGTGCTCGTCGCTTCCGTCGACACGAGGACGCTGATCCCGCAACTCCAAGCTCTCCATCGCCAAGTTCGAACGCATCCGCAAGCAACGCGCCTAGTTAGGTAGATCAACATCAACTCCAGTAGTAAGTGTCTCGGTTCGATCTCCCTGCAGGTTTTTCCAGTTCTTTGATTCTGATCGAGACTACCTTCGATTCGTTCGATGACCGTACGCTAGCTGTTTTGACGTTCTGATGATGAGTTTCTTCAGAGATGTTATTAGACGCATGCATGTCTAAACGTTGTGATTCTGGATCATGTTCAGTACGATGATGGACCCTGAAAACGTAATGGAGTAGCACTACTTGGCTATGTTTTCGGAAGTTAATTTTGCAGGCTCTGTTTCGGTGCCCCTAGCTAATTTCTTGCCTGCTGCAGTGTTGTGTGTTCACTTAGTTGTGGTGCGTGTGATATCTTTTGTCGATCGTCTAGGGATCTTGTCTACTGTAATCTTGAGCACATAGCCATTGCATGCTCTATATGTTGTTTCTGTTGCATGCATGCTTCCACTGGTGAATGGATCAACTGCCCAAATTGGATTGACTGTTGATGAATTCAAGCTCTACTATAGCTGCTATTTTGGGAACTTCTGATCTTTTTGTTGTTGCTGAAGAATTAAATCTGCAAATGATTACTAGCATGCTCAGTCAAATGCAGCTTGAGTTTTGAGTGTCAACTAGCATACTGTGCCTAGTTATCGTTGAATAATTAAGACTGTGAATGATCACCTGCATGCTCAGTCAAATGTAGCTTGAGTTTTGGGTGTCAACTAGCCTACTGCCTACATATTATGCTTATATGCTTGTAGTATTATGTGAACCAATGGAAATTCTAACCGGGACATATACAGTTTTGATCATCTTAGGCTTAGTTCTTGCATAATGTACTCTAATATGCAGTACAACATAATGTACGTGGAATAATAGTCGTGAATGTAGCAAAGTTTATAGTCAGCATGCTTCTTAATTAGAAGTGTTCCATTGGCAAGCCTTTCAGTTTTGAACAGGGGGGAATATATGTAGAGAGTAGGAGTAGGCTTTATTGGTACAACCTATATAAGGACTAAGGAGTATGTTTTTTTGATTGATTTTGGTGTCTGCATGAAACAGTACTTTTGTGGACTACTATGTTCTACTGCATTATTTTTCTTCACTCGCATAGTGTTACACTGAATTTTCATCTACACATTGTCACTTGGAAACTTGAAATTAGAGAATTCCTTGGTGTTTTTTTCCTTCTTCTTCAATTCCAAACATTGTGCTAGCTGTTTTGTCTTTCTGATGAGTTTCTTCAGAGATTCTAGTTAGACAGCATGCATATGTGCAAACATTGTGATTCTGGCTGGCTTGTTTTGGGAAGTTAATTTTGTAGGCTCTGTTTCGTTTCCAGTTGCCGATGCGATTGCAATGTGTGCTGCTTGCTGTGTTGTGTGTTCAGTTAGTTGTGGATCGTCTTGGGATCTTGTCTACTGTAATCTTAAGCACATATCCATTGCTCTGTATGTTGTTGTTTCTTGTGCATGCTTCCTCTGGCAGATGGATCACCTGCCCAAATTGGATTGATTGTTGGTGAATTCAAGGTGTACTATAGCAGCTATTTTGGGAACTTCTGATCTTTTTGTTGTTGCTGAAGAATTAAATCTGCAAATGATTACTAGCATGCTCAGTCAAATGCAGCTTGAGTTTTGAGTATCAACTAGCATACTGTGCCTAGATATTATGCTTATATGCTTGAAATATTATGTGAACAATGGAAAATCTAACGGAAGGCACACAATCTTGGTCATCTTAGGCTTAGTTTATGCATGATGTTCTGTGCTATACATATAATTTATTTGTAACCAAACGTGGGAAGATAGTCATGAATGTAGCAAAGTTTATAGCCAACATAGTTCTTTTTGTTATCGTTGAATAATTAAGACTACAAATGATCACTTGCATGTTCAGTCAAATGTAGCTTGAGTTTTGGGTGTCAACTAGCCTGTTGCCTACATATTATATATATGCTAATATAGTTATATGCTTGAAGTATTATGTGAACCCATGGAAAATTTAACCGGGACATATACAGTTTTGGTCATCTTACGCTTAGTTTTTGCATAATTGTACTCTAATATACATAGAATTTCTTTGTTTCCAATTTGGAATCATAGTCGTGAATGTAGCAAAGTTCATAGCCAGCATGCTTCTTAGAAGTGCTCCATTGGCAAGCCTTCAGTTTTGAACAGGGGGGATATATATATGGATTAGGAGTAGGCTGGCTTGGTAATTTTGGCTGGCTTGGTAATGGAATAGAATAGCACTACTTGGCTATGTTTTAGGAAGTTAATTTTGCAAGCTCTGTTTCGTTTCCAGCCGATGCGATTGCAATGTGTGCTGCTTGCTGTGTTGTGTGTTCAGTTAGTTGTGGATCGTCTTGGGATCTTGTCTAGAGTAATCTTAAGCAAAATGCCATTGCTCTACATGTTGTTGTTTCTTTTGCATGCTTCCTCTGGCAGATGGATCAACTGCCCAAATTGGATTGATTCTTGATGAATTCAAGGTGTACTATAGCAGCTTTTTTGGAAACTTCTGATATTTTTGTTGTTGCTGAAGAATTAAATCTCTAAATGATTACTAGCATGCTCAGTCAAATGCAGCTTGAATTTTGAGTGTCAACTAGCATACTACGTATAGATATTATGCTTATATGCTTGAAATATTATGTGAACAATGGAAAATCTAACCGGGACGCACACAATCTTGGTCATCTTCTGCTTACTTTGCCCATGATGATCTGTGCTATACATAGAATTTATTTGTAACCAATGTGGAAAGATAGTCATGAATGTAGCAAAGTTTATAGCCAACATACTTCTTTTTGTTATCGCTGAATAATTAAGACTGTGAATGATCACTTGCATGCTCAGTCAAATGTAGCTTGAGTTTTGGGTGTCAACTAGCCTGTTGCCTACATATTATATATGCTTATATAGTTATATGCTTGAAGTATTATGTGAACCAATGGAAAATCTAACCGGGACATATACGGTTTTGGTCATCTCAGGCTTAGTTTTTGCATAATTGTACTCTAATATACTACATAGAATTTCTTTGTTTCCAACGTGGAATGATAGTCGTGAATGTAGCAAAGTTTATAGCCACCCAGCATGCTTCTTAGAAGTGCTCCATTGGCAAGCATTTCTGTTTCGAATAGGGGGGGGGGGGGAATATATATATGGATTAGGAGTAGGCTTTTTTGGATGGATTTTGGTGTCTGCATGAAACACTACTTTTGTGGACTACTATGGTGTACTGGTTATTTTTCTTCATTCGCATAGTGTTACACTGAATTTTCATCTACACTGTCAGTTGGAAACTTGAGATCATTGAATTCCTTGGTATTTTTTCCCCTCTTCTTCAATTCCAAAATGCACACTTCAATTGTTTATTAGGTTCCAGACATCACATTCTAGATTTGACCTTCAAGATTTCAGATTACACAATATTTCTTTTTTTTTAAAAGGAATCAGAGACCAATCAAACAAGTATAGATACTTCCATTTATAACATACATATGTAGTATTTCGATAAAAAAATATGATGCACATTGACATCCTGTGACATTTATCCTCTCAATACAAAATATATCTGCACCTACAATTTGATCACTACACTATTGGCTTGCGACTTCTTGCACCCTTCATTGATCTAATACAGCACAATCTCTTTCTTTTAGTCAGACCTTCTGAATCCTGTGTAAAAGTGAGTTTTCCTGTGAGAGAAAAAACAAGAAACAAGAAAGGGTTTCTGATATTTGCAGGTAGACGCATGCATGTGGAAACCTGTGATTCTAGCTGGCTTGGTCATGTTCAGTAGTCAGTACGATGCAATTCTAGCTGGCTTGGTCATGTTCTGCAGAGTGCATAAGTATTGGAGTTACTACTTGCCTCTGTTTTCAGAAGTTAATTTTGCAGGCTCTGTTTCGTTCCCAGCCGATGCAGTTGCAATGTGATTGCCCCTAATTTCTTGCTTCTTGTGTTCAATTAGTTGTGGTATCTTTCGTCGTCCTAGGATCTTGTCTACTGTAGTCTTGAGCACAAAGCCATTACTCTATATGTTGTTGTCTCCTTGCATGATGGATGGATCAACTGCCCAAATTGGATTGATTGGTTGATGAATTCAAGGTGTACTAAGCAGCTATCTTGGGAACTTATGTTTTTCTTTTTTTGTCATTGAAGAATTAAAACTGCAGATGATTACTTGCATGCTAAGTCAAATGTAGCTTGAGTTTTGGGTGTCAACTAGCCTACATTTACAATTGAACTAAATATCATAGTCCCTCATAAGTAGAGGATTAGTTCAATTAAACTAAATCAGAGAGGAGCAGTTAGAACTAAAGTAAATCTATTTTGATTATGGAGCGGGGCAGATCAGGCGCTGCTCTGAACCCCTACTTATATGCTTGAAGTATTATGTGGACAATGGAAAATCTAACCGGACACCCGAAAAGGGTTGCCCCGCTTTGTATTCCAAAGCAAACCACCATTGTACAAAACACGATGCTGGGGCAAGCAGCACATCAGGCCCAAAGAAAAGAAAAGAAAAAAATGCCAACAGCGGCAGCTCGACAAAGCGAGGCAGAGCCGCGACCGCAGCGCCCTCGAAACAAACCACCACAGTCCGAGGTCTCGATCTACAAGCACTAAGCAGCACCTCCAAGAAGGAATGCGACGCCGACGACGCTGCTGCCCGGACAAGTCCTAGGGTTACCCCCAGTGCGCAGAGGGAGGTGGGGGATAGCTACTCCCGACACCCTCCAAGAAGGGATAGTGGCACCCGCCGGTGTCACCGCATCCGAGCCGGACGAACCGGCAAGGATTTCTCCCGCACGCCAAACCCCACCGGCCAATCGGAGCCGACCAACCAAACCACCGCCCAACCATGCGCCATCACGGTTGCGCCGCCACCAACGCCGTCTTGGTGCGAGCACCACCACGAGGTCAAGAAGACCGGAGAGAAGATCAAGCGACGGAGCAGCAGCCCAAGGCCGAGCAGGAGGGAACCACCTCCACCGCCGTCGTGCGGAGGCTCGCGCCCGGCACCGTCGCGAAGCCGTCCGGACACGGCAGCGGGCATACCAGCCACCGCTGCCCGCCAGCCGAAATGGGCCCGCTAAGCCCCGCCAGCCACGCTGCAGCAGGCTGGCGTCGACGCCACCAGCCCCCGCCGATCATCGCCGCTTCGCCACAGCTTCGATGACCGCGCTAACGCCACGCCAGACGCTGCCCGCCCAGCCCAGATGGGACCCGGGGCCCAGATCTGGCCAGCGGGTCCGCCAGCCTCGCCAGCAGCCTCGCCGCCAACGGCGCCGCCGCCGCCGAGCTTCGCCCGTCGCCAGATAGGACCGCCGCCGCCTGAAGACACCGCCCGGAGCGCTCCGTCCCGCGCCGGAGAAACCCTAGACGGGTAAGGGACGGGGGCTGCCGCCAACGTCACCGGGCCAGGCCAGGGCGGCGCCGTGTGACGGCGGCAGGAGGAGAGGGGGAGGCTCATGGGAAGGAGGAGGGGGCGGCGCGTCATGCGTCGGGAGTCGTTGAACGCCTTTTCGAAATCCAGTTTTAAGATCTAACCGGGACACATACAATCTTGGTCATCTTAGGCTTAGTTTGAGCATGCTGTACTGTACTATACATAGAATTTCTGGGTGCCTATAAGGAGTATGCTTCCTTTTTATGTATTTTGGTGTCCACATGAAACTGTACTTGTCTGAACTACTATGTTGTACTGGATTTTATTTTTCACTGGCACAACGTTGCACTGAATTTTCATCATGTTGTCAGTTGGAAACCTGAATCAGAGAATTCCAGGTTTTTTCCTCCTCTTCTTCAATTCCAACTTGCACACTTCAATTGTTTATTAGGTTCCAGACATTATATTCTAGATTTGACCTTTTTCAGATTACACAACATTTCAATTTTTTTTAAAAAAATTCAGAGAAGCAATCACATATTTATTTACCAATCAAACAAGTATGGATACCTCCTTTCAGAACATACATATGTATTTCGATAAAAAGAAATACGATGACCCTGTGACACTTGATCCTCTCAATGCAAGATCTGTCTACATTTACAATTTGATCACTACACTATTGCTTGCGGGTTGCGACTTCCAGCACCCTTCATTTATCCAAAAGACATTCTGAATCTTGTATAAGTGAGTTTTCCTGTTAGAGAAAAACAAGAAACAAGAAATGTTTTATCACATTGCAGGTGGTAGCATAGTTATTTTAGGGCCATAGAGTTGAACAGATGAACTTAACTCGCCAAGGAGGAATGGCAACTGAGAAGGTAGCATGGCCTTGATAGTAGTATGTGTAGATGTGCACTGCAACCATTGCAAGGCTCATGTTTGCGAAAATATTGCCCATGGTATGGATAATAACCAGAGGAAGGACAGCAACAAGCTGGGAAACAGAAGCAAAACTGACGCCAAATTTCCTCATTGTGTTGATCATCTAGATGTTTCTCAGCAAAGTAACTAAAAGGTGACACCACCCACATGCATAATTCTGAATTTCAGAACCTGCAGCAGAGAATGTGCAGTGTGCAAGAGATGACTGGAGAAAAGAATAAAAGCTTGGTTAAAGAATCGAAAGCGCTGAAGGCTGAAACTGCTGAATGGCAGTGAGAAATTATTGTTGCTGTATGTGTGCTGTTGGTTGCTCGGAATAGCAGTGTGAATTTCTGAAAATTCACACAAAAACATCTCTGTAATCTGTAGGCAATCCTTGCTCCCAAACCAATGATCTGCAGATACAACCGTACAAATGACTGTAAGCCGAGGAACATTTGGTCTGTACTCTGTAATCAACTCTGAAGAACATGGCGTCGATTGCTAAACCTGACTGCTGGCGACGTGAAGCCGGGCAATCAACGCCGGCGCCTGCACCAGGAGGACCCCGAGGGCGGATAGGTTCTCAATGCATCGAATGTGGCGGATGCCGGGTCCTCCCGAAGCTTCCCCTCTGACGGCGGTGTGGACGGGCTCGGCGAGGAGGGAGGAGAAGAAGGCGACGGCGTCCCCGCAAAAAAAAAAAAAAGAAAGAAAACTCGGCGAAGCTCACACGCTTCCCGCAGCCATCGATAGGGCCTCACGGCACCCCCGCGAGGCGGGGAGGTGGGGTCGAGGGGATGTGGCGTGGGAAATGGAGGCCAGCTGCCGGACGAGGGACACGGCGACAGACGACGACGGCGGCTTTGCGAGAGCTGGGCCAAGAGCGTGTAGTGCCGTTGGATCCTTTTGGTGGACAGGTGTCCTGTATCGGAGGCGACTATGCGCAGGGAGCAGCTTACACCCGCTCCACCGAATTTTTATTCCCATTGCAATATGTTACCCCTACCCTAAGTTGATCTTTATAAGGTCAGATCAAATGTTCAAATTCGTAGAAAACAATATGAATATTTATTGTAATAAATATATATGGTGTGAAAATATCAATTGATGAATCCAATATAATTGATTTGGCATTGTAGTTTTTTTTTAAACATAGTACAATTGAAGTCGCTTGCTGGTACAATATAAGAACGTTTTTGATACTACACTAGTGTCAAAAACGTTCTTATATTAAAGGACGGGGGAGTACTTTGTATAGACTTGATCAAACCTTACAAAGTTTGCCTTAAGACAAGGCTAATATACAGAGTAAATAAAAACGGAGGGAGTATTACCTATGAGTGTGGCTAGGTCTCAGCCGACTGAGACTTGGCCAAGTCTCAAACAAGTGACATAGCATGTAAGAAAGAAAAAAAAGAAAAACTAAAAAAAATTGCACGAATCTTCACGTAAGATCTCACGAATATAACACCGACTAACACATAACCAGGTCTCATTCGACTCAGGCTTAGCAACACTGATTACATATCCATTCGCGCAAGTCGCACCCAATGGTGACATCAAGGGGGAACCTACTGTCGCAACCAACTTCCTACCATACCAGCGTCATTGCTGAAGCTGCTGGCGCCCCTCCTCCCGGTGGCTGCGGGCCGCGCTGCCAAAGGTGGCATGGGGTATTTTGGTGGCGTTTGGGCCTGGGCATCGCCTACCTCTTTTGCAGTGTGACATTGGGAGTCGAGCAGTGACAAGGGAGCCAATTTTTAGTAGATCTATAGCGTCGACAGATGAGGTTGGGCGTTGTGTGTTGGTGTGAGGGTCGTTCACAGTGTTATAGTGCATTCCCTCCTGGCGACTCGCTTGCTCGGCGTGTAGGTTGGACCGCGGGGGTGCGAGCTAGAGTGGGTATCTAGGACAGTCGGATCTAGTTGCTTGGCTGTGCTGGCATGGTTATGGCCTCGTGGTGCGGAAGGAAGAAAACTAGGGCGTAAGTTGCGGGGGAGACTTGTATGAGATCTCACATCAGGTGAGACCGTGAGATTAACCCCAAAACTTCATATTTAAACATTTTGAAAAAAATGTGAAATTATTTGAGAACATTCATGTGGGGGTATGTCAACAACTCCAAAACAATCATCTCAAAACTCGATGTACATTTGGAGATTCAAAAAAGAAAAAATTGAATGTGAATAGTGACAGCTTTGCCTGAATAGTATTTTGTCACTTTCCGCGTCCAGTTTTGCCTTTTTTGTTTCCTTTAATGTAGGTCGAATTAGGAGGTGAAATTTTTTGAGGTTGAACATCAACCATTGATGTGTGTCTACAATTTTTTTTCAGAATGTTTGAACATGTTGATTTTAAAAAAAATGATCTCATTGATCTCACCTAATGTGAGATCTCACATAAGTCGCCCCCTATAAGATGCTGCGATGTGTGCTATGTGTGGTGGTGGGCGGTGGCGGTTGCACAGAAGATAATCGGGTTCCACCTTGTTTGGTGCAGATGACAACGGTGCATGCATCGTTACCCTCCTTGGAGGCGTTGTCATGGTTGCTCCAACTCATCTCTCGCCATAATGGCTATTGGATTTTAACCACCCCGTAATCCCCCTGTGAAATATGCCCTAGAGGCAATAAAAAAGTCATTATTTATTTCCTTATTTCATGATAAATGTTTATTATTCATGCTAGAATTGTATTAACCGGAAACTTAGTAAATGTGTGAATACATAGACAAACAAAGTGTCACTAGTATGCCTTTACTTGACTAGCTCGTTAAATCAAAGATGGTTAAGTTTCCAGCCATAGACATGTGTTGTCATTTGATTAACGGGATCACATCATTAGGAGAATGATGTGATTGACTTGACCCATTCCGTTAGCTTAGCACTTGATCGTTTAGTATGTTGCTATTGCTTTATTCATGACTTATACATGTTCCTATGACTATGAGATTATGCAACTCCCGTTTGCCGGAGGAACACTTTGTGTGCTACCAAACGTCACAACGTAACTGGGTGATTATAAAGGAACTCTACAGGTGTCTCTAAAGGTACATGTTGAGTTGGCGTATTTCGAGATTAGGATTTGTCACTTCGATTGTCAGAGAAGTATATCTGGGCCCTCTCGGTAATGCACATCACTATAAGCCTTGCAAGCAATGTGACTAATGAGTTAGTTGCGGGATGATGCATTACATAACGAGTAAAGAGACTTGCCAGTAACGAGATTGAACTAGGTATTGAGATACCGACGATCGAATCCTGGGCAAGTAACATGCCGATGACAAAGGGAACAATGTATGTTGTTATGCGATTTGACCGATAAAGATATTCGTAGAATATGTGGGAGCCAATATGAGCATCCAGGTTCCGCTATTGGTTATTGACCGGAGACGTGTCTCGGTCATGCCTACATTGTTCTCGAACCCGTAGAGTCCGCACGCTTAAAGTTCGGTGACGATCGGTATTATGAGTTTATGTGATTTGATGTACCAAAGGTAGTTCGAAGTCCCGGATGAGATCGGGGATATGACGAGGAGTCTCGAAATGGTCGAGACGTAAAGATCGATATATTGGACAACTATATTCGGACATCGGAAAGGTTCCGAGTGATTCGGGTATTTTTCGGGGTACCAGGGAGTTACGTGAATACGAGGAAGAAGTAATGGGCCTCATGGGCCAAGTGGTGGAAGAGAGGAGGCAGGGCGCCCCCCCCCCCCCGAGCCCAAACCAAATTGGACTAGGGGGCCGGTCCCCCTTTCCTCCTTTTCCTCCCTGTCCTTCCTTCTCCATCTCCTCCTTCCTTTCCTCCTCCTAGTGGGAGTAGGAATGGGGAGTCCTACTCCTACTAGGAGGAGGACTCCTCCTCCTGGCGCGCCCTACAGGGGCCGACCAGCCTCCCCCCTTTCTCTTTTATATACGGGGGCTGGGGCACCTCTAGACACACAAGTTGATCAGTTGATCTCTCCCAGCCGTGTGTGGTGCCCCCCTCTACCATATTCCACCTCGGTAATATCATAGCGGTGCTTAGGCGAAGCCCTACGTCGGTAGCATCATCAACACCGTCATCACACCGTCGTGCTGACGGAACTCTCCCGCAAAGCTCTGCTGGATCGGAGTTCGTGGGACATCATCGAGCTGAACGTGTGCTGAACTCGGAGGTGCCGTACGTTCGATACTTGGATTGGTCGGATCGTGAAGACGTACGACTACATCAACCGTGTTGTGCTAACGCTTCCGCTTTCGGTCTACAAGGGTACGTGGACAACACTCTCCCCTCTCGTTGCTATGCATCACCATGATCTTGCGTGTGCATAGGAATTTTTTTGAAATTACTACGTTCCCGCATCCGAGCCAGGTTTTATGTGTAGATGTCATATGCACGAGTAGAACACAAATGAGTTGTGGGCGATACAAGTCATACTGCTTACCAGCATGTCATACTTTGGTTCGGCGATATTGTTGGATGAAGCGGCCCGGACCGACATTACGCGTACGCTTACGCGAGACTGGTTCTACCGACGTGCTTTGCACATAGGTGGCTGCACTACAAAAAAATACACTTCCGTGATGATACGTGTTTGTCACAGTAGGTCGCGTTTTCTGTCATGCATGTACATCCATGACGATTTTATGACAGAATCAAGATAGTCATATCTGTGCTGTCGTAGAAGTGTTCCATAACATTACCAAAATTATCATCACAGAAGTGTCCACTTCCATGACGATAAATCGCACGTCACAGAAGTGCTTTCGTTAAGGGTGACCGACACGTGGCATCCACCATAACGGAACGCCGTTAAGCTATCGGGTCGGATTTTGGATCCGATAACCCGTTAACAGCCACGACCAATACCGATTTTCCACGTGTAAAATTCTCATTGGCTGACGGATCCACGTGTCAGCTCCGCGTTGGCACAGGTGTCACTCATCCAATGGTCGAGATGGGCCTATGATATGTTCACACGTGGACCAGCCCAAAAGTGGCCCACAAAGTTTAAATGGGCCGGCCCAACCGAAGGCCCATAAGACTTAGCAGACCATAATGGGCCGGCCCAGCTAAAGGCCCACAAAATTTAGTGGACCATAATGGGCCGACCCAGCTAAAGGCTCACACGATTTTGCAGACCATAATGGGTCGGCCCAGCTAAAGGCCCATAAGATTTTGCGGACCACAATGGGCTGGCCCAGCTAAAGGCCCACAAGATTCTGCAGACCATAATGGGTCGACCCAGCTAAAGGCCCAACATTCTCTGTCAAATCGGCCCGTCAACGGCCTGGTCTAAACTTGTCATCAATGCGGCCCATGGTCACTTCGGCCCGTTAACGATCCGCTATAATTGGGCGAATTACGGCCGGTGTATTCGACCTGTTAAAGGTCCGGCTTCATTTGGGCCCATTTACAGGCCATCAAAACTTTCGGCACATAAACGACCATGAGGGATTTGGGTCATATTCGGCCATGTCTGTCATTCGGTCTGTTAGAGGCCCACTATAGATTTGGGCCACTTTTGGCCTGTTGTCATTTTCGGCCTGTTAACACCAGACGTAAACCATGGGCCATATGTGGCCCAACGTCATATCGGGCCCATTAACGGCCCATATAAAAATGACGATAATCTAGCCCGACCAAAGTTCCGGCCTATTAAAGGCCAGTGTATTAGGTCAGCGCATTTACGACCTGTCCGAATTTCGGCCTGTCAAATATCCGCAACGTAAATGGGCCACCATTTCGTCCTGCTAAGTCCAGTGGGTTATTTGGCACAATCAGGGCCCAATCTCACTTTCGGTCTATTAAAGGCCCATGTTTTTTATGGGCTCAAGATATTTACACCTGTAAACGACCTATTTTTACTAAGGGCCCAAATTATGTTTAGGCATGTTAAAGGCCCACTATGGGCACAGGCCTACCAGAAAAATATGAAAGCTTATGTTGATTTAAGCCCAGATATTTTTAGTGGGCTACATGCCAATTTCGGCCCGTAATCGTTTTTAGCCCAATTGGAATGGGCCCAACGAATGTTGGCATGTTGGGCTCCTACGAAGCTTTCGGCCGAATACATTACTAAGATAAACCTACACTATACAAAAATAGCGTCGTAATTACTCAATCTCGGCGGGTGAGCATAAATGTTATATCACAACAAAATAAATTCCAACCATACAACAAAAGGCCCGCTGGCATAAAGTTTACAGATCCTTCCGATAAAAGCACCATCGATGTATAGAAGCACGATCATTTGACACGAGTGCTAATGTTTCAGTCAGAAATCGATGGAGCAAAGACGATCTCCACCTTTTTTCCGCCATTCACTACTAGAAAAAGGCATGCTAGTGGCACACTAGTTTTGCCTTCTAATGGCGCACTACTGGTGCGCCACTAGCATCACGCCATTAGAATTAAATTCTAATGGCGCGCTGAAAGTGCAACTAATCCCCGGGTGGTTTTGGTAATTAATAACAACATATATATCATTGAACTAATAGTTACTTGAGAATCATTTCAGAAAGTTCAGTGATATGGGTATGGCAAGGACTGAAGAAGTGGACCCCTCAAAATGCTAAGGCAAGCATTGGCAAAAGCTCAAGACTCCATTTTTGGTTTAGTGATCCAAGATCACATTGAGTCCATAGGAAAGCCAATACTATTAAAAGGGATGAGGTTATGATGATGATCCGTTGCTCAAAGTGCTTAGTGATACATCTCCTAAACTATCGGCAACTCTCACCGCCATATACACTCATAAGTAATCTCGGTCCCACCGATTTTCCAAACCAGTCACCGAGATGAACCACCTTAGCCACAAAGCCAAACCCTAGAAATTTCGGATTTTCCGATTCGAACTCGGTCTCACCGAAACTTGAGTTGCCAAGCTTCAGAATCTTCACATCAAATCGGTGTCACCGAGATGATGAAGTCGGTCCCACCGAGATTGGCAAGCTCTTGTCTTTGCACGAATCGGACTAACCGAGATTGTATTTTCGGTCCCACCAAAATCCCAACGCTCACATGATTTGAATTTTCGGTCTCACCGAAGTTGTCAACTTCGGTCCCACCGAGATTGGTCAAATGTGTGTAACGGTTGGATTTTGTGTGGAGGCTATAAATACCCTCCACCCCTCTTCATTCGTGGAGAGAGCCATCGAAAGAACTACCACTCCTACCTTACATTTCGAGAAGAGAACTACCTACCCTTGTGTTGAGATCAAGTTGCTCCACTCCCACCATATGAAGCTTGATCTCTAGCCTTCCCAAGTTGCTTTCCACTCAATCCTTTCTTCCACCACAGCCAAATCAGTGAGGAGAGTTGAGTGTTGGGGAGATTATCATTTGAAGCACAAGAGCAAGGAGTTCATCATCATCAACACCATCTATTACATTTTGGAGGGTGGTGCCTCCTAGATTGGTTAGGTGTCGCTGGGAGCCTCCGTCGAGATGTGGAGTTGAACCAAGAAGTTTATAAGGGCAAGGAGATCGCCTACTTCGTGAAGATCTACCCCGAGTAAGGCTAGCCTCTATGGGCGAGGCCATGATGGCATAGACAAGGTTGCTTCTTCGTGGACCCTTCGTGGGTGGAGCCTCCGTGGACTCTCGCAGCCGCTACCCTCCGTGGGTTGAAGTCTCCATCAACGTGGAATGACGATAGCACCACCTATCGGAACCACGAGAAAAATCACCGCGTCTCCAAAATTGCGTTTGCTCTTCTCCACCTCTCTTTACTACATGTGCAATTTACTTTCCGCTGCCTATACTCTAGAATTGCATGTGTAGGGTGATACTTGACTTGATCTTAATCGTGAATCTGCCAAAAACTTGTCTTTATCAAAAGGCTGAATTTTTATATTGTCAAGTAGTCTAATCACCCCCCCTCTAGACATACTTTCGATCCTACACGCGCCACTGGTGCGCCATTAGTATCTGGTGTTCTAATGGCGCACCATGTAGTGCGCCATTAGTATTGCCCACAGTGCGCCATTAGAATTCCTCCCAGGGGGCCATATGTACCCATGTGCTTTGGCATACTAATGGCGCACCAGTGGGTGATGCGCCATTAGTGTGATTATCTCAGTGCGCCATTAGTGTCTTGCATGGTGCGCCACTAGTATGAATACTAGGGATTTTTTTTTCTTTTCTGATATTTTCACAGGTTTCAAAATATATTATTGGACAGAATTTAGACAACACCACACAGCAACAGCAGATTCATCGAATACAATAGAAGATTAGTCTCCGAATACAAATCATCATATTAGTCTCCGAATTATAAAGACCGAACAAAGATAGAACATTACAAGTCTCGAGACCGCGAGTAGCAAGTTTGTCTTCACATTACAAGTCGATATCGATCATCTAAACTACCACCACATAGAAGAGAGCTGCGGTCATCACGATGAGCATCATCGTGATGAAACTGGTCTTCATCCGGTTCC
This sequence comes from Aegilops speltoides, assembly GCA_021437245.1. NCBI lineage: Eukaryota > Viridiplantae > Streptophyta > Magnoliopsida > Poales > Poaceae > Aegilops > Aegilops speltoides. Next base: position 105,649,044 of record CM038147.1, read on the forward strand.
TCCAACGCTCCCTGCTCTCTCCCGCTAGATAGCGGGCGTATCTAGCTTCCGCCTCCGCCCTAATGGTGTACCCTTTGTAATTGTTACCGCTGAAACGGTGAACCTGTCTCCGACACTCCTCCCAGTCGTCGTAGACTCCGGGAACCTTACCCTTGTACACGACATACGACGGCATCTCTATGCACAAGCCAAACAATAGACAATACATAAGCAATATATAAGTATGCAACAAAAGGATCGGAAGAGAAAAGCAAGACATTAATAGCACGATTCATGGTCCTACTAATAAATAGCATCGACTACATCTAAGTTGAGCGACTGTCCAAACCAAAGAGACATACAAGTTCATTAAAGTTTAATGACAACATGAGTCAATCAATGTTTCAGAACTACACATAGCATCACTACTTTCGACTCGACTCATGGGGGACCGGAGCATGGATGAAGCCGCCGTCTGTCGTGATGGTCATGAAATGGTGGGCATTGTCAGACTGCATTTGTAGTGTTGTGTCTATCTCATGGTTGGACGGTTGATATCTGAGGTAGAACTGCCCCGAGGTACGAAGGACATCTTGATGGATAATTTCTGCAAACTCTGATTGGATGCAAAAGAATTCTAATGGTAGCAGAAGGTGATGATGTCCGTGTCCTGGATTGCCGACAACCTCGCGGCCCAATATTTGAGATTATCTGGTAGCAGAAGGTGATGATGGTCCCGTACGATCGCCCGCATGTGATGGAGGGCGTAGTAGGCATCCTTCTGACTGCCAGGCGGCTTCTTGACGCAGGAGAACTTTGTATTGTGGGCAAACACGTGTGCACCGTACCGCCTATGAACTGGCTTGGCAAAGGTGCCTCCAGATTTGGCATAGCCGGGGCGAACATCATCAAGAACTTTCTTGATATTGGTGTAGTCTATCTTGGAGTCACGGTCCGGGTCGAAATACGTGGCCATGGAATATTTCGGGCTTAAGAGGATGAGTGTGCAATGTGTGTCACTGCACAGAACACGGAATGTTAGAAAAAAAAGAACGATCGAAATCTAAGAAATCATATGTTACGGGGCGGTTAGGGGATGACTTACTCGAGAAAGTAAGGCACGAGGAAGTTATCCTTATCTGGGTTTGCCAGAATTACGCCTTCGAGGTAAGAACTCGCGACATGTCGGTCCCCAGCGCTACACAAGTTCTTGGCATGCATGTAGAAGGGGTCGACTATCACGATGTCCGGGGTCTTGTCTCTAATGATCCGCATCTCCATACTCAGCGAAAACAGCCGAACGAAGGTGTAGTGTAGCGGATGAAGGTTAAACATAACAAAGATGTCATCAAACCGCAGGACGATCGTACCCCTGATGGGGCCATCCACAAAGCCCTTGCCCTCTGGCACCTTGGCCACGAAAACCGGGTATGCCACATCATTCTCTCTGAGACGCCGCTTCTCCAAAGAAAAAACATTGTCATGCAGACTCTGCATAGCACCGGTTGCAGCATTGAGTATATTTGTCGGTAGCATCGCCCTACCCGCCACATGCACCCTCCTCGAGATATCCTTAGGTGAAGGTGGCCCGTCCTGAGCATGGATCGTACTCGGTGTCGGCTGGCTCGCACCCTTGTTACTCTTTCTTTTCCGTCCCTTCTTCTTCTGTTGTAATGGGACCGAGTTCTGCTCACAGACCGCCTTCTTGAGTGTGTTGGGGCTGATAATATTTGGCTCCTCGGCTATCTGAGGCTCCGTGAATCTGTGGCTCGGTGAAGTCGGCAGCTGGAGGCGTCTCCTGAGAACTGAACGCCAGACGACGCCTGTTGCAATTGGGTTTCTCCGCCGTACCAGCTAGATCGCGGTCGTCTTTTGTAGGGTTGGGTTCTTGAGAAAGAGGCCCGCAGAATTTGTCATCGTACCCATGTTCGGCAAAGTACTTATCGACGTTGCTAAATGTACGGCCGTTGTCGTTGTCGTCATCATTCAGATCCTGTGCCATATGCATGTTCGGATCCTGTGCCATAGGGATGTCCGGCATGTCCAGTAGCGTTGCGGCGGTCTTGCCATGGCTTGGCGCCAGCACGACTGGCGGTGTTGTCTTTGGGGTGGTGTCCCCCGCCCCCAAACGAATCTGGCTCTTCGGCCAAAGCAGGGGCCAGCTTATGCAGGCGCTGAGGGTCATCAGATCATCTTCGTCGGCCCCGGCGGGTCGAATCGGAGGTAACAGCTCGTCGCAGCCTGGCAGCACCTGAACCAGTTGAACCATATACATGGTGGGTGGCATCGGTTTACCGTGGAACACGGGGTTGCCTGGTTGAACGATTTTTCCCTTGGTGACATCGACCAACTCGCTGCTCACGGCGCGTGAGAGTGCACGGAACGTCGGCGGCGCCCTGCGAAAACATGTAGGGCGTCAGGGATGCCCAGTCAAAGGCAAAAGGAGATGAAGTCCTCGGCCGAGAGGCTTAATTAGTTACCGTGATGATGGCGTTGAGCTCGGCTAATGTCGAGGCACCGCCAACAGCGGGCGTGCAACTGACGGAGGGGCCGCTTGCTGCCGAGGTGCCGGCCGGCGTACACCCGGGTGCATTAAGCTCCAATGCCGGCCATGCCGGCGTCGGAGACACCAATACCGCCGCCGCCAGAGACACCAATGGCGCCGCTTGCGCGTTGTGCGATTTGCTGGCCGTGAAGCTGGGAATCGGGGGCGGCCCCTGTTGGCCACCCGCAATCCACGTCGTCAACCCATGAATCAAGGTAGGCATAATGCCAGTGAGCGTCGATCCCAGTTGTTGTTGCACTTGCTCTTGGATAATCTCTGGAATCCGCGCCACTTGTGCTTTGAGTTCTTGAACCTCGCGCGACTGGCTTTCCGAGCTGGTCTTTTTCTCCTTTCACCCACCAGCAGTATAGTATGACGACCATTTTGTGGACAAGCCTTTACCGGCCACACAACCAGCTGACGATGGCTTACTGAGCTTATCCTTGTTTTTCATTACGTTCAACGCCCTATTTAGAGTGTTGTCCCAAGCATGGGTGCTCTGAGGCGACCCCGCGCTACTGCTTTCAGTCTCCTTCGCCAGAACAAGCTCAAGCGCCCTGGTCTTCAGATCTGTGGTAAGCTCCTTTGTTATCGGGTACTCCTTGTACCGAGCCCTGACATAGTTCCTGGTCTGCTTGTCACTGCTGTATTTCTCGAAGCGGGGCGATAGGCCTTGCTCGGCATGCTCCGCGTCCTCCTTGTCCCATATAGGCTCCGCCACTCTGTAACCGCCGGGACCGAGTTTGTGTTCCCCTAAGTTCAACTCCCGCATTTCTTTCCCCCACTGACTTGATTCGGAGGTTGCACTACTCTCGCACTTGATCTTGAACTCCTTGTAGTCATCTTCGTTGATCAAAGGATTTTTCGCCTTGATCTTCTCATAACTATCACCTTTCTTAATCATTCTCTTCACCGCGCTTCTCCAAGTAGACAGGGTCGTGCTCATCCTCGTGAGGGCGGCACTGTTCACTTTATTCCCTGAGAGGCATGTGTTTTCAAATTCAGCGGGGAACTTGTATCGTTCGTGCAGCTTCGTGAAGAGGAGGTTGCGCAAATTCCATCGATCCTTATGCCTAAGGTTCTCGTTGTTGATCGAGACGGTGCTCCGGAGAATGCACCCGAGATGAACCGAGTACCCCTTGACTATATGTTTGGGCTCTGTTGGATTCCCGTCGGAATCCACTTGAGTAAATTCCTCCTTGATGGTGCGGAGGGCGTTCGGGCGCCGGTCCTTCCATTGCCTCTTCGGTTGGCTGCCATCTGTGTGTGCGCCACCATCATCAGTGGTGGCATCCTCGGCGGCACCATCAGGGGTGGCATCCTCGGCGGCACCATCAGTGGTGTCATCCCCGATGCCACTAGGGGTTGTGTAGTCAGGATCGGTGTCTTTCGCGGCGTCCTCATAGCGGTGAGGTTCTTCCTCCAACTCCTGGGACAGCTCCCAGAATTGCTTGCCGCCCGAACCACCGGCCTCATCGTTGTGGGCCAGGTTTCGCTCTAAATAGGAAAAAAGTTTGGTCAAAAAGTTGTTTATTGTCAAGGAACAAGATCATGGTCTCATCATTTAGGATTTGTTGACACCGAGGCATCCTAAAAGCTAAGCTTTTATCATTTAGGGTTTGTCGACGCCGAGGCACCCTAAAAGCCTAAGCGTACATCATTTAGGTTCTCATCGACACCGAGGCACCCTATAGAAGCCAAGGTTTCATCATTTAGGGTTTGTCGATGCCGAGGCACCCTAAATGCTAAGTTAAGTTTTCATCATTTAGGGTTTATCGATGCCGAGGCACCCTAGGTTGGGCCTAATCACTTGGCACTAATCACTTGGCTCTATTGCCACCTATGTTGGGTTTATCATCTAGGGTTTATCGATGCTAAGGAGAATTCTAAGTTGGGCCTAATCATTTGGCTCTATTGCCACATATGGTTTAATGCAGCAAGAATGGCGGGGCAGTTGATCCTACTTAACTAAGTACTAAGATACCCCGGCCCATGCATTAGTCGCAAGTACCCATATGTCCTATTTTTAGCAAAGTCATGCTAAAATTCACGGAAAATTCCAGCATGACCTTTGCTGAAAATAGGACATATGGAGTACCCGAATTTGCCGGAACGGAAGTTAATCGACATTCCGGCAAACTCAAGGGCCTCTCGGGGTACCTACAAATTCATCACGACACAATGGTCGGAGACAAAACCTAGCAAACTAGCAAAGTTAATGACGTGTTTACAGAAATTGTTTTCTGTAAAAGATGATCATCATCTTTGCAAGTCTTTCTCAATGTGATCACAAGTAATTCAGAGGCATCACAATAAAGCAACACCCTGCACTAGAGTACACACTGGAGTACAATGCTTTATAATGTTCCAGCATACACACTGGAGTACAATGCTTTATAATGTTCCATCATACACACTAGAGTACACATCAGAGGCATCACAAGAATTTTTTTATATCCTTCATACACACTAGAGTACAATGCTTTATAATGTTCCATCATCATTACAGAAATCTAAGAAACACATGGTCTTGAGGATATTCTTTATGACAGTTTTACATGCAGATTTTGACCAAAAAACACATGGTCTTTTTAACAGTTTTCAGTTTGGACAGAATACTAAAAACTACAGTTTGGACAGAATTCCTAACACTTTGGTCTTCTAGTTACAAAACAAAACTGACATAATTCTAGATGCCATAACTGAATTTTTTGACAGTAGCTCCTAACTGTACCTAACTGAATTTTTTGACAGTAGCTCAAGTTTTTGACAGTAGCTCAAGTTTTTGACAGTAGCTCCTAACAGTAGCTCCTAACTGAATTTTCTGCTTAAAGGGAAGGTTGACTTAAGTGGCAAGATGATACAATTTGCGTAACATAACAATATATGCATCTTAATATAACACCATCTCCTAATAGAAATAGTATCCCAGGTTTCCATCTTAATACCACAAAGAATACCATAAAAAAATCCAGGATCATTTTTTCTAGAGAAAAGCATCATTATAAGGGGAGTTTCTTACTCTACCAGATCTACTAGGGGGCAAAGTAGAACTGATATTCTTTTGCTGACTTCTAGTACAAGGTATAGAAGAGGAGGTAAATACAGTAGACATGTAATTGCAGTGTATTAACATTATAATTTCAATACATTTATAGTGCAAATTTATAGTAGAATTACAAATACAGTGTGAGCCAGAACCATACTCCAAATGTAGTGAACAAACAAGTACTACATAACACCAAGCTAAACATTAAACAACCTAATATAGTGTGAGCATCGAAAGTTCCAATAGCCCGTTGCAACAACTATTTGTGCAGAGATAAGCATGAACAGAGACACTAACTGAAAGACACACTAACTAAGCAAAAAAAAAAGGCAAACCAGCAAACACACACACACACACACATCCAAAGAGATTTGGTTGCTTCATATATATGACTAAATAGATGAGTTCAGAGGGGGGAGGTTTGACTAAAACACTACCTGCACTACACTTAACTAGATCACAATTTTAGAAAGAATTGTCACAATAATCAACATGAAGAAGCACAACCCCCAACGATACAGACCACAATAATCAACATGAAGAATTGTCACAATAATCAACATGAAATTTGCTGACTTTTGCTAACCCTAGAACACGGGGGAAGAGGGATGTGGTACTCGCGGGAGGTAGCCTAGAGGGAAGGAGGGGAAGGGAGGAGAGGTGAGGAATCACCTGTGGGATAACGGCAGGCTGCCGTAGGAGGGCGCCGGCATCGAGGAGGCGGCAGGCGGCGGTGCATCGAGGAGGAGGCGGCGCATCGAGGAGGCGGCGCGTCGAGGAGGAGGCGGCGCGTCGAGCTTGCCACCCACCTTGGAGCCGGAAACCTAGGGGGCGCGGGGGCGAGGTCGGTGAAGGGGGCGCGGGGGCGGCGGAGGGGCGGCTTCTTCGCGGGGAAGGAGAGGCAGGGAAGAAGAAGGCGGGGAAGGAGAGGCGGCGGCGTCGCCGACGGCGTGCAGGCGCGGCGGACGGAGGGGGCGGAGCATGGTGGGGCGGCGGCGTACGGTTGGGGCGGAGGGGGCAACGTTAGGTCGAGCGGGGATCTGGCGAGGGAGAGGAATAGGTGGAGTGGGGGGGGAAGCTTACTAATGGCGCACCCCGGAGCGGTGCGCCATTAGAATGTTTTTTTAGATAGCAATGGCGCACCCCACAGCGGTGCGCCATTAGAATGTTTTTTATTATAGTTCGAGCACTTAGGTTATATTCCACCTAACCGTATCTCCATCAGAACACACACACTAGCCCGACTGGTCAGCACGCAGCACACACACCAGGAGGTCCTGGGTTTGATTCCCAGGCTCCCCAATTTTGGTTTTTATGCATTTTTTTCTGTGCACATATCTTTTTATCCATGCACATCCAAATATAACATGTCACATATGCTAGATGATCAGAATTTCATGTAGAAAAATAATATGCAGTTTGTTGCCATGTTAACAACATTTAAAATGTTGTTTGATATTTATTTGTGTTTAAATATGTTCAAACTTGTTTAAATCACAACAATAATTTTTTTTAAACGGTAATAATTTTTTTTAAATATCATCAAATTTGTTATTTGAAAATATAATCAAATTTGTTTTTTTTTGCAATTTTAGTTGTATTCATTTGTGACGGTGGAGCGGGCCGGGGAGGGTGCGAGAGGGTGCGGGGGAGAGGGTGCGGGGGGTGCTCGGCGGCGGTGGAGCGGGGGAGGGTGCGGTGGGTCGTCAACGGCAGTGGACTGGGGGGGAGGGTGCGGGGGGTCGGCGGCGGCGCCCGGTGGAGCGGGGGAGAGGGTGCGGGGGTGCTCAGTGGCGAGGGGGACCGGATCTGGCGAGGTGGGATAGCGATCGAGATGGAGGGGGATCGAGATCGAGTGTCCATGAAATATAAAAATATTCATGAGTTCAAAATTAAAGTGCCCATGAAATACAATCGAGAAATGAAGACTACGATTTAAATACAATCGATCTTAGCTAGCTATCTGTTCACAATCTTCTTGCCCTTCTTTTTCGCAAATGGAGTTCTTCGATGGAACGGACGTCCTTTAAGTAGGGTGGTCCTGCTTCTTCTTGTGGTGTATGCTGCTACTTCATCGTCGTCGTCATGTTCGATCTTCGGGTCGCCGTACTTGTCGAAGTCTTGCTCATTGGCTACTCCATCCATTCCGATGATCTTCCTTTTGCCTCTCCTCACGACAACACGACTGGGCTTTGACGGGTCAGTAATGAAGAAGCATTGTCCCACTTGGGAAGCCAGTGCCCATGGCTCATTTTTCGTGGTGACGTTTGCGATTGCGGTCTTGGATTTGGCTTCGGGTATAACCATGGTGGTGAAATACCGGTCTTATTTTAGGACACCCTTGGCCCATCTGACACGGAACATCGGGACCTTCTCTCCAACGTAGCTCAGCTCCCAGATCTCCTCGATCCTTCCGTAGTATCTGTCCTTGTCGTTACCGGTGTAGGATTCCATCGTTACCCCGGAGTTCTAATAACCATCGCTCTTCATGTCCTTGTCCTTGGTGTAGAATGTGTAGCCGTTGATATCGTACGCCTCATAGGTCATCAGGTTGTGCTCGGAGCCCTGTGACAAGGCGAATATGAGTTGTTCTTCCGCGGAAGAATCCTCATGTAAAGGGTACGACAGAAGCTTCTGCTTGAACCAACGCGTGAAACATGACTTGTGCTCTTTGATTATATCTCCGTCCGTCCTCTGTTGGCCTCGGTCATTGTACGTCTTCTCAATAAAGGTTTTGTGCTCTACCACCCAAGGATCGACCACGTCTATGTGTTGTAGCGCGACTAGGTTTGCTCTTTCAAAGTCGGCAAGTCGACCCTCGAAGTCGACATGCATTTCGCGACGACCCTCACGGTGACCCCATCCAGCGAGCCTGCCGAGATGCCTGTTGATGGGCAGACCAACGGGGTCCTCGATGCCTAGATAATTCGTGCAGTAGGAGATGCACTCTTGATCGAAAGCCCTGGCTATGCTTCCTCTCGACGTGACATGTTGCGAACGTATCCTTTGATGACAACATTCATCCTTTCGAACGGCATCATGCTTTGTGCAGAACGCCGCCCGAGTTGGATGATATCCTCCACGATATGGACCAGCAGATGCACCATAACATCAAGAATGCGGGCGGAAGTACATCTCAAGCTCGCATAGTATCACCACGATCTCTTCCAAGAGTTTTCGAGTTGCCTCACGCCAACTGAATTCCGAGAGATGACGTCGAAAAAGTTGCATAGGCCAAATAGCATTTCACGGACGTGCGCGTCCATGATCCCACGGATTGCAACTGGAAGTATCTGCGTCATCAAGACGCGTGATACCGTGAGACTTCATCCCGCTGAACTTCTGCTTTGCTGGGTCTAGGTATCTGCTTATCTTCCCCACGTAACCGTAAGGAAGTTTTACTCCTACGAGGCAGGTGAAAAACTGCTCGATCTCCTCCTGACTTAGAGTGAAGCATGCGGGAGGGTAGTCATTTCTGGTCTTCTTGGCCTTTTTGCCTTTGCGATGACTTTCCGTGTCCTGCTTCGCCTCATCATCATCATCATCATCATCATTAGCGTGAAGCTCCTCCCTGATGCCCATTGATTTCAAGTCTGCCCTTGCTTTCGGCCCATCTTTGCCCTCTCTAGCATGTTGAGCAGGGTACCAAGCAGACTCTTGCACACGTTCTTCGTGATATGCATGACATCAAGGCTGTGAGGCACACGGTGGATCTTCTAGTACGGCAAGTCCCAGAAAATAGACCTTGTTTTCCATACCTTCAGCAGCGGCTCTAGCGCCTTTCGCTTCTTTCCCGGCTCTGGCGCCTTTTGCTTCTTTCCCGGCAGTGGGCAATCTTTCCAATTTTTCAACAGCTGGTCTATTTCCTCGCCGCTCCTCGTACGCGGGCGTCTTCGGTGTTCGGTTTCACCATCGAACAGATCCTTGCGTTTCCTCCATGGGTCATCGTCGCGAAGCCACCTTCGATGTCCCATGAACACGATTTTCGAAGACCCGGGATCTCTATCTAGCTGGCGATACATTGTGTCATCCATGCACCTGACGCATCCAGAAAATCCGTGGACCACCTGCCCCTCGAGATATCCGTAACCGAGATAGTCGTGCACCGTCGTGAGCAGTGCGGCTCTCATAGGGAAATATTCTTTCTCTACGGCGTCCCATGTATTGGCTGGCGTTTTCCACAACATGTCTAGCTCCTCTTTCAGCAGCCCCAGATACAGATTGATGTCGTTCCCTGGTTGTTTCGGCCCTTCAATTAGCATACTCATGTGAATGTACTTCCTCTTCATGCACAACCAGGGGGTAAGGTTGTACATCCACACAAACATAGGCCAGATGCTATGTGTGCTTCTCTAGATGCCAAACGGATTGACTCCATCGGTGCTCACGCCCAAAGACGATGTTCCTTGGATCCTTCCCAAATTCGGGTGTTCGGTTCAACGCTTGCACCGCTCGCATCCTTTGGGTGACTCAAGATCTTGTCTTTTATTTATCTCCGGATCATTTGCGTCATCTTCTCGCTTCTTCTCCTCCATATCCACAAGGTTAATGCAGAGCTTCTTCGCTACCTTAGGGTCCGCGAAATACCGCTGCAGACGAGGAGTGATCGGAAAGTACCACACCACTTTTCGAGGAGCTTTCTTCCTCTTCTTGTATCGAGTGACGCCAAGACACCGACATATGGTAGACTCCGCGTGCTCGTCCCAATAAATGATGCAATTGTCATGCACACATGGTATTTCACGTGCGGTAAATCCAGAGGACACATGATTTTCTTCGCCTCCTCGAAACTGGTCGGGCACTTGTTCCCCTTGGGAAGACGTTCGTGCCAGAATGACATGTTCTCGTCAAAGCATGCGTCGGTCATTTTGTGTTTTACCTTCATCTCCAGAGCCATGAGCATTACTTTCAGGTGGGTATCCTCGGGCCTGCATCCTTCATACAATGGAGTAACTGCGTCTATCTCCAGTTGATCCAGCTTGGCTTTCTCTCGGGCGGCAGCTCTTGTGTTATCCATCTGCTTGAGAAGCAACTCTTGAATATGAGGGTCTTGCACCTACCCCATCGATGTTCCATCGTCGTCTGCTCCGCCGGCATCTTCATCTTCATGATCATGCCCTTCGTCTGCTCCGGCATCTTCCTCATCATCATGTCCGGCATCTTCTACATGATGACTGTGTACAACATCACCGTCGTGATCATGTCCTAGAGATTCTTCGTCTTCTCGCCCGCCCGAGTCTTGCTCATTTCTTGCCCGGCCCCCATGGACGACTTCATAGTCATCTTCATCACCTTGCCACCGATAGCCATCCATGAAACCACGCAAGAGCAGGTGGTCCCGCACCTGCCTAGAATCCGGGTCCGCCATAAGGCTCTTCAGCTTGCATCTTCGACACGGACATCTTATCTTTGTCTCGTTCTTTTGAAGCATCTCGGCCTTCATGAGCTCAAAAACCTATTCACGATGCCTTCGGTCATCGTATGCGGACCATGGTCGCCAGGGTAGAGCAAAACGATATTTTAGAACCAAGAAAAAAATTTGGCATGACTTTCCCTAAAAATAGGACCAAAAAGAATGCATAGTGCCAAAATTCTCGTCGAAACGGAAATGAATCAACATTCCGGCAAAATATTGGCAACTTTCGCACTTCAAATACAGGTACCTGCAAACACAAACATATATGCAACACCACAAACATATGCAACACCACGAACATACATAGATCTAGCTAGGCCACAAAAAGTGCATGTGCACGTTGTTGGAGAGGGAGAACAACATAAAGATAGCTTCCCCCCTTACTTATCTATCAAAAAAAAGGTAATTTAACGACTTAATTTGGATGAATCTATGGTGCAAATGAGGTGAGGAGGCGGAGGCAGCCGAGACAAGCTTGGAGGAGGAGGTGGAGAGAATAAAGTGGGGAAAGTGAGTGGGTAGGTGGGCTGTCCAAAATATCTTGTTGGTCCCAGGTTACTAATGGCGCACCACATGCAAATGCGCCATTAGTAACCCTGGTTACTAATGGCGCACCTGCTGCTGGTGCTCCATTAGAAGTTTTGCAAAAAAATAATAAAAAAGTATATATTCTAATGGCGCACCATGGCACAGTGCGCCATTACTAGTTTAAACTAGTAATGGCGCACTATGCCACGGTGCGCCATTAGTAGTTTTGCAAAAAAAAGAATAAAAAAAACAACAGTAGTGGCGCACTGTGTGGCGCACCGAGCCATGATGCGCCATTAGTATGTTTGGAAAATAAAAAAATTGTTACTAGTGGTGCACCATGTGTTTGGTGCGCCATTAGTGTCTTCCACACTAATGGCGCACCAAAACATGGTGCGCCATTAGTATATACTAATGGTGCACCACATGACAGGTGCGCCATTAGTGTCCATCTGATCTATAGCCCTTTTCCTAGTAGTGATTGCTCTTGAACAACAAACTGAATGTCTGATAGTCCGGTTTCAAAACCATTCATATCTTGACGACATTTCTCAACCGCTATTCTTGTTTCCGAAACAACGTCCATTAGGGACTGGACTTGTGTCTGGAGCACAGATATATCACTCTGTCTAGCAGGAATATTTTGTCCAGTAGGCGATTTGGACGAGGTTACCTTGACAACCAACCCAGAATTACGCAGGAAGGTGCTTTTTGCACTATTAGTGGAGAGATACTGACGCACTGCAGCAAGATGTGACATTATGCCTGTAGTAGCCTCGTCACCTTCAGGTGGTTGTGATTGTTCAATCATTTGTTCCATAGCTTCCTGAAAGTTTGAACTTGTAGATTAGTGTACCAGATAAGTTACTAATGAGACAAAAACAAAGAAAATAGGTTAAAAGTTTATACATAACTTATTTTGGTGAACTACTGTAATACATTAACATGTATTGTAGTGTCAACTACATAATAAAATCACTTTCGGAACATATGTCCATGTAGCATGCCTACTGTATTGTCTATTTCCTCACATTCATTGACATCTAAGGATAAAGAGACATAGTTTAAAGTAGGATGAACATAGTATATCATGGGCAAACAAATATAAAACAAACAAGCTATTTTATCATTGTGTGCGCACGTGAACATAACAACTAGATTATAGATCAAGACCAAAAGAATATCCTTCATCTCTTTTAAACCATGTAAGGTGAAATGATACGTTAAGACAACTATGTACAAAAGTGAACAGAATAACTGACATTTGCTGCAAACCAAGTAGTTAAATGAACACATCACAGTACCAATCAGTTCAAGGCAGGAGGAGTAAGGACTTACAACAACGGCTTGAACTGGTGTGCTCATGCCCTTCATCTTGCCGGTGTGGCAATCCTTGAAGATTTGCACGCATTCGTTCAGTTCTTTTGGTCCGCACGGGCTTTCCTCTGTATTTGGAACAAGTCAATATAGATATGATAATATGGCACAAAAAAGAAGGAAGTAGCAGCTATTTACAAGAGCCTCGCAGTGTGCAATATAGCTACGAGATCCTGTTGTCTGTTGGAATTTCACTTTAGAACGGTTGGTTTTGTTCTTCCAACAGTTAGCCTAGAAGAAGATACACTTGTGTCGTGGATTTGTCACGGCAGATGTCCTAGCATAAGGACTTAGTCGTGGAGCCATCGCTACGAGTTTACTTGCAGGGGTTAAAGCGGACACAAAGACACGAGGGTTTATACTAGTTCGGCCCCTTCGATGAAGGTAAAAGCCTACGTCTAGTTGTGATGGAATTGATGTAGTCTCGATGGCTAGGGAGCAAATAAGCTTCGCCTAGGCTCGAGTTGTGGTTGTCTCTCCCTGAACCGCCGCCGGTCGTCCTCTTATATACACGAGGCGCCGCCGGTTTAGAGAGTCCCAACCGTTCATACTGTATCCCGTTGGTATCTCTCTATTCCTAACTTACAACACAAGTTATACATCAGGCCGGTTTACGGCTACAAGTTCTAAACCAACTACAGGCCTTGGGCCTTTCCATGATTACACTACCAGCAGAGTTAACCCGGCCCAAGCTTGGCCGGTTTACACCTAGTGGTAATATCCCCAACATTAGGCCCCAGATTGATTTGAACTGGTTCATGTAAATTCTTCACAGAACCTGCATCTTAGACATCTTCTTTGTTTAATAAACCGTCACGTCGTTATTGCTTCTGATCACTGTAAACCGGCATGACACCATCTTGAAGTTTATCCTTTATAACGCCTTCTTTAATGACCGTCCCTGGATTCACGCGCTTGACCTAGCTTTACTTCCTTATAAATAGGACCGAAGGGTCATTCTGTTTTTCCCTTCGCTTCCCCTTCTTCTTCTTCCTCGCGCCGCTGCCTTTGGAGCTCCGTCGTCGTCATCAACGCTCGCCGTCCCTAGGCTGCAGATCAACTCAGACGGACCGAACACCGCGGCCTTTCCCGCATCTCCTCTGCTTCCGTAAATCTCTTACCCTTCTTCATCTGTTCCCTCACCTTAGATCTGTTTCTAGGGTTCGAGCTTCATACCACGCTTCTTCGTATGTTTTCACCTTTCTAGCTTTTGAGCCATGCTATGAATCCTGTTCTGCACCAAACGGCGACTCCTGCGTGCTCTGCTGCCTTTGTCATCTTAATCCCATAGATCTTCGCATATACACTTTATGGTGCATTTCGTTTCTTCTTTACTTCCGCGACACTTTTCCTGTTTTTTTTTTGAAAACCCGCGTTTGATCCGTAGTAAACATGAACTTTTGTGAAACCTGTTTCTGTCCACGACTTCAATTACCTTCGAAGCCAAGATTAGGCGGTTTAACTCACCATGGTAAAAAGTTGCTAAACCGGCATCGGCATACCATTAGTCCCCTTGTTGAACCGCCAGAACGTATCTGAAATCATCTGATAACAAGCTAATTTATAAGAACCGCCTCCGGTTTATCATAACTTAAATCAATCACTCTGTAATAAGCAACTTCTTAAACCGGATCCTTCCCCTTTGTAGATCTTATGATGGCCAAACAGGTGTACGAGTGCAACTGGGTTCCTTCCCGTGTCTCCGAGACACAGTTAAAAGAACTAGTATCGATCGGCGCTCTAGATGATCAACGACAATCCATTGAGGGTTCCCGGAGAGGAGTGTCCCCCACGCCTCAGAAGGAGAAGTTGTAGTTTTCATGGATCACCGGCCCGGGTTTCAAACCGCCGGGTCAAAATTTTACCGAGATGTAATGGCCAACTTTCAACTCCGCCCCAAGATATCGGCCCCAACTCATACTAACTGCGCCACTTTCAAGTGTTGTCCGAAGCATACCTGCAGGAGGAACCCTCTGTTGAACTGTTCAGGGATATCTTTCACTTAAACCGCCGCACCGAATTCACTGATGGCCCCAATACAGAATTGGGCGGTATGGCTATCCAGAAGAGGAAGGAGATCACTTATCCCCACGTCAAACTCCACACTCATCCCAAAGAGTGGAACGCGACTTGGTTCTACTGCAAAGACACTTCCCCTGAAGGTGAAAATCCTTTGCCTGGTTTTCGTCCAGAGCGGCTCAGCAACACTCATCCCTTTCCGCAACGATTGACTGCCAAAGAAAGAAGCAAATACGCTCCACAACTATCCAAGCTTTGGGCCTTCATGGCCAACGGTTTGACTGGGATCGATCTAGCACGCTGCTGGTTATCTTGGGGCATATTGCCTCTGAGCCGGCGCTCCGGTTTGATGTGCCAGTATACCGGCAGCGTCGATGACCCACTCCGACACACCAAACTGGAACTGTCTGAAGATGAAGTCACGGATTCAGTGAGGAGAATGCTGAATGAACCGGAGCACCTTTGTGCCCAAACCGGCCTGGCTCCTTACTGCACCCTCAACGCCCCTCCTGCGGTAAGTCCCTGACTGTGTCATCATTAAATACTGCTATTACTTTCATACTTCCAACTCTCGCTTATTTCGATGCAGGTGATAATCCGTTTTGGAGCAAGAAACTCTCTCAAGACAAAGCGGACAAAATTTGGGCGCCAAACCGCCCAAAACCAAAGTTGTTAAGAAATCCGCCCACAAGAGGAAAACCACGGCTTCGCCTCGATCCGCCATCGATGATGATGTGGGTAATCCGAACTTGATTCTCTTGGCTTGTTTTTTACACGTCTTATTGATGACGATGCTTGTTAGGATGACGCTGAAGCCAGCAACGCAGGATTTGCTGAGGTAACCATTCTCTCCTCCGATTCAACAAATTTGCCTTCACCGAAATTTCGCCGGGCAAACCGGAAAGTTAACTTTTCTCACCCCCTTGCTTACTTGGATCCCAAACTTCTTATGAAGACACAGCAGCATGAAGCCCGCCGCACAACCCGCACGACAATGACAGTAGTTACCTCTGCGGTTTACTAAACAGCCCGGCTCGAAGCGCCGCACCGAGGTTTCCAACCTTTTATTACCTTGAATTCCAAAGCGGTTTATTCCGTCAACCTCTTAATCCGTCCGACTCGATTATCGGGTCACCTCCCATTCATCCTCTGGCGAATCATCACCACTCAGCTACCACCGTTGAAGATAGCCGTCGGCACGCTCATACAGCCATATGCTTGTTGATTTCTTCAGAATGTACACGCCTTAATCCTGAATCTTTGCTTCTCCGTAACCAAACCGAAACCCAGCAAAAGGCTCGCTTTGGACAAAACGGGTGAAGAGGCTGCCGCTTGATCATGAGCAGCGCGGATCTCAAAATGTTGCCTCTGAAGATATTCCAACCGACCTTCCGGTTCAAGAAGATGTTATTCCCGAGGAGAGGCATGTGAATGTTTCAATGTCTGCTGATCCACATCGGAATGTCCGGTCCGAAAAGCCTCACGATCCCGCCAAACAATCTGTGCCCACGATCCGTCGAATCGAAAGATGACGACGTTGTAATTACTGGAACAGGCCACTCTGAACCGGGGAATGCTGCAACTCTAACCCGGCACACTGTGAAATAGGACTTTTCCACTTTTAACAAAGGAAAGTGGAATGTAGAGCTGGAAACATATGCCGCTATGAGCGCCCAAGACCTTCATTCCGGATATCTGAACCGGCTTTACAGTAGCCGTGATTATGAAGCTGGCTTGGTAAAACTGATGAGAGACAAGTTTGAGGTAACGCTCCTTTCTTTATTACCAATATAGTAATCCTTGTAGCCCCCAAGGGCCGGTTTGCAATCTTTGATCAAACTGGTACTTGATAGTTTTCTTTGATAGACTTTGCAATCTTCCCGCATAGCCACCAGGGCCGGTTTAAGTATGCATACTTAAACCGGCACTCCAAAAACTTCCTGACGACACTTTAATAGAATCAAATAGCCATTAGCCCCCAAGTGCCGAGTTGAATACTCGTATTTAACTTGGGATTTTGCCATGAATTAGCAGTAGAAAAATTGAAGGCACATTAGCCCCCAAGTGTCAAGCATATAACTATGTTGTGTGGTTTGAGACTTGAACTTTAATTGTTGGCTGATCCTACTGTCAATGCGCAGGCTGAGGTGAAAATCAAGGATGATCGGATTGCCGATTTACAAGCGGCATTGAAAACCCAGCAGGCCGAGACAGACAAAGCCAAGAAGGAGCTAGCCAGTGCCTTGACTACTGCGGAACAAGTGAAGGAAAACATGAAGAAGGAACAGGCGGTCTGGACCACCGAAAAGGCCAACTTGCTCAAACGAGCCGAAAATGCTGAAGCTGCCCTTAAACCGGTGGTGGATGATCTGTCAGCCGTAAAGCAGCAAGTGCATTCTATGACGGCAGCCATCTTCGGTAAGTTCCCTGTTAATAAGTGCAATATGCTTTTCCTGCTGCACCAGTATTCCGGTTTAAAAATATCCTGTCATCATATGCAGGCACACGCTGGGGCACTTGGGTAATGACGCGGAAGAAACCGAAAGCTGTCTACACTTTAGTGGGGCGTTATATACGGAGCCCAGCGTTATTACCACAATGTCACATAATAATCCGGCGCCGTCCCTGATCCAAGATACCTTGAACCGGCTATCCATCCTTCCTTCCCGGATTGAAGAGGTGAAGAAATCCGCTGCCCGAACCGGAGCCATCAATGCCTTGATCCGAGCTAAAGCCTGGGTGCCGGATTTTGATCCTGTGGAAGCAGCTCAAGGCTATCCCAGTGTGAAGGAAGACGGCTCAGACTTTAATGAAGAAGACTTGCGTGCGATAAACCGTGCGGTACGCCCACTGGCCTGTCAATTGGCAGAAGAAGCCGATTTGGAGCACTACCAAGCCCAATACAATGATCAGAACAAGCGTGTTTCCGCTCCAACCTTTGAACCGGAAAACTTGATCCCTCCAATCCGAAAGCACACGTACGCTCCTGACATTGAACCGTCATCTCTGATTCACGAAGAAGCTGTTTTCCAAGCGCTGATGGGAATCGACTGGACTTCTGTGGATTTCCAGCCGATGGGTAGAGATGAGGACGCTGAAGCGGCGGAGGATGAAGAATAGTTTTGAACCGGTATCCGGTTTATCTCAGAGAACAATGATCTCATTCGGGCACTGTGTTGCCTTGTAATAGCCTTAGTCAAAACTTGCTGCCTGGGTATGCCTTCGTGCATCGAGGAAACTTTTGTTTGATTCACTCCCCCTGCAACCAAAAGATTGAACCTCGGCGGCGGTGACACCGCCAGCCGGTTTATGGCATCTAATAGATTTTGTGTATTGAAAATCAATTAGTGTGTGATACAAATACCTGCCGTATTTGGGCATGAAGCTGGCGTAGCCAATCTTGAAGCGGAGGCTTTTAAAAACCAGGACCATCTGGGGAAACAATAACTCCCACATAGGCGTACTGAATCAGCACAAGCCCCATGTTTCTCCATAAGGATGAACCGAAGAAGCTAAACCGAAAGAGAAAACTTGATTGTAATACCAAACCGTGTCCCGCCGGTTTATGCGACAGCTAAACCGGATAAGAATATTCGTCGGGTTGAAAACGCAACAAAAATCAAATACCAAATATGGCAACAAAGGCAATAACTCTTTGCAAAAGGAAAGCTTCATGGAGCTGGTCAGATGGCATTACCATGGTCAGACGCAACCAAGCCCCCCGAAGGCGAAGCGATGGTGCTAGTCGGCCAGTCCCCAAAAGACTCTTGGCGAGTACGCCGCCAAGTGGCATGACATTGGTTCGGGTTCACCAAGCCTCCAAGTGACGCTGGCCCTATTGGCCGACCAAGAGGCGTGACGGTTCAGACGTGACCGTGTCCCCAAATGATCTGGTGGCTTTACGCTTATCAAGAGGTGTTGCGTTGGTTCGACACCACCAAGCCCCCAAGTGATAAATATAATCTGTCAAGGGTAAACCGGAGGCCGCTTTAAAAATGTAAACACTCCATGTAACCACACATGAAAAGAAAGACAGAGACCCCGCTTTAGCCGAGGCCCTGATTTTTATTATATCAAGATAATATATACATTGTTATGCTATGTACATAAACCGAGCCGATGACTCAAGTGTAGTAAGGTCGAAGATGAGCTATATTCCACGGCCTATTGATCTCCTCCTCGACGACGTGAGTCTTTACGCCTCGAATATCAACCAGATAGTAGGAACCGCTGTGTAGATTCTGTCGACCACAAAGGGCCCTTCCCAAGGCGGGGACAACTTGTGCATATCTGTCTGGTCTTGGATGAGACGAAGCACCAAATCTCCTTCCTGAAAGGCTCTGGTCTTAACCCGGCGGCTGTGATAACGACGAAGATCTTGATGGTAAATCGCCGAACGAGCGGCTGCCATATCACGCTCCTCATCCAATAGGTCCAAAGCGTCCTGTCGTGCCACCTCGTTGTCCGCTTCAACATAAGCCGCTACACGGGGCGAATCGTGCCTGATATCACTGGGAAGAACTGCTTCTGCTCCATAAACCATGAAGAAAGGTGTGTAGCCAGTAGACCGGTTTGGCGTAGTATTGATACTCCATAGTACCGATGGGAGCTCCTCAACCCAGCACCCTGGTGTTCTCTGTAATGGAACCAGAAGTCGGGGTTTGATGCCGCGCAAGATTTCCTGATTAGCACGTTCTGCCTGCCCATTGGACTGGGGGTGCGCCACTGATGATACGTCAAGCCGGATATGCTCACGTTCACAGAATTCTTTCATAGCTCCCTTGGACAGATTAGTGCCATTGTCAGTAATGATACTGTGTGGAAAGCCAAACCGGAAAATCACCTTTTTGATGAACTGCACCGCTGTTGCCGCATCACACTTACTGACGGGTTCCGCTTCAACCCACTTGGTGAACTTGTCCACTGCCACCAACAGGTGGGTCTTCTTATCTTTGGATCGCTTAAAAGGCCCAACCATATCCAGCCCCCAGGTCGCAAACGGCCACGTTATTGGGATCATCCGCAATTCTGTCTTTGGTACATGAGCACGCTCGAGAATTTCGACATCCATCGCACCGTTTGACCAAGTCCTCCGCGACGCGATGAGCAGTTAGCCAAGAAAATCCATGACGGAATGCCTTCGCCACTGTGGACTTTGAACCGGCGTGATGCCCGCAATCCCTTCATGGATTTCGTAAAATTTCACAACCTTCCTCGGGGAAACGCAGCGTTGAAACGCCTCAAACACCGCAATGATGCAACTCACCATTAAGAATCGTCATAGACTTGGAGCGCCGGATTATCTGCCTGGCCAGAACCTCATCGTCTGGCAATTCTCCTCGAGTCATATATGCAAGGTAAGGAACCGTCCAATCCGGAATAGCATGTAATGCCGCCACCAACTGAGACTCCGGATCAGGAATTGCCAAATCCGCTTCACCAGGGAGCTGAACCGACGGATTGTGCAAAACGTCGAGGAAGACATTAGGGGGAACCGGTTTACGCTGAGAACCCAAACGGCTTAAAGCATCTGCCGCTTCGTTCTTCCGGCGATCCACATGATCCACTTGATAGCCCTTGAAACAACCTGCGATATTATCCACTTCTCGACGATATGCAGCCATGAGGGGGTCCTTAGAATCCCAAGTGCCAGATACTTGCTGAGCCACCAGGTCCGAGTCACCAAAGCACTTAACCCGGCTTAAGTTCATCTCCTTAGCCATCCGGAGGCCATGAAGCAAGGCTTCGTACTCAGCTGCATTATTAGTACAAGGGAACATTAAACGGAGAACGTAACAAAACTTATCACCTCGTGGGGAAGTTAAAACGACTCCAGCCCCCGAGCCTTCCAATTGTCTGGACCCGTCAAAATGAATAGTCCAGTATGTGTGATCCGGCTTTTCCTCTGGTGCTTGTAACTCTGTCCAGTCGTTAATGAAATCAACAAGGGCTTGTGACTTCACTGCTGTGCGCGGTATATACTTTAGCCCATGCGGCCCAAGCTCGATGGCCCATTTTGCAATCCGCCGATCGCCTCCGGTTCTCAGATGATGTCACCTAAAGGAGCTGAACTAACCACTGTAATAGGGTGTCCTTGGAAATATTGTTTCAATTTCCGGCTGGCCATAAAAACACCATAGACTAGCTTCTGCCAATGCGGATATCTCTGCTTGGACTCAATAAGCACCTCGCTGATATAATAAACAGGCCATTGAACCGATACTCTTTTCCTCGCCTCCTTGCGCTCCACCACAATGGCCACGCTCATCGCCGAGCATTGGCTGCCACATATAACAAGAGTGGCTCCTTGTCAACCGGAGCCGCAAGAACAGGTGGGTTGGCCAATTGCCGCTTTAGATCCTCAAAGGCTTCATCAGCAGCTGGACTCGCATTTAAATTATCTGCTTCCTCAAAGATCTCGGTATAAGGGATGGCCTTCTCCGAGGCGGCCGATAAACCGCTCAATGCAGCAATCCGCCCGCCAGCGTTGAACATCGTTGATACACTTCGTTTAGCCAAGGAAGTGATGGCTTTAATTTTCTCCGGATTGGCCTCGATTCCTCTGTTAGACACCAGAACCCCAATAACTTGCCACCGGAACACCAAACACACACTTGGCGGATTAAGCATCATCTTATAAATGCGCAAGTTGTCGAAGGTCTCCTTCAAATCTTCCACCGTGTCTCCTTTTGTCTTGATTTCACCACAATGTCATCTACATAAGCGTGCACATTGCGCCAATCTGCGTATGCAAGCAATTCAGACACACCGCCGATAAGTAGCTCGGGCACTCTTGAGCCCAAAAGGCATAGATACATAGCGAAGGCTCCAAAGGGAGTTATAAACGCTGTCTTCTCCTGGTCCTTAACTGCCATTTTGATCTGATGATATCCAGAGTATGCGTCCAAAAAACTTAAACGCTCACATCCTGCAGTGGCATCAATAATCTGATCGATGCGGGGGAGAGCAAAAGGATCTGCTGGGCAGGCCTTGTTGAGATCTGTGTAATCCACACACATACGCCAGGTGCCGTTTTTCTTAAGGACCAGCACCGGATTAGCAAGCCACTCTGGATGAAACACCTCAATGATAAAGCCAGCCGCCAGGAGCCTGGCTACCTCTTCCCCAATGGCCTTGCGCCTCTCTTCATTAAACCGGCGGAGGAACTGTTTCACCGGTTTATACTTAGGATCCACATTAAGCGTGTGCTCAGCGAGTTCCCTTGGTACACCCGCATGTCGATGGCTTCCATGCAAAATGTCCCGGTTCTCACGGATGAACTCGATGAGCGCGCCTTCCTATTTGGGATCCAGGTTGGCACTGACAGTGAACTGCTTGGACGAGTCGCCTGGCACAAAGTCAACAAGCTTGGTTTCAGCTGCCGATTTAAATTTCAGATCCGATTCATGCTCTGTAGTGGGCTTCTTCAAAGGGGTCATATCTGCCGGATCAACATTGTCCTTATAAAATTTCAACTCCTCCATGGCACAGACCGCCTCTGCATAAGCTGCATCTCCTTCCTCACATTCCAAAGCAACTCGGCGGCTTCCATGCACCGTTATTGTTCCTTTGTAACCCGGCATTTTGAGCTGCAAGTAGATATAACAAGGTCGTGCCATGAACTTAGCATAAGCCGGCCGTCCAAACAAGGCATGGTATGGGCTCCGGATTTTCACCACTTCAAAAGTTAGCTTTTCAGACCGGGAATCATGCTCATCTCCAAAGGCCACATCCAGGGCTATCTTACCAATAGGATAAGCAGATTTGCCTGGTACTACACCATGAAACACCGTATTGGACGGTCTGAGATCTTTATCTGTGAGACCCATGCGACGGAAAGTGTCATAGTACAATATATTGATATCGCTTCCTCCATCCATAAGTACCTTAGTAAACTTATAGCCCCCAACCCGGGATCTACCACCAAAGCCACCGACCCGGATTATCAACCCGGGGTGGTCCTCTCGCCCATACGATAGGCTGCTCGACCAACGCAAATACCGTGGCAAAGCCGGTTCAACAGAATTTATCGCCCGCTTGTGAAGCTTCCGATCCCGCTTGTCCAAGCTGGTTGTGAAAACATGATATCGCCCGCCATTCAATCGCTTTGGCTGGCTCGATAGCTCGATCGCTGCTGCTGCTGCTGCTTGGCTACCTTGATTACTCGTTATTGAAATTGCCTCGTTATGCCTCAACCGAAGCTCCGTCTGACCGGCCCATGAAAACCGGATCCCGCACCACCACCGATCCTGGTCATATCGGAAAGCATCGAATTTTGAACTCTTGCATAATATAACAGTCTTTCCAAAGATGATTCGATGGGGATTCTTTCGTCCGTGCTTGGGACAAGGCTGATTCAACAAGTAATTCAAAAGGTTTGCACCAGCATTTGGACCCCAATTCGCCTTGCCTCTGCGCCGCGGGCCTCTGTCCTGTGCATTAGTGTTGGCTACGAAATCCGGATTACCATCAGCCTTGCGCTTGCCCCCGTTTCCATGACCCGCCGGTTTGAAATGCTGCTGCTTGGAGTTGCCATTCTTCTTTCCCTTCCTGCTTCGTCATCATCTCGCCCGGATCCTTGGTACTGTCTGAATCGGCATATTTTACCAAAGCGGTCATGAGGGTTCCCGTATCATTGCAGAACCGCTTCATACGTCCTAGCTTAAGTTTCAGAGGCTCAAACCGGCAGTTGCTTTCCAATGTGATGATCGCCGAGTCAGCATTGATCCGGTCAGAGGAGTGCAAAATCTCAGACACACGGCGTACCCAACGGGTTGTTGACTCTCCTTCTTCCTGAACGCAAGCCGCCAGGTCTACTATGGACTTGGGCTGCTTACATGTATCCTTGAAATTCTGGATAAACTGGGCCCGTAACTGACCCCATGAACTGATAGAATTGGGCGGCAAGCTTTTCAACCAAGTACGGGCTGTGCCCTCCATCATCATGGTGAAGTACTTTGCACACGCTGCTTCATCAACATCTAGCATCTCCATGGCCATCTCATAACTCTCAACCCACGCTTCAGGGGATAGATCTGCGGTGTAATTTGGCACCTTGCGCGGGCCCTTAAAATCCTTAGGCAGACGCACATTGCGTAGAGCGGGGATTAAACAGGGCACTCCCAGAGCGGATGCGACTCCTGGACCGGCGAAGGTGGTAGGGCGAACCGGTGTGTGTTGACCCGCATCATCCTGCGCTGCTAACTCGGCCTCCCTGCGTGCCCGGGCCCGATCCACCACCTCCTGAGCATTACGAGCGCTGCCTATCTGGTGATTGCCTCGGGCCGCTTCACGGTCCCGCGCGTTACTTGATAGGGCCGGTTCATCCATGCGCCTGCTGTAGCTCCGGCTTGGACGGGGCGTAGAGTGAATCCGATCGCGGCTGTATGAATACGCTTCCTGCTGGATTAGTGCAGTCCGGAGAAGCTCCTTAACCCGGCGTGTCTCAACTGCTTGTGGGGAATCTCCTTCGACTGGGATCGCCTCCAATCGTGCGGCAGCCGCAACAAGGTTGTCCATAGGGTTAGAGTAATGGCCCGGGGGCGTCTGTACCGGCGGAGGAATCACCGTATTCTGCTGTGGGGGCTCCATCGGGCGCGGTTGGACCGTCGCTCCTGCTCCTGGTGCCTCAATCCGGTTTACCTTCCTGTGTTGGGGCGGGTTACTGGGTCCGGCTCCGGGGGTCTGAAAGAGGTTTCTAGGGTCAAATCCTGATGGCAGGCGCGATCTGTACTTCCGCCTTAACACCTCCTGCGACGCGCTCTGGTCAAGCATGAGTTTGTAAGCTTGTGCATCTAAAGCGGCCCGCTCTGCGGCCATGCGCTCCTTCTCTGCCGCTAGATCCGCTTTGGCTTGCGTGATCTGCTCTCTTACCTTCGCGATTTCTGCGTTATGAGCCTCCTGATCTGCCGGGTTATCCTCCGCCATGAGCGCTGCTAGCGCATCAAACAGATCGACAAAACTTGAACCGGCGGTCGCACCGGCCTCCTGCCCTGCTGCGCTGCTGAACCGGAAAGCATTGCTGCTGCGGTTGAAGAGAGGTTTGCGACTGCGTCGCCATGAATACACCGATCCGATTTAGCTGGCTTGGGGGTCCGGAATCTCGTCACCATCGAACAGCCTCGATCATACCATCCTGCAGCTGGTACAATGACTCGCCTCTCGCTGAAGATTCATCGCCGAGTAAACGACGGTCTCGCTACCGTGCTCGAACCGCATCATACTCCCCTCCATGGGTAGCTCCAACGAAGACATGCTTCACGGCCGGTTTAGCCCGGCTGGTCGCGCGATGAGCCGCCTCGACGAAGTCGGTGCAGTGTCCGCTCAGTCCAGCCCTCCGGTCTTGCCGATGAAAACGTGTATGCCGCCGAAGGGACCCGCATCCATACTCGATTGAATCGGCCTCGGGACCCCATCCAGCATCGTCGATGTAGATCCGGCCGCGACGACTCTTGGTCATCCGGCCCACGACGTAGCCTTCGAGTCCTTTGAGCTTGCCCTCCAAGATCGTCAAACCATCGTGTGATAGCCCCACGATGGGTGCCAACTGTCGTGGATTTGTCACGGCAGATGTCCTAGCATAAGGACTTAGTCGTGGAGCCATCGCTACGAGTTTACTTGCAGGGGTTAAAGCGGACACAAAGACACGAGGGTTTATACTAGTTCGGCCCCTTCGATGAAGGTAAAAGCCTACGTCTAGTTGTGATGGAATTGATGTAGTCTCGATGGCTAGGGAGCAAATAAGCTTCGCCTAGGCTCGAGTTGTGGTTGTCTCTCCCTGAACCGCCGCCGGGTCGTCCTCTTATATACACGAGTGACGCCCGCCGGTTTGCAGAGTCCCAACCGGTTCATACTCGTATCCCGGTTGGTATCTCTCTATTCCTAACTTACAACACAAGTTATACATCAGGCCGGTTTACGGCTACAAGTTCTAAACCAACTACAGGCCTTGGGCCTTTCCATGATTACACTACCAGCGGAGTTAACCCGGCCCAAGCTTGGCCGGTTTACACCTAGTGGTAATATCCCCCAACAACTTGTAAGGCACATACATAAATACAAGTTCAATATGTGGTCTGATCAAATACATATAGCCTACCTGATACTTTGGATCAGACCAGTGTTTAACAAGGGCTGTCAAGTCTTCATCTGTAATATATTCCACTGGAGATGTTTGGGCGATTTCATTGTTAGCCTTGCCTTCAAAGTGAGATTTTCTAAGGTGGTACCGACATCGTCATGCAGAAAGCGATCGAAAAACATGAGTGCATGCTTGTTTAGTTGCATCATCTTTCGGATCCAACTTGAACCTCATCTGTTGAAAAAAAATGTGAGTCTTATTAGGAGGAAGCTAGAAAGTATGGAACAGAGCAAGACAATATTACTAATTGCAAAACATTACTTACGGATAAATGGTCAAGGAAGGTGTTAAACTGGGTATTGTCTTTCTCATTCTTGTACTGGATCCACGTTGGGAGGATACGTGCATGACACCTAACGGCAACGGCTGCCTCTGATACTAACTTGGCTGACTCTGTAGCATCACGTGGCCTTTTTAAACCTGCCTCAAAATGGATCTCCATTCTTCCTCCTTTAGATTTTGTTAATCTGTCAAGCATTATCCCTGATGTCTGTTTCCGCTTGCGCCGTGGTGCTAGTTCAACAACGAATATGGAAAGTGTTAGTGTACATCGAACTGTGAGAGTACATATAAAGGAGCATGCAACTAAAACTTGACTCGGTCAGGAACCGTCTTGGTGTTGATGCTCATGAGGTTCATCTGATCTTGCCAAGTCATGTTGTGTCAGCAGTGCTTCGGAAGTAGTGTTAGGTGTGAAGGCGGCTTGGGAACTGGCCAGTTCCGGAGCAAACGAACGAGTAACTGGTTGAGATGCTGGTACGGTTGAAGCGGATGCTGCAGCTGGTGGAGCAGGTGATACTGCGTTTGTAGATTTAGCCGATGGACTTGGACCTTCTACTGCACTATAAGTACCAGCCGAATCTCGACGGCAGAACCTTTTCCGTTTCACCCGACGAGTAACAGCACTCCCTACTATATTATTTTCCTTTCTCTTTTTTGACTTTGCCATGTCAAGCTGTATCCACAACACAAAAGAATAAAATCACTCTTCAGAACTCATTGATGCATGATACAGACAAGCAATACTTTGATGTAAGACAACTGTATGAGGATGGAATATGTAATAAAAACAAGACGGCATGACATATTCACAGCTACGATGTGCAAACTAAGCAGAAGGATTTTCAAGAAAATAGAAGTAATGCAAGCTAGACACCATATGATAGATGCAACCAATATTACTCTGCCAAGTTAAAAGTGTCTTGTCATAAGTGGCAATTCGAAAAATTAGAAGCAGTACAACATAGAAATCAATGCAAGATGCAACCACTATCAAACTGCCATGTTAAAAGCGTCCAATCACGAGTTACTGATGCGGGATACACAACAGCAGTACTTTGATGTAAGAACATGGTATGATAGATAGATGCAGTGTATTCTAGACATAGAAAGCCATGTCATATCCACATGTATAACGTATAAACTCAGCAGGTGCAATTTAATCAAAATAGAAGAAATACAGGCTAGAAAACATATGCAACATGAAACCAATTATCAAACTGTCAACTTAGAGCAAGCACCTGCGATGGTGGAGTACGGGAGATGAACTCATCATGTAGACTTGGGACTTCAACTTCATTAGCAGTAGCAGTGGCAAATCTAGAGAGTCTCTGTTTGCGTCGGTGCGGAGTACCACCAACATCCCCTAACTTACTCTTTTCCTTCCTATTTTCTGATATTGCCTTATGAAGTCAAAACAACAAGAAGATGAATAAAATTAGCTCTGCATAACTGGTTGATGCATGATACAGACAAACACTACTTTGATGTAAGGCAAGCGCAGGATAGGAGGATGGAATATATACAAAAAAATACAGCGTTTCATATTCACACGTACGATAGGAGGATGGAATATGTATGAAAAAACAGTAAGAGGAAGGCATTTCAACAAAATTAGAAGAAATAAAAGCTAGGCACCATATGAACATGCAACCAATATCACTCTATCAGGTAAAAAGTGTCTCGTCGTAAGTGCCATTTCAAGAAATTAGAAGCAGTACAAGCTATAAGACAATGCAAGATGCAACCTACATCACAGTCCCAAGTTAAATGTGTCTTATGGGTAAGTGATCGTTGCAGGTATAAGTTGTAAGCTACGCAGATGCAATTCTACATAATCAGAAGCAATACAAACTAGACATCATACAGAAAATGCAACCACGTATAACAGTTCCAAGTAAGAGCAAGCACCTGTGATGGTGGAGTAGGGGAGATGTGCTCATCATGTACACGTATGTTCTAAAAACAGGAACACGTGTCATATTCACAGGAATTATGTGTAAAGTAAGCACATGCAATTCAAGTTAGAAGCAATACAAGCTAGACATCATACGCAACATGCAACCACATATAATAGTGTCAAGTTAGAGCAAGCACCTGTGATGATGGAGTAGGGGAGATGTGCTCATCATCTACACAGCTACGTTGACTGTCTAGCCTTGTGTTGTCTTGCGAATCTTGTTGGGAGGATGGCGAGTAGAATCTGAGAGACCCCCGCTTGAGTTGCTCAAGGACCACCATCATCCACCGCTGGACTAATTTCCTTCAGCTGTAATGATTTTGCATTGTGAAGTCAAACCGATAAGAAAAAGGAATAAAATTCGCTCTTCAGAACTCATTCATGCATGATATTGACGAACACTACTCGGATGAAAGGCAAACACATGATGCGAGGATGGAATATGTATGAAAAACAGGATGGTGTGACATATTCACATCTATGATGTGGTAACTAAACAGAAGGCATTTCAACAAATTAGAAGCACTGCAAGCTAGACACCATATGAAAGATGCAACCAATATCACTCTGCCAAGTTCAAACTGTATGGTGTTTCAACAAATTAGAAGCAGTACGTGATAGAAATCATATGCAAGACACAACCAATATCACAGTGGTGACTTAAAGGTGCCTTATCATAAGTGACTGATGCGGGATATGCAAGAATAGTAGTCTAATGTAGAAACAGGAACACATGTCATATTCACAGGCATTATGTGTAAAGTAAGCAGATGCAATTCAACAAAGTTAGAAGCAATACAAGCTAGACATCATACGCAACATGCAACCACATATAATAGTGCCAAGTTAGAGCAAGCACCTGTGATGGTGGAGTAGGGAGATGTGCTCATCATCTACATAGCTACGTTGATTGTCTAGCCTTGCGTTGTCTTACGAATCTTGTTGGGAGGATGGCGGAGTAGAATCTGTAGAGAACCTCCATTTCAGTTGCTCGGAAGGACCACCATCATCCAATGCCTTGCCAATTTCCTTCAGCTTTATTGATTTTTCATTGTGAGGTCATACCGATAAGAAAAAGGAATATCATTCGCTCTTCAAAACTCATTCATGCATGATACTGACGAACACTACTCTGATGAAAGGCAAATTCATGATACGAGGATGGAATATGTACGAAAAAATGGACGGCTTGACATATTCACACCTATGATGTGGTAACTAAGCAGAAGGCACTTCCACAAATTAGAAACACTGCAAGACACCATCTGTAAGGTGCAATCAATATCACTCTGCCAAGTTAAAACTATCTCGTCATAGGTGGCGTTCATCAAACTAGAAGCAATACATGCTAGAAATCATATTCAAGATGCAAACCAATATCACACTGCCAACTTAAAGGTGTCCCATCATAAGTGACTGATGTAGGATACACAAGAAGAGTAGTTTCATGTAAGAACATGGTGTGATAGACAGATATAGTATGTACCAAAAAAAGGAAAGCGTGTCATATTCACATGTATCATGTGTAAGCTAAGCAGATGCAGTTTACACTAATTAGGAGAAATACGAGCTAGACACCATATGCAACATGCAACCAGATATCACACTGCCAAGTTAGAGCAAGCACCTTGGATGGTGGAGTAGGGGAGCGGAGACTTGGACCTTGTAATGCACTATCAGTACAAGGAGAATCGGTACAGATGCTCCGTTTATGTTGCTGCAGAGGACCACCATCATCGCCTTCCTTACTCTTTTCCTTCCTCTTTCTTGATTTTGCCTTATCAAGTCAAACCCACACGAAAAAGGAATAAAATTTGCTCTTCAGAACTTATTGATGCATGATACTGTCGAACACTACTTTCATGTAAGGCAGCCGCATGATAGGAGGATGGAATATGTATGAAAAACAGGACGACGTGACATATTGACATGTAAGATGTATAAAGTGTAAACTAAGCACAAGGTGCTTGAAATTGTTAGAATCGATGCAAGCTAGAAACCATAGGAAAGATGAAACCAATATCACTCTGCCAAATTAAAAGGGTGCCCTAACAAATGTATTTGACCAAATTAGAAGCAATACATGGCAACAGGCTAGAAATAATATGAAATATACAACGAATAAAGGTGACTCATCGTAAGTGATTGATGCAGGATACAGAAGAGAGGTAGTTTCATGTCAGAACAAGGTTAACACATAGATGTAGTTGCAAGTTAGACGTCCTCTACTTTGTTGTTGCAAGTTTTACGTGGCTGCTACGGGCTGAGCAAGAACCGTTCTTACCTACGCATCAAAACCACAATGATAGTTCATCAAGTTAGTGCTGTTTTAACCTTCTCAAGGACCGGGCGTAGCCACACTTGGTTCAACTAAAGTTGGAAAAACTGACACCCGCCAGCCACCTGTGTGCAAAGCACGTCGGTAGAACCAGTCTCACGTAAGCGTACGCGTAATGTCAGTCCGGGCTGCTTCATCCAACAATTCGACCGAACCAAAGTATGACATGCTGGTAAGCAGTATGACTTGTATCGCCCACAACTCACGTGTGTTCTATTCGTGCATATAACATCAACGCATAAAACCTAGGCTCTGATACCACTGTTGGGGAACGTAGTAATTTCAAAAAAATTCCTACGCACACGCAAGATCATGGTGATGCATAGCAACGAGAGGGGAGAGTGTGTCCACGTACCCTCGTAGACCGAAAGCGGAAGCGTTAGCACAACGCAGTTGATGTAGTCGTACGTCTTCACGGCCCGCCCGATCAAGCAGCGAAAGCACGGCACCTCCGAATTCTTGCACACATTCAGCTCGATGACGTCCCTCGAACTCCAAACCAGCCGAGTGTCGAGGGAGAGTTCCGTCAGCACGAGGCGTGGTGACGATGATGATGTTCTACCGACGCAGGGCTTCGCCTAAGCACCGCTACGGTATTATCGAGGAGGACTATGGTGGAGGGGGGCACCGCGCACGGCTAAGAGATCAATGATCAATTGTTGTATCTATGGGGTGCCCCCTCCTCCGTATATAAAGGAGTGGAGGAGGGGGCCGGCCAAGGGGGTGGCGCGCCCTAGGGGGGAGTCCAACTCCCACCGGGAGTAGGACTCCCCCCTTTCCTATTAGGAGAGGGAGAGGGATGGAAGAGGGAGGGAGGAAGGAAAGGGGGGGCAGGCCCCCCTCCCAATTCGGATTGGGCTTGGGGCGGGCGCGCCCCCTCCCTTGCTCCTTTCCCCTCCTTTCCACTAAGGCCCATTAAGGCCCATATACCTCCCGAGGGGTTCCGATAACCTCCCAAAGCTCCGGTATTGTCCCAATCTCACCCGGACCCTTTCCGGTGTCCAAATATAGTCGTCCAATATACCAATCTTCATATCTCGACCATTTCGAGACTCCTCGTCATGTCCCCGATCTCATCCGGGACTCCAAACTACCTTCTGTACATCAAAACACATAAACTCATAATATAATCGTCATCAAACTTCAAGCGTGCGGACCCTACGGGTTCGAGAACAATGTAGACATGACCGAGACACGTCTCCGATCAATAACCAATAGCGGAACCTGGATGCTCATATTGGCTCCCACATATTCTACGAAGATCTTTATCGGTCAAACCGCATAACAACATACGTTGTTCCCTTTGTCATCGGTATGTTACTTGCCCGAGATTCGATCGTCGGTATCTCAATACGTAGTTCAATCTCGTTACTGGCAAGTCTCTTTACTCGTTCCGTAATACATCATCCTGCAACTAACTCATTAGTTACAATGCTTGCAAGGCTTATAGTGATGTGCATTACCGAGTGGGCCCAGAGATACCTCTCCGACAATCAGAGTGACAAATCCTAATCTCGAAATACGCCAACCCAACAAATACCTTCAGAGACACCTGTAGAGCACCTTTATAATCACCTAGTTACGTTGTGACGTTTGGTAGCAGACAAAGTGTTTCTCCGGTAAACGGGAGTTGCATAATCTCATAGTCATAGGAACATGTATAAGTCATGAAGAAAGCAATAGCAACATACTAAACGATCAAATGCTAAGCTAATGGAATGGGTCAAGTCAATCACATCATTCTCCTAATGGTGTGATCCCGTTAATCAAATGACAACTCATGTCTATGGTTAGGAAACATAACCATCTTTAATTAACGAGCTAGTCAAGTAGAGGCATACTAGTGACACTCTGTTTGTCTATGTATTCACACATGTATTACGTTTCCGGTTAATACAATTCTAGCATGAATAATATACATTTATCATGAAATAAGGAAATAAATAATAACTTTATTATTGCCTCTAGGGCATATTTCCTTCACGGGCGTCCCACGCCTGCATACCAGCCAGGGGGTCCAATGGGTTATCTTGTAGTGGCTAGGGTTTCGGGGATGGGGGGATATGGGGGTGCCGGCCTGGCTAGCCCAGTGGCCAGCTAGGCTGAGGCCCAGCGGGGGGGGGGGTCTTTTCTTTTTTTGTTCTGTTTCTTTTCTTCTTTTTATTTTTATTTTTCTATTCTGTTTTATCTTTGATACACATTATTTTTAGTTTTAAAAAATGATAACAACTCTTAAATTAATGTTTGAGAACCACCCGCTGCCATAAATGTTTTACCCCAAAATAAATTAGTTTAGAATTTTATTAATTGAAAAAGGTATTGACTTAATTATTTTTGCTGCTGTTTTAATCACTTTAGCGTAATTAATTATTTTACAAAAATGTTGTTTCTCCACCAATACTATCCATGATTTATTTGTCACAATAAGAACATTTTAGTTTTGAGAACTGAAAACTTTTATTGTTTGACTTTAATTCAAATTTGAATTTGGATCGGTTCTGAACTAACACGAGATTAGCAACAGTAATCGTGGTGACGTGGCATCATCCTAGAGGGTTACTGTAGCTTGATTACCTAGGCGTCACACAATAGGAGGTACGGCAATAGAAGCAAGACCAATAATTTCATCCTTACTAGGCAATTCTTTATCATGGGGTTGTCTACGAAACTTAGCGAAATTAAACTCATGAGAAACATCTCCTAAGCCAATCGTAACAACATCCTTTTCGCAATCAATCTTAGGAGTAACAGTGTTCAAGAAGGGTCTACCAAATATAATGGGACAAAAGTCATCTTGTGGGGAACCAAGAACAAGAAAATCAGCAGGATATTTAACTTTCCCACACAAGACTTCAACATCTCTAACAATCCCAATTGGTGAGATAGTATCTCTATTGGCAAGCTTAATTGTAACATCAATTTCTTCTATCTCAGCAGGTGCAATATCATGCATAATTTCTTTATATAAGGAATGAGGTATTGCACTAGTACTAGCCCCCATATCACATAAGCCATGATTACAATGATCCCCTATTTTAACAGAAATAACAGGCATGCCTACAACAGGTCTGTGTTTCTTAGCATCAGGTCTAGTGATTCTAGCAGCTTGTTCACAGAAATAAATAACATGCCCATTAATATTATCAACCAAGAGATCTTTAACCATAGCAATACTAGGTTCAACTTTAATTTGCTCACGGGGTGTATATGTTCTAGTATTACTCTTACGAACCACAGTTTAAGCTTTAGCATGATTCTTTATCCTAACAGGGAAATGTGGTTTCTCAATATAAGTAGAAGGAACAATAGGATCAATATACGTGATAGTCTTTTCTTCAACTGTAACAGGTGCAACTACTTTTACTTCAGTGGGAGGATTATATTTAAACCACTTCTCCTTAGGGAGATCAACGTGAGTAGCAAATGATTCACAGAAAGAAGCTACTATCTCAGAGTTAAGTCCATATTTAGTGCTAAATCCACGAAAAGCATCGGTATCCATAAAAGATTTAACACAATCAAATTTAGGTGTCATACCTGACTCCTTACCATCGTCAGAATCCCAATCTTCAGAGTTGCGTTTAATTCTTTCCAATAAATCCCATTTGAATTCAATAGTCTTCGTCATAAAAGACCCAGCACAAGAAGTATCAAGCATGGAGCGAGTGTTGAGAGAAAGTCGAGCATAAATTTTTTGAATAATCATTTCTCTTGAGAGCTCATGATTGGGGCATGAATATAACATTGACCTAAGCCTCCCCCCAAGGTTGAGCGATGCTTTCTCCTTCATGAGGCCAAAAATTATATATATAATTACGATCACGATGAACAAGATGCATAGGATAAAACTTCTGGTGAAATTCCAATTTCAATCGTTTATAGTCCCAAGATCCCATATCATCACATAGCCTATACCATGTCAATGCGTCTCCCTTCAAAGATAAAGGGAAAACCTTCTTCTTAATAACATCATCAGGCATACTTGCAAGCTTAAATAATCCACAAACTTCATCCACATAGATAAGGTGTAAATCGGGATGCAATGTTCCATCTCCTGCAAAGGGATTAGCTAGCAGTTTCTCTACCATACCCGAAGAAATTTCAAAGTAAACATTTTCAGTAGGTTCAGTAGGTTGAGGAAACTCTTTGCTCTACTGGTCGGGGTGAAGATAGCCCGAACAAGCCCCTCAAAGGATTAGTTTCCATAGTAACAAGTGACAATAAATTTTAGCACACTATATAAATGTTTCCTTATCTAGTTCCACTTAGCAAAGGCACTTCACTCCCCGGCAACAGCGCCAGAAAAGAGTGTTGATGACCCACAAGTGTAGGGGATCTATCGTAGTCCTTTCGATAAGTAAGAGTGTCAAAACCAACGAGGAGAAGAAGAAAATGACAAGTAGTTTTCAGTAAGGTATTCTCTGCAAGCACTGAAATTGTAGGTAACATATAGTTTTGTGATAAGATAATTTGTAACGGGTAACAAGCAATGAAAATAAATAAGGTGAAGCAAGGTGGCCCAATCCTTTTTGTAGCAAAGGACAAGCCTAGACAAGTTCTTATAATGAGAAAAGCGCTCCCAAGGACACATGGGAATTATTGTCAAGCTAGTTTTCATCACGTTCATATGATTCGCGTTCGTTACTTTGATAATTTGATATGTGGGTGGACCGGTGCTTGGGTACTGCCCTTTCTTGGAAAAGCATACCACTTATGATTAACCCCTATTGCAAGCATCTGCAACTACAAAAGAAGTATTAAAGTAAACCTAACCACAACATGAAACATATGGATCCAAATCAGCCCCTTACGAAGCAACGCATAAACTAGGGTTTAAGATTCTGTCACTCTAGCAACCCATCATCTACTTATTACTTCCCAATGCCTTCCTCTAGGCCCAAATAATGGTGAAGTGTCATGTAGTCGACGTTCACATAACACCACTAGATGAGAGACAACATACATCTCATCAAAATATTGAATGAATACCAAATTCAAATGACTATTAATAGCAAGACTTCACCCATATCCTCAGGAACAAACGTAACTACTCACAAAGCATATTCATGTTCATGATCAAAGGGGTATTAATATGCATTAAGGATCTGAACAAATGATCTTCCACCGAATAAACCAACTAGCATCAACTACAAGGAGTAATCAACACTACTAGCAACCCACAGGTACCAATCTGAGGTTTTGGTACAAAGATTGGATACAAGAGATGAACTAGGGTTTGAGAGGAGATGGTGCTGGTGAAGATGTTGATGGAGATTAACCCCCTCCCGATGAGAGGATCGTTGGTGATGACGACGGTGATGATTTCCCCTTCCCGGAGGGAAGTTTCCCTGGCAGAATAGCTCCGCCGGAGCCCTAGATTGGTTCCGCCAAGGTTCCGCCTCGTGGCGGCGGAATTTCGTTCAGTTAGCTTGCTTATGATTTTTTTCCAGGGTAAAAGACTTCATATAGCAGAAGATGGGCACCGGAGGGCTGCCAGGGGGCCCACGAGGCAGGGGCGCGCGCCCAGGGGTGTTGGGTGCGCCCCCACCCTCGTGGCCAGGGTGTGGGCCCCCTCTGGTACTTCGTCCACTCAATATTTATCATTAATTCCAAAAATGACTTTCGTAGAGTTTCAGGACTTTTGGAGCTGTGCAGAATAGGTCTCTAATATTTGCTCCTTTTCCAAACCAGAATCCCAGCTGTCGGCATTCTCCCTCTTTATGTAAACCTTGTAAAATAAGAGAGAATAGACATACGTATTGTGACATAACGTTTAATAATAGCCCATAATGCAATAAATATCGATATAAAAGCATGATGCAAAATGGACTATCATGCACCAAAAGGGGGGACGTTCTTGAGACGCAACATTTAGTGAGGTGTTTTTGGCAGGAGCTGGACTGATGTGCTCGTAGTGGCCAGTAGTTTTCTGTTTAAGTCCTTAGTTTGATAGCGAAACACTTTTCTTGAAATTTTTGGAACAAGACTGCCACTGTAACTTCCTTTTTGGTTTTGATATGATGTGTTTCATATCTATAAAGAGATGATGTTTCATACATGCAAAGAGATTAATCGTACACTCGTGCCCGTGAATGTTTTCTCAGGTTTATATGTTGTGTGTTCCGTGCAAAGAGCATTGGTGTATATGCAATCGTGTTTTCCATATTTCATTTCCCCCTTCATTTTTCATCAGTGAATGTAGCAACCAGCATCATCAATACTGGAGATGTTTCATGGTTTTACACTTCTATTCATCATACCGGAATTGATGAAAACTAGCATCATCATTGATAGTTCTTTTGTTTTTTTGGAAAAAAATGTCTGCTTTATATGCTTGTACACTGGAAGTCAAAGGGGATCGATGCGAAGCAAGTGTAACCAACATGAAAACTAATCATAAATTGAAGCAATTTTTTGTAAAATTTTCTTATTTTCAAATACTGAAATTACTCTTCAGTAAAACTATGATGGTGGTGTCAAGACCAATACAGATAAGACACACAAGAAAGCTTCAGATTTTTTAGTAGCTGGCAATTGTTTTTGCATTACACTGCCCAATACAGCAACTGGTTACAGATATGATAATATGTGTCTATTTTTCCCCCATCACAACAATGATTTAGGGGCTCAATAAAGGGAGTCAATATTTTTTTGAAGCTACAATGGAATGTCTTGTTTTTTGAAACTCTTTCTACATCATAGCCTAAGCTCTGTTGCTTTAGCCATATCTTCATCTCTCGACTTTGCGGCTTTTAGGTAGGAGCATTCGTGGACATCAAGGCCATCTTCATTGCAATAGCGGCATTTTTTGATAGACATTGCAGCTTTCAAGTACTTACATTCTTGTATGGCATGACCTTCTTCATCGCAATACTTGCAAAGAATTTTCTTCTTTGGTCCAGGCTTTGCCCTTGGTTTGGCTTCCTTCTTCTTTTCTTGTTTCTTCTCCTCTTGTCTAGCCTTCTTCTTGTGTGCATCCTCTCGTTGCTCAAGCAGAGTCTTCCTCCTTCTTTCTTTTTCAGTGGGTCGACCTTTTTTGGAATATGTGTTGGGTTTTGAAGCATGGCACCATGTTGTGCAGCAGGCGGAACCTTTGCTCATGTTGCGGAGGCGGATTGGCCGCTTTACCTTGCTGTTTTATTGGATTGGCTTTTTGTCGATTCCGGCTTGGCACCCCTTGAGTTGGTGGATGTTGCTGCGACATTTGCTGCTGATGTACATCCCGTTGTTCTGGTAGAACCCCTCTTTTTGCTGCAGCTATAATAGGTTCAAGCTGATGAGATGCATCATTTAGCAGTTTGTATGCAAAGTCATTGCTGGAAGCTTCCGAGGCCAACCAAGTGAGTTTCCTGCATAGTTGGTTGTACTTGAGGGTATTGCTCGAGGGGAGTACAAAATCTAGAAGTTGGCCAATAGTACCTATTGGTGTTGTTTGTTTTCTAGACCACATCTCTAGCAAACAGCGTTGCGGATAGTTTGCACATTTAGGTGAGTCATCACCCTTATGATGTGGGCATATATAAATCCATTCATCTCAAAATAGCTGCAGCTGCACTCAAACTTCTCATCTGACATCTCAACATTCACTTTAAATATTTTTGGGTCCTCATAGTAATTTGAGAAAAGCTCAAAGTTCTTCCTTCCATTGTGAAGCACAGGGACCTGGTTGATTACATATCCCATGGATGCAATCACTTATGACTGAAACTTCCCAAAAGATCCCGGGTGTAGAAGTTCAATGCCTGATGCTCGATGGTGTACATTGAGTAAAGAGGCGATGTTGTTGCTTCACCAATGAAAGCCTGGATATCCTCAGAGTCTAGCATCATCTCTTGAAGCACCTCCTATGGTTGCACAAATTTCCAAACAGACTCTTGGGGATCGATGAATGTCTTGAAGTAAGAGTTGAGGCCCACCGACCTACCCGTAGTTCTCGTGAATGGGAAGAAGCATTTCTGAAAGTATGCTAGAGCCCAGGTATGTCAGGTTCGCAACATATTGCAAAGATGTGTATTATCTTTCCATTCGAAGAAATGTATCATGTGCTGCCAATTCTCCTCAAACTCATCAACCGTGTTTGGACCATTGATGCATGTACGAGCTTCTAGAATACAATGGGATCTTCGTAAAGTAGATCCTTATGAGTCTTACAACCAATTTGATTGGAAAGTCCAATGGCAAAAAGAAGGGGATTCATTAGCTCGCTATTTAGTACGAGTTGGTGAAATGAGGGAATCCATCAAAATAATTCAACAAGTTGTAGAAAAAAATTCCTGGAGGACCTTATGAGAATTTAGAAGTCCGACGCTTTAAGAAAGAATGCTTGCTCAAAAACTTCATCCCTGCTCAGTATTCTACCCAACTTCTCTCGCGCTTTCCGCTGGACATGCCATTTGCAACATCTATGCACTATATTTGGTAAGGCTTTAGAAATGGATGTTTCCATGGCCTTGTCCTAGTCTGTCATGATGTTAAATGGGTGTTCATTGTTCATCGCATCAAAAAGTGCTGGAACACCCACTTGAAAGTTTCAATCTGTTCATTCGGAAGCAAAGCACACCCTAGGAAAATTGTCTGCAAGTGGTTGTTGACACCAACAATCGGAGCAAATGGCATGTTGTACCTATTTGTGAAAAAAGTTGTGTCAAAGAAAATACAATCTTTGTACTTAGGGTACAATGCCCTTTTCCTCCCATCAACCCAAAACAGTCTCGTTACAAAGTTTGTTTCCTCATCAACTGTTTTCGCATAGTAGAATTCAGGATTCTCATCTTGCCGCCTTTCAAAGTATGCAACTGTAATGTCCATGTCTCAGAGATTTATGGTTTCCCGCAACTTGGAACGAACATTCGTAACATCCCTCTTGACGTATGACAGTATCCTCTAGTCTCCACCACGGACCCTCCCAAGCATTCCCATGCACGATGAAGTGGAGAATTTTACATCATGCATTATCAATATGAGGTCCAAATCTTCTTGCAGAATGTTGCGGTGTGAGCGGTAGAACTGTACATGCTCTGGGTGCGGCATCAGAGGGTGGGTATGCTCTTCAACAAAATATGAAACAACCCATTTACTGCACCTCAGCTCAAGTGTGCTTTGCATTCATGATGCACCAATCTATTTTTCTGATGCTCGTTTGTGACATCCATTTCGAACCAAGTCTCCCTGCTAGTGTTGTTCTGTTGAGATTGGTTCCGAAGCACTACAAGTATCACTCTTAATCTCTGGCTTCCCGACATGGACACACTGGAACACCCTCTTGATTAGTATCGTAGGCCCCTTCTTTTGGCTGTTCCTGGAAGTAGATATGAGTATGCCAAAGCCCATCTTGAATGCATAGTCGTTATAGAACTACATAGCATCATCAACAGAATCAAACTCCATCCCAACAAAGGGTGCAAGTGGTTGAGATGAAATCTAATCATCTTCTTCATCATCATACATTGCGGCTGTTGAAGTCGTTCCAAAGTTTGCTGCAAATTGATGTTCAGTGTAGCTCTCCTCACCTCCTGTACCGCTGTGGGCAACCTATCAACAGTGGAAACAAAAGTTATTAGCTGGTCCATAAGTACAAGCGATGCTTCATAACATGAATACAAACTTTGGAATCCAAATTATAGTTCAACCAGTAGCATGTAAATGCAAAAGGTAACCATAGAGTTCAGCATGAGAATTCATTTTTCAGGGATGAAAGTATGCTTCATATGACTCAGCAAATGTAAGGTCAGTTTCATAATCATTTTTTCCAGCACCAATCAGTTTCATAAGCTACATATTAAATTAAACATGAAGGTGCTACATAGTAACTTCATTTTTTTCAACAGAATGCTTTTTTTTGCCAAATGCAACACTTCATATCCCCATTTTTCTATACCGAATTCAATAAAAAATACTAGATAGCAGTAGTCACTTATGCAATCACAGCTCAACAATCCTTTTTGGTTTTTTTGTTGCACTCTCTAAAACTGTGGTTCAAATCAACATTACTGCTCTGGTCGTTTTCAGTAAAAATTCAGCAAGTGTACGGGCACACCCCCCTGGATTATGCTGTATTTACCCAAGCTCATTTTTGAATGTTCAGAATCACCTAATGCTCATTTGCAACACTCAATTTTGCTTCAACTAAATTGTTAGGGCTTCGCAGAGATCTTACCCAATTTGTAGCAGAAGTAGATGTCGTGGCCTCTGTTAAGATCACCGACGGATACTGAGATGCTCATTGGGAGGGTTGCTCCTGTCTTTGCATACACCGTCGCCGGTTGGATCTGTCCACCGGGATGCAATAGAGCCACCGGAGCTTCGATGGTAGGCGGAGGCGAACATGTCCCTAGCAATGTGCGCCATTGGATCGAAGTAGGACAGGCGAGCTTTCGAGTTGGGGGTGGATATCGAGGAGGGGTGGCTAGTTCGCTACCGGTGGTGTTGTAGCGGCAGAACGAAGACGGATGGTGGGCAGACCATGGCACGGTCGTCGCCGCCGCCGCGCGATTCGCAGGGATCAGGTGGGAGTGTGTCTACGGGGGTATGTTGTGTTGCAATAGACAGTGTGTTGCTATGGTCGTTCGGCTCAAAGCGCGTCGCACGTGGGTTAGTGCTCGCGGGATCTGACGGCTGAGCGCGGGTTGATCCAACGACTGTTGAGGCGGTTTACTTTTACAACAAATCAGCCGGCTGATTTGTAGCACGCGCCCTAAGATAGACCTAGCGGCCGGCTTTTCCGGCGAGCTCTTGCCTTCCCTTCAGTGGTTCCTTCTTTCACGTGAAAATCGACTGACCCAAATTCTAAATTTAGACGAGTTTATATCGTGTTACTTGTATCTCCATAGAGTTCTTGGGTTAGATTGTGTGTTTATTTTTTTTATGTTGCGTCGCACATTCCCCTTCATTCCATGCAAACGCTACATGAAACCTTCTATTGTGTACTCCCTCCGTTCCTAAGGGCCTGTTTGGTTTCAAATAAGTCACCAACTTATAAGTTGAAAAGTGAAAAAAATGACTTATTTTGCCAAACAGACCCAACTTATAAGTTACCCCAACTTATAAGTCATAAGTCGCTCCACCTCAACTTAAAACTTATAAGTCACCCCCTTTTGCGTGGGTCCCACCACCTGCATGATGTTGATTGGTGCGGGAAGGTGTGGTCAGGTGACTTATAAGTCAGGTGACAACCAAACAGGCGTGACTTATAAGTCACTGGACTTATTGGAACCAAACAAGCCCTAAATAGTAAAAGTCTTTGTAAAGATTTCACTATGAACTACATACGGATATATATAAATGCATTTTAAATGTGGATTCATTCATTTTGATCTATATGTAGTCCACCTAGTGAAATCTCTACAAAGACTTACATTTAGGAACGGAGGGAGTACAAAAGACATCTTGTTAGCGAGCAATTGCAGTGTTGATGTCTACAAAGCCATCATATTATGAATCAATATGTACACTTCTGTCATATGTGCTATCTGGGCAGTGTTGTACTCG
Organism: Aegilops speltoides; assembly: GCA_021437245.1. Classification (NCBI taxonomy): domain Eukaryota; kingdom Viridiplantae; phylum Streptophyta; class Magnoliopsida; order Poales; family Poaceae; genus Aegilops; species Aegilops speltoides. The sequence continues at coordinate 105,691,161 of CM038147.1, forward strand.
TACTAGTGTTAATTGTGTGATCAACCTGGGAACGGAGATGATCAAACATTAACAGCAGACCACATTTTTCTCGTCAGGAAGAAAAACAAGATGAGCACGTTAGCTTATGCCAGCTGTAAAGGTAGTGCAAATGGCGATGACGCACGCAACTAAAATCAGCCGAATTTACCAACTTTCCAGACTGCTTGTGCGGAGCAACTGAGAGCATGACAGGTGGGTCCTCCCTCCGCCGGTCCACGGGTCAGGGACAGAGAGTCAGACTCGAGGAATATCTCGCTTTCTCGCGCTGCAGGAGATTCCCGTCCAGTGCGCAGAAACGATTTCTCGCTTTCTCGCGCTGCAGGAGAGAGCTGTGGCCCCCACACCGTAACGGATTTTTCACCCCGGCCGTCCACAGAAACTACCTGTATGGGTGGCGACAAGCGTGGCGTGAGGTAAAAAACCACCGGATGGAAGGTAGGCTCCACTTGTCAGTGAGAGAGATCGGCAGTAAATTCTGCGACTTCCCTCGCAAGCAAGCCCAAGTAACCGCCGTAAGACGGCGTGAGCATTTCCCGTCTATAAATTCCCCTCTCTCTCTCTCTCCGCATCCTCCATTCTCTCGCCTCATTCACCCGCGGAATATCCCACGCAACACAACACAACACACGCCGCAAGAGAGAGAAAGAGAGATGGAAGAGGAGGGGGTGGTGATGCCGCCGCCGCCGGTCCTGGTGGTCGACGAGGAGGAGGTGGCGGTGCAGCCGCCGCCGGTCGTGGTGGTGGAGGAGGAGGAGGTGGCGGTGCAGCCGCCGCCGCTGGTGGTGGTGGAGGAGGAGCAGGAGGTGGTGCAGCCGCCACCGGTCGTGGTGGTGGAGGAGGAGGAGGTGGTGCAGCCGCCGCCGGTCGTGGTGGTGGTGGAGGAGGAGGTGCAGCCGCCGCCGCTGGTGGTGGAGGAGGAGGGGGTGCAGCCGCCGCCGTTGATGGAGGAGGAGGAGGGGGTGCAGCCGCCGCCGTTGATGGAGGAGGAGGAGGGGGTGCAGCCGCTGCCGTTGGTGGAGGAGGAGGAGGTGGCGGGGGTGCAGCCGCCGCCGCTGGTGGAGGAGGAGGAGGGGATGCAGCCGCCGCCGTTGATGGAGGAGGAGGAGGGGGTGCAGGAGGTTCCCGCTCCGGATCCGCAGTGGATGGCGCAGTGGATGGCGCAGTGGATGGCGAGGAGGCAGCAGTGGGCGGCGCACTACAGGCGCCGCGTCGCCACCGAGCTGGAGAACTACATCATCCCCCGCTGCCGGAGTGCCAGCGTGACGCTCCGCGAGGTCTCGGTGGTGCTCCTCCAGGAACGGGAGCCCATCGAAGCAGCGGGGACCATCTACACCGACTTGCTCGAGGACGTGTCCCGCGGCATGAATCCGCTCCTCATCGGGCCCGCCGCCAACATCGTCGACACCCTCTTCAACTGGCCCGGGCCGCTCGCGGCCGTCACCGACGCCGCCAGGGCCCTCGTCCACGCCACCTTCTACCACCCGGCGCCGGAGGGCGGGCCACTCCAGGAGGCCAGTCGCGAGCTCAGGTACCTCGTCCACGTCGCCCACCCCGGTGCCGCGTACCACTTCTGGGCCTACGTCGCGACTCTCGGTCTCTATGCCCTCCCCGGCGGCCGAGCCGCGTACATTCTCTGGTTCGTTACCCACTACCAGGCCGACGTCCTGGCAAGGAGGGCGCTGCAGAGGCTGAACTTCGCCGTCGACAGCAGCCTCGCGGCTGACTTCGCCGTCCGTCTCTGCGGGATCATGCCCGCGTCGCGGGTGCGACCCGGGGCCGGGCCGCTCATGCCGGAGGTGGCGCTGAGGCTGCAGCAGACCATCGACGCGGTCGACGACGTGCTGGAAGTGCTGCTCGAGATGCAAGACACCGTGAGGATGGTGGAGCAGGCCGTGCTCTTCGTCACCGGCGGCCAGCATCCTCCGCCTCCATGATCGACTCGACCAGGCGCGTGCTCGTCGCTTCCGTCGACACGAGGACGCTGATCCCGCAACTCCAAGCTCTCCATCGCCAAGTTCGAACGCATCCGCAAGCAACGCGCCTAGTTAGGTAGATCAACATCAACTCCAGTAGTAAGTGTCTCGGTTCGATCTCCCTGCAGGTTTTTCCAGTTCTTTGATTCTGATCGAGACTACCTTCGATTCGTTCGATGACCGTACGCTAGCTGTTTTGACGTTCTGATGATGAGTTTCTTCAGAGATGTTATTAGACGCATGCATGTCTAAACGTTGTGATTCTGGATCATGTTCAGTACGATGATGGACCCTGAAAACGTAATGGAGTAGCACTACTTGGCTATGTTTTCGGAAGTTAATTTTGCAGGCTCTGTTTCGGTGCCCTAGCTAATTTCTTGCCTGCTGCAGTGTTGTGTGTTCACTTAGTTGTGGTGCGTGTGATATCTTTTGTCGATCGTCTAGGGATCTTGTCTACTGTAATCTTGAGCACATAGCCATTGCATGCTCTATATGTTGTTTCTGTTGCATGCATGCTTCCACTGGTGAATGGATCAACTGCCCAAATTGGATTGACTGTTGATGAATTCAAGCTCTACTATAGCTGCTATTTTGGGAACTTCTGATCTTTTTGTTGTTGCTGAAGAATTAAATCTGCAAATGATTACTAGCATGCTCAGTCAAATGCAGCTTGAGTTTTGAGTGTCAACTAGCATACTGTGCCTAGTTATCGTTGAATAATTAAGACTGTGAATGATCACCTGCATGCTCAGTCAAATGTAGCTTGAGTTTTGGGTGTCAACTAGCCTACTGCCTACATATTATGCTTATATGCTTGTAGTATTATGTGAACCAATGGAAATTCTAACCGGGACATATACAGTTTTGATCATCTTAGGCTTAGTTCTTGCATAATGTACTCTAATATGCAGTACAACATAATGTACGTGGAATAATAGTCGTGAATGTAGCAAAGTTTATAGTCAGCATGCTTCTTAATTAGAAGTGTTCCATTGGCAAGCCTTTCAGTTTTGAACAGGGGGGAATATATGTAGAGAGTAGGAGTAGGCTTTATTGGTACAACCTATATAAGGACTAAGGAGTATGTTTTTTTGATTGATTTTGGTGTCTGCATGAAACAGTACTTTTGTGGACTACTATGTTCTACTGCATTATTTTTCTTCACTCGCATAGTGTTACACTGAATTTTCATCTACACATTGTCACTTGGAAACTTGAAATTAGAGAATTCCTTGGTGTTTTTTTTCCTTCTTCTTCAATTCCAAACATTGTGCTAGCTGTTTTGTCTTTCTGATGAGTTTCTTCAGAGATTCTAGTTAGACAGCATGCATATGTGCAAACATTGTGATTCTGGCTGGCTTGTTTTGGGAAGTTAATTTTGTAGGCTCTGTTTCGTTTCCAGTTGCCGATGCGATTGCAATGTGTGCTGCTTGCTGTGTTGTGTGTTCAGTTAGTTGTGGATCGTCTTGGGATCTTGTCTACTGTAATCTTAAGCACATATCCATTGCTCTGTATGTTGTTGTTTCTTGTGCATGCTTCCTCTGGCAGATGGATCACCTGCCCAAATTGGATTGATTGTTGGTGAATTCAAGGTGTACTATAGCAGCTATTTTGGGAACTTCTGATCTTTTTGTTGTTGCTGAAGAATTAAATCTGCAAATGATTACTAGCATGCTCAGTCAAATGCAGCTTGAGTTTTGAGTATCAACTAGCATACTGTGCCTAGATATTATGCTTATATGCTTGAAATATTATGTGAACAATGGAAAATCTAACCGGAAGGCACACAATCTTGGTCATCTTAGGCTTAGTTTGCGCATGATGTTCTGTGCTATACATATAATTTATTTGTAACCAAACGTGGGAAGATAGTCATGAATGTAGCAAAGTTTATAGCCAACATAGTTCTTTTTGTTATCGTTGAATAATTAAGACTACAAATGATCACTTGCATGTTCAGTCAAATGTAGCTTGAGTTTTGGGTGTCAACTAGCCTGTTGCCTACATATTATATATATGCTAATATAGTTATATGCTTGAAGTATTATGTGAACCCATGGAAAATTTAACCGGGACATATACAGTTTTGGTCATCTTACGCTTAGTTTTTGCATAATTGTACTCTAATATACATAGAATTTCTTTGTTTCCAATTTGGAATCATAGTCGTGAATGTAGCAAAGTTCATAGCCAGCATGCTTCTTAGAAGTGCTCCATTGGCAAGCCTTCAGTTTTGAACAGGGGGGATATATATATGGATTAGGAGTAGGCTGGCTTGGTAATTTTGGCTGGCTTGGTAATGGAATAGAATAGCACTACTTGGCTATGTTTTAGGAAGTTAATTTTGCAAGCTCTGTTTCGTTTCCAGCCGATGCGATTGCAATGTGTGCTGCTTGCTGTGTTGTGTGTTCAGTTAGTTGTGGATCGTCTTGGGATCTTGTCTAGAGTAATCTTAAGCAAAATGCCATTGCTCTACATGTTGTTGTTTCTTTTGCATGCTTCCTCTGGCAGATGGATCAACTGCCCAAATTGGATTGATTCTTGATGAATTCAAGGTGTACTATAGCAGCTTTTTTGGAAACTTCTGATATTTTTGTTGTTGCTGAAGAATTAAATCTCTAAATGATTACTAGCATGCTCAGTCAAATGCAGCTTGAATTTTGAGTGTCAACTAGCATACTACGTATAGATATTATGCTTATATGCTTGAAATATTATGTGAACAATGGAAAATCTAACCGGGACGCACACAATCTTGGTCATCTTCTGCTTACTTTGCCCATGATGATCTGTGCTATACATAGAATTTATTTGTAACCAATGTGGAAAGATAGTCATGAATGTAGCAAAGTTTATAGCCAACATACTTCTTTTTGTTATCGCTGAATAATTAAGACTGTGAATGATCACTTGCATGCTCAGTCAAATGTAGCTTGAGTTTTGGGTGTCAACTAGCCTGTTGCCTACATATTATATATGCTTATATAGTTATATGCTTGAAGTATTATGTGAACCAATGGAAAATCTAACCGGGACATATACGGTTTTGGTCATCTCAGGCTTAGTTTTTGCATAATTGTACTCTAATATACTACATAGAATTTCTTTGTTTCCAACGTGGAATGATAGTCGTGAATGTAGCAAAGTTTATAGCCACCCAGCATGCTTCTTAGAAGTGCTCCATTGGCAAGCATTTCTGTTTCGAATAGGGGGAATATATATATGGATTAGGAGTAGGCTTTTTTGGATGGATTTTGGTGTCTGCATGAAACACTACTTTTGTGGACTACTATGGTGTACTGGTTATTTTTCTTCATTCGCATAGTGTTACACTGAATTTTCATCTACACTGTCAGTTGGAAACTTGAGATCATTGAATTCCTTGGTATTTTTCCCTCTTCTTCAATTCCAAAATGCACACTTCAATTGTTTATTAGGTTCCAGACATCACATTCTAGATTTGACCTTCAAGATTTCAGATTACACAATATTTCTTTTTTTAAAAGGAATCAGAGACCAATCAAACAAGTATAGATACTTCCATTTATAACATACATATGTAGTATTTCGATAAAAAAATATGATGCACATTGACATCCTGTGACATTTATCCTCTCAATACAAAATATATCTGCACCTACAATTTGATCACTACACTATTGGCTTGCGACTTCTTGCACCCTTCATTGATCTAATACAGCACAATCTCTTTCTTTTAGTCAGACCTTCTGAATCCTGTGTAAAAGTGAGTTTTCCTGTGAGAGAAAAAACAAGAAACAAGAAAGGGTTTCTGATATTTGCAGGTAGACGCATGCATGTGGAAACCTGTGATTCTAGCTGGCTTGGTCATGTTCAGTAGTCAGTACGATGCAATTCTAGCTGGCTTGGTCATGTTCTGCAGAGTGCATAAGTATTGGAGTTACTACTTGCCTCTGTTTTCAGAAGTTAATTTTGCAGGCTCTGTTTCGTTCCCAGCCGATGCAGTTGCAATGTGATTGCCCCTAATTTCTTGCTTCTTGTGTTCAATTAGTTGTGGTATCTTTCGTCGTCCTAGGATCTTGTCTACTGTAGTCTTGAGCACAAAGCCATTACTCTATATGTTGTTGTCTCCCTTGCATGATGGATGGATCAACTGCCCAAATTGGATTGATTGGTTGATGAATTCAAGGTGTACTAAGCAGCTATCTTGGGAACTTATGTTTTTCTTTTTTTGTCATTGAAGAATTAAAACTGCAGATGATTACTTGCATGCTAAGTCAAATGTAGCTTGAGTTTTGGGTGTCAACTAGCCTACATTTACAATTGAACTAAATATCATAGTCCCTCATAAGTAGAGGATTAGTTCAATTAAACTAAATCAGAGAGGAGCAGTTAGAACTAAAGTAAATCTATTTTGATTATGGAGCGGGGCAGATCAGGCGCTGCTCTGAACCCCTACTTATATGCTTGAAGTATTATGTGGACAATGGAAAATCTAACCGGGACACCCGAAAAAGGGTTGCCCCCCGCTTTGTATTCCAAAGCAAACCACCATTGTACAAAACACGATGCTGGGGCAAGCAGCACATCAGGCCCAAAGAAAAAGAAAAAGAAAAAAATGCCAACAGCGGCAGCTCGACAAAGCGAGGCAGAGCCGCGACCGCAGCGCCCTCCGAAACAAACCACCACAGTCCGAGGCTCCGATCTACCGCGCACTAAGCAGCACCTCCAAGAAGGAATGCGACGCCGACGACGCTGCTGCCCGGACAAGTCCTAGGGTTACCCCCAGTGCGCAGAGGGAGGTGGGGGATAGCTACTCCCGACACCCTCCAAGAAGGGATAGTGGCACCCGCCGGTGTCACCGCATCCGAGCCGGACGAACCGGCAAGGATTTCTCCCGCACGCCAAACCCCACCGGCCAATCGGAGCCGACCAACCAAACCACCGCCCAACCATGCGCCATCACGGTTGCGCCGCCACCAACGCCGTCTTGGTGCGAGCACCACCACGAGGTCAAGAAGACCGGAGAGAAGATCCAAGCGACGGGAGCAGCAGCCCAAGGCCGAGCAGGAGGGAACCACCTCCACCGCCGTCGTGCGGGAGGCTCGCGCCTCCGGCACCGTCGCGGAAGCCGTCCGGACACGGCAGCGGGGCATACCAGGCCACCGCTGGCCCGGCCAGGCCCGAAATGGGCCCGCTAAGCCCCGCCAGCCACGCTGCAGCAGGCTGGCGTCGACGCCACCAGCCCCCGCCGATCATCGCCGCTCGCCACAGCTTCCTGATGACCGCGCCAACGCCACGCCAGACGCCCGCCCGCCCAGGCCAGATGGGACCGAAGGGCCCAGATCTGGCAGCGGGCTCCGCCAGCCCGCCGCGCAGCCTCGCCGCCAACGGCGGCGCCGCCGCCGGAGCTTCGCCCCGTCGCCGCAGGAGACCCCGCCGCCGCATAGGACCGCCGCCGCCTGAAGACACCGCCCGGAGCGCTCCGTCCTGCGCCGGAGAAACCCTAGACGGGTAAGGGACGGGGGCCACTGCCGCCAACGTCACCCGGGCCAGGCCCGCGGCGGGCGCCGGTGACGGCGGCAGGGAGGAGGAGAGGGGGGAGGGCTCGCGGGGAAGGAGGAGGGGGGCGGCGCGGTCGCGGTCGGGAGTCGTTGAACGCCTTTTCGAAATCCAGTTTTAAGATCTAACCGGGACACATACAATCTTGGTCATCTTAGGCTTAGTTTGAGCATGCTGTACTGTACTATACATAGAATTTCTGGGTGCCTATAAGGAGTATGCTTCCTTTTTATGTATTTTGGTGTCCACATGAAACTGTACTTGTCTGAACTACTATGTTGTACTGGATTTTATTTTTCACTGGCACAACGTTGCACTGAATTTTCGTCATGTTGTCAGTTGGAAACCTGAATCAGAGAATTCCAGGTTTTTTCCTCCTCTTCTTCAATTCCAACTTGCACACTTCAATTGTTTATTAGGTTCCAGACATTATATTCTAGATTTGACCTTTTTCAGATTACACAACATTTCAATTTTTTTAAAAAAAATTCAGAGAAGCAATCACATATTTATTTACCAATCAAACAAGTATGGATACCTCCTTTCAGAACATACATATGTATTTCGATAAAAAGAAATACGATGACCCTGTGACACTTGATCCTCTCAATGCAAGATCTGTCTACATTTACAATTTGATCACTACACTATTGCTTGCGGGTTGCGACTTCCAGCACCCTTCATTTATCCAAAAAGACATTCTGAATCTTGTATAAGTGAGTTTTCCTGTTAGAGAAAAAACAAGAAACAAGAAATGTTTTATCACATTGCAGGTGGTAGCATAGTTATTTTAGGGCCATAGAGTTGAACAGATGAACTTAACTCGCCAAGGAGGAATGGCAACTGAGAAGGTAGCATGGCCTTGATAGTAGTATGTGTAGATGTGCACTGCAACCATTGCAAGGCTCATGTTTGCGAAAATATTGCCCATGGTATGGATAATAACCAGAGGAAGGACAGCAACAAGCTGGGAAACAGAAGCAAAACTGACGCCAAATTTCCTCATTGTGTTGATCATCTAGATGTTTCTCAGCAAAGTAACTAAAAGGTGACACCACCCACATGCATAATTCTGAATTTCAGAACCTGCAGCAGAGAATGTGCAGTGTGCAAGAGATGACTGGAGAAAAGAATAAAAGCTTGGTTAAAGAATCGAAAGCGCTGAAGGCTGAAACTGCTGAATGGCAGTGAGAAATTATTGTTGCTGTATGTGTGCTGTTGGTTGCTCGGAATAGCAGTGTGAATTTCTGAAAATTCACACAAAAACATCTCTGTAATCTGTAGGCAATCCTTGCTCCCAAACCAATGATCTGCAGATACAACCGTACAAATGACTGTAAGCCGAGGAACATTTGGTCTGTACTCTGTAATCAACTCTGAAGAACATGGCGTCGATTGCTAAACCTGACTGCTGGCGACGTGAAGCCGGGCAATCAACGCCGGCGCCTGCACCAGGAGGACCCCGAGGGCGGATAGGTTCTCAATGCATCGAATGTGGCGGATGCCGGGTCCTCCCGAAGCTTCCCCTCTGACGGCGGTGTGGACGGGCTCGGCGAGGAGGGAAGAGAAGACGACGACGGCGACGACGGCGGCGGCTTGCCGAGAGCTGGGCCAAGAGCGTGACGTGCCGTTGGATCCTTTTGGTGGACAGGTGTCCTGTATCGGAGGCGACTATGCGCAGGGGGCAGTTTCGACCCGCTCCACCGAATTTTTATTCCCATTGCAATAGGTTACCCCTATCCTAAGTTGATCTTTATAAAGTCAGATCAAATGTTCAAATTTGAAGAAAGCAATATAAATATTTACCATAATAAATATACACATTTAATTGATGAATCCAATAGTATTATTGATTTGCTATTGTAGTTGTTAATAACTACTAGCAAAAGGGCCCGTGCATTACAACGGGAGAAAAAAAATCGTAATCTTCAACGATCATGATCACATTTTGCTGCATCACCAGGATACACTATCACTCTCAATTTCGCGAATCAGGAACATTGTTTAAACTCATGAATATTTTTCAAATATATGAACACTTTTACAAATTTTCAAACATTTTCTAAAATCAAGAACAATTTTGAATTCATAAACATTTTATATTATTTTCGAAAAAATTAAAACTGTGAACATGTTTTTAACAATTTTCTTGAAGAGGCGATCATTTCTAGAATGGACAAACATTTTTTTGGAAATTGGTGGAACAATTTTTGTAATTTACCAACTTTTTTTTGATTTAATGAATATTTTTTTGAAATGCATGATAATTTTTTGAATCAAAGAACATTTTATGAATGAGTAAACTATTTTGTAAGTCGCGAACAGTTTTTGAATTTTTAGGATATTTTTCATTCCTGAGCATTTTTTTGAATTGGTGAAATATTGTTCAATTTCATTGACATTCTTTAATACACAGACTTTTTAAAAAATCATGAACATTTTTTAAATTTCCCGAACATTAGTTATTATAATTTCTAAGATTTTTATAAATCACGGACATTTTTGAATCCACAAACATTTTATAATTTATTAAACATTTTATTTCAAAATTCTAATTTTTTTTATAAAAAATTTGGTAATTTTTTGAAGTCCCAAATTATTAAAAGCCGAACAAAATGAAAAAGGAAAAGAAAAATAAAAAATAAAAACGAAATTTAAGAAATAGGCCGCCCGGACATGGGTCCGCCCAAACTGGCCCTTGCATCTTCTTCCAGCGCGCAAAGCGCAATATAGGAGGTCCATACTGCATGGGCCAACTCAGGCAGGGATTCCCGTGTGACCTGTGTGAAACATTTTTCATCACTGATAGATGGCATTGGTGGGTAATATTTTACAAATTTGGAAAATTTCCATGACATACCACAATAAGCAATAGCTCTTTTATTATTAGGTATAGATATATATATATATATAGACATGGTCAAACTTTACAAGGTTTGCCTTAAGACAAAGCTAATATATATAGTAAATAAGAACAGAGGGAGTATTACCTATCAATTCCCGCATGTCGCACCCCATGGTGACATCAAGGGTGAACCTAGCATTGCAACCAACTTCCCACCACACCAACCTCATTGTTGAAGCTGCTGTCATCCCTCCTCCGGGTGGCTACGAGCCGAGCTAACAAAGGTGGCACGGGGGATTTTGGTGGCATTGGGCGTCGTCCTACTTATCAAAGTAGGGACGCATGGATGGTGTCCCCTGTTATGGTGGTGGCGGCATCGTCTACCTCTCCTGTGGTGTGACATTGGGAGTCAGCGATGACGGGGGAGCCAACTTGTAGTAGATCTAGAGCTTCCTATAGCGTCGGCAGATAAGGTTAGGTGGTCTGCGTTGGTTTGAGGGTCGTTCACAGTGTGATAGTGCATTGCCTCCTGACGACTCGCTCGCTCGACGTGTAGGCTGGAACGCAGGGGTGCAAACTACAGTGTGTATCTGGGACAGTCAGATCTAGTGGGTTGGCTGTGCTGGCATGGTTATGGCCTCGTGGTGCGGAAGAAAGGAAGTTGGGGCGTAAGCTGCTGCGGTGTGTGCTATGTGTGGGGGTGGGTGGTGGCGGTTGTACGGGGGATAATCGGGTTCCAACTTGGTTGGTGCATATGACAACGGTGCATGCATGCATCGTTACCTGCATTGTCGTGGTTGCTCCAGCTCATCTCTCGCCATCAAGGCTAATGGATCCTTCAAGTGAAAGCTCAAGTTTTCGGCTTCCATTTGATCACGCGACACTAGTGTCCTCTACACTTCCTCCTTAGGGGTGTTACCTTAAGAGATCATGGTGTGGCTAGGCGAGCTTTTGCCAGACGAACTTGTACCCCTTGACACGAGTAGTGGACCCCGTGTCGATGTCCCCCGGTAGTGTGACCAGCAAAACTAAAGCAGTCGCACCGGGAGCCATGGTGTGGTTGGGTGTCCTTGGGTATTAGTTTTGGTCGCTTGGGTAACAGAACCATTGGCTTGGGTGGTGCACGACCTCGCGGCCACCACATCCGACACCTGGCCCTGTTTTGTTAACTGCCCCTTTTTTCCTTCCTGCATGTGTAAGAGCATTTACAATGGTTGATAAGACAGTCTTATTTTAAGTTTTGCATGTAATTTAGAGATGACAAAAAATTATGTCTACAAGGGGTTATACACTACTAGGAAAAGGCATGCTAGTGGCGCACCAGTTTTGCCTTCTAATGGCGCATGGCCGGTGCGCCACTGGCATCACGCCATTAGAATTTCTTTCTAATGGCGCACCACCTGTGCGCCATTAGAATCTGGTATTCTAATGGCGCGCCCATGCGCGCCATTAGTACGCTCTCACAGTGCGCCACTAGTATCTCGATATACTTACAGTAGAGACATCTTGTAGTCGCCATTAGTAACAACTTTTTTAATTCTTTTCTTCTTAATCTCATGTCACTATTTCACATATGAGATATTCAACACATATATATGTACAACAAGCATCCATATAGCAATCATATATGTACAACAAGCATCCATATAGCAATCATATCCAACACACAAGTTTCATCATATATACATACGTACATAGCCAACACATAGTTCCGTCGTTACAAAAGTTTCACATTGTTCATCCAACACCGTTATCCATCAATTCACAAAAGTTTCACATTCATACAAAATAAAAACAGAAATGGAAAAGAAGCACCCCATCCACGCAAGCTTCCGTCAATTAAATCAAATCTGCAAAATGATAAACAAGAAGTTAGAAGAAGAAAAGAAGAAGACTAGAAGAAGAATAAGAAGAGTTTTGGAAAAGAAGAAGATTAAGAAAAAGACTATAAGCTTATTATGTAAACTTGATCATTTTGTGCTAACATAAGTTATTTTGGAGCTAACCTATAGGAAACTAAGCATATAAGGTCTAAGCTAGTATATTAGAGCCAACTTAGGTAAAATGAAGCTAACCTATGTCATTTTGGAAAAGAAGAAGATTAAGAAAAGACTATAAGCTTATTATGTAAACTTGATCATTTTGTGCTAACATAAGTTATTTTGGAGCTAACCTATAGGAAACTAAGCATATAAGCTCTAAGTTAGTATATTAGAGCCAACTTAGGTAAAATGAAGCTAACCTATAGGAAACTAAGCATATTAGAGATAACATAGCTAACCTATAGGAGATCGACATACACGACAAAGTAGGCGTTCTTCTCCTTCTTCTCCTTCATCTCCTCGATCGCCCTAGAGCGGCGAGGCTGTGGAGGCAGTGGAGGTAGTGGGATGTAGTCTTCTACCACAATTGGCGTGGTCATGTTGCCCGGTGTGGGATCGCCGGCGCCACCACCGTGCGTGGTCATTGTCGAGCACCACCACCATCGCGAGGCCACCTTGAGCACGACCATCGCTAGGTCATCCTCACCACCTCCATCTCTTGCCCATGGTCACCACCACCATCTCTTGCCCTTGGTCACCACCACCGCTTAGGTCATCCTCACCGATGCCCATCCTCACTCTGCTCCTCTTCTCCCGCACTCCAGTCCGGATCATCCTTCTTGTTGTCTATCTTTGGTGCGAGAATCGCTTCTTCTTTGTCGCTCTGACCCAATCGCTTCGACTTCGCTACATGACCATAGTCGCCGCTTTGCTTTATCAGTAGCGATGTCATTCTTCGCTGCTCCTACCGTCCAAAATGCAACAATGACCGTTAACAATCGATGTGAGACAAAGCCAAATGTAGAGGAATAAGAAGAGGCGAACGTCATCGCATCATCATCGGCAACAGACGCATGCGACACATAGTCTTGTTGTACACCTTCACGATGAGCATGTTGGCGTCGTGTCAGTATTCAAGACAAGGAAGTACCCAAATTGCAGTCGTGAGGCACGGTAGAAGTTCTCCCACCCACGAGACAAGTACATGTGGCCCTTCTTGATCGCCAACTGCACATCCCATCGCCATGAAACCCGCTGCCGGCTGTCGCAGCTTCACATTATTTGGCGGATCTTCACCCATCAAGATGTTCATAAACTCATCGGCAGCCTCTGCGGTTTGGGAAAATGAGTGATGTAGCAAACAATGATATCATAATGAGATGGGTGAAGGGAGATCTCTCTCATTTTATATACCAGCGTCATGGATCCAATGAAGCCTCAAGTATGATAGTGAAGAACTGGAATCATCCACCTCGTCTTCATGCGTGTCGCAGATCGGCGGTGGCTGCTTCCCGCCATCTCGATAAGCAGCGAAGAGACCAATTAGTACCCTTACAACAGATCATAAAACATGCATTAGTCGCAGTACCCCATATGTCCTATTTTAACAAAGTCATGCTAAAATTCACGGAAAATTTCAGCATGACCTTTGCTGAAAATAGGACATATGGAGTGCCCGAATTTGCGGAACGGAAGTTAATCGACATTCCGCAAACTCAAGGGCCTCTCGGTGGACAAGGCAAAAAAGGCCTCCATCATAGCATGGAAAATACATTGGCATGTTTTTGCTTATAAAAAGCTAACAAGTGTAATTCAAAACAATATACCACCAAGTGAACCACCACAACATCTAAAAGCTAACAAATTCCTTGTAAATTCCTTGTAATAGTATTATGCAAATTCCTTGTAAAGCTAACAATATGTCAACCGGGTGCACAATCTTCAACATGAGTCATCATTGAACTGTATTATGCAAATTCCTTGTAATAGTATTTTTACATTTACGATAAAGATAATCTGTAACTTCTAATTTCCTTGTGATATTGTGCATTTTACTATGTTGGACTAGCACTCTGGCAAGACTAGAAGGCATCAAGGCAGTGTGGTATGGTGTGGTGTGGGCCTTTGTGCCTCAAGCAATGTAAAGTGCCACCCTAAGCATAGCAAGTCCACTAACACCTTAACAAAATCATGATCAGATTCACCTCTCAAAATATTACTTACAAAATCATGATCAACATTCACCATGATTTCCCTAAGAAAGCATACACCATGATTGACGTGGGACCTATCATAACAATTATTCCAAGTTTGCAATATAGCAGAGTAACACATCCAAAGAAAGGGTTCACCATATGATTCTTTGAGATTATAAATGGTACTAGTCGGCCACTAGAACACTTGGTTACAAAAGAAGTTAGAATGGTACTAGTCTAACAATTATTCCAAGTCGACCTGCATACTTATTGTTCTAGCCGAGCATAGTTATAGTAGAAACATGGAAATAAGCACATGTGACACAAAGAGCTTAAATCAGATCTTCCTCTTCTTTGTCCATCTACAGGAGAAAATTGAAACAAAAGAAGAAGAAAAATAACTTCTAAGATGGCATGCACAAAACTGAACTAATGTTGTCCTCCTAACTGCAGCTAACCAATCGAAGGAAGCATGCCATCGCACACACACAAATCACACACGAGCAGACTTGAGATCAGCATGCACACAATCAGCGAATCTCTCATCCAAACAGATCGAACAGCTAGGGTTCTGATGACTGGGAGGAATCACCAACGGAGAAGAGAGGGTGCTGCTGGTGCCCGCTGCCGCTCGTCCCTGTCCTCCTTCGCGCTGCAGCTCGGGGAGGAAAAAACAGATCAGGGTGGAGAGAGGGGAAGGGGAACCAGAGCAGGGAGAGAGGGCATCCAACGCCGCCGCCGTCAGCCACCCATGGGGACGCCTGAGAGAGATGGGGCAGAGCAGCCCTAAGGGAAGGGGCGAGGGAGAGAGAGGCGGCACTCGGCCTTGCCGCCGCCGCTTGCCACGCCGCTCTTCTGTTGGTGGCTCGTGAGAGAGAGAGGGAGCGCTGGAGAGGGTTCTGTCAGTGAGGGCCCACCTGTTAGTGAGAGGGGAGGCGGGGTGGGCGAGATAATAATAAAGCGAATAAAAAACCGATTCGGCGGTACAATACTAATGGCGCACCAACCACCGGTGCGCCATAAGTATCCACACTAATGGCGCACCTCAACACGGTGCGCCATTAGATATTTCGCCGAGCCAACAGGTTATATACCACCTGAACTGATCCACATCAAGTCCCTCTACTAGCTCGACCGGTCGCCAGCCAGTTCTCCACCAGGAGGTCCCGGGTTCGACTCCTGTGATCCCCAATATTTTTTATGCATTTTAAATGGTGTTTTTATATTTATTTGTGTTTAAATATGTTCAAACTTGTTTAAATCATAACAGATAATATTTTTATGCATTTTAAATACTGTTTTCTATATTTATTTGTGTTTATCAAACTTGTTTAAATTATAACAATGTAATATTTTTATAAAAATAGTAAAAAAATTAAAAACATGTTCAAAATGTGCGGGTTCTTGTGGGGGCAGGCAGTGCTCGGCGGTGGAGCGGGGAGGGTTGCGATGGGTAGAGCTAGCGGGAGGGTCGGGTGCGATCGAGATGGAGGATCGAGATCGAGATGGGGATTGAGATCGAGATGGAGGGGATACTGATAATATGCATTTTAAATATGTTCAAACTTGTGTTTAAATATGTTCAAACTTGTTTAAATCATAACAATAATATTTTTATGCATTTTAAATGCTGTTTTTATATTTATTTGTGTTTATCAAACTTGTTTAAATTATAACAGTGTAATATTTTTATAAAAATAGTAAAAAATTAAAAACATGTTCAAAATGTGCGGGTTCTTGTGGGGGGCGGGCCGGTGCTCGGCGGTGGAGCGGGAGGGTTGCGATGGGTAGAGCTAGCGGGAGGTGCGGGTCGATCGAGATGGAGGATCGAGATCGAGATGGGGGATTGAGATCGAGATGGAGGGGGATCTGATAATATGCATTTTAAATATGTTCAAACTTGTGTTTAAATATGTTCAAACTTGTTTAAATCATAACAGTAGTATTTTTATGCATTTTAAATGTTGTTTTTATATTTATTTGTGTTTATCAAACTTGTTTAAATTATAACAGTGTAATATTTTTATAAAAATAGTAAAAAATTAAAAACATGTTCAAAATGTGCGGGTTCTTGTGGGGCGGGCAGTGCTCGGCGGTGGAGCGGGAGGTTGCGATGGGTAGAGCTAAGCGGGGAGGTCTTGGTGCGATCGAGATGGAGGGGGATCGAGATCGAGATGGAGGGGGATCGAGATCGAGATGGAGGGGGATCGAGATCGAGATGGAGGGGGATCGAGATCGAGATGGAGGGGGATACAGTAATGGCGCACATCCTAGCCCGTGCGCCATTAGAAGTTATATATTGTAATGGCGCATTCGTTGATTCATGCGCCATTAGTTTGTATGGGAAAATGGAAAAAAAAAGAAATTCATACTAATGGCGCACTCTGTCGGCCGTGCGCCATTAGAGTCTTCCACTCTAATGGCGTATGAGAAACAGGTGCGCCATTAGTATATAGTAGTGGCGCACTGCACCCACGGTGCGCCATTAGAGTCAATCCTATCTATAGGCTTTTTCCTAGTAGTGATATCTTAGCCTTATCTTCAATAACTAGTCATTCCTTAAAACATGGTGAGACAAATTGTGCTAAGAGGAAAAACAGGCTTCCGTCCAGCCCCATAAGTCGCGAAGCTGTAGGAACCGCGACTAATGGGACCTTTAGTCATGATTCGAGGTGAACCGCGACCAAAGCTGGGCCTGGCGCTCGGTGGCAGGTGGTGCGTGAGGGCTTTAGTCGCGGTTGGCGGGACAACCGCGACTAAAGGCCTTCGGCACTTTTAGTCCTGGTTTGCCAGTGCCAACCGCAACTAAAGCCCTCCCTATATATACCCATCCAGCAGCCAACACTTAGCCATTTGGAGCCATTCTCTTCACAAGTGGGTGTAGGTTTGCTTTTGGTTCCTCTTATGCACATAAGGTGTTTGATGAAATGCCCCAAGAGCATGAAACAAACATGACATGAAGTGTTGGAGCCACACTCTTGATCGCGGTTAGCAACTTGATGAACCTTTGATGTGCCAATATGCATGTGTGTAGTTCATTGTTTAATTTATATTGTTTGTAGCTAGTTAGTTTAACAAATGCATGATGGTTAATTATATATTTTATATTATAATAATGCAGATGAATCGGCAATGGATGTACGGTAACCGACTCTCCGGCGAGTTCACTACGGGTTTGAAAGATTTCCTCGTAGTGGCTAATGCGAACAAGCGGGGGGGTTTTGTTATCTGTCCATGTGTTATCTGTAAGAATGAGAAGGGTTACTCTTCCTCAAGAGTTGTTCACATGCATCTGCTTCAGAAGGGTTTCATGCCAAGCTATAATTGTTGGACCAAGCATGGAGAAAGAGGGGTTATAATGGAAGAAGATGAAGAAGGGATGATTTCATCGATGAAAGCTATCTTGCTCATTTCGGTGATACTTTCATGGAGGATCTTTGAAGGTGAAGGGAAGGTGAAGAAGAGGCACGTGATGATCCGTTGATGATCTTGGTCGGACCATTGCTTGATGCACGGAGACGCTGGCCCGAAAAGGAGAGGGAGAATTTGGATCGCATGTTAGAGGATCACGAAAGGCGCTGTACCGGATGCGATGATGGTCTCAAAAAGCTGGGCTGCACATCGGATTTGCTGAAATGGAAGGCGAGGCAGGTGTAGCTGACTCGGCATTTGAAAACTTGCTGAAAATGTTGAAGAATATGTTTCAAAGGATAACGAGTTGCCCGCCAATCGTCTGAAGCAAAGAAGGTTGTCCGCCCTCTAGGTTTAGAGGTTCGAAGATACATGCATGCATCAACGATCGCATCCTCTACCGCGTGAATACGAGAATTTGAATGAATGCCGGTATGCACTTGCATTGCGTTATAAGATCGAGGCGATGACCACGGTGACGATGTTGAGGGCGAAACCGGGAAGAGGGTTCCCGCCAAGGTGATGTGGTATGCTCCTATAATACCACGGTTGAAACGTCTATTCAGGAACAAAGAGCATGCCAAGTTGTTGCGATGGTACAAAGAGGACCGTAAGTCGGACGGGGAGTTGAGACACACCGCAGATGGAGCGCAATGGAGAAAGATCGACGATGGTTCAAAGATTTTGCGGTAGCGACGCAAGGAACATAAGATTTGCTCTAAGCACGGATGGCATGAATCCTTTTGGCGAGCGAGCTCCAGCCATAGCACTGCCCGTGACTCTATGCATCTACAACCTTCCTCCTTGGTTGTGCATGAAGCGGAAGTTCATTATGATGCCGTGCTCATCCAAGGTCCGGCAACCCGGCAACGACATCGATGTGTACCTAAGGCCATTAGTTGATGAACTTTTACAGCTGTGGGGTGGTGTCCGTGTGTGGGATGAGCACAAACAAGAGGAATTTGACCTCTGAGCGTTGCTTTTCGTAACCATCAACGATTGGCCTGCTCTTAGTAACCTTCGGGACTGTCAAATAAGGGATACAATGCATGCACGCACCGCTTACATGAGACCGAAAGTGTACATTTGCCAAATTGTAAGAAGAACGTGTACCTTGGGCATCGTCGATTTCTTCGAAAATTCATCCAAGATGAAAGAAAGGCAAGCATTACAACGGCAAGGCAGATCACCGGCGAAGCTCGCGGAACGACCGGTGCCTTTGGTATTTGATATGGTCAAGGATTTGAAAGTCATCTTTGGAAAGGGTCTGGCGGACAATCAGTTCGAAGGGAGCCGACGGGCACGCAGCCATGTGGAAGAAGAAATCTATATTCGGGAGCTAGAATATTGGAAAGTCCTAGATGTCCGCTCTGCAATCGACGTGATGCACGTTCTGAAGAATATTTGCGTGAACCTCCTAAGCTTCTTGGGCGTGTATGGGAAGACAAATGATACAAAGGAAGCACGGCAGACCAGCAGCGTTTGAAAGACCACGATGACCGGCATCCGGAATGGTTTCAAGGTCGTGCCAGCTACGCTCGACCAAAGAAGAGAAGGTCATCTTTTTGAATGCCCGAGCGAGTATGAAGGTCCCGTCTGGATTCTCGTCCAATATAAAGGGAATAATAAACATGGCGGAGAAAAAGTTCCAAAACTCAAGTCTCACGACGCCACGTGATTATGACGCAATTGCTTCCGATTGCTTTGAGGGCTCTGCCGAAAATGTTCGAGTAGCCATTGTGAAGCTATGTGCATTCCTCAATGCAATCTCTCGAAGGTAATCAATCCGAAGTTCTACCACGGTTCTGAGCGATGTGATCCAATGTCTTGTCGGTTTCGAGTTGGTGTTCCGCCATCCTTCTTCAATATTATGACGCACCTCCTGGTTCACCTAGTCGAAGAGATTTTCATTCTCGGTCTGTATTTCTACACAATATGTTCCCTTTGAGAGGTTCATGGGAGTATTAAAGAAATATGTTCAGTAACCGTGCTAGGCGAGAAGGAAGCATCGCCAAGGGCTATGGAAATGAGGAGGTAATTGAGTTTTGTGTTGACTTTGTTCCCGACCTTAAGCCGATTGGTCTTCCTCGATCGCGCACGAGGGGAGACTAAGTGGAAAAACACGATCGGAAGGAAATCAACGATATGTATGGACGGCCATTCTCTGATGAAGCACACCACATTTGTCTTGACCAATTCCAACTTGGTGGCTCCGTACTTTGAGAAACACAAGAATATTTTACGCTCGGACAACCCGGGAAGCTGAATCTGGATTAGGAAGGCCCACATGGAGACTTTCGGCAGTTGGTTGAAAAACATTTAATGAATGACAATGATGTTGTAGATCAGTTGTACATGTTGGCCAAGACACCATCTTCGACTATAACAACTTTCCAAGGGTGCGAGATAAATGGGAATACATTTTACACGATCGCCCAAGATAAAAAGAGCACCAACCAAAACTGTGGTGTCCGCTTTGATGCAGACAACCGAGAATGGGCAAAAGGTCACATATTATGGTTACATAGAGGAGATATGGGAACTTGACTATGGACCCTCCTTTAAGGTCCCTTTGTTCCGGTGCAAATGGTTCAAGCTAACGGGAGGTGGGGTAAAGGTGGACCAGCAATACGGAATGACAATGGTGGATTTCAACAATCTTGGTTACCTTGACGAACCATTCGTCCTAGCGAAAGATGTCGCTCGGGTTTTCTATGTGAAGGACATGAGTAGCAAACCGAGGAAACGGAAAGATAAGAAAACGATCGAGACATCATGCGATGATCCAAAGCGCCACATTGTTCTTTCGGGAAAAGAAACATCGTGGGAGTGGAGGACAAGACAGACATGTCAGAAGATTATAATATGTTTGCTGAAATTCCGCCCTTCAAAGTGAACACCGACCCAAGCATTAAGTTAAATGATGAGGATGCTCCATGGATACGGCACAATCGTAAGCAAGCAGGGACACAAGGGAAGAATTGATGTGTAATAATTTATTGTACCAAACTTTGTATTTGGTCGATGAACTGAATGATGTATCAAACCTTTTGTAAAACCTTCAAGGGATTAGTTTTATTTTTCTGATTTTTTTGATATATAATTGTATTTTTAAGATTTTAAAATGAATTAGTTTTATTTTTCTGATTTTAAAAGGAAAAAGGAAGAAGAAGAAAGAAGGGAAAAGGAAAAAAACAGAAGAAAAAAACAGAAGAAAAAAGGAAAAACAGAAGAAAAAAACAAACAGAAGAAAAAAGGAAAAACAGAAGAAAAAAAACAAATGTAAGAAAAACATAATAAAAAAACAAAAATAAGAAAAACAGAAGAAAAAAGGAAAAAGGAAGAAAGGAAGAAAAAAAAGAAGAAAAACAAGAAAAGGAAGAAACAAACAGAAGAAAAAAAAGAAGAAAAAAGGAAGAAAAAAACAGAAGAAAAACAAGAATTTAAAATGAATTAGTTTTATTTTCTGATTTTTTTGATATATAATTGTATTTTTAAGATTTTAATAACATAAATAAATAAGTAATTAGAAACTTTAATAGCAAAAATAATTATCATAAAGTAAAATAAATAAGTAATTAGAAACAAAATAAAATAAAATAAATAAGTTTTTTGTTGTAAGTAGAAACAAAACAAAATAAATAAAGCAAAAATGAAAACAAAAAACAGGCAAAAAATAAAAACAATATGTGAAACTCCTTCAAAATTAAAATAAAGCACAAAAGAAATAAAACAATACAAATTAAACAGAAAACAATACAAATTAAAAAGAAAACAATACAAATTAAACAGAAAACAGGTTTGGGGGGCTAAAACCCTAAACTGCAGCGTACTAATCGCGGTTGGCGAACCAACCGCGACTAAAATGAAGGTTTTAATCGCGGTTGGCAGACCAACCGCGACTAAAGGTGGGGGCATGAACATAAAAAACCCATAAAACCCTTTAGTCGCGGTTAGGCGGGAGACCCGCGACTAAAGGGCACCTTTAATCGCGGGTCTCGCCGCCAACCGCGACTAAAGAAACTATAAATACAAGGCTCCTCGCGCCGCCGCCGTTTCTCGCTGTTAGTCTCTGCCGCGCCCTCGCGCCGCCCGCCGTCGCCCTCGCCGCCGTCGCCCTCGCCCGCCACGCGCCGCCGCCGCGGCCTCATCTTCCGCCTCGCTCTCCCCTCGGCCATCCCGAGCTCGCGTGCTCTCCCCTCATCTCCTCCCCCCTTGCCCGCATCAGCCGCCGGACGGCCGCCTCCACCGCTCCCGTTCGAGGCCGCCGCCGTCGCGCGATCCCGGCGCACCACACGTGCTCCACGTACCTCGCGTTGCCCATCCGTCACCGGCGGGGCGGCAGAGCATGGGCACGCCTCGCCGCGCGCCTCCAGGCCGAGTTCCACCGCCGTCGTCCGAACCCGCCCGGCGCGTGCGCCAGCACCTCCTCTGCGCGCCCAGCCCACGACCAGGCCACGGCCTTGATCGCAGCGAACCCGTCGGGAAGGGCGGACCAGCAGGCGAGGCCCGCCGAGCGCCCACAGAACGGTGGCGGTGTGTCGGCGACGCCCGCGCCTCGGAACATTTTAAAAATTATGTAAACATGAATATTTTTTGAAACTTCGAACAAAATTCAAAAGCACAAACATTTTTTGGATCCATGAACAAAATTTAAATACGGGAAAATTTTTGAAACTCCTAAATTTTTGTGAAAACCCGAACATTTTTTGAAACTCCCGAACAAAATTTCAAAACACGAATAATTTTATAAAAAGTGAAGAAAATTTGAATATGTGAATTTTTCTTGAAATCGGAAACATTTTTTGAAACAACCGCCAAAAAAAATTGAAAACACAAACAATTTTCTGAAACTCCGGAACAAAATTTGAAAACACGAACAAATTTGTGAAAATCGAACATTTTTTGAAAATATGAACATTTTTGAAAAATAGAACATTTTTTAAAAGGAGAACATTTTTTAAAAAGAAAAAGAAAAAGAACAATAAACAAAAAAGAAAAGAAAAAGCGAAACAGAAAAAGAAAGGAAAAGAAATGAAAATAAAAAGGGTTGGGAACCCTCGGAAGGTTCCTAAAACCGGACGTGAAGGATTTACGTGATGGGCCGACCAAATCGTTCGCTCACGTCGCTCGTAGGTGCGTTAAACTCGACAGTTTGATGCGAGACAGCGTCATATAGGAAATTCCAACGTATCCTAATCACTGTTTGGCGTCGGCTACAACGGGCGGTGCATTAGCAGAGTCTGACCATGAGGCTGCAAATCGCAGCCCGGCTAAGACCTGTGCTCGCCATATCCAGCCACAATGTGGCGCTCTTTGCATCAAAAAGTCGACGCGTCTCACAGGGCGTAGCTCACCCGGCGGCCCATTTTGGGTTCGCGACATGACAAATTGAATTTCCTCCCTCTCCGTGGCGCTGCCGTCGCCGCCCGCTCTCGCTCTCCGCGACACCCTCTCCCACCCTTCCTCGCCCCTCCTTTTGCCACCGCCCTTCGCCACCGCCCGCCACCGCCCCTTCTTCACTTAATTAATTTGTTTTTACTACATGTTTTCAGGTGACATAATGGCGGACGATAGAGCTGACCCGATTATGGACAACTATGATCCGGACGGTGAAGCACATATGTTCGGCATCATAAACGGCGATATTCTATATGTGCCGACCGGAGAAGAAGAAGATGATATCTCTTCTTATCTCAACCTTGACGGTGAAGATGAAGGCGCCGTCGACAAGATGATGCCGAACAAGCGTCGATAAACGACGATCTTCAAATGGAAGTAGCAACCACCTCCGGCGCGAGGTATATATATACATTGAGCCTCTGGTGATACAAACTAACTGATTTGAATAAATATGTGTGTACTAACGCGCGACTCTCTTTCTTATTTTAGCCCTCGGCGGATCGTCAAACAATCGAGTACGTCGTCAAAGCGTGGCGCAACCAAGACGATGAAACAAGGAGAAACATGCACCATCGAGGTTGTCGACGAGGCAACCGGCAGCAGCGGAGCCCGCAAGAACGCCACCAAGTTTGTCGACCAATGCGGAGCCATTGTTAGAGACAACGTCTCGATCACCGTCGAGAGTGGAATGAGCCAAAGAAGGCACGAATTGATGGTTTCACTTTTGTCGATAAGAGAACAAAAAAGATTGCTTCAAGAAGCTTATGGAACATTTCGTTCTACCTCCGAATACAACAAATTCGATGAGGAGGGTAACAAGATTGAGGAAAACAAGGAGAGGAGGAGGCTAGTCAAACAGTTCGCTCTTCATAAGATGGCCGACGCATTCCGGAAATTCAAGCAAAATCTAGCCCGTGACTTTGTCAAGCGAACAAGACTCGGATTTCAAAGGACAATATGAGAAATCAAACATGATTGGCCAGAATTTGTGAAGCAAAAGAAATCGGAGCAGTTCATTCAAATATCGAAAAAAATAAGGAAAATGCGGCTAAGAAGGAGTACAATCATGTTATGGGGCCAGGAGGGTATCGCATTTGGGTGCCTAGGTTGGAGAAGATGGAGAACGAGCTGAGGGCGCGAGAATCCGTCCAGTGCGGAGGATGGGACCCAAGGGCCAAAAGCTGGTGGTACGGGCATGGGGAACGCTGAACCCGGAGACAGGGGAGTGTGTTTACCGGGCAAATTAATTAAACCCACCCAAGCCCTTATTGGCGCAATGAAGGATGCTCAACAGGGAAGATCAAGTTCAACAGAGAGAACGACGCTACGACAAAAGCCCTCGGGAATCCTGAACACGGAGGACGTGTACGAGGCATGGGGCACATTCCGTGGAAAATAGGGTTCCCCCAGAACGATGACCCGTACGGTTACAAAAGCCGTAAGAGAAAGATGGATCGGGAAGCAGATGTTGTGGCGCGGTTGGCATCGGAAATGGATGTGATGAAGAAAACCATGAGTGTCCTAGTAGCCGAAAGAGATGCAGCTCGGGTGCAGCATGAAGATCATCCAGCGGATCTCGGAAGCCAGCAGCGGAGAAGCAGCGTGGCTTCCACGGAGGCCCCACCGGCTGGTGCAGATGCACCGACGATCGAAATTACTGCACCGGAGCCTCGGTGATCGAAATTACTGCACGGAGCCTCGGTGGTCGAAATTACTGCACGGAGCCTCCTCGCTACCCGTGGGCGATATAAAGGAGATGAAAGAATGTCATCTGTATTATCCTATCGGGAACATGTCCATGAAGGTAGCCATCGGCAGTGCTTTACCATGTTTACAGAGCACTCCACCACAACAACCCCATTCAAGATGGCTATGCTCGTGTCACGGTGGAGGACATAGTCCAAGGGTTTGAGGACACAGAGATTGACATTGCTACACCAAGGGGTGAAAAGACTTGGAGATGTCAAGCGCCATTTCATTCTATGGCAAAAGAAGTTTATCAAGTTTCAGCGAGGCGCCAAGACAACAAGTCCACCCCCTACGGTGGTGGTGGTGGCGGTGGCGGTGGTGGTGGTGGTGGTGGTGGTGGCGGTTCACCTACACCTCCGTCACATCAGCCGACGCCGCCCCGATCCTAACGTCCGGCGGGTGATCATCCGCCGCCCCGATCCTCGTCCGGCGGGTGATCGACGCCGCCCCAATCCACCTCGGCAAAGAAGCGAAGCAGTCTGGATTATTAACCCGGACCCTTATGTACCTAAGACCACAAAGGTACCGGAGCCATCATCAAGCCTCTCCCACAAGGCCTTGGGAGCGTAGTGCCGAGGAAGTCGGCGCGCGCGGCTGCTGATTTGGAGAAATGGAAGGCGGACTGCAAGAAGAAAAGAGAGCCCGAGCCCAAGCCAAGGTATTTTCGATGAGCAAAAGAAGTGGGCTAAGTCATTTTTGAGCACACCGTCCCAAGCCGCGAAGAATCGCCTAACGACTATGCACGTGAACTTGCAGCAGGCACTCATGTTCAAGGAGAACAAAGAGCGGAGAAGGCCGAAAGTAAAAAGCGGAAACAAGTTGCCCAGCTCGAAACAAAGTAAACAATCGATTGCCCGCTTATAGTGGAAGCCTTCGTCCGGATGCCCCGAGATCATACAAGCTGCGGCAACACAGGGATTGATATAACGCAGTGCGAGAGAACAAGCGGCCAACTTAGGTATTACTCTTCGTGAACTATTAGGCCTTGATGAGGCGCCGATGAAGGAGGTAGTAATTACATATGTCAAGAATGGGCCTCTCGTCGAGCTGCGCAGAAAAGGATCTACGACCAAATGAAAGGTCTGCTGAATTGGTACAAGGGTTACATAAAAATAAAACGCCAAAGAATATATTTATGCGGAAGTTAGACATGAGCATCACTTCAAACATTACTATGTACAAATTGCCTTTGAGTGAATTGTTCCAGCTTTTCAATCTGCTGAGCTCGACAAATCTATCATCGGTTGCTACGTTACGTAAGTGATTTATTAATTTCTACCCCATCTCGTTCATATTGCCTGCACTATATATATGTCCTAACTATATTGTTGTGTCCGCTATTATACATGCAGAATGAAGATTAAGGAATGCAGAGTAAGGAACATCCATGATGTTGGGTTCATTGACCCACACATCGTTAATGGACATGTGTTGAAGCTTCACCCGCCGACGTGGAGGCGGACTGTGGCGATTTCTTACAAAGCAGCAACTCAAAAGTGATATTCTATTTCCTTACCATTTTGAGTGAGTGTTTCGTCTTGAGCACATTCTCTTTGTTTACTCCATGCATGGTATGTGGCGGCTAATCGATGAGTTATGCATGACGTCTTGTGCATGTATCGTGTCCGCAGTTCCACCGGATTCTCGCTAGTAATTGAAGTTAACACCTCGAATGTCTCGTCCACGACTCTCGAATATGGATCCAAAGCTTTGGGGCGACATGAGAAGAATGCTGCAGAAGTAATTATTTTCATTCATTTGCGCTCTATATCGATCGGCCTATTTCGTTCATTTCCTAATATCAAGTAACTAATAACTCTCTTGTTCATTTAATTTTCTTTGCCTCGTAGGGTTTGGAGACGGTTCGTAGATACAAAGGTCGGTGAATTAAAAAAAGAGCTAGAATTCAAAAGGTTAAAGCCTAAGAATCTTGGGGATATTCAGCCACCGTTGACCAATCTATGTGGATACTATGTTCGTGAGATGATCCGAGATACACCTCTGGCGGGTTCCGAGTGATACCAATGCTCGAGGAATAACCTCCGTGGATGCTTAGTCCAAGCTCGCTTCCGACCACTTCAAGAGGAACTAGCTGGATGGTTCAGCAGGAAGTCCTCCATCCTAAAGGAGAACACTATTACGAGGACGTAGAACTTTATATGGATTAAATCATGTATGGAAACTTGTTCAAAATTGTATATGGTCATCCGATGATATTGAATATATATTGTATATTCCTCTTGAATTCTTTTGGTTCTAATTTCAAATTTATTTGAAATTGTACATTCATATGCATGTATGTAGTACCGTAGAATATATGAAACTCCTTCAAAATTAAAATAAAGCACAAAAGAAATAAAACAATACAAATTAAACAGAAAACAGGTTTAGGGGGGCTAAAACCCTAAACTCAAGCGGCCTTTAGTCGCGGTTGGCGAAGAACCGCGACTAAAGGTCCTCCGCCTCGACGGTCACCTGGCGCCCACGTGGGCGGGCCGTTAGTCGCGGTTCTTAAGCAGCCGCGACTAAAGGTGGGGGGCTTTAGTCGCGCTTATTTGGTCGCGGTTGCGCAGCCGCGACTAATGGCAGTTGCGAACCGCGACCAAAGGCCTTTTTTCCACCAGTGGAGCTCATCTATTGTCTATCTTAAATAAGAGAAGACAAGCCTTTTCTTATTAGTTCTCTCTCCTCCACCTCATCATTTATCCTACGTGGCACTCCTAAGATAGCACCATTGTACATGCCCTAACTCGGTTCAACCTAGCTGATGTAATATAGAAAAAAAAAAGTTATGCACTTAGTTTGATTGCCTGCATATGGGCTGCTTGCGTCGCGGCAGCAACTTACCCCAGCGTTATTACCAAGAGATATGCTCTTGTCCACGCGACTGGTCTTTCAGGCTACGCTTGTCCCCAGTACGGCCCGCTATCTATGCTGCCTTATCTATTCATTCCCGGGCCTATCGTCCATCGTCTTCTTCCCTATTTTTGCATAAGATCAGCCGACCGACGCGTAGCACGGCCCACCATTCCCGAACCTTCACCACTCCCCTCCAAAAAAGAAGCAGGTTCACAAAATTACAGCCACGTCAGGTACACGGCAATGGCAGAGCCACATTGTTCTGTATTAGCGACAGCTTGTACAAGGAGATTTTTGCACAAATCTTGGTCTAATCACTGTAAACAAGAAAACAGCTCCAGCTCCCCCAACCCTCATGCTAGGCAGCTACGATTATACCATTAAACTCACGATCAAACACGATTTGAAAGGCCATCTTCTTGCATGTTCGATGCTCCCTTCCCCGGCCCTGCACCCGCAAGCACCAAGACGTCCACGCCATGCATGGCCAGCCCATGGACGACGCGTCAGGCGTTGGTTCTTCTCGGAGGCATGGATGCTTCGCTCGCTCTGCTGAACACCGACTTCATCGGGTAAGGATCGTTGTTCGCTTCCTGCAAATTTTCACATCCAGATTAATGGAGGTCGTAGCCATGGTGGGAGTCGGGAGTAATTGCACGAAGAGCTTACGGCGGCGCGTGAGGCTGTGACGTTGCTGTGGTACGCCGAGCTGTGCATGCCCCCGCCGAGGCCGCCCCGGATGGCGCCGCCGCAGAACTGCATGTTGTCCTCGCCGAGCGCGCGCAGGCGGTTGAGCTCCGGGAGCACGACGTTGCCGAGGTCCGGCCGGTCCTTCCGCCGCAGCTCGCAGCACCGCAGCGCCATCTCCGCCAGGCACTGCGCCTCCTCCACCGGCCAGTCCGGCACGGCCGGGTCGAGCAGCTCGCCGAGCGTGCCGCGCTCCAGCGCGCGCCCGATGTGGTGCGTCAGCCCCATGGGCGGCTTCGCCGTGATGATCTGCAGCAGCATCACGCCCAGCGAGTACACGTCCGACTTCACCCCCAGCATCCCCGTCTGCTGGTACTCCGGGTCGATGTAGCAGAAGGTCCCCGCCGTCGACGTCATCCGGTACTGCGTCACCGTGTCCGCGACGGTCGGCGGCACCAGCCGCGCCAGCCCGACGTCGCTGATCTTGCTCACGTAGTTGCGGTCCAGGAGGATGTTGCCGGGCTTCAGGTCGCGGTGCACCAGCGGCTCCGGCTTCTTCTGGTGCAGGAACAGGAGCCCCGTGGCGATCTCGGCGCAGATGCGGAACCGGTGCTGCCATGGGATGACCGGCCCGCCGGTGGCGCCGCCGCGCCGGAAGAGGCAGTCGTCCAGGCTGCCGTTCGCCATGTACTCGTACACGAGGCAGCCGTACTCCGGGCACGCGCCGAGGAGGAGCACCATGTTGGGGTGCCGGATGCAGCTCAGCACCTCCACCTCCTGCTGGAACTGCGACCTCCCCTGCGCGGCGTCGGGCCGGAGCACCTTGATGGCGACCTGGGTGTGGTCGAGGTAGCCGTTGTACACGGGCCCGTAGCCGCCCTCGCCGACCTTACGCGCGTCGTCGAAGTGCGCCGTGGCCTGCTCGATCTCCTCGATGGTGTACCGGCGGTACCGGAGCTCGCCGCCGCCGCCTCCGCCCCCGCCGCGGTGCTTGCGCTCCTCGGCCTCCTTGAGCAGCTTCTTCTCCGCGCTGATCCGCTTCTGCACCTCCAGCTCGGCGATCCTCTGCGACGCCTCCGCCGCCTCCATGGCCGCCTTGGCCTTGGCCTTCTCGCGCTCGATCATCTGCAGCGCCGACTCCTCCGTGATATGCTGGTCCTGCCTCTTCTGCTCCTCCTCCGCCTTCCACCGCTGCAGCTCGTTTGCCTTCTGCTTGGCGTTCAGCGCCTCCTTGCAGGCGGTGCTGTACATGTCCATGGTCTGCTTGAGCTCCAGACGGAGCCGCTTCATCTCGGCCTCCACGTCGTCCATGCCGCTGGAGCAGAAGGAGGAGGCGCTGCTCTGCGAGAAGGACATGTCGCCGCCGGTGAAGGAGTCGCCGCCCCACTTGTTCGGCGTCATCTCGAAGCTGTGGTCGTAGCTGTCCAGGGAGGAGCCGTTGGACATGCGCGGCGCGGACTGCTGGTAGTAGTCGATGCTCCGGCGGCCGCCGTTGCTGCTGATGAAGGAGATGTCCGACACATCCGCGGTGGACCGGCGGCCGCCGCTGCTGACAAAGGAGATGTCGGCCGAGTCCGGCATGGACATGTGGCTCAGGTCGGCGTACGACTTCCTGGTCGGCCCCATGGACCCGCGCGTGAAGGGCGAGCGGATGAAGGGATCCACCCTCGGCGTCTCCCCGTCGCTGCCCCTCGACGACATCGACCACTTCTGGTTCGCCGGCACCGGCACGGCCGGCTCCGGGGGCTTGGCGGCCGCCGCGGCGCTCATGTTCACGATCTGCGACCGGAGCGGGGACACGCGCGGCGCCGGGCGGATGGAGTTGCGCTGCGCCGACACCTTGTTGCCCTTGTTGATCACGTAGACGGTGCAGAAGTCCGGCGCGCCCTTGCAGATGGTGGTGGGGATGTCGGCCTTGAACCTGACGAAGCCGCCGCGCGTGCAGGCGCCGGTGACGAGCTTCTCGACGGCGCCGTGGGCGGCGAACTCGATGATGGACTTGCCGACGTCGTGGTCGTCGAGCACCACATCCTTGCACTGGATGTCCTTGCGGGTGCAGAAGCAGCGGAAGGGGAGGAAGAGCTCCTTGAGGTGCGGGTCGGTGGGCTGCTTGAACCCGGCGGCGTCCTCCACGCCGCCGGAGACGCCCTTGGTGTTGACGTGGACGAGGACGATGGTCTGGCCCTTGCCCACGATGCTGTCGATGGCCCACTTGAGCGCGTTCTGGCTGTTCTTGTCCTTGTCGATGCACACCGCCACCAGCGGGTAGCCCAGCTGCGTGTCCGCCGCCTCCTTCCCGCCGTCGTACCTCCCCATCGATCGACGCCGATCGGGCTTCACCTTCAACCTTGCCCCACAAATTAATGGTCGTGGCTCCTAGCTAGCTAAGGTTATTATGCATGCATGCATGTCAGCTTCCCCATCGACAGGCGTCGCCGTCGGTCGCCGTCGTGCGGAGGCCGGGGAGGTGGGCAACGAGAGGGGAGGGTGGCCCTGAGGGCTCTTTAGTTTCTGGAGCGCTCTTAATTTCGCTCCTGTTCCTAATTCTCATCTATTATTAAGCACTGTCTTTTTTTGATTTGGTGGCTGTTATTTGAATTGACCCATGTGTTGTGGGTTCTTGGCTGTTTCGCCGGGTAACCACTGGATCCTCTCCTCTTTTTTTGTGACATGTGTTAAACTACGTACTAGAATATAGGAAAGGATACGTGAGCACACAATGTGGCATGTGCAATGCGAAAAAAAAATACGGGTTTCGTTTCAAAACAATACTTCAGTATTTGTGCGCCCGCCGTGAAGCCACGTGCCCCCCTCTCGAAGCTCCCAAATGCTGCGCGGGCGAACAAGGGCAAGGTATCCGCGAAGAAGAATAAGGCGTCGGACGGCTCTGGCTCCTCTAAGCCGTCGAGGAAGAAGCTTGCAGGGCGTGCGACGGACGCGGCGGCTACCGAGGCACTGGCGAGGTCACTTGTTGAGCCGGCGGCCGATGCACACAAGGTGTTCGATGAAATGCCCCAAAGGTTTAAAATTTTGCCAACCTTTTGTTGTTGTTGTTGTTGTTTGAATGCATACATATAGATAGCTTATTTGCTTCGTTGACGAACCGGTATCCGTGGGCCCATTGGTCCCGGTTCGTGAGGCTACGGGGCCTGCTGGGCCTTGTGGGGCCATTGGTCCCGGTTCGTCTGGCCCCTTTGGTCCCGGCCATGGCAGACGAACCGGACCAATGGGCCTGCCTCTGCCCACCACCGTTGGTCCAGTTGGTGGCTGAACTGCACTGCAAGCGTGGTCTTTAGGGCCGGGTCAAGCCACAAACCGGGACCAATGAACCGGCCAGGGGAGAAGGCTTTTGTGTGTAAAAAATTAAAAACAAAAGGAAATTTCATAAAATAAATAAAAAAGCAAAAAAGAAAAGAAAATAAATAAGTAGAAACAAAATAAAATAAACAATTAGAAACAAAATAAACTTTAATAATGTAAAATAAATAAAAATAGCAACAGTAAGTAGGAACGAAATAAAATAAATAAAGCGAAAAAGGAAGAATTTTCATAAAATAAATAAAAGAAGCAAAAAAGAAAAGGAAATAAATAAGTAGAAACAAAATAAACTTTAATAAGTAAGTAAAAACAAAATAAACTTTTATAAAACCTCTAGTATTATTGAAACTCTAATTATATAAAATTTATGCAACTAAAATTATCAAAGTATTTTCTGTTCAAACATTAAAAGAAAAAAGAATTTTCATAAAGAATTTTTTGTTAGAAACTTTAATAGCAAAAAGAATTATAATAAAGAATTTTTGTTAGAAACTAAAATAACAAAATATGTTTTTGAATATAGTGATAAAACACAGTAATATTAAATAGCAGGAAAAAGAATCACTAAAAAATCTATGTTTATAGTACAGTTATTCAAAAACTAGTGATTCACACAAATTTAAAAAAAAAATCAAATTTAAACTATCCAAATTGGAAAACAGATGGCACTAACAGAAAGTTTATAATTTTTATTACCTAAAAGCAAAAGGAACTAAAAAATAAAGCAAAAAACAAAAGAAAATAAATAATGCAAAAAAACAGAAAAAAAAACTGTGAAAAATAAAAAGAAATGCCACCTACTGGGCCACTACGGCCTGAATACGACTAGAAACCCTACCATGGGCCAGGATTCAGGCCCACAGAATGCCCAGTAGGCCCAACAGGCATAGAGGTGACAATTAGGCCCGTAAGCTTGCAATCGAGAGGAGCTCCAGAGGGGTGCGGCAGTGGGGCTTATAAACCACTGCGCGCCCCACTCAACTAGCGAGGGGGGACTAAAGTTTTGGCCACGGGCAGCACGAGGCCTTTGGTCCCGGTTGGTGGAACCAACCGGTACCAAAGGGGATTAGTACCGGTTGGTGGCACCAATCGGGACCAATGCCCCTTTGTCGATTGGTGCCACCAACCGACCAAACGCCTCTGCTTCCTGCCTTTGGGCTCTTGAAAAGACCTTTGGTCCGGTTGGTGGCACCAACCGGGGCTAAAGGGGGGCATTAGTCCCGGTTGGTGCCACCAACCGGGACCAAAGCTCTGGCTATATAAGCAGGACTTTGTGAAATTTTTCATTCAGTTCCTCATTCTCCCTTGCCACGACGCCGCTCACGACGCCGCCGCGCCGTCGTCGCCACCTCCGTCGCCGCCGCGCCCGCGTCGCCCAGCGCCGCCGCCGCTGCTCCACCCACCTCAAGTCGCCGTCACCTCACCGCGCCCGCCCACGCCGTCGCCGCCTCTGCCCGACCTCGGCAGCGCCGCCCTCTGCCGCGACCTCGCCGTCGCCGCCCTCTACCGCGCCTCGTCATTGCCGCCCTCTACCGCGCCTCGTCGTCGCCGCCCAGTGAGCCCTTCCTTCCCCCGCACCGCCGCCCCTGCCTGCTCTGCTTTCCTCCCTCTGCCGTGCGCCGCCGCCGCCGCCCCGGCCGGTCTGCTCTCTGTGGTGCTTTTTTGTTCATTGATGTATGTATATATGGATGTTGTATAGACATAGTTTATTCGTAGCAAGAAAATTAATAGAACTATTTTATTTTTTAGTTCTTATTCCCGCATCGACGTCGACGATGCCTATCCTGCATCCTCGTCGTCGACTCGGCGGAGGAGGCCTGCTTGATCAGAGGGGCCATGTCCGGGACTGGGCTCCGCCGGGCTGGTATTGGGAGGTGCTACCTTCCGGGGGGCGTAGGTTCATGAGGAGCCAGTCCGTCATTGACCCGATCCTTGTTTGGTGGGGGTCGCGTGGGCCAGCGACGGTGCCGAGGCTTCCGGACATCGCGGAGGTGCTACGTCACCGTGTCAGCGAGGAGGACGAGCACGTCCGTCGCTACATGGTTGCGTTGGAGGGCAGGTTCGACAATACCTGGCAGGTTCTTCACGGACCTCACT
The DNA here is from genome assembly GCA_021437245.1 of Aegilops speltoides. Lineage (NCBI taxonomy): Eukaryota > Viridiplantae > Streptophyta > Magnoliopsida > Poales > Poaceae > Aegilops > Aegilops speltoides. The sequence goes on from CM038147.1 coordinate 105,725,083, forward strand.
GGAGCAATGATCCTGTGATGGTTCCTTATCTTTGGGTGTCCACCGCCCGCGCCGATACCCGTCGGACGCTACGGTAGCTGTATTAGCGATGCTATATGTATGATAGTGTTCGAGGTGTATTATGATAATATTCGACGATATACGGACGCAAGAGATGATGTAGTTTTGCTTATATTTGAATGCATGCTAATTTGAATACTACTTTATTTTACGATTTGGTTTTGCTAAAATCGGAGAGCACTAGGCGTATGCATTTGATTAGTTGATAGCTTATAGGATTTTTGTTTTTGCAGAAATCTAGGAGCCCCCTTCATCATCCCCGTCAGCGCCCCCCCTCCGACCTCGAGGTGAGACTAGCCAAATCTCCATGTCAATATGAGTCCTATAAGATATTTTGAAATGTTTTTCTCATATTTTCAGCTATTGAAATGTAATGGCCATCAAGTTTGAATGCTCATATGAAGTAGATAAAAACATGTATATTTCCTTGCCGGCAAATTTCACGCGCTCGATATGTCCTTTTTTAGAAAGATAATTAAACGATATTTCGGGTTGACTTTAAGTCTGTCGAGTCTCCACCATATATGAGAGGACGAAGAATCCCGACAGTTGTCGTGGGGGTAGTTTCTCCTTCATTCCCGTGTGCTAGACAAATTGGTGTAATGCACTCGGGAACGAAAGGAGGAGCTACCATCACCGACGATCGCAAATGTCAGAGAGGAATCAGTGAGGGAGAGTCTCCACCATATATATATGAGAGGACGAAGAATCCCGACTGTTGTCGTGAGGGTAGCTTCTCCTTCATTCCTGTGTGCTAGACAATTTGGTGTAATGCACTCGAGAATGAAAGAAGGAACTACCATCACCGACGGTCGAATATGTACACCACGTGAGCTGAGAGTTTTCAAGAAAAGGCTCGACAGACCGATAGTCAACCCATGATGAATAATAATGATCTAATTTAGGTTTTTTTAGTGCATATATTTAATTGTACAAGTTTAATATTTGAATTATGAACATAGGATATGTCATACTCGGACGACGAAAACCGCCCAGGGGAGTGCGACTAGTGCCACGACGACCGAGGTATGTGCGACATGTTCCTTCAGCTGGACGAAGATCGGCGCTTCAGCATTAAGCTCGAGGACACCTTCGATGTTGAAACGGTATGCAACGACGACAAGTGTTTTTTTCATAATTAAGCACGACTTCAACTATTTCAACGTGTACTTTTCATCTTTTACAATTCGACTAGCTTATCCCATGCTATGCAAGACGCTATGTCTTGGAGAGGATGGGGTTTGAAGACAATGAAAGTATGGAACAAAGAAAATTAACCTAAGAACCCATCATGGTATGGATTTTGAAGTAAATCTGTACAGTTCTGAGAGCGTAACCCATTTTGGTTGCAAGAATTGGGAAGCACTTTGCGAGATGTATGATTTTTATGAGGGTATGCTTGTCACCATGGATATTGGTGATCCTGACACCGCCGAAGACAATTTGGACATTTGGTCCTTGTTGGTACGCTTCCAATTCTTCTCCTATGTGAGATTCTCAAACATAGTTATTAAGTAATTTATATTGTTTATTTCAAAATAGTTGATAGCTTATTTCCATTGACAGCTTATTTTCATTCTTCAAAGAATGTTTGGAAGGTGGTATACAAAACCCACTACACCGATGGCTCGGAATTAACTTATCAAGAGAAAAATCATCTGATCGTATTTTGTACCGATCTTGAGAATTACAATATCTACAATCGAACTCCTCAACATTATGGTCAATACGTGCCACTAGTGCACGTGTTGAACTACGGTAACTACCATGGAGATACCCTGGTAAGATTTTTTACTATTACGACATCCGTGCATCTTTTGCATACTTCTAAAACTAGTACATCATTGCTAACTACGAAGTTATTACTATGCTTTTCAACAGATAATCCCGAATGATTGTGTGCCTCATCTGATGTATCAGCATGGCCGCCTTGATGTTTTGAACATACAACCAGGTCATCCTACAAATCTCAACTGTCCATACCGGATTTCTAAAAGAAGTGGAGACATGACAATCAAAGAATGGAAAAATGCATGGACAGTCGTAAGGAGGTTCTTGGAAGAAAAAGGAAGCAAAGCGCAAGAATTGGAGACAGGATGATCTCCATTCTCCATAATGGAGAGTCAGGGTCTATATTGTTTTATGCTATTTTACCTTAAAGAGGGTATTTAGGTCCTACCTAATACTGATGATCATGTGCTAAGAACAATTAAGTAGGGTTGGTTCGATGACTATGATGATGATGAGCGTATGACTTGTTATTAATAACGAGTAGAAGTTGTATGATGATGATTAGTAGGACTTGTTATTATGATGATGCATGAATACGAGCATGAAGAGTTATTATATATCAGTGGGTGAAATGAACATGGATTGGATTGAAGTGAAGGCAACATGCATGTGATGCATGTCGAAAGTAGTACAATCCAAACTTGATCAAGTTAGGATTAGTATTACTTTCGACATGCACCACATGTTGCCTTCACTTCAATCTAAGCCATGTTTACGCATAGCAGTAGCGTTGGTAAACCAAGCACGGAGATAAGAGAGAACACTTCTCTCTATTAGCTAGCTAACAACCTAAATTAACCCCCAAAACCCCTAAACCACCCCTTTAAAAAAACAAAAACCTCAGCTCCTGCCAGCTACTGACGCGTGGATGGCTTTTGGTCCCGGCTGGTGCCACCAACTGGGACCAAAGGCCTTCCTACCTGGGCTCACCGTAGCGGCCACGTGGAGGCCCATCTGTCCCGGTTCATGTAAGAATCGGGACTAAAGGCCTAGGGCTTTAGTGACGACCCTTTAGTCCCGGATCCACAACTGGGACAGATGGGCCTTACGAACCGGGACAAATGGCCCTTTTTCTACTAGTGACATCTTTCTACGCAATCCTTGGTTGAAAGTGTCGAGGGATTCATCCGTTGGAGGTGATCAAAGTAGAGATGAATATTGGAACCGGATGAAGGAGCACTTTGATCTACACAACAAGAGTGGAATTGACCGCTCGGAACGATCTCTTCGCTCCCGGTGGTTGACAATCAACCAAGATTGTCAAAAGTGGGCGGCCGCACAAAAGGCATTGACAAGTTGAACCCAAGTGGCACTGATGATGTGGATAGGGTAAGTGCCATTTCATCCATGTTCATCATGCTTGTTCTTGGTGTTTGTAGTGCTAACTTGTTTTGTTTTTATGTAGCTCAATATTGCACAGAACTTGTTCAAAGGAGAGGAGAAGAGAAGAAAGGGAAGATCAAGAAAGGGAGACCATTTACCATGCCTCATTTCTATGAAGCATTGAAGGATGTTGAGAAATGGAAGAAGCATGATGATATCGATGATGTTGATAAGGGCAACAAACACAAGCGAACTATTGATTTGGATGATGATGAGGAGGAGGCATCAAGTGATAACGGCAAGAGAAGCCCTACACGAAACTCAGTTTCATACTCGAAGTCAAAACGAACAGATGAATGCAAGAAAGACGCAAAAGAAAAGAAGAAGAGGAAAGGAGATGATGAGCTCAAAAATGATATGGAAGCTATTGCGAAGGCAAGAAAGGAAGCAAACAAGGTGAGGAAGATGGCAAGGAACGAAGATGCCGCGACCGAGGAGAGGAGGGTGGCGACCAAGGAGAGGAAGGTGGCATTGGAGGAGAGGAAGGTGGCCATGGAGGAGCGAGCTAGGTTGTTGGAATGGGAGAAGTACTTGTTCTTCATGGACACATCTACCCTCAGTGAGGCGCAAAAGGAGTACCTCAATCTTTCCCGTGAAGAAGTCTTGATCCACAAAAGATCCATGATTCGCGGTGGCATGGGTGGCATGGGTGGCGGTGGCATGGGCAGCATGGCAGGCGGTGGCATTGCCAGCATGGGTGGCGGTGGCATTGGCGGCATGGGAGGCATCGGTGGCTTCGGAGGTGGCATGGGTGGCATGGGTGGCATGGGTGGCTTTGGAGATACCATGGAGACCATGGGAGGCATGGGTGGCTTCAGAGCACCTCCGAGCGGCATGGGCGGCATGGGAGGCATGAGTTTTGCGTCTCTCATGGGAGGCATGTGAAAGGATCGATATAGTTGACTATAGCGGGGGTGAATAGGCAACTAACAATTTTTAGCTTTTCTTTACCAAATTAAACTTTCCATCAAAGTAGGTTGTCTAGATATGCAACTAGGTGAGCAACCTATATGATGCAACAACAATAAGCACACAAGCAAGCAAGGGATAGACCATAATAAAACTTGCACAAGTAAAGGTAAGAGATAACCAAGAGTGGAACCGATGAAGACGAGGATGTGTTACCGAAGTTCCTTCCCTTTGAGGGGAAGTACGTCCCGTTGGAGCGGTGTGGAGGCACAATGCTCCCCAAGAAGCCACTAGGGCCACCGTATTCTCCTAACGCCCTCACACAATGCGAGATGCGTTCCACTATTGGTTCCCTTGAAGGCGGCTGAGGGAGTCCTGGAATAGGGGGTCCTCGGACAGCCGGTCTATGTACTTGTGCCGGAATGTTGGACTATGAACATACAAGATTGAAGACTTCGTCCCGTGTCCGAGTGGGACTCTCCTTTGCATGGAAGGAAAGCTTGGCAATTCAGATATGTAGATTTCCTTCTTTGTAACTGACTCTGTGTAACCCTATCCCCCTCCGGTGTCTATATAAACCGGAGGGTTCAGTCCGTAGGACAAGAACAATCATAATCATAGGCTAGCTTCTAGGGTTTAGCCTCAACGATCTCGTGGTAGATCAACTCTTATAATACTCGTATCATCAAGATCAATCAAGCAAGAAGTAGGGTGTTACCTCCATAGAGAGGGCCCGAACCTGGGTAAACATTGTGTCCCCCGCCTTCTGTTACCATTAGCCTTAGACGCACAGTTCGGGACCCCCTACCCAAGATCCGTTGGTTTTGACACCGACATTGGTGCTTTCATTGAGAGTTCAACTGTGTCGTCACCATAAGGCTTGATGGCTCCTTCGATCATCCACAACGATGCAATCCAGGGTGAGGTTTTCCTCCCCGGACAGATCTTCGTATTCGGCGGCTTCGCACTGCGGGCCAACTCGCTTGGCCAACTGGAGCAGATCTATAGCTATGCCCCTGGCCATCAGGTCAGGTTTGGAAGCCTGAACTACACTGCCGACATCTACAGAGACTTGATCTTCAACGGATTCGAGCCCGCGACAAGTGCGTCGTACAGTCATGATGAGCATGACTTAGATCTGCCATCGGACGATGTTCATGAGAACGCACCTGCAGCTGCTCTGGCCTTAGATCCGGAGCAAATCGTACCATCCGAGGACGGGTGGGTAGACCCCGCCACGGAGGCCGCACACTTATCAGCGATAGAGCCGAACACAGACTTCGCCTCCAATGAGGTCTGTGTCATCGGACCCTCAGACTCGTCTCCGGCCATAGGCTCCGAACCACGTATATCCGTGCCCGTCGAGCCTGATTGGGCACCGATCATGGAGTTCACCTCCGCGGATATCTTTCAGCACTCGCCCTTGGGCAACGTGCTGAACTCATTAAAATCTCTCTCCTTTTCAGGAGACTCTTGGCCGAACTATGTCCGGCTTGGGTGGGAAGCGGACGACGAGGAAACTCATTGCCCACCCACCACCCACTTAATCACTACTAGGGAAAACCTTATACACAGAATCTTAGCAGCAGCGTGGTTTAAAAATAGACGCTACTGCTAATTAGCAGTAGCGGGCTTCAGGAAACCGCGCTACTAACAACTAAGTAGCAGTAGCGCTCTAGGTGAAACCAGCGCTACTACTACAATTGCCACGGCGTTGCCTCCAAGCTATATATAGTAGTAGCGCCCTTCTTCCGGATGCGCTACTACTAAAGTACTTAGTAGCAGCGTTTTCCCCCAAAACTCGCTGCTGCTAAGTATCACCCCTGGTGACTAATTAAGTTTAGTCCCATACTACTAAGCGAACAAGATGTCTACCACCTTAAATATGTTACTTGTCAAACTATCTCAAGCACTTGTTCTTCATTGAACTATATGTGTAGGATTTGTGGCTGCAATATGAATCCTCGCCTGTACCTATACAGGTACAGTGAGGATTCATGTTGACTATTTAGATTCTACACAAAAAGATCAATGATGACCAATGTATATTTTTGATGTTTTTACATGCTTAGACTTAGCAGTAGCATTTTTCTTGACAAAGCGTTGCTGGTATAGGTCTTAGTAGTAGCGCGCTCCGCGTACCCGCGCTACTGCTAAAGCAAAACAAAACACACGGCTCGGCCACCCCCCCGCATGCTCATCTCTCAATCGTCCCCCTCCGCCTGATGCCGGCAGCTGCGGTTAGGGTTTCTCCTCCGCCACCGCCGCCGCAGGTAATGCTCCTCCCCCCTCTTGCCACCCCTCCGCTACTCCTCCACCCTCTCGCCGCCCACTCTATCGCTACCCGTGAGCTCTGGCCGGGCGGCTTTGGCCGACCGCCCTCGATCCCCTCGCCGGCCGCTGTCATCGCCCCCTCTCATAGGAAAGTCACCGGCCTTCCCCTCTTTAGCACCCCCGACCAAGGTCACCATGCCACCCCCCTCCTCGACAGCACCCCCCGAGGGCTGCCCTACCTAGATGCAGCGAGGACTTACAAATTTCATATGGATAACTAGATGCTTTTGTTTTTCTGTAATAAGTTATTTTTTGCAAAATGTAGGTGCCAATTTAGTTGAAATGCTTTGGTAGGTGGTACCGTGATCTGCTAGATATTGGTTTTGATACAAGTATTTAGTTTGCAAGTGCTAAGTTAATCCCAATTAAATTTGCCACTTGGTTTTTTAATTAGTTATCTTAGGCAATAGGGGCCAAATTAGATGAAATGTGTCTTGGTAGGTGGTACCTTGATTTGGTAGATAACTTATTACAGATCTTTGGATTATATCTTTGGTAGGGGCCAAATAGTTTTTTCGCCAATAGGTGCCACTGAAATGCTTTCGTAGGTGATACCTTGTCGTCTTGTATGTTACTAGATCTTAGGATTATAATTGTCCATCAATTGCTTCTCGCAGAAGAATCTCTTCATCAAATTGAGAGCTTGTTGTTTACTTTTTGGGATCGGGTTCCACTATGAAAATATAACTGAAGAAGTACCAAAAATAGCACATGCTATTGTTTTTCTTTCCTGTGAAGATCGTTAATCCTTTGCTCATATTGCTTTAGGAATATGGCGCCACCACCACCACCACCATGTCGACTATGCAAGTCAAGGTGCGCCAAAGAGCCTTGCAACCAGCAAGCTGTTAAGCATCTACTTCCAAATGAAGTTTTCATCATGCGGTAAGAAATTATATGAAGTGTAACAACTATTTTATTTTTAGTGTTGGCATTACTGCATTGTGTCATTTTGCTTATTTTACACAGATCGTCCCATGCGATGTGAGGTTGAAATTCAACAAGCTGATAGGAGATACTGTGACATTTGAGGCTCCTGTGGGGGGCGTACACTATGGAGGTCGAGAAAGAACACAATGTGTCGCGGATTGGAGGAGATGGATGGGCATGTTTCCTCGCCCGCATGCGTCTTACTGGTGGTGAGTTGATCAGCTTCTGCTTCAGAGCAGAAAGACCCAAGCTGGCTGTCATTTATATCAACCTGGTGGAAGATGATGAAGATGACGAAGATGATGAAGATGATGAAGATGATGAAGATAATGAGGACCCACTCGATGAAGATGATGAGGACCCACTTCATGAAGCCATCGTAACTCAAAGAATGAGGCTGAGCGAGGAGGAGGTGTCCAACCTGTGGGACATAATTCCGCCACGTGCTGACTTTGTTGGGGTGCCATTCGTGACCCGCCTGACAAGTACCATGGTTGATCGACATGATATGGTATGTTATACTTACAAATGCAGATTATCCGATGAAATACTTAGTGTATAGTCCAATGATATGGTATGTTGTGTGGAATCTATTCGATGATATGTTTTAGTGTAGAGTTCGATCACATGCTTATTAGTGTAGAATCTAAGGAACTATTAATAGTGTAGATAATCCATATATAATTATTTGCAAGAGTATGTGCGAGGCTATTTATTAACTGATATGTTTTTCTTATTCAGAAATTGGCAAAGAGCCTATCTGTGAGTTATAGTATCGAGCCTGATGAAGAAGGCTCAGCTGGACTACGCCTTACCGCAAGGGGCTCCGTCACAACCTGTACTTACTGCGTGGACAAGGACGGTCGCACACACTTAAACTCGGTTGGGTGGAAGAAATTCCTCGACGGCAAGAATCTTTGTGTTGGACAGGCCATCCTAATTACTATCAGGAACACCAACCGCCCAGGCTTGAGGATGATGATTGTCTTTGATATCATCTAGAACTACATATGTGTGTGTGGCTATATCATCTAGAACTACATATGATGATTGTCGTCGATATCATCTAGAACTACATATGATGATCATTGTTGATATCATCTAGAACTACATATGATGATCGTCGTCGATATGACCTTGTACTGCTTGAGGATGCATGTTGACTATGCATGAAATTGTTATCTAGTACTCCCTTCGTTCCAAATTACTCGTCGTGGTTTGAACTAAAATCATGACGAGTAATTTGGAACGGAGGGAGTACTACCTAGTACTTATAATGGTTTATGAATTTGATATCTAGTAGTACCTAGTATCTGAAAATAGCAGTTTATTGAAACCGAAAGGGAAAGGGGTACAACGGGAAAATGATGAAAGAAGATATAGCAGTAGCGAGGGACAAGGAAATCGCTACAGCTAACTAATAGTAGCGTGTTCCACAAAAGCGCTGTTGATATCGTCAACAGTAGTAGCGTGGGTGCGGACCGTGCTACTACTATAAGTTAGCTGTAGCGCCTTATTAGTAGCGCAGCCACCCGCGCTGCTGCTAGCCTCAAAACCCGCTCTACTACTAGGGTTTTCCCTAGTAGTGAATAGCCACTATCGACGACTCAACCGACATGCTTGATTTCGACTTCGAAGACATCGATGGTATGAATGACGATGCCGGAGAAGAACAGGAACCACTGCCCACAGGGCGCTGGACTGCCACCTCATCATATGATATATACATGGTGGACATACCCAAAGAAAACAACGGCGAGGAACGGAAGGATGCAACGGAGGATAATCCTCTGGAGAAGCAACAAAGCGCCGGCGTCAGCGGCGTCGCTCTAAATCCCGCCATGGCAAAAACAGCGATAAGGACATAAGAAAGAATAATACCCCGGACGAATCCAAAGGTAACGACGACCCCATGGACCCAGCGATGGAGCAGGATGAGCCAAGGGACGGCGAACATAGTCCGGGGCCGCTGTCCGATCACAGCGATGCCGAAAATAAAACTTATAAACCTGTCTCCGGAGAGGAGAACATTCCGGACGACGATGCGCTCATTGATACGTCTCCAATGAATATATAATTTTTTTATTGTTCCATGCTATTATATTACCCGTTTTGGATGTTTATGGGCTTTACTTTACACATTTATATCATTTTTGGGACTAACCTACTAACCGAAGGCCCAGCCCGTATTGCTGTTTTTTTTGCCTATTTCAGTATTTCGAAGAAAAGGGATATCAAATGGAGTCCAAATGGAATGAAACCTTCGGGAGAGTGATTTTTGGAACGAACGTGATCCATAGGACTTGGAGTGCAAGTCAAGAAGCAATCGAGGCGGCCACGAGGGTGGAGGGCGCCCCCCTACTGGGCGCGCCCCCTATCTCGTGGGCCCCTCGGGTGGCCACCGACCTACTTCTTCCTCCTATATATAGCCACGTACCCCGAGAACATCAAAGGCGACTACGAAAAACTGTTTCCACCACCGTAACCTTCTATACCCGCGAGATCCCATCTTGGGGCCATTGCCGGCGCTCCACCGGAGGGGGAATCAACCACAAAGGGCTTCTTCATCAACACCATAGCCTCTCCGATGAGTTGTGAGTAGTTTACCACAGACCTTCAGGTCCATAGTTATTAGCTAGATGGCTTCTTCTCTCTCTTTGAATCTCAATACCATGTTATCCTTGATCTTCTTGGAGATCTATTCGATGTAACTCTTTTTGCGGTGTGTTTGTCGAGATCCGATGAATTGTGGGTTTATGATCAAGTTTATCTATGAGAAATATTTGAATCTCCTCTAAATTATTTTATGTGTGATTAAGTTATCTTTGCAAGTCTCTTCGAATTATCAGTTTGGTTTGGCCTACTAGATTGATCTTTCTTGCAATGGGAGAAGTGCTTAGCTTTGGGTTCAATCTTGCGGTGTCCTTTCCCAGTGATAGCAGGGGCAGCAAGGCACATATTGTATTGTTGCCATCGAGGATAAAAAGATGGGGTTTATATCATATTGCATGAGTTTATCATTCTACATCATGTCACTTTCTTAATGCGTTACTCTGTTCTTTATGAACTTAATACTCTAGATGCATGCTGGATAGCGGTCGATGTGTGGAGTAATAGTAGTAGATGAAGGCAGGAGTCGGTCTACTTGTCACGGACGTGATGCCTATATACATGATCATGCCTAGATAATCTCATAATTATTCACTTTTCTATCAATTGCTCGACAAGAATTTGTTCACCCAATTTGTAATACTTATGCTATCTTGAGAGAAGCCACTAGTGAAACCTATGGCCCCCGGGTCTATCTTTTATCATATAAGCTTTCAATCTACTTTTATTTGCATCTTTACTTTTCCTATCTATATCATAAAATACCAAAAATATATTTATCTTATCATACTATCTCTATCAGAACTCACTTTCGCAAGTGGTCGTGAAGGGATTGACAACCCCTTTATTGCGTTGGTTGTGAGTTCTTGTTTATTTGTGTAGGTGCGTGGGACTTTTGAGGGGCCTCCTATTGGATTGATACCTTGGTTCTCAAAAACTGAGGGAAATACTTACGCTACTATTGCTGCATCACCCTTTCCTCTTCAAGGAAAACCAACGCAATCTCAAGACATAGCAAGAAGGATTTCTGGCGCCGTTGCCTGGGAGGTCTTTGCTCAAGTCAAGACACACCAAGTACCCATCACAAACTCATCTCCCTCGCATTTACATTATTTGCCATTTGCCTCTCGTTTTCCTCTCCCCCACTTCACCCTTGCCGTTTTATTCGCCATCTCTTTCCCAATCTCCTCTCTCTTTTGCTTGTCTTTTGTTTGCTCGTTGCCATGGCCGAATTAAAAAGAACTAAGGGTCCTTTCCAGGGTTCTAGTACCTTGGATAATCCCTCTATCCTCTCTAAGCTCATAAATAATGATGCTATGGAAAGACCTACTGGTGTTATCAATGAGAGTTTGAATAATTTTGATGAAGATGACTCCGGAATTTTTCGTTATTTACTTGATGAGTCTTTAAAAGATGCTTGGGATAGGTTATTAAGGATTCGGGCTAGCTATGTACCACAATATCAAATTGAGGTTTACTTAAAAAGTTTCTATGTTGGCTTACCCGCTTATTTCAAGCAAGTTCTTGATTCTATTTTTGAAGTAGGTTTTCTTGAAGGGGATGCTATAGATACCTATGAAAGAATGAAAACTATATTTTGGCACCCCATGAATGATAAGGTTGAATCTACCACCCTCTTATGCTTTTATCAAAACGAAATTATCAAAGAAATGAAGGCTAGCTTAGATGCAAATTCCCGTAATGTGCTTAATCTTACTCCCTCCATTAATGGCAATGTGCTTTACCAAAATATAAGGATGAATGCCATAAAGAGGAAATTCGCTCTTTTCTTTCCAAGTGCCAAAGATGGCACTACTTAGATCTATCCTCGCTTTTATGCCTAGCTAGGGGCGTTAAACGATAGCGCTAGTTGGGAGGCAACCCAATTTTATTTGTGTTTTTTGTTTTTGTTTCTGTTTAGTAATAAATCTTGCATCTACCTTCTGTTTATATGTGTTTTTATGTTTATTTAGTGTTTGTGCCAAGTAGAACCTATAGGATAACCTATGGTGATAGTTAATTTGATTCTGCTGAAAAAGAGAAACTTTGCGCGCACGAAAATAATTTTAGTAATTCACAGAAACGTGTTTTTGCGTTGATTCTTTTTGTTGCAGATCAATAGACAAATTTCCCAGGACTTACTATTTTGGTAGGATTTTTAGAGTTCCAGAAGTATTCGAGAGTTACAGATTGCTACAGACTGTTCTGTTTTTGACAGATTCTGTTTTTCGTGTGTTGTTTGCTTATTTTGATGCATCTATGGCTAGTATGTAAGGGTATGAACCATAGAAAAGTTTAAATACAGTAGGTTTATACCAATATAAATAAAGAATGAGTTCATTACAGTACCGTATGTGGTGGTTTTTCTTTCTTTCACTAACGGAGCTTATGAGATTTCCTGTTGAGTTTTGTGTTGTGAAGTTTTCAAGTTTTGGGTAAAGATTTGATGGACTATGGAATAAGGAGTGGCAAAAGCCTAAGATTGGGGATGCCCATGGCACCCCAAGATATTCAACAATAGCCAAAAGCCTAAGCTTGGGGATGCCCCGGAAGGCATCCCCTCTTTCGTCTTCGTTTATCGGTAACTTTACTTGGAGCTATATATTTATTCGCCACATGGTATGTGTTTTGCTTGGAGCGTCATGTATGATATTAGTCTTTGCTTTTTTAGTTTACCACAATAATCCTTGCTGTACACACCTTTTGGGAGAAACCCACTTGTTTGGAATTTATTAGAATACTCTATGTGCTTCACTTATATTTTTTGAGCTAGATAGTTTTTTCTCTAGTGCTTCACTTATAACTTTTAGAGCACGGCGGTGGCTTAATTTTGTAGAAATTGCTAGTCTCTCATGCTTCACTTATATTATTTTGAGAGTCTCTTAGAACATCATGGTATTTGCTATGGTTATAAAATTGGTCCTAGAATGGTGGGCATCCAAGTTGGGTATAATAAAAACTATCATAGGAAGTGAATTGGATGCTATGATCAATTTTACTTGATAATTGTTTTGAGATATGGAGGTAGTGATAGTAGAGTCATGCTAGTTGGGTGATTATGAATTTAAAGAATGCTTGTGTTGAAATTAGCAAGTCCCATAGCATGCATGTATGGTTAAAGTTGTGTAACAAATTTGAAACATGAGGTGTTCTTAGATTGTGCATCCTTATGAGTGGCGGTCGTGGACAAGCGATGGTATTTTCCTACCAATCTACCCCCCTAGGAGCATGCGCGTAGTGCTTGGTTTTTGATGACTTGTAGATTTTTGCAATAAGTATGTGAGTTCTTTTGACTAATGTTGAGTCCATGGATTATACGCACTCTCACCCTTCCATCATTGCTAGCCTCTTCGGTACCATGCATTGCCCTTTCTCACCATGAGAGTTGGTGCAAACTTCGCCGGTGCATCCAAACCCCGTGATACGATATGCTCTATCACACATAAACCTCCTTATATCTTCCTCAAAACAGCCACCATACCTACCTATTATGGCATTTCCATAGCCATTCCGAGATATATTGCCATGCAACTTTTCCACCGTTCCGTTTATCATCATGACACACATTATCATTGTCATATTGCCTTGCATGATCATGTAGTTGACATCGTATTTGTGGCAAAGCCACCATGCATAATTTTTCATTGCCCATCCCGGTACACCGCCGGAGGCATTCATATAGAGTCATATCTTGTTCTAGTTTTGGGTTGTAATTCATGAGTTGTAAATAAATAAAAGTGTGATGATCATCATTATTAAAGCATTGTCCCCCCCCCCCAAAGGCCAAAAAAGAAAAAAAGAAAGGCCAGAGAAAAAAAGAAAAAAAGAAAGGCCAAAAGGAAAAAAAGGAAGGCCCAAAGAAAAAAAAGAAAAAAAAGAAAATAAAAATAAAAAAGGGGGCAATGTTACTACCCTTTTCCACACTTGTGCTTCAAAGTAGCACCATGTTTTCATGTAGTGAGTCTCATATGTTGTCACTTTCATATACTAGTGGGAATTTTTCATTATAGAACTTGGCTTGTATATTCCTATAATGGGCTTCCTCAAAATGCCCTAGGTCTTCGTGAGAAAGCAAGTTGGATGCACACCCACTAGTTTCTTTTGTTGAGCTTCATATATTTATAGCTCTAGTGCATTCGTTGCATGGCAATCCCTACTCCTCATGTTGACATCAATTGATGGGCATATCCATAGCCCGTTTATTATCCTCGTCAATGTGAGACTTTCTCCTTTTTGTCTTCTCCACACAATCCCCATCATCATATTATATTCCACGCATAGTGCTATATCCATGGCTCACGCTCATGTATTGCATTAAAGTTGAAAAAGTTCGAGATTATTTAAGTACGAAACAATTGCTTGGCTTGTCATCGGGGGTGTATAAGATGGGAGCATTTTTGTGTGACGAAAATGAAGCATAGCCTAACTATATGATTTTGTAGGGATGAACTTTCTTTAGCCATGTTATTTTGAGAAGACATGATTGCTTTGATTAGTCTGCTTGAAGTATTACTATTTCTTATGTCAATATGAACTTTTATTTTGAATCATTTGGATCTGAACATTCATGCCATAATAAAGAAAATTACATTGGGAATTATGCTAGGTAGCATTCCACATCAAAAATTCTGTTTTTATCATTTACCTACTCGAGGACGAGCAGGAATTAAGCTTGGGGATGCTTGGTATGTCTCCAACGTATCTATAATTTTTTATTGTTCCATGCTGTTATAGTACCCATTTTGGATGTTTATGGGCTTTACTTTACACATTTATATCATTTTTGGGACTAACCTACTAACCGGAGGCCCAACCCGTATTGCTGTTTTTTTGCCTATTTCAGTATTTCGAAGAAAAGGGATATCAAACGGACTCCAAATGGAATGAAACCTTCGGGAGCGTGATTTTTGGAACGAATGTGATCCAGAGGACTTGGAGTGCAAGTCAAGAAGCAATCGAGGCGGACACAAGGGTGGAGGGTGCGCCCCCCTGCTGGGCGCGCCCCCCTATCTTGTGGGCCCCTCAGGCAGTTCGTCGGCGCTCCGCCAGAGGGGGAATCAACCACAGAGGGCTTCTACATCAACACCATAGCCTCTCCGATGAGTTGTGAGTAGTTTACCACAGGCCTTCGGGTCCATAGTTATTAGCTAGATGGCTTCTTCTCTCTCTTTGAATCTCAATATCATGTTCTCCTTGATCTTCTAGGAGATCTATTCGATGTAACTCTTTTTGCGGTGTGTTTGTCGAGATTCGATGAATTGTGGGTTTATGATCAAGTTTATATATGAGAAATATTTGAATCTCCTCTGAGTTCTTTTATGTGTGATTAAGTTACCTTTGCAAGTCTCTTCGAATTATCAGTTTGGTTTGGCCTACTAGATTGATCTTTCTTGCAATGGGAGAAGTGCTTAGCTTTGGGTTCAATCTTGCGGTGTCCTTTCCAAGTGTCAGCAGGGGCAGCAAAGCACGTATTGTATTGTTGCCATCGAGGATAAAAAGATGGGGTTTATATCATATTGCATGAGTTTATCCCTCTACATCATGTTATCTTTCTTAATGCGTTACTCCGTTCTTTATAAACTTAATACTCTAGATGCATGCTGGATAGCGGTCGATGTGTGGAGTAATAGTAGTAGATGAAGGCAGGAGTCGGTCTACTTGTCACAGAGGTGATGCCTATATACATGATCATGCCTAGATAATCTCATAATTATTCACTTTTCTATCAATTGCTCGACAATAATTTGTTCACCCACCGTGATACTTATTGTCGGTGTCAAAACCGGCGGATCTCGGGTAGGGGGTCCCGAACTGTGCGTCTAGGCGGATGGTAACAGGAGACAAGGGACACGATGTTTTACCCAGGTTCGGGCCCTCTTGATGGAGGTAAAACCCTACGTCCTGCTTGATTAATATTGATGATGTGTATTACAAGAGTGGATCTACCACGAGATCAAGGAGGCTAAACCCTAGAAGCTAGCCTATGGTATGATTGTTGTAATGGTTGTTGTGTCCTACGGACTAAAACCCTCCGGTTTATATAGACACCGGAGAGGGCTAGGGTTACACAGAGTCGGTTACAATGGTAGGAGATCTACATATCCGTATCGCCAAGCTTGCCTTCCACACCAAGGAATGTCCCATCCGGACACGGGATGGAGTCTTCAATCTTGTATCTTCGTAGTCTTGGAGTCCGCCAGACGATGATAGTCCAGCTGTCCGGACACCCCCTAGTCCAGGACTCCCTCAGTAGCCCCTGAACCTGGCTTCAATGACGATGAGTCCGGCGCGCATAATGTTCGGCATTGCAAGGCGGGTTCCTCCTTTGAATAATCCAAAGAAGATTGTGAACACCAGGATAGTGTCCGGCTCTGCAAAATAAGTTCCATATTCCATCGTAGAGAGAATAATATGTGCACAAGTTCAATCTGCTGATGTATTCTGCGGCATGACGTCACACCACTACCAAGCTTTTACTTGAATCATTTTTAATTATACCACCTCAGCGCGTTTAGCGAAGCGGTTTCCTTGGCATGTCTTGTCGAAGCAGAGATCGTGTTCCCCTTATTCCGGGATTCTCATCAATGGCATATATAAGGGGATAAGGATCCACCTTTTCACCTATGCCTTCTTCCTCCTTTGCTTATCCATCTTCGCGCACTCTCGAGCTCCAGCGCCCAAGTCCGCGCGTCTCGCCTCAACCTTCTCCGACCATGTCCGGAGCGGGAGGTAAATGGTTGGCCTCCACCGTTAAGGAGGAGCACATCGCCAAACTGCGCAGCGCCGGATACCTTTCCGGCGACATTGCGCACCGGCTGCCCGACAAGGGGCAGCTCATCCCCACCCCCAGGCCCCATGAGAGGGTCGTATTTCTCACCCACTTCCTCTGCGGACTGGGCTTTCCACTTCACCCCTTTGTCCGGGGGCTCATGTTCTACTACGGCCTGGATTTCCATGATCTGGCGCCGAACTTCATCCTCAACATCTCGGCGTTCATCGTCGTGTGCGAGGCCTTCCTCTGCATCCAGCCCCACTTCGGCTTGTGGCTCAAGACCTTCAATGTCAAGCCGAAGGTAGTGAAGGGCACGCAGGCGGAGTGCGGAGGCGCCATGTTGGGCAAGATGCCCAATGTCCTCTGGTTCGAGGGGGCCTTAGTGGAGTCCGTCAAGGGGTGGCAGTCGGGGTGGTTCTACATCACCGAGCTGCGCGACCCTAAGTGGGCGGCGGCCCCCGAGTTTAGATCTGGTATCCCTGTGCAGCTCACCTCCTGGAAAGAGAAGGGCTTGCTATGGGGTAGTTCGAAGGAGCTGACGGGACTCCAAGCCTGTATCCAGAAGCTGGTGAATAGGAAGCTCAGGCTTGTTAATGTGGTCCAGGTCATGCTCGTCCGCCGGATTCTCCCATGCCAAGAACGGGCATTCAACCTGTGGGAGTTTGATCCGGCACAGCACCAGGCGCTAAGCGGGCTCTTCGACACGACGCACTGAAAGCGAGGGTGCTGTTTAAGGGCGCCGGTTTCACATCCGCGACGGAAGATCGCGGATTTTACTCACAGCGTTCAGCTGACGAGGTAAGTGATTCTACCCCTTTATGGGACACTTGTTGTTAATAGTTCGACCCTAAGCGGGTTTCAATTTCCCTTTTCCTTTGACAGGACTGGATGAAGAAGGCCGAGCAGCTCATCTGCCTGGCTCCCATGCCAGAAAACCCAGTAGACGCCCGTCTAGCGGGGCTGCTGGTTCCGGCACCGCATGTGGTGCCGGAGAAGAAGGCCAAGAAGGTGGCCACGGGTACTCAAAAGAGTTCCCGTTTTCAGGTCTCCGACGACTCCGAGGCGGACTCCTCCCCCGAAGATGAGGAGGAGGAAGAAGACTCTCTCCCAGAGGAGGGAGAGAGGAAGAGGAAGGCTTCCCCAACAGGGGAGGCCGAAGGGTCCAAGAGGGGAAGAACTATTCCCCCGGACAGCTCTGCTAACACCAACGTTGGCGGCGAAGAGTGGCCTTCAAGGGCCAGGCCTCCGGCGAGATCGTAAGTATCCGGATTCCTGAATGATCTGCAATTTCTTTTGTGTCACATAGTGTCCTTCTAATGCCGCATACTGCCTGTAGTCCGGCCGACGATGATCTCCCTGCTTCGTCGAGCGGGTCGTTGGCTGCGTCGGATGTGGATTCCATTCCGACTGCCTCCACCCCTCGCGCCGCTGTGGACGCCGAGGTGGGATCCCAGGAGAGGACCCATCAGGAGGAAGCTGCGGAGGCGCCGCAAGGCAGCCTCCCGGACTTTGCGCCGGACTCTACGCCGGAATCTGCAGTGGTTCCAGAGTCCGGCAGGCGGCCCCTTCGTAAGAAGGGCAAGACCGTGACACCGCCAGCCCCCGTCCAACCGGAGGCGCTGGACAACTTGTTGGAGGCGCTCAAAGGCGCTTCCATCGAGGAAGAACACCGCACTATCATGAGTGCGGTGATTCAGAAGGTTTAGCTCGCCAAGAGCGGGCTGACCGAAGCCTGCAGCAGCCTTCTAACAGGCTTTGAGGTAAGAAGTTAAAATTATGTAATGTAATACCGCATCGACAGTAGCCCCTGATGCTCGGTTCGGTGTTCGGAAAGAAAAGCCGGACTCAGGATCTAAAGAAGATATACGCAGGGTTGCTAAAAATTATGTCAATATGGGTTTGCAGGCTGCGCTGCTGACATCTGCCGCACTGACTGTGGAGGTCGGTGCATTGAAGCAGGATCTCGAGCGGTCCGAGCAAGAGCTCGGCCGTGCCAAGAAGCAGCTCGAGGACAAAGAAGGTGAGTAACACCACTTTGAATAGTTACCTTACAGAAAAGGATTTAGGTTGCAATAAAAATAACAAGGATAACGTGGGTACTGCAGGGGCCACGAATGAGGTGGCAACCCTGAAGGAGGTTGTGTCCGTGGCCGAACGCAATGCGGCCGCGGAACGGGCAGAGCGAGAGAAGCAGGAGGCACGGGTGGCGGAAGTGCGGCAAGAGCTCCAGGCTCTCATGGAAAAGCATGAGAATTTGGAGCGCGACTCAAAGACTCGAGAGTCCGAGCTTGCCTTGGCTCTCGAAAGTGCCAAAGCCGCCAAGGCCGAGGCCCATAAGGCCCTTCAGCAGGTTGAGGATGTGAAGAAAATAGCGGCGGGTAAGGCATTTTTCATGCAAAGCAAGCATGTTAATGTAAACTACCGACACTTACCCGAATTCGAGCTCTCGATGTTTGCAGCTCAACGGAGAAGGTCTTCGGTCTCAAGATATCTTTGAGGCCGGCCATCCGTGCCCCTAGCGACCAGTGAAGCAACCGGTCGAGCTCCATAAGGTAGCCGAGCAGGCCATGAAGGGCCTCATAGTTCGGCTGTGGCCTGGAGAGGCCATGCCTGGGAGCTACTTCGGCCTCGTGCGGCGGCTGGTGGATGCGTGCCCCTTGTTGGAGGTCGTCAAGCGCTCCGCCTGTATTGAAGGTGCTCGTCGGGCCCTTGCCCGCGCAAAGGTGCACTGGGGCAGGCTGGATGCGGAGAAGCTTATCACTGACGCGCCGCCAGCGGGCAAGGAGTACCGTACGCCCGAGATGTACTATAAGACTGTCCTGAAGGGTGCCCGCAAGATTGCGGATGAGTGCCCCAGAGATGTAATTATTGAGTAGACTCGCTATGTATTATCCTGTGCGCTGAAAACTTTGTTCATATGCGCTAAGCAACGCTTATTTGATTTTAAATATTACCTTCTGTGCGGCCGTTTATAAAATCTGAGAGATGGCAAGTCATCGGCTTCAGCCCCCAAGCCACGAGTGCTGTGGTGTTCGGGATAAACTTGAGCACTCTTGTTCCCATTCTTGGGTCCATCTAGGGAGGCGCTCAACACAACGAACAAGGCAACCGGACTTATAATGCTTGAACACTCTCACTTAGCCATAGAATTCTATAATTTTAAATTTCGGCGAAGCCCCTAGTATTCGGAAGACCGAGTTCGGGGGGCTATCCACGCCTTGGCCGGACATTATCCGGTTCTTTGCTTGACGCGGCATAAGTCTTTAAGGACTCGAAAAGACCTCTCGAACAGCGACCAGTCTCGCCTTATCATGACATCCAGTTTTAGCTTTCTCCAGGCGCCGCCCAGCTCAACCGGGCGCAATCGCAGTGGTTCTCCAGTGCCACCTTAGCCGGCTGAACGGAACGTAAGGTACCAAAACATGGGAGCCGGGCAAACCCAACTATTGACCCAAGACATGATTCGGAGCCGATTCATATAATGCTATTAGTTCGGGGTGCCGCACTTGTGAAAGTGTTCGGACTTATCACACCATAATGCGGGGAACATAAGCCCCTGGTGTATTCGGCCGTACCAAAATATACGGGTGCAAGATGTCATTAATGAACATATGTGTAAAGTAATGCAATAACAGGCAAAAAATGCTGCATTATTTATTCAAGGAATTCTGCTATGAGTGCGGAATGATACAAATAGTGCGGTAAGCAAGGGATTGGACTAATTAAACATGTCCCCCTCCAGGGGTGGGCTGCGGACTGGTGTATATAATCAAATTTAATGCTCGTAATGGAGACCACCTGAGTGTTCATCGCAGCCTTCTTTCTTCCCTGGCTGTTGCATCGTGAGTTCGGCGGGTTCACCGCCGGACAGGGCCTCTGGTGAACGGAGTCCTGTGTATACAAAGAAGGAAAATAATAATAAAAAAGAGTGACACACTTGTGAGCCCCTGGTGTGGTCGAGCCGCACTCTGGGTCTGTTGTGGTTGTGCCCCTCCCCCTAGGCCCATGGTATCTCCAGAGCGTGATGGTGTACGCGGAGGATTGGTCTTGCAATTATGCAAGGGCTGGGGTTGGGGCCGCATTGCTATGCGTGCTCGGATCGTGCCAGGTGGTCTTGGTTGATGTTGCTTCGGGCGCGTTTGGCCGTATCCGGCCGGACTCGAAAATTGCCTCAAAAGGCTGCTCAGATTCCGCCGCGAGAGCATTGTGTTCCTCCGTTCGGAGGGAGCGTTCCGTATTTCCATTGACCGTGATGACTCCACGAGGGCCTGGCATCTTGAGCTTGAGGTATGCTTAATGCGGCACCGCATTGAACTTTGCGAACGTGGTTCATCCGAGCAGAGCGTGATAGCCGCTGCGGAACGGGATTATGTCGAAGATTAACTCCTCGCTCCAGAAATTATCCGGGGATCCGAAGACCACTTCCAGTGTGACCGAGCCTGTACAATTGGCCTCAACACCTGGTATGACGCCTTTGAAGGTCGTCTTTGTAGGTTTAATCCTTGAGGGGTCTATGCCCATCTTGCGACCGTATCCCGATAAAGCGTGTTCAGCTCTGCCGCCGTCCATCAGGACTCTTGTGAGGTGAAATCCATCGACGATTGGGTCTAAAACCAATGCAGCGAATCCGCCATGGCGGATACTGGTCGGATGGTCTCTTCGACCGAAAGTGATCGGGCAAGAGGACCATGGATTGAACTTAGGGGCGACTGGCTCCATCGCATATACGTCCCTTAGTGCACGCTTCCGCTCCCTCTTGGGTATATGGGTTGCGTATATCATGTTTACCGTCCGCACTTGTGGGGGGAAACCCTTCTGTCCTCTACTGTTTGGCGGTCGGGTCTCTTCCTCGTCGTCGCTATGCAGCCCCTTGTCATTGTTTTCGGCAATTAACTTGCCTGCCTGCTTGAATACCCAACAATCTCTGTTGGTGTGATTAGCTGGCTTTTCGGGGGTGCCATGTATCTGGCATGAGCGGTCGAGTATTCGGTCCAAATTGGACGGACCCAGAGTGGTTCTTTTGAATGGCTTCTTCCGCTGACCGGGTTTAGAGCCTCGGAATCCGGCGTTAACTGCCGTATCCTCCTTGTCGTCGCCGTTAACGCGGCGTTTATTTTTGCTTCGACGCGACCTGCCATTGTGGTCCTTAGTGTCCGGACTACCAGCATTTTTGCTGAGGTTGTTGCTGCGAGCTAGCCAGCTATCCTCTCCCGCACAGAAGCGGGTCATTAATGATGTGAGGGCTGCCATGGATTTCGGCTTTTCTTGTCCTAGGTGCCGGGCTAGCCACTCGTCGCGGATGTTATGTTTGAAGGCTGCGAGGGCCTATGCATCCGGACAGTCGACGGTTTGATTTTTCTTTGTTAAGAACCGTGTCCAGAATTGTCTGGCCGATTCGTCTGGCTACTGGATTATGTGGCTTAGGTCATCGGCGTCTGGTGGCCGCACATATGTGCCCTGGAAGTTGTCGAGGAATGCGGCTTCCAGGTCCTCCCAACACCCAATTGACTCTGCGGGCAGGCTGTTAAGCCAATGCCGAGCTGGTCCTTTAAGCTTGAGCGGGAGGTATTTGATGGCGTGGAGATCGCCACCGCGTGCCATATGGATGTGAAGGAGATAATCTTCGATCCAAACCGCGGGGTCTGTCATGCCATCGTAGGATTCAATGTTTACGGGTTTAAACCCTTCAGGGATTTGATGATCCATTACTTCGTCAGTGAAGCATAGCGGGTGTGGGGCACCTCTGTATTGAGCAATATCACGACGTAGCTCAAGGGAGCATTGTCTGCTGTGTTCGGCCCGGCCGGAGTTGTTGTATCCGGCTCGACGGTATTCGTCGTGGGTCGTGGGGCTTCCACGTGATCCATAGGTAGATCTGGATTGTCTTGCCTTATCCTCCAATATGTCCCGCAAGTCCGGCGCGTTCCCTCGTGGCTTCGTACTTTTCGAGTGATGTCGGGGTACGGTCTTGATGGAAGGCCTAGATGCCTCTGTCGCGACCACGGGTGGTCGGTCGGCCGACAGTGCGCTGGTGATGAAGGTATGTATGCTTCCTCCTCTAATCGGGGGAGCAACTTGCGTTTTGGGTAGCTCTTGGAGGGGCGTTCGAGTTCATACTCTTCGGCCGCGAGGACCTCGGTCCATCTGTCGGCCAGCAGGTCTTGATCAGCTTGAAGCTGCTGCTGCTTTTTCTTTAGGCTATTTGCTGTGGCCATTAGCCTGCGTTTGAAACGCTCTTGTTCGACGGGATCCTCGGGCACGCATTTAATTGGCTGTCGTTGAGGTTTGCCTCGTCTTGGAGGGAGGTATGTAATTATCATCCCTGACCTCTTCATCTGCCGCTCTCGTGAGGGCTTGCTTCGCATCCTCCTGCGCTGAATCTTGCTTTGGAGGGATTGTCTTCGCACTTTCGGGTGTTATTATCTCTGTGCGGAATCTCCATTCTTCTTTGTGGCGGGATTTAGAGCGGCGCCACGACGCCGGGCGCTTGGGCTGTTTCTTTAAGGAATCTGCCTCCGCTGCTTCTTCGCCGTCCCCATCTTTTGGGGTGTCCACCATGTATATGTCATATGACGAGGTGGTCTTCCAAAGCCTGTAGGCGCTGGTTCTTGTTCGCTCGCATCGTCGTCCATACCGTCGATGTCTTGAGTCATAGTCTAGCATGTCGGTTAGATCGTCGATACGCTACAAAGTGGGTGGTCGGTGGGGTTTGAATTTCTTCGTCGTCCGCATCCCAACCATCTCGCCATAATCCGCCAGGCTCTCCGGATAGCGAGAGATGCTTGAGCGAATTTAAGATGTCGCCAAAGGGTGAGTGCTGAAAGATGTCCGCAGCGGTGAACTCCATGAACGGCGCCCAATCGGATTCAATTGGCAGGGGCGCAGGAGGTTCGGAGTCCGGCAAGGAGTCCGGCACCTCGGAGTCACGAGCTTTATTGGGGACAAGGTCAGTGTTCGGCTCAATCGCCGCGGAAGTTGCAGCTCCCGAGGCGGTGTCTAGCCACCGGTCCTCGATCTGGGCGATCGGCTCCGGACTGAGGGCCGGAGCGGATTCGTGTGCGGCCACCAAGGCACTGTCCGGCGGCAGAGCTAAATCATGCCCATCGTGACAGTGCGGCACGCTCGGCTGTGGTTCGAGTCCGTCGAAGACCAAGTCTCCGCGGATGTCCGCCGTGAAGTTTAGGCTTCCAAATCTGACCTGACGGCCAGGGGCGTAGCTTTCGATCTGCTCCAGATGGCCAAGTGAATTAGCCCGCAGAGCGAAGCCACCGAATACGAAGATCTGTCCGGGGAGAAAAGTCTCACCCTGGACAACATTGTTGTTGATTGAAGAAGCCATCGAGCCTATCGGCGACGACACAGAGGAACTCTCAATGAAAGCACCAATGTCGGTGTCAAAACTGGCGGATCTCGGGTAGGGGGTCCCGAACTGTGCGTCTAGGCGGATGGTAACAGGAGACAAGGGACACGATGTTTTACCTGTGTTCGGCCCTCTTGATGGAGGTAAATCCTCACGTCCTGCTTGATTAATATTGATGATGTGTATTACAAGAGTGGATCTACCACGAGATCAAGGAGGCTAAACCCTAGAAGCTAGCCTACGGTATGATTGTTGTAATGGTTGTTGTGTCCTACGGACTAAAACCCTCCGGTTTATATAGACACATGAGAGGGCTAGGGTTACACAGAGTCGGTTACAATGGTAGGAGATCTACATATCCATATCGCCAAGCTTGCCTTCCACACCAAGGAATGTCCCATCCGGACACGGGACGGAGTCTTCAATCTTGTATCTTCGTAGTCTTGGAGTCCGGCGGACGATGATAGTCCGGCTGTCCGGACACCCCCTAGTCCAGGACTCCCTCACTTATGCTATCTTGAGAGAAGCCACTAGTGAAACCTATGGCCCCCTGGTCTATCTTTTATCATATATGCTTTCAATCTACTTTTATTTGCATGTTTACTTTTCCTATCTATATCATAAAATACCAAAAATATATTTATCTTATCATACTATCTCTATCAGATCTCACTTTCGCAAGTAGCCATGAAGGGATTGACAACCCCTTTATTGCGTTGGTTGCGAGTTCTTGTTTGTTTGTGTAGGTGCGTGGGACTTCTGAGGAGCCTCCTACTAGAGTGATACCTTGGTTCTCAAAAACTGAAGGAAATACTTACGGTACTATTGCTGCATCACCCTTTCCTCTTCAAGGAAAACCAACGCAAGCTCAAGACGTAGCACTCATCATCCCGGAAAAGCACTTGGAACAAGAAAACCTCTACAAAAGGCTCATCGCCACCGCGAGGAGCTTGAAGAAGCAGAAGCCAAGGCTTAAAGCCGCGCAGGATACGCTCAACCATAGATGGAACAAAGTGCTCGACACTGACGAAAAATACGGTGGCGATCGCCACACAAAAAGCTACCCAAAGTGCAAGCTACTACCCGAATTCAACGACGAGGCTATAGAGCCCATCCCACCGAAAAACAATACGGCCGATCTGTCGGACCGACCTGTAACGCCCCGGATCCGATGCGCTAGGTGTCCGCCAGTTATTCGCCGTCGTTGCCATGTCATGTGCTTGCGTGTTGCACTTTGCCATGTCATCATCTGCATTTCATACCATGTCATCATGTGCATTTCATTTTGCATACATGTTCGTCTCATGCATCCGAGCCTTTTCCCCATTGTCCGTTTTGCAATCCGGCACTCTTATGTCCTCCGGCGTTCCCCTTTTGCCTCTTCTCTTGTACGGATGTTAAACTTTCTCGGAATGGCCCGAGGTTTGCCAAGCGGCCTTGGTATAGCACCGGTAGACCGCCTGTCAAGTTTCGTGCCATTTGGAGGTCGTTTGATACTCCAACGGTTAACCGGGTAACCGTAGAAGCCCTCTTTGAGTTGCAGCCCAACACCCCTTCCAAAGTGTCCCAAAACCCACCAAACTCTCCTCTAGGCTCTCGGTCGTTCGATCACGATCGCGTGGCCGAAAACCGCTCCTCATTTGGACTCTCCTAGCTCCCTCTACCTATAAATATGTGCCTCCCGTCCAAATTCGCGGTCTAATCCCCCCGAAACCCTAGATCCATCTCTTCCGCGCCGCCGGACATGTCCGCCCGGTGACCGGACGTGTCCGCCCCGCTCCCCCCGGCCAATCGCCGCCGCCACGTCGCGCCGCCGACCAGCGCCCGCCGCCAAGCCCGCTGGCCCATCGCAGAACCAGGGCCGTCTGCCTCCGCCCGCCGCCGTCTGCATTAGCGCCACTGCCATCCGCCACGGCGCGCTGACCCGCCGCCGCCGCGGCGCCGGACTGCCGCCAGCGTGAGTTCCGCCGCCGGAGCTCCTCGCGCCTGCCAGCGCCTCGCGCCCGCCGCGCCGCCCAGCCTGGCGCCCGCGCCGCCGCCGTTCCCGCCGCCGCCGGCGCCGCCCGCCGTGCCGAGCTCCTCTGCCCGGCCCGCCCGCCCGCCCCTCCGCGCGCCTCCGCCTCCCTCCGGTCGCCCGCCAGCCTCGCGGCCGGATCCGGCGAGATCCGGCCGAGGGAGCACCGGATCCGCCGCCGCCGCACCTCCCCGGCCTCCTCCGTCCTTCTCCGGCCAACTCCGGCCGCCGTCGCCTCTTCTCCGGCGAGCTCGCGCCGTGCTTCAAAATCCGTGCAAATCCCGAAGGTTGACCCCGTATGACTAAGTCCCCAGTTTTTGTAATTTTCATGCCATGTTCATGCCATCACATCTCTGCATCCGTAGCTCCGTTTTGTGCGTATAATCTGTCAAATTGTTTGTCTCGACGATTACTTCATTTCATTCCATTGCAACATTTTCATTTGAGCTCATCTTGATGCCCGAAATGCTGTTGGAAGAGTGCATGTTGATGTTAATCTGCTGAAACTGTTATAACTTGCTGTTTTATCATTTTTGCCATGATTGATGTGTGCATCCTATGAGGTTGAGCTCTACATGAATGTTGAACTATGCCATGCCATCTTTCCAGGGGTGTCAACCATGTATTTTTGTGAGTTGTGTGCTGAGTGTATCAAGCTTGTTAAGTAGGGTAGTTGATGTTGCTGTTTTCCTGACAGATTCTGTAATATTTTGTTGCTATGTTAACATGCTTCTAGTAATCATTTTATGCATAATATGGAGATGTCCCATAAACATGTTTTGAACTACATGTCATGCTCTATCCATTCATGCCCTTGGTTGCCATTATAGCCTGCTGGAACATGTTGTAATCTTGCTCTAAAGTTGCTTGAAAATGTTGTTATCAGCCTGTTTACATTAAGTTCACTTGTTCCCATGTGTTTTCCTAGTGATCCATGCACCCTATGAACTTGCTCTTGCCATGCTTAGCTTCACAAACATGCCTTCTTACTGTTGGTTGCCTTGCCATGCCATGTATTTCTCTGCGGTGAGTGGTTCAAGCTCACGAACATGCCTACTTATTGTTGTTCCTGCCATGTATAAATCTGTAATATAACTTGCCATGTTTACATGGGTGCCATCATATTTTCTGATCCTTTTTGGCTCATGGTCAGTAAGGGTCTTTTGATATATGCAATTAGTAGATTCATGCCATGCCTTTGTTTGCCATGATAAGTTCCTGTAACATGTTGTTTGATAGCTCTAAACATTGCAACCTGATGTTATTTCTGCTAAAGTCTGAAACTGTTATTACTTGCAATATCTCCATGTCTTTTTGAGCATGTTCTAGTCATTTCTGGAGATAGCTCAGTGTTCATGTTTTGTTATGCTTTACCTGTACTTCATGCCCATGCCTTTTGTTATTATGTTGGGTTGCTGTAGCTTATTGTTTTGATGCTTGTAAGATGCCTAGTTGCTGTTATGGACAGATTGTTGCTATGACTTGTATAGTGTGTGTGTGTTGAACCGTTGCTCCGTTTGAGTGTGCTCTATATGAAACTTGCTTATTTTCGCATGTAGTTCCATATTATCATGTTGCATCCTTGTTTTGGTGTGTTTGCTTGATGTTTGTATGCATTTTGCAACAATGCCATGTTTAACTTGTTTTGCTCATATCTTCTAGGCCGTAGCTCCGAATCTAATGAACTTTATATGTAACTTGACTAGAATTTCGTGTAGATCATCTTGGTGCATCTTAACTTGCTGTTTAACAACTTGAACATAAGGTTTATTCAGTTCTGGACCAATTTCGAAATTTGCATATGAGGACTTACCGGAATTGTTGTATGTTGTTCCCGGCCTCATTTAAACTTGCCTTGATGTGTTGTTCTTGTTTGCATCTTCTCTTGCCATGAATAGCTTCATGTACCTTGGTCATGCATCATGCTTGTTGTGTATCATGTCTTGTTCATGTGTGGTGTGTTTACTATGTTGTGTGCTTCTTCTTGGTAGTTCCTGTTTCGTTGCGATCGTGAGGTTTCGTTCGCCTTCGGTTTGTTCGGCTTCACCCGTTCATCTTCTTCATGGACTCGTTCTTCTTCCTTGCGGGATTTCATGCAAGATGACCGCTACCCTGGATCTCACTACTATCATTGCTATGTTAGTTGCTTCGCTCTATCGCTATGCTGCGCTACCTATTACCTGTTTATCAAGCCATCCAAAATTGCCATGAACCTCTAACCTTTGACACCTTTCCTATGCAAACCACTGTTTGGCTATGTTACCGCTTTGCTCAACCCCTCTTATAGCGTTGCTAGTTGCAGGTGAAGTTGAAGATTGCTCCATGGTGGACAGGATTTATGTTGGGATATCACAATATCTCTTATATTATTAATGCATCTATATATTTGGTAAAGGGTGGAAGGCTCGGCCTTATGCCTAGTGTTTTGTTCCACTCTTGCCGCCCTAGTTTCCGTCATACCGGTGTTATGTTCCCGGATTTTGCGTGCCTAACGCGGTCGGGTGATTTATGGGACCCCCCTGACAGTTCGCTTTGAATAAAACTCCTCCAGCAAGGCCCAACTTTGGTTTTACCATTTGCCTCACCTATTACCTTTTTCCCTTGGGAGTCGTGCATCCCAAGGGTCATCTTTATTTTAGCCCCCCCGAGCCAATGCTTGTCTAAGTGTTGGTCCAAACTACAGCCACTTGCAGCGCCACCTCGGGGAAACTTGAGGGCTGGTTCTAGTTGTACGTAGTGCTCATCCGGTCGTGGCCTGAGACGAGATACGCGCGGCTACTATCAGGATGTCGGCACGCCGAGAGGTTTTGCTGGTCTTGTTTTACCATTGTCTAAATGTCTTGATGTACCGGGATACCGAGTCTGATCGGAGTGTCTCGGGTAAAGGTCTATTCCTTCGATGATCGCGAGAGCTTGTCATGGGCTAAGTTGGGACACCCCTGCAGGGTTTAAACTTTCGAGAGCCGTGCCCGCGGTTATGTGGCAGATGGGAATTTGTTAATGTCCGGTTTTAGATAACTTGACACCAGATCCGAATTAAAACGCATCAACCGAGTGTGTAGCCGTGATGGTCTCTTCTCGGCGGAGTCCGGGAAGTGAACACGGTTTCTGGGTTATGTTTGACGTAAGTAGGTGTTCAGGATCACCTCTTGATCATTGCTAGCTTCACGACCGTTCCGCTTGTTCTCTTCTCGCTCTTCTTTGCGTATGTTAGCCACCATATCATGCTTAGCCGCTGCTGCAACCTCACCACTTTACCCCTTCCTTTCCCATTAAGCTTTGCTAGTCTTGATACCCATGGTAATGGGATTGCTGAGTCCTCGTGGCTCACTAGATACTTCCAAAACCAGTTTGCAGGTGCCTATGTTACCGAGCAGATGACGCAACCAAGCTCAAGGAGGAGCTCGATGAAGATCTTGCCCTTTGTTTTGTTTCATTCTAGTTGCTCAGTAGTGGAGCCCAGTTGGGGTCGATCGGGGACCTTTGTCGCATTTGGGGTTCTTCTTTTATTTTGGTTCCGTAGTCGGACCTTGATTGTATCTGGATGATGTAATGCTTTATTCATGTAAATTGTGTGAAGTGGCGATTGTAAGCCAACTATGTATCTTTTTCCCTTATGTATTACTTGGGTTGTGTGAAGATTACCTCACTTGCGACATTGCTTTCAATGCGGTTATGCCTCTAAGTCGTGCTTCGACACGTGGGAGATATAGCCGCATCGAGGGCGTTACACGACCACCCCGTGGCTGAGACAGAGCAGCTCATGACGCCGCACACAAGTCAGCACATGATCTATGTGAGCACCTAGACAAAAGAGTTGGTATGGCCTGGTCCATCTATGGATCTAGGAAGCGTGCTCCTACGAAGGATCACGACCACCAAAATGTCTATACTGATCGAATACCAGCTCGGAATCAACACCGAACACTACATCCGTCGGAAGTATGCCACAACACATCAAAATACAGGGGTGCCGCGCACCCCCTGTGCTTCACCGATGAGGTACTGGATCATGAATTTCCAGAGGGGTTCAAACCCATGAACATCGAGGCATACGACGGAACAACAGACCCTGCAGTCTGGATTGAGGACTTCATTCTTCATATCCACATGGCTCACGGAGACGATCTCCACGCCATCAAATACCTACCCCTCAAGTTGAAAGGACCAGCTCGGCACTAGTTGAAAAGCCTCCCCGAAAACTCCATTGGAAGTTGGGAAGAACTCGAGGACGCTTTCAGGGCTAATTTTCAAGGGACATATGTTCGACCTCCGGATGCAGACGATTTAAGTCACATAATCCAACAACCCGGAGAGTCAGCCCATAAGCTTTGGAATAGATTTCTCACCAAGAAGAACCAAATCGTTGACTGCCCGGACGCCGAAGCCTTAGCGGCTTTCAAACACAGTGTGCGGGATGAATGGCTCGCCAGATGATGTCTACTACACAACCTTCTTCTTGTAGACGTTGTTGGGCCTGCAAGTGCACAGGTTTGTAGGACAGTAGCAAGTTTCCCTCAAGTGGATGTCCTAAGGTTTATCAATCCGTAGGAGGCGTAGGATGAAGATGGTCTCTCTCAAGCAACCCTGCAACCAAATAACAAAAAGTCTCTTGTGTCCCCAACACACCCAATACAATGGTAAATTGTATAGGTGCACTAGTTCGGCGAAGAGATGGTGATACAAGTGCAAAATAGATAGTAGATAAAGGTTTTTGTAATCTGAAATAATAAAAACAGCAAGGTAGGTAATGATAAAAGTGAGCGTAAACGGTATTGCAATGATAGGAAACAAGGCCTAGGGTTCATACTTTCACTAGTGCAAGTTCTCTCAACAATAATAACATAGGTAGATAATATAACAGGCCCTCAACATGCAACAAAGAGTCACTCCAAATCCACTAATAGCGGAGAACAAACGTAGAGATTATGGTAGGGTACGAAACCACCTCAAAGTTATTCTTTCGGATCAATCTATAAAAGAGTTTGTACTAGAATAACACCTTAAGACACAAATCAACCAAAACCCTAATGTCACCTAGATACTCCATTGTCACCTCAACTATCCGTGGGCATGATTATACGATATGCATCACACAATCTCAGATTCATCCAACCAACACAAAGTACTTCAAAGAGTGCCACAAAGTTTCTACCGGAGAGTCAAGAACGTGTGCCAACCCCTATGCATAGGTTCCCAATGTCACGAAACCCGCAAGTTGATCACCAAAACATACATCAAGTGGCACATGATATCCCATTGTCACCACAGATAATCACGGCAAGACATACATCAAGTGTTCTCATAAAAGACTCAATCCGATAAGATAACTTCAAAGGGGAAACTCAATTCATCACCAGAGAGTAGAGGGGGAGAAACATCATAAGATCCAACTACAATAGCAAACCTCGGGATACATCAAGATCGTGCCATAGAGGGAACACGAGAGAGAACACGAGAGAGAGAGAGAGATCAAACACATAGCTACTGGTACATACCCTCAGCCCCGAGGGTGAACTACTCCCTCCTCGTCATGGATAGTGCCGGGATGATGAAGATGGCCATCGGTGATGGGATCCCCCTCCGGCAGGGTGCCGGAACGGGCTCCCGAGATGTTTTTGGTGGCTACAGAGGCTTGCGGTGGCGGAACTCCCGATCTATCTTCTGTTCTGGAAGTTTTACGATACGTAGGTATATATGGGTGCACGGGGTACGTCGGTGGAGCTACGGGGGCCCCACAAGGCAGGGGGCGCGCCCTAGGGGGGTGGGCGCACCCCCCACCCTCGTGAGCACCTCCCATATCTTCTGACGTGGGGTCCAAGTCCATCAGGTGGGTTTCCTTCCAAAAATAACTTCTCCAGTTGATTTCGTTCCATTTTGACTCCATCTGATATTCCTTTTCCTCGAAACACTAAAATAGGCATAAAGCAGCAAATCTGGGCTGGGCCTTCGGTTAATAGGTTAGTCCCAAAAATAATATAAAAGTGGATAATAAAGCCCAATATTGCCTAAAACAGTAGATAAAGTAGCATGGAGCAATCAAAAATTATAGATACGTTGGAGACGTATCACCAGACACCTCGGCCAGGAAAAGCCGAGGACAATGGCAGCCCTAAGAAGCCTTATGACCCGCTTTTGCACGGACTAGGACAGTTGGTTGGCCCGCAGCGGCACCAGCGACCCAGGCACATCCGAAATTAAGGACGGTAATGGGAAGCCATGATGCAATAAAAACAAGTGTCGAAACAATGAAGACAGCCCAGACAACACAACGGTAAACGCCGGATTCAGGGGCTCTCGACCTGTTCAACGGAAAAAACCATTTAAAGGTGGCAGAGATGGACCGTCCAGCCTAAACAAAATTCTAGACAGATCATGTCAGATTCATGGCACCCCCGAGAAATCTGCGAACCACACCAACAGAGAATGCTGGGTCTTCAAGCAGGCCGACAAGTTAAACGCCGAACACAAGGGAAGGAAGCCGCCAAGTGAAGACGAGGACGAACCTAGTCAGCCGAACACTGGGGGACAGAAAAAATTTCCACCAGAGGTCAAAACAGTGAACATGATCTATGTCACCCACATACCAAAGAGGGAGTGTAAACACGCACTCTGAGACATATATGTTGTAGAGCCCGTCGCCCCCAAATTCAACCCATGGTCGGCCTGCCCGATCACTTACGATCGCAGGGATCATCCGACTAGTATCCGGCATGGAGGTTCTATAACACCCCGGATGTAACTTTCCATATTTGTAACTCCAACTCTTGCCATTTTCGGATATGTGCTATGATACTCCCTCCGTGGTTGGGTTTTGTTTTCGTTTTGCATTTTGTCCATGTCATGCATCTCATATCATGTCATCATGTGCATCTCATTTGCATACGTGTTCGTCTCATGATTCCGAGCATTTTCCCGTTGTCTGCTTTTGCAATCCGGCACTCCTATGTTCCCGGCGTCCCTTTTACATTTTTCCGTAGCGGTGTTGAACATTCTCGAATGGACCGAGCCTTGCCAAGTGGCCCTGGTATAGCACCAGATAGACCACTGTCAAGTTTGGGTCATTTGGAGCTCGTTGGTACTCAACGGTTAACCGCACTCTCAAAATGCCTCTTTTAAGTTGCAGCCCAACACCCTCCAAAACAGCCCAATAACCCATCTAAGTCACCTCCATGCTCTCGGTCGTTCGATCACGATCGTCTGGGTGAAAACCGCACCTCATTTGGACACTCCTAGCTCCCTCTACCTCTATAAATAGATCCTTCCCCCGAATTCACGGGCAAACCCTAAAAAATCCTCTCTCACGCGGACACGTCCAGATCGGACCGGACGCGTCCGCCAAGGCCGTGATCGGGCTCGACCGTGTACGCCGCCCCGGCCCGCAGCCAGCGTGAGCCCTGCCTGCCCGCCCGCCCGCGCCGCCGCCACAGATCCTCAGGCCGCGCTTCCGCCTCCTTGCGGCCTGCTGCTCCGCCGCCGCATCTCCGCCGCCCGCCAGAGCCGCATCCTGCCACGCCCGAGCCGCCGCCGCGCGCCGCCGCGCCGCCCACGCCCGGCCTCCTCCGCCCAAGACCGGCGCCGCGGACCTCTCCCGCGGCCGGATCCGGCCATCCCGGCCCTCTCCGGCGAGCTCCGGGGCAACTCCGGCGAGATCCGCCACCGTCTCGGTTCGCGTGCCGACGAGCCCTAGGTTGACCATCTTCCCCGAAAATCCACTAAGTCCTTATTTTTGTGATATTTTGTTGCATTTTCATTGCATCACATCTTTGCACCCGTGGCTCCGTTTTGGGCGTGTAGCATATCAAATTGTTCGCCTCGAAGAGTAGATCATTTCATCTCATTGCCTCAATTTCATTTGAGCTCATCTTGATGCTCGAAATGCTGTTGGAAGAGGGTTATGTGATGTTAGTTTCTGTTTCTTAACAGAACTTGCACTTTTATCATTTTTGCCATGATTAATGTGTGCACCTTATGAACTTGAGTCCTACATGTGTGTTGGTCTATGCCATGCCATCTTTACAGGGGTGTATGACATGTATTTTTGTGAGTTATGTGGTGACTAGAACAAGCATGCAAACTAGGGATGATAATGTTGCTGATTTCAGGAACTTAGTGTTTCCACCAAGTCATGTCCTGCTGTTATTTTTATGCCATATGTTCATGTTGTTACAGAGAGATCTATGCCCTTTTTGAGCATGATCAGTAAGGGTGTTTTGAACATATGGATGTGCTCTATCCATCCATGCCTTTGTTGGCATTTATGGAGTAGTCTAGCATGGCATTTTCGTGCTCTACTTTTGCTTCAAAATGTTTCCTGGCAGATTGTTAACATGAGATTCAATTTTCACAAGGTTGTTGTAGTGGATCCGTGTATGCTATGATGTTGTTCTTGCCATGTATAGCTTCTATGCCATGTCTTCTTGATGGGTGTATGCTTAGTTTATGATGAGATGCTCTGTAGTGAGTGCATCGAGCTCACGAACATGCCTACTTGTTATCTGTTTTTGCCATGTCCAGTTTTTCTGCTAAGTCTGAGATCTGTAATAAAACTTGCTATGTTTACATGGGTGCCATCATTTCTTATGGTCCTTTTTGGCTTATGGCCAGTAAGGGACTTTTGATCTATGCTTTGAGTAGATTCATGTCATGCCTTGTTTTGCTATTATAAGTTCCTGTAGCTTGTTGTTTGCTTGCTCTAAACATGCCTTCCTGATGTTAATTTCTGGCATGCTAGTATTTTCACTAAGTTTGTGAACCTGATATTTTTTTGCACTTTCACCATGCTTGTTTGAACATTTTATGATGTGATTTAGCCGTAGCTCAGTGTTCCTCTTTTGTTAAGCATCTGCTGTAGATCACTGCCATATGCTTTGTTTTTATGTTGGGGTGCTGTAGCATAGTTTCTTGTTGCATGCTAAGTAACATCGTGCTGTTAAATGCAGATTCGCGTCATTCTTGTTTTGCTTGTCATTTGCAAACCGTGCATCCTATTCCGGTGATCTTTATATCGATTTCAACCGAAATCATATCATCTTTCCAGCGGCATACTTGGTTTTCCAAGTTGATGCCCAGTTCATCATTTTCCTTCCGGAGCACACATATGCATTGCATATCACATCTCGCATAGCATGTCATGTATTGCATCATATTGCTTGTGCATTGCTCCATGTTTGATTGTGGTTCTATTGCTTGTGTTCTTGATTTGGGTAGAGCCGGGAGACGAGTACGTGTACGAGGAACCTGTTGAGAACGCCTACGAGGATCAAGCCTTCGACAACTCTAAGAACCTTGCAGGCAAGATGACCATACCTTCGATATCACTTCTATCTTTGCTTCCTAGATGCTCGCTCTTTTGCTATGCCTATGCTGCGATACCTACCACTTGCTATATCATGCCACCCATATTGCCATGTCAACCTCTAACCATCCTCTCCTAGCAAACCGTTGATTGGCTATGTTACCGCTTTGCTCAGCCCCTCTTATAGCGTTGCTAGTTGACGGTGAAGATGAAGTTTGTTCCTTGCTGGAACACGGATATTTTGGGATATCACAATATCTATTGTTTTAATTAATGCATCTATATACTTGGTAAAGGGTGGAAGGCTCGGCCTTATGCCTGGTGTTTTGTTCCACTCTTGCCGCCCTAGTTTCCGTCATACCGTGTTATGTTCCTTGATTTTTATGTTCCTTACGCGGTTGGGTGATTTACGGGACCCCGTGACAGTTCGCTTTGAATAAAACTCCTCCAGCAAGGCCCAACCTTGGTTTTACCATTTGCCACCTAAGACTTTTTCCCTTGGGTTTTCGCGAGCCCGAGGGTCATCTTTATTTACCCCCCCAGGCCAGTGCTCGTCGTGAGCGTTGGTCCAACCTGTCAGCCGCCGGTGGCCACCAGGGGCAACTCTGGGATGGCCTATCGGAAGTTTGGACAATCCGATGTGCCCTGAGAAAGAGATATGTGCAGCTCCTATCGGGATTTGTCGGCACATTCGGGAGGCTTTGCTGGTCTAGTTTTACCATTGTCGAAATGTCATGCGAACCGGGATTCCGAGACTGATCGGGTCTTCCCGGGAGAAGGTTTATTCCTTCGTTGACCGCGAGAGCTTGTGATGGGCTAAGTTGGGACACCCCGCAGGTATTATCTTTCAAAGCCGTGCCCTTGTTATGAGGCAGATGGGAATTTGTTAATGTCCGGTTGTAGAAAACCCGAAGTTGACCTTAATTCAAATACATCAACGGCGTGTAGTAGCGTGATGGTCCTTCTCGTGGTCCGGGAAGTGAACACGGTGTTGGAGTTATGTTTGACGAGGTTGCTCTAGGATCACTTCTTGATCACTACTAGCTTCACGACCGTGCCTTGCTTCTCTTCTCGCTCTCTTTTGCGATCGTAGCCACCATATATGCTAGTCGCTTGCCGCACCTCCATCTCTTTACACTAGCCTCCCTTAAGCTTAAATAGTCTTGATCTCGCGGTGTGAGATTGCTGAGTCCCGTGACTCACAGATTCTACAAAACAGATGCAGTACCGATGATACCAGTAGGAGAGGGCTTAATCGAGCTGAAGTGGGAATTTGATGAGGCCCTTGGTCGTTACTATGTTTCTTTTCCGACGATCGATGGCGGAGTCTCAGCTTGGGACGATCGGGGATCTGTGTTGCATTTGGGGTAGTCTTCTTTTATTTTGGTACCGTAGTCGGACCTTGAGTGTAAACTGAATGATGGATGTTTATTTATGTATTGTGTGAAGTGGCATTCGTAAGCCAACTATGTATCTCTTTCCCTTATGTATTACTTGGGTTGTGTGAAGATTACCTCACTTGCGACATTGCTTTCAATGCGGTTATGCCTCTAAGTCGTGCTTCGACACGTGGGAGATATAGCCGCATCGAGGGCGTTACAGGTTCGGCTACCTTGGTGATCGACCCAATCATTGACAGATACCATCTCACCCGAGTCCTCATGGATGGCGGCAGTAGTCTCAATCTGATATATCAGGACACTGTCCGCAAAATGGGGATAGACCCGTTAAGAATTAGCCAAAGCAGTACTACCTTTAAAGGAGTAATACAAGCCGTAGAGGCGCGTTGTATGGGCTCTCTAACATTAGAGGTTGTATTCGGTTCTCCCGACAACTTTTGAAGCGAAGAACTAATCTTCGACATCGCTCCATTCCGAAGCGGCTATCACGCACTACTAAGAAGAACGGCCTTTGCTCATTCAATGCAGTACCGCATTACGCTTATCTTAAACTTAAGATGCTCGGTCCACGTCGTGTCATCACAATTAGCGGAAATACAGCGTGTTCTTTGCGTGCGGAAGAACATGTGGCGTCTCTAGTAGATGAACCACTGAACTGCCTTTCCAACCCAAATAAATGATCGGTCGTCGAGACCACGGACACGGCTAGACGTGTCCGGCCACCAGTTGTAGCAGCCCAGATAAACCTGAGCTTGGGTAGACGGATATGCCCCCATATGTGGTGCTAGGGGCTGCCCACATGGAAAAGGGTCCACAGTTCGGCTCGACCCTATTAATACACAATAGATTGAATTCTAATGGTTCATTAAGGATAACCAACTTTTCGCACGGTCACACCGGATTCTTTCACCTGGATTTTTTTACAGATGACCATCGTGCTACACCCTTCCAGTATACGGCACAATGGAGACAAAGGTGCAGACGTGCAGCAGGGCCCCGTTCAAAGGTTTCTTTTTAGATTAAGACCCTGTGTAAACCTTTTTTATTGTCTCTTGTTGCCTCACACCCTCCAGGCACTTAAAACAACCAAGAGGGACACTGGTGTTATTGGAAAGCTCTTTTGTCACGCCAGATTAATGCACGTACCTGGATATTCAGGGCTCATTATCGAGGGCGGTACTCAACCCACTATATGTTGTAAAGTCCGAATACCTTGGGAGTGTTCGGCGTCGCGAGTTTGGCCTTATATGCATCAGCTCCGAATCATGTCTTTGGTCAATAGTTGGGTTTGGCCTGGCTCCCGTGTTTTGCTACCTTACTTTCCGCTCTATCAGCTAAGGTGGCACCGGGAGAACTACTGCGATTGTGCCCTGATTCATCTGGATGAGCACCATAGTAGAGAAAGCCGAAAACTGACTGTCATGATAAAGCGAGAGACTGGTCAACCACTCGATAACTCAGCAGAATCTTCGCGATTCCTCCGCATTAACGAAGGACCGGTTTCCCGGTCACGTATGTACACGTACCGTATTCAGATGAACGAGGATGTATCAGGGGCTATATAGTAGCCCCACCGTCAAACTCCTATGGCTAAGTGAAAGTGTTAAAGCTATATAGTCTGATTGCCTTGTTCTCCGCGCTATCACCTCCTTAACGGACCAAGACGTTGGATCAAGTGTGATTATGCGCTTTACCGAACACCCCCGCATAATATGCGTGGGGGCGGAAGCCGAGGACTGCAAACTTTCAGGTTATATACATACATAAACGACCGCAGAGGAGGCACTACAATACTTTACAGGCAAAAGTATAAATATAGCCTTTATTATCAAAAAAGCATTGTTTTTACAATCAAGATACATGTCACTGGAACATGGTACTCTTTGAGCACTGAGCCTCTATTAAACGGGCACCTTCTAGGACTTCTTCAAAATAGTGCTTGGGCGATTCCTGACCCCCGGGCGGACCCCTGGTTGCAACAGTGGTGGCCTCCATCTTCGCCCAATATGTCTTAACACAGGCAAGAGCCATCCGCGCACCCTCTATGCACGCCGACCCCTTGATAGCGTTGATATGCGGCACACCACGAAGAAATTGTTGCACCAAACCAAAATAACTACCCGGGCTTGGTTCCTTCTGCCACAGATGATCCACGACAGCCTGCATGACAAGCCCGGACAACCTATGGAGCTCGGCCCACTCGAACATTTGCTCATTCAACATCAACGGACGCTTTGGAGCGCTGAACTGCGACCAGAACAATCTTTCCACCTCATGATCTTTCTGATCTTTGAAATACTCAGTCGCATCAGCAACACTCTTTGCTAAATCCAAGTATGCGTCTGCAGAACTCCACAATTGATCAAGAAGGGCATACTTCGGATCGCCGAACTTCATTCGCAATAAAAAGGGCTTCCCAGCCGCGATATCACCGGCTTGCCAAAGCTCCTCCTGCGCCGCTCTGATTTCAGAGCGAGTTTCCTTTGCTACTTGCAAGGCCTTCTCTAGGTCAGCCATTTTCATTTGGTTTTCCCTTTCGAGAAGCTCATATCGGCTGGCGGCATTTTGTAGCTCAATAACCATGGTGGCTATTTTATCCTCACTTTGGCAATGTGCGGCATGTTTGGCTTTCAATTCTTCGGCTGCCTTCAGGGCGGCCGCATCACTTCTCCTGTCTTGCTCCTTGGCTTGCGCAAATTCTGCCCGAAGGGTCTCCACGGCGGCAGCTCCATCTGAAGTCAAAGCATACTATAAATACTAGCATCATGCTCTTCTTAATATTTGTTGACCACCCAAATATGCATACCCTATGCCTCATCAAGTCGCTTGTTAACAAGCATGATGTCTGCATCCGCCACGTCAAGTTGCCGCCTCAATTCGGCAAATTCAACAATTCAGTCAGCCGCCGGATCTGCAGCTGCCTACGCACGAAAGTAGTGCTATCATTAGTTGAGACTATGATCCTCTGCTCGCCGCATCTGGACGGCAACCAGAGTCTCAGGGGCTACTATCTATACAAAGCACACCTTGCATATGCGGTACAGTAAATATATATATATATATATATTACTTTGCGTACCTCAAAGCCTCTTAGCAGGCTCATAATAGCTTCATTCAACCCGCTTTTTGCGGATGAAATCCTCTCAACCACCATACCCATTAAGGTACAATGTGCCTCTGAGATAGCTGCTTGCTCCAGAAGACCTATCAATGTGTCCGGTTGTACATCGTACAATCTCGGGCTTTTTCTGTTGGTCTCCTTAGGAGCCGAGAACTCCGGACTTCGGGCGGCCGAAGAGTTACCTTCTGGCCTTTTCGGATCAGGAGAAATCCTCCGCGACAACACCTCAGGGTCATCCGCCTCATGAGGCGGGGAAGCAGGAGGAGGCGTTTCGCTCTCCATCATCTCCGAAAGAAGATCCCCCGAGGACGAACATTGTTGAGAAGGGCTATGAACCGGACTGCAAAACGTATGTCTCGGTTGTTATTCTCAGGGAAAAGGCATGACATATTTACTAAAGTGCCTTTGTTCACTTACGGCTCGGTTGACGGCTGGCGCCCTTGTGGGCGCTGTGCGGTAAGGACGCCCTCTGGGGCAGGGCCCCCTGGTGAAGGTTTCTTCCCTCGTTTGGAAACCTCCATTTCCAAGTCTTCAGGGGCGATCCTTTTCTTTCCGTGGGGAGAGGGGATTCTAGATTCACCTCCTCGATCATCCTCCGACGCGGAGGCACTAATTCCCCCGGGTCGGATGTGTAATGTATGAAGCTCGCTTTTGGATTCTCTATTCCTCCCCTCGTCTTCTCCTAATGGCACTTGACAAGGTGCGCGAGCCAGCATCCTGGTTAGTATAGGATCCAACGAGCCTTCGGGAAGAGGGGCCGAATACCTGATCCTCTCCGCCTTTCTTATCCAGTCCTGGCCGAGGGTAATTTTTCAGAATAATATTGTGACAAATATAATGACAGCATGTTCGGTCGCGGAGTTACTTACTTGGGTATCTGGACGATTGCAGTTCAAACCCGCATCCTCGGTGGTGTTCGGACACTTTATTCGTGATCCGAAGAATAATCGATACATCCCTTCCAGCGTCATCGCGAAGAAGTGTTGAATGGTTCGCTGTCCTTCCGGGTTGAACTCCCACATACAGAGAGATCGACATTGACATGGCAGGACCCGACGAACTAACATTACTTGAATTACTTTGACGAGACTGATATCCCTCTTGAGGAGATCTCGGATGCGGCTTTGCAATGTCAGCACGTCATTAACTGGCCCCCAGTCCAGCCCTTTGTTGACCCATGATGCCAGTTGGGGTGGAGGGGCAGAGCGGAAGGCTGGGGCGGCTGCCCGCTTTGTACCTCAGAGTGCTGTGATGTAAAACCACTCCTGTTGCCATAGGTCGGGGAAGGAACCCTTTGGCGATAGGGCGACAGGGCGTCGGCCCCTTTGCTTATTATAGCGCATCCGCACTCCACGTGTCGCCCGTCGATCATCTTCGGCTTCACATTGAAGGTCTTGAGCCATAAGCCGAAGTGTGGGGTAATGCGAAGGAAGGCCTCACACATGACGATAAATGACAAGATGTGAAGGATGGAATCTGGGGCCAGATCATGGAAATCCAACCCGTAATAGAACATGAGCTCTCTAACAAAGGGATCAAGACTAAAGCCTAGCCCTCGGAGGAAGTGGGAAACAAATACAACACTCTCATTGGGTTCGAGAGTGGGGATAACCTGCCTTGAGCAGTAGCCCGTGGGGATTTCAAGGTCGATACCTAACCTCCTAAGCTTCTTGATGTCCTCCTCTCAGGATGTAAGAGGCCATCCACCAGCCTTTAAGGTTGGATCCCGACATGGTTGAAGGTCCAGAGCACTTAACCTGAACCTTGGGTGTTGGAACTTGAGGTAGGGGAAGGGAAGGATCGAGCGTGGAAAGAAAAGGACAGGTCTTGACCTCTTTATAAAGAGGGTGAATATCAAGCGTCCTTGATGACCCACAAGTATAGGGGATCTATCATAGTCCTTTCGATAAGTAAGAGTGTCGAACCCAACGAGGAGCAGAAGGAAATGACAAGCGGTTTTCAGTAAGGTATTCTCTGCAAGCACTGAAATTGTAGGTAACAGATAGTTTTGTAATAGGATAATTTGTAACGGGTAACAAGCAATGAAAGTAAATAAGTGCAGCAAGGTGGCCCAATCCTTTTTGTAGCAAAGGACAAGCCTGGAGAATTTATTATAATGAGAAAAGCACTCCCGAGGACACATGTGAATTATCGTCAAGCTAGTTTTCATCACGCTCATATGATTCGCGTTCGGTACTTTGATAATTTGATATGTGGGTGGACCGGTGCTTGGGTACTGCCCTGTCTTCGACAAGCATCCCACTTATGATTAATCCCTATTGCAAGCATCCCCAACTACAAAAGAAGTATTAAGGTAAACCTAACCATAGCATGAAACTAGTGGATCCAAATCAGCCCTTACGAAGCAACGGATAAACTAGGGTTTAAGCTTCATCACTCTAGCAACCCATCATCTACTTATTACTTCCCAATGCCTTCCTCTAGGCCCAAATAATGGTGAAGTGTCATGTAGTCAATGTTCACATAACACCACTAGAGGAGAGACAACATACATCTCATCAAAATATCAAACAATACCAAATTCACATGACTACTAATAGCAAGACTTCACCCATGTCCTCGGGAACAAACGTAACTACTCACAAAGCATATTCATGTTCATAATCAGAGGAGTATTATTATGCATTAAGGATCTGAACATATGATTTTCCACCAAGTAAACCAATTAGCATCAACTACAAGGAGTAATCAACACTACTAGCAACCCACAGGTACCAATTTGTCGTTTTGATACAAGATTGGACACAAGAGATGAACTAGGGTTTTGAGAGGAGATGGTGCTGGTGAAGATGTTGATGGAGATTGACCCCCTCCCGATGAGAGGATCGTTGGTGATGATGATGGTGATGATTTCCCCCTCCCGGAGGGAAGTTTCCCCGGCATAACAGCTCTGCCGCAGCCCTAGATTGGTTCCGCCAAGGTTCCGCCTCGTGGCGGCGGAGTTTCGTCCTGTAATCTCGCTTCTAATTTTTTCCAGGGTGAAAGCCTTCATATAGAAGAAGATGGGCATCGGAGGGACACCAGGGGCGCAGGAGACAGGGGGCGCGCCCAGTAAGGGGGGCGCCCCCACCCTCCTGGACAGGGTGTGGGCCCCCTCTG
The DNA here is from genome assembly GCA_021437245.1 of Aegilops speltoides. Taxonomy (NCBI): domain Eukaryota; kingdom Viridiplantae; phylum Streptophyta; class Magnoliopsida; order Poales; family Poaceae; genus Aegilops; species Aegilops speltoides. The sequence goes on from CM038147.1 coordinate 105,768,185, forward strand.
GTACTTCCTTTGATCAATAATTCTTATTAATTCCAAAAATGACTTTCATGGAGTTTCAGGACTTTTGGAGCTATGCAGAATAGGTTTCCAATATTTGCTCCTTTTCCAGCCAGAATTCCAGCTGCCGACATTCTCCCTCTTCATGATAAACCTTGTAAAATCAGAGAGAATAGCCATAAGTATTTTCACATAACGTGTATGTAGGACCTTGAAGTATGTCTAGAGGGGGGGGGGGTGATTAGACTAGTTGACCAATAAAAACTTAACCTTTTCCCAATTTTAGGGTTTGGCAGATTTTAGCTACTTTAGGACAAGTCAAGCAATCATCACACAATTAAAGCAAGCATGCAAAGAGTATATAGGCAGCGGAAATTAAACCATGCAACTTGCAAGAAAGTAAAGGGAAGGGTTTGGAGGATTCAAGCGCAATTGGAGACACGGATGTTTTTGGCGTGGTTCCGATACGTGGTGCTATCGTACATACACGTTGATGGAGACTTCAACCCACGAAGGGTAACGGCTGCGCGAGTCCACGGAAGGCTCCACCCACGAAGGGTCCACGAAGAAGCAACCTTGTCGATCCCACCATGGTCGTTGCCCACGAAGGACTTGCCTCACTAGCGGTAGATCTTCACGAAGTAGGCAATCTCCTTTCCCTTACAAACTCCTTGGTTCAACTCCACAATCTTGTCGAAGGCTCCCAAGTGACACCTAGCAAATCTAGGAGACACCACTCTCCAAGAAGTAACAAATGGTGCGTTGATGATGAACTCCTTGCTCTTGTGCTTCAAATGATAGTCTCCCCAACACTCAACTCTCTCTCATAGGTTTTGGATCTTGTGGAAAGAAGATTTGAGTGGAAAGCAACTTGGGAAGGCTAGAGATCAAGATTCATATGGTAGGAATGGAATATCTTGGCCTCAACACATGAGTAGGTGGTTCTCTCTCAGAAATGGTAAGTTGGAAGTGTAGGTTCGTTCTGATGGCTCTCTCCACGAATGAAGAGGAGGTGGAGGGGTATATATAGCCTCCACACAAAATCTAACCGTTACACACAATTTACATAATTCGGTGGGACCGAATCGTTAAACTCGGTCGGACCGATTTAGTAAACCTAGTGACCGTTAGTGATTTTCGGTGGGACTGACATGCATCTCGGTGAGACCGATTCGGTTAGGGTTAGGGCATAACGTAATCTCAGTAAGACCGATTACACAAACTCGGTGAGACCGATTTGGTAATAAGCTTTCCAGAGAGTTGGTCAGGTAAACTCGGTGGGACCGATTTGCTCTTTTCGGTGAAACCGAAATGTTACAAAAAGGAAACAGAGAGTTTACATTGCAATCTTCGTGGGACCGATCGCTCACTTCGTTAGACCAAACGCGTTCTGAAGGAAACCGAGAGATTACAACCCCATCTTGGTGAGACCGAGATCCCTATCGGTAAGACCGATTTGCTTAGGGTTTGTGGCAGTGGCTATGATTTTTGGAATCGGTGGCGCCGGATAGGAAGAATCTGTGTGACTGATTTTGGCTTTGGGTTTAGGTCATTTGTGGATGTGGGAAAGTAGTTGAGGGTTTTGGAGCATATCACTAAGCACATGAAGCAAGAGGCTCATTAAGCAACACCTCATCCCTCCTTGATAGTATTGGCTTTTCCTATAGACTCAATGTGATCTTGGATCACTAAAATGTAAAATGAAGAGTCTTGAGCTTTTGAGCTTGAGCCAATCCTTTGTCCTTAGTATTTTGAGGGATCCACTTCATCATCCATGCCATGCCATTGATTGAGCTTTCCTAAAATAATAGTCTTGGAATAGCATTAGCTCAATGAGCTATATGTTGTTGTGAATTACCAAAACCACCTAGGGATAGTTGCACTTTCAATCTCCCCCTTTTTGGTAATTGATGATAACATATAGATCAAAGCTTCGACAAATGATAATAAGATTGAATATCATCGTCGCTTTGAGAAGTATGTGATAAGCAAGAGCTCCCCCTAAATTTGTGCATGGGTTAAGATTTGCTTTGGACTGCAAATGCACAATGAATTAGGCTCATGGGTTACTCTTCCATGTCACATACATCTTGGTGGAGCGCTCAAAATAATAAACAATGAATACATGCACTCATCACCAAGCATAGTGAGTGATCTCATAAGATAGTAGGATAATATCAAGCATGCATAAGTGTAGCTTATGATCAAACACATGATCATCAATGTCTCACAAGCATAGTATCTCACCCAAAAGCAAACAAAGTTTAAAGACCACTAAATAAAGCAACAGAGAACAAAAGCAACACTCTATCTCTCTCGAAGCCTATGATCTATACATTTTTCTCCCCCTTTGGCAACAAGTTACCAAAAAGTTCATAGAAAATGCATAGTGCTAGATCGACTCTCAGGCTTGATCTGCTGGTGGTGGTGTCCTGATGACTCCTTGGACGAAGGCTTTAGTTGAAGTAGAGGGTGCTGGAGTTGATGCTGGAGCTTGTTGCACTGGAATTGTAGGGGTAGTAGCTGGTGCTGAAGTTGTTGCTCTAGTGTCATCCACCGCACTGCAATCGACCTCTGGCTCTGGGCACTCTGCAAACACATTGGTGGTAGTCTTGCCTGCTTCTCCTGCATGTCCTCCTGCAGCTGCTCTACAACCGATCAATCTCGCCACTTTAACATCAAGGTCATGGAATTTGAGTTCCATGATTCTCTCAAGGCTCTCCTGATTCTGAGTGAGGGTGGCCAGTCCTTTCTCAATCCTCAGTGTAGATGCTATTAAGTAACCAAGCTGCTCCTGTTTGGTTTTCAAGAAATATTCAGATGCCTCCTCTTGAGTTGGCATCTTGGTAGCCTTCTCCTTCTTTGCCTTCTCCTTCTTCTCCTGAGCTTGAACTGATTGTGGATCATTTTCATTCATGACAACCTCATTGTCCTCAAAGTATGGATAAAGTGGAAAATGTTCCTTATCCCACTGATATTTTCCTGTGCCCATCTTTGAGTTGATCAATTCTTGAATCTGAGGTGCATATCCACAGCTCCTCTTCTGATCTGCTGCAATCGTCTTGATTGTTTCAATTATTAGGCTCATGACTTTGAACTTCTGTGGCCCATCAAACACATGCAACATGTTGATGGCATGCCCTCTGATCATGTTATGGTCACCAGACTTGGGCAACAAAGTTTGCCTCAGAATACAATTGATGGTTGGCAACCCTGATAGCAGAAAGTGAACTGATCCAAACTTGTGAGTCTCTACTGCCTTGTCTGGAATCTCCTTGTACATGTGAGCCATTGAATTGTGACCCAACTTCTTCTTTGCATAAATGTCCTGGTCATCCTCATTTTCCTTGGGGGCATTTATCAGACTTGCCCATTCTTCAATAGTGGATTGGTACCTTGTACCTTCAGACATCCAAACAATTCTACCATCTGGGTAAAATGTCTTTGTGGAGTAGAACCGCATGATAAGCTCATCATTCTAGTTGGTGAACTTCTGTCCAACAAAATCAGCAACTCCACAAGCAACAAAGCTTTCTTGCACTCCAGGATAGTGCTGCTCATTGTCCCTAATGTAGGTCCAGTCGACCCACCTCATGTCACAGACTATAGGCTTCTTGTCCAACAGAATTGTTTCATAAAAGTCATGTTGTTCCTTTGTGTGGAACCTGTAGTCAACAGCAGTTCTTCTTCTTGAAGCATATGGATCTTCCATCCTCCACAGTCTCAGCCACAGAATCCTTCCCCGATTCTCATGTCCTCACCACAGGATGGGCATCATTGTGGTCTGTATCTTGGGCTTGAGCTTTCTTAGGACCTGTCCTTCTTCATCCTCATCTTCATCAACATTGGGCACTGGGGCCTTATTCTTCTCAGCAGCTGGAATACTCCTAGTATTCCTCTTTGGAACTTGCTTGGCCTTGGAGGCAGCTTTGGGTGCTTCCTTGGGCTTGGATGTTGCAGCCCCTGATCTGATTGCATCACCCATAAGCTTAGGTGCCTTAGGTGCTGGTGCAACATCCTCTTCCTCTTCATCAGAATTTCTTCTCATAGAGGGCTTTCCAAGGACCTTGGCAGTTGTGGTTCTTGCTCTCTTCTTTTTCTTGTCCTGATCACCATCATCCTCTGATTCAATTGTGAACTTCATAGTTTCACCAGTGGGGACTTTCTGAGGTTTGGAAGAAGTGACTTTCTTCTCAGGTGCTTCTTTGGGTTGAGCCCGGGCTGGCACTTGAGTGGACTTTCTGGCCTTTGGCATTGGTGTCCTCTTGGTAGGAACTTTCTTCTTCACACCTGGCTTAGTGCTATGTGCAGAGCCATATTCCTTCTTGAGCACCACTTTCTTGGAAGTGGCCTCATTTTCCTCAGCTTTGTAATCTTCATCCTCAAAATCTGAAGTTCTTTTCCTCCTTTGCCTAGTAGCAGCCTTAGGCAAATTGCTAGGAGTACTTCTTCTCCCTTCATCTATAGTTGAGGGACTAGTGCCCTCACTCAAGTCCATCTGCTCTACTGACCTGTTCCGGCTGTCACTCTGATCTGACATACTACAAAAGCTGACTGCTAACCCTGTGAAGAGTTATAGATGAGATAGAATAGATGAGCATCACAAAATGCAGAGATTTTTGCAAAAGAATGATTCAAAAGTTCAGTTTTAGTTTTCCACAGAAAGCATTTCGGATCAACCGATTTTCAAACTCGGTGATACCGAAGCAGTTTTGGAACCTAAACTGATGATCTCGGTTGGACCGAGTCACAGTTCGGTGGCACCGAGACTGCTTGGGTTTCACAGAATCCTCAAATCGGTCGCACCGATTAGTAATTCTCGGTCAGACCGAGAGTCACTAGTGCAATGACATAAGCCAAATCGGTGAGACCGAGTTTTTCAACTCGGTGGGTCCGATATGGTTTCGGCGGAAACCTAACCCTAAAAATTTGAATCTCTTCTAATCTATGGACTATTTGGCTAGATAGAAGAGTTTCAATCATGGCAAGATTCGATAAAAATACAATGTGCTAGGAATCAGACGTGGATAGCACAAAGATCAAGTCCATACCCTAACATGGCGGTGGACTTGCTATGGCAACAACGGTGGGGACAAAATCCGTTGACAGCGGCGGAGACCAGCGACAGGAGGCTGCTGGCGACGAGGAGACGATCCGGAGACCTCCGATGGCAGATCGAGCTATTGCGCGGGCGAAGGGTTTCGGAGAAATTTCCAAAATTTTGCCCGTGGCTATATATAGCCCGACCCTGTCGGTGTGACCGAGTGGAACAACTCGGTGGCACCGAGATGCATAACGTGTTCGATTCTGAAATCGGTGAGACCGAAAAGTTCAAATCGGTTGCACCGAGATTAAAAACTCAGATCAACTTGGTGATCTCGGTAGGACCAAAATGGAGGAATCGGTCTGACCGAGAATCACAAAGAGGTTTTGGAAGTTTAAGTCTATGACGAATCGGGGACTCCGAGTGCTCCTCACATAGAGTGGTTCTAATCTGACTTGATCAAATTTTGTGATGTAGCATGAATAGAATTTGAGATGAGAAAAGCATAGATAGGTAAAGAAGGTTCTTAGGCATTCTTGTCCATCCACTTGGCAAAAGAAAATAACTAAACAATCAAAACAACAAGTGGATGTCCTTGAATGAGTAAAATATGCACCAACATGCTCACATAATAAGATGGCAAATGAAATATGTGGCAAAGCATGCACAACCAATTCTAGCATCTATCAAACAATTGGCAATGACTAGGTCATCTATATATGAGTATATTGACTTAGGAGTCAAATGAGAACATTTGATCATAGGTCATACTCATTGTTTAAGCTCAAGTGGGGTTACCACTTTTACATAATGCATTGATGTGTTCACACCATTAGAGTTGCTTTGATTCAATTCTTAGAGTTAAGCTCTCCCTAGATGTGAGATCCCCCGTTAGAGGGATGAACTAACCTTGGGTTTTGTCGATGATGACTTCATGTAGGTGTTGAAGATGTAGATGCTCAATGTTGATGTAGATCATTTGGAGCAATACTTTGGAGTGAGTTGCACTTTCAACTTACCTACATGGGTTAGTCCCACAAGGAACAAACAAGAATATCCATAGACATAGAGTGATGCACACACAAGATGATGTCCATGAAATCATTAGGTTACCTTGTTCCTTGCCTTACCAACATGAGGGTTTGTGACTCCTTGACTCCTTGAACTAGTGCAAGATGTGGAAGTTGATTGCACTTGTTCTTGCCAGAATGATATGAGTGAAGAATGTTGGCGGAGTCACCCTCAAGAACTCTCTAGTTCTTCTTCTTCGGGATCCACATCATCTTGATGGGAATCCTTGGAGTTGTAGTTGTACTTGATGAAGTAGAACTTGATGTAGTCTTGGGAACCCACTTGAATGAGGCTTTAGGTGCTTCTTCAAATGCATCAATATCTTCTTGAAGCTTGTCCTTGCCTTTGTTCTTGTGGTCTTGTGGTGGAAGATCATCTTGAGCTTGTGTTCCCTTGAAGGAAGTAGGATCATACTTCTCTTGTTGAGGAACAAACTTCATCTTGGGGTATTGATCTTCTTCCCACTCAACTCCATTGGCATTGAACTTTCGTTCAAAACCAACACCTTGATTCTTCTGGTGCCTTCCTTGCTTGCATACAATTTCCTCGAATTGCTTACTCCCGGCAAGGCACTTGTAAACACCTTTCTCTATAATTCCCTTCAATAAGCTATTTTCTTGCTCAAGTGTAACTTGGCTAAGAGAATCATTAGTGGAATCAAGAGAACTACTAGAAGCAACAATATTGGATTTGACATTGTTATTGTTACTACTAGAGGAAGGATCTTTCTTGTACTTGTTACTAGACTTGACTTGAGGCATGTAAGTAGATAAGAGTAAACGCTTGGCAATGTAAGAAGAACTTTTCTTGCGAAGATCATCATTGATTGATTTTAAGAACTCATGCTCTTGCTCAAGATTGAGCTTTTCAAAGCGTAACTTCTCATGAGCCCTTAAAAGTTCTCGATGATCTTCGTAGATAGTTTCATGAGCTAACTTAAGAGAGTTTAGTTCTTTAGTTAGAAGCTCAATCTTCTCCTTAACATTGTGATTCGTTTTATCTTGATTAGCATGATTAATTGACGTTGCATCATAGTATTCATCACTAGTGTTGTCACAAGTAAATCATCATCCACAAGCAAGTCATCTTCATCACTATTGAAATCAACATACTTAGGATGTGTTACCTTTGGACCTTTAGCCATGAAGCATCTTCCAACACCTTCATTAGGTGAGTCAAATATGTCGTAGGAGTTGGTTGACACAAGTGCTAGACCGGCAACACCTTCATCTTGAGTATATTCGGAGTCGGAGTGATAGCTTCTCTCGGAGTGATTGTCGGAGTCGGAGCCGGATACCCATTCACCAACATGAGCTTGATGTCTTTGTTTTGTGTAGCTCCTTGATGACTTGTCCTTCCTTTCTGAATCCTTGCTTCTCCGTGAGGGTCTTCGTTCACAACGATCATCTCTACTCCTCCTCTCTCTTGGTGGTGATTCTTCTCTTTTGCTCCTTCTTCTTGGAGAATCTTCTCTTCTTTTGTAGGGTTCAGTACACTCATTGGAGTAGTGTCCGGGTCACCCACAATTGTAGCAATTGCACTCTCGACTAGAAGATCTTTTGTCATTGTAAGACCTTGACTTGGAGCTTCTTTCTTTGCTTCTACTCTTGTAGAATTTGTTGAAGTTCTTCACCATTAAGCTCAATTCTTCATTGAAGGTTGGTTTCTCGCTTGATGATGTGGGGGCTTCACTTGAGGCTTTGTAAGCACCACTTGACTTGTTGTGAAGTTCCTCCTTATCCTTGAGTGACATCTCATGAGCAACAATTCTTCCAATGACTTCCGTTGGCTTGAGATCTTTGTAGTTTGGCATCATTTGGATCAATGTGCATACGGTATCATACTTTCCATCCAAAGCTCTTAGAATATTCTTGATGATGAATTTGTCGGTCATCTCTTCACTCCCTAAGCCGGCAATATCATTTGTGATAAGAGGAAGCCTGGAGTACATTTCAGCGACACCTTCACCATCCTTCATTTTGAACTTGTCAAGCTGACTTTGGAGCACATCCAACTTGGATTCCTTGATGGACTCGGTACCTTCATGCATATCTTTCAAAGTATCCCAAATTTCCTTTGCATTCTCAAGACGGCTGATTTTGTTGAATTCTTCGGGGCACAATCCGTTGAAGATGATATCACAAGCTTGAGCGTTGCATTGCAGCATCTTCAATTCTTCCGCATTAGCTTCACGGTTCAGTTCTCTCCCATCGGAAAATTCACCTTGCAAGCCAATACAAATAATTGCCCAAATGGCGGGGTTATGTCCAAGAATATGCATTTTCATCTTATGCTTCCAACTAGAAAAATTAGTACCATCAAAGTAAGGACCTCTACGGTGATAATTTCCCTCGCTAGACGCCATACTCTCCTAGGTTGTGAAACCAAGGCTATGACCACCAAAAGCTATGGAAATAAAAGCAAATGGAGACCAAAGCTCAGATACCACTTGTAGGACCTTGAAGTATGTCTAGAGGGGGGGTGATTAAAGCATGCAACTTGCAAGAAAGTAAAGGGAAGGGTTTGGAGGATTCAAACGCAATTGGTGACACGGATGTTTTTGGCGTGGTTCCGATAGGTGGTGCTATCGTACATCCACGTTGATGGAGACTTCAACCCACGAAGGGTAACGGCTGCGCGAGTCCACGGAAGGCTCCACCCACGAAGGGTCCACGAAGAAGCAACCTTGTCTATCCCACCATGGTCGTCGCCCACGAAGGACTTGCCTCACTAGCGGTAGATCTTCACGAAGTAGGCGATCTCCTTGCCCTTACAAACTCCTTGGTTCAACTCCACAATCTTGTCGAAGGCTCCCAAGTGCCACCTAGCCAATCTAGGAGACACCACTCTCCAAGAAGTAACAAATGGTGCGTTGATGATGAACTCCTTGCTCTTGTGCTTCAAATGATAGTCTCCCCAACACTCAACTCTCTCTCGTAGGTTTTGGATCTTGTGGAAAGAAGATTTGAGTGGAAAGCAACTTGGGAAGGCTAGAGATCAAGATTCATATGGTAGGAATGGAATATCTTGGCCTCAACACATGAGTAGGTGGTTCTCTCTTAGAAATGGTAAGTTGGAAGTGTAGATTCGTTCTGATGGCTCTCTCCACGAATGAAGAGGAGGTGGAGGGGTATATATAGCCTCCACACAAAATCTAACCGTTAGCATGGGTTGAACTCCCACATACAGAGAGATCGACGTTGGCATGGCAGGACCCGACGAACTAACATTACTTGAATTACTTTGACGAGACTGATATCCCTCTTGAGGAGATCTCGGATGCGGCTTTGCAATGTCAGCACGTCATTAACTGGCCCCCAGTCCAGCCCTTTGTTGACCCATGATGCCAGTTGGGGTGGAGGGGCAGAGCGGAAGGCTGGGGCGGCTGTCCGCTTTGTACCTCAGAGTGCTGTGATGTAAAACCACTCCTGTTGCCATAGGTCGGGGAAGGAACCCTTTGGCGATAGGGCGACAGGGCGTCGGCCCCTTTGCTTATTATAGCGCATCCGCACTCCACGTGTCGCCCGTCGATCATCTTCGGCTTCACATTGAAGGTCTTGAGCCATAAGCCGAAGTGTGGGGTAATGCGGAGGAAGGCCTCACACATGACGATAAACGACAAGATGTGAAGGATGGAATCTGGGGCCAGATCATGGAAATCCAACCCATAATAGAACATGAGCTCTCTAACGAAGGGATCAAGACTAAAGCCTAGCCCTCGGAGGAAGTGGGAAACAAATACAACACTCTCATTGGGTTCGAGAGTGGGGATAACCTGCCCTTGAGCAGGTAGCCTGTGGGGGATTTCGGCGGTCAGATACCTAGCCTCCCTAAGCTTCTTGATGTCCTCCTTTGTGACAGAAGAGGCCATCCACCAGCCTTTAAGGTTGGATCCCGACATGGTTGAAGGTCCAGAGCACTTAACCTGAACCTTGGGTGTTGGAACTTGAGGTAGGGGAAGGGAAGGATCGAGCGTGGAAAGAAAAGGACAGGTCTTGACCTCTTTATAAAGAGGGTGAATATCAAGCGTCCTTGATGACCCACAAGTATAGGGGATCTATCATAGTCCTTTCGATAAGTAAGAGTGTCGAACCCAACGAGGAGCAGAAGGAAATGACAAGCGGTTTTCAGTAAGGTATTCTCTGCAAGCACTGAAATTGTAGGTAACAGATAGTTTTGTAATAGGATAATTTGTAACGGGTAACAAGCAATGAAAGTAAATAAGTGCAACAAGGTGGCCCAATCCTTTTTGTAGCAAAGGACAAGCCTGGAGAATTTCTTATAATGAGAAAAGCGCTCCCGAGGACACATGGGAATTATCGTCAAGCTAGTTTTCATCACGCTCATATGATTCGCGTTCGGTACTTTGATAATTTGATATGTGGGTGGACCGGTGCTTGGGTACTGCCCTGTCTTGGACAAGCATCCCACTTATGATTAATTCCTATTGCAAGCATCCCCAACTACAAAAGAAGCATTAAGGTAAACCTAACCATAGCATGAAACTAGTGGATCCAAATCAGCCCCTTACGAAGCAACGGATAAACTAGGGTTTAAGCTTCTGTCACTCTAGCAACCCATCATCTACTTATTACTTCCCAATGCCTTCCTCTAGGCCCAAATAATGGTGAAGTGTCATGTAGTCAATGTTCACATAACACCACTAGAGGAGAGACAACATACATCTCATCAAAATATCAAACGAATACCAAATTCACATGACTACTAATAGCAAGACTTCACCCATGTCCTCAGGAACAAACGTAACTACTCACAAAGCATATTCATGTTCATAATCAGAGGAGTATTATTATGCATTAAGGATCTGAACATATGATCTTCCACCAAGTAAACCAATTAGCATCAACTACAAGGAGTAATCAACACTACTAGCAACCCACAGGTACCAATTTGTCGTTTTGATACAAGATTGGATACAAGAGATGAACTAGGGTTTTGAGAGGAGATGGTGCTGGTGAAGATGTTGATGGAGATTGACCCCCTCCCGATGAGAGGATCGTTGGTGATGATGATGGTGATGATTTCCCCCTCCCGGAGGGAAGTTTCCCCGGCAGAACAGCTCTGCCGCAGCCCTAGATTGGTTCCGCCAAGGTTCCGCCTCGTGGCGGCGGAGTTTCATCCCGTAAGCTCGCTTCTGATTTTTTTCCAGGCTGAAAGCCTTCATATAGAAGAAGATGGGCATCGGAGGGACACCAGGGGCCCAGGAGACAGGGGGCGCGCCCAGTAGGGGGGGGGGCGCCCCCACCCTCCTGGACAGGGGGTGGGCCCCCTCTGGTACTTCCTTTGATCAATAATTCTTATTAATTCCAAAAATGACTTTGGTGGAGTTTCAGGACTTTTGGAGCTATGCAGAATAGGTTTCCAATATTTGCTCCTTTTCCAGCCAGAATTCCAGCTGCCGACATTCTCCCTCTTCATGATAAACCTTGTAAAATCAGAGGAATAGCCATAAGTATTGTCACATAACGTGTATGTAGGACCTTGAAGTATGTCTAGAGGGGGGTGATTAGACTACTTGACCAATAAAAACTTAACCTTTTCCCAATTTTAGAGTTTGGTAGATTTTAGCTACTTTAGGACAAGTCAAGCAATCATCACACAATTAAAGCAAGCATGCAAAGAGTATATAGGCAGCGGAAATTAAAGCATGAAACTTGCAAGAAAGTAAAGGGAAGGGTTTGGAGGATTCAAACGCAATTGGAGACACGGATGTTTTTGGCGTGGTTCCGATAGGTGGTGCTATCGTACATCCACGTTGATGGAGACTTCAACCCACGAAGGGTAACGGCTGCGTGAGTCCACGGAGGGCTCCACCCACGGAGGGTCCACGAAGAAGCAACCTTGTCTATCCCACCATGGCCGTCGCCCACGAAGGACTTGCCTCACTAGCGGTAGATCTTTACGAAGTAGGCGATCTCCTTGCCCCTACAAACTCCTTGGTTCAACTCCACAATCTTGTCGGAGGCTCCCAAGTGACACCTAGCCAATCTAGGAGACACCACTCTCCAAGAAGTAACAAATGGTGCGTTGATGATGAACTCCTTGCTCTTGTGCTTCAAATGATGTCTCCCCAACACTCAACTCTCTCTCATAGGTTTTGGATCTTGTGGAAAGAAGATTTGAGTGGAAAGCAACTTGGGAAGGCTAGAGATCAAGATTCATATGGTAGGAATGGAATATCTTGGCCTCAACACATGAGTAGGTGGTTCTCTCTCAGAAATGGTAAGTTGGAAGTGTAGGTTCGTTCTGATGGCTCTCTCCACGAATGAAGAGGAGGTGGATGGGTATATATAGCCTCCACACAAAATCTAACTGTTACACACAATTTACCAAACTCGGTGGGACCGAATCGTTAAACTCGGTCGGACCGATTTAGTAAACCTAGTGACCGTTAGTGATTTTCGTGGATGACATGCATCTCGGTGAGACCGATTCGGTTAGGGTTAGGGCATAACGTAATCTCAGTAAGACCGATTACACAAACTCGGTGAGACCGATTTGAAAATAAGCTTTCCAGAGAGTTGGTCAGGTAAACTCGGTGGGACCGATTTGCTCTTTTCGGTGAAACCGAAATGTTACAAAAAGGAAACAGAGAGTTTACATTGCAATCTTGGTGGGACCGATCGCTCACTTTGGTTAGACCGAAACGTTACGAAGGGAAACAAAGAGATTACAACCCCATCTTGGTGAGACCGAGATCCCTATCGGTAAGACCGATTTGCTTAGGGTTTGTGGCAGTGGCTATGATTTTTGGAATCGTTGGCGCCGGATAGGAAGAATCGGTGTGACCGATTTTGGCTTTGGGTTTAGGTCATTTGTGGATGTGGGAAAGTAGTTGAGGGTTTAGGAGCATATCACTAAGCACATGAAGCAAGAGGCTCATTAAGCAACACCTCATCCCTCCTTGATAGTATTGGCTTTTCCTATAGACTCAATGTGATCTTGGATCACTAAAATGTAAAATGAAGAGTCTTGAGCTTTTGAGCTTGAGCCAATCCTTTGTCCTTAGTATTTTGAGGGATCCACTTTCATCATCCATGCCATGCCATTGATTGAGCTTTCCTGAAATAATAGTCTTGGAATAGCATTAGCTCAATGAGCTATTTGTTGTTGTGAATTACCAAAACAACCTAGGCATAGTTGCACTTTCAGTGTAATAATAGCCCATAATGCAATAAATATCGATATAAAAGCATGATGCAAAATGGACGTATCAACTCCCCCAAGCTTAGACCTCGCTTGTCCTCAAGCGGAAGCCGAAATAGAAAAATATGCCCACATGTTTAGAGATAGAGGTGTCGATAAAAATAAAATACGGACATGAGGGCATCATGATCATACTTATAACAGCAACATATATAGATTTTGTCATACGATTTCTTATGCTCAAGTAACAATCTATTCACAATGTCAAGTATGGTTCAGAAACTTCATTGAGAACTAGCAAACTATAATCTAGTCATTGAAGCAATTGCAATTTATCATAACATCGGAAAGAGTCAAAAATAGAGCTTTTCAGCAAGTCCACATACTCAACTATCATATAGTCTTCTACAATTGCTAACACTCACGCAATACTTATGGTTATGGAGTTTTAATCCGACACTAAGAAAGATAGGGGCTTATAATTTCGCCTCCCAACGTATTCACCTTTGGGTGATGTCAACAATAATAGTTCATGCTAACTTACATTCAATTGGATATATATCAGGATCTTTCCAACACGAGGTGCTTGCCAAAGGATAAAAATGAAAAAGGGAAAGGTGAGGATCACCTTGACTCTTGCATAATGTAAAGGCATAAAGTAAAAGATAGGCCTTCGCAGAGGGAAGCAGAGGTTGTCATGTGCTTTTAGGGTTGGATGCAAAAGAACTTCACTTTATATTGCCACTTGTGATATGAACCTTTATTATGCAGTCCTTCGCTTTTATTACTTCCATATCACATGATCGTATAAAGCTTATTTTCTCTGCACTAATAAGTCATACATATTTAGAGAGCAATTTTTATTGCTTGCAACATGACAACTTACTTGAAGGATCTTACTCAATCCATAGGTAGGTATGGTGGACTCTCATAGCAAAACTGGGTTTAAGGATATTTGGAAGCACAATTAGTATCTCTACTTGGTGCAAGGAATTTGGCTAGCATGAGGGGGAAAGGCAAGCTCAACATGTTCGGAAGATCCATGACAATATACTTTAACTGAGATGTGAGAAAACATAAACCATTGCGTTGTCTTCCTTGTCCAACATCAACTCTTTAGCATGTCATACTTAATGAGTGCTCACAATCATAAAAGATGTCCAAGATAGTATATTTATATGTGAAAACCTCTCTTTCTTTATTACGTTCTATTAATTGCAACAATGACCAAAACTATGTTTGTCAACTCTCAACAACTTTTATGCCTCATACTCTCTATGTGTGAAGTCATTACCATCCATAAGATCAATATGAACTCTTTTATTCTTTTTATTCTTTCTATTTTCTCAAGATCATAGCAGGATAGCAAAGCCCTTGACTCAACACTAATCTTTATTATAGATAGCTCCACGGACTGGATTACATAGAGGGATCAAAAAGCAAAACTCAAAACTAAATCATACCAAAACTTTATTCTACTAGATCAAGATATTACTAAAAGGATCGAACTAAGTAAAACGATAAAGATAGGAGTGTGATGGTGATACGATACCGGGGCACCTCCCCCAAGCTTGGTCCAAGGGGAGTGCCCATACCCATGTGATTATGTCCTCGGAGGTGATGAAGGTGGTGATGATGATGGTGGATAATCGCACATCGAGCGTAAAAGCTCCTCCAATTTGCGGATAATGCCTTTGAGTCCGACGATACGATCCTTCAACAAAATATTTTCCTGTGTGAGATACTTGTTTTGTATGCGAGCTAACTCAATCATCTTGAAAGCTTCAATCTCAGTTGGAGTAAATAGGTTAGGTAGAGGTTGACGGATGTTTTCTTCTTCTACCGCCGGAGCTTGATCCTCCATGGCCTTCTTGATCCCTTCATCCTTGTTGATCTCCTCCGGTTCTTCTCTTTTCAGCTCTATCTTCCATAGCCAAGCATCCTTGTCTTCAT
Organism: Aegilops speltoides; assembly: GCA_021437245.1. Lineage (NCBI taxonomy): Eukaryota > Viridiplantae > Streptophyta > Magnoliopsida > Poales > Poaceae > Aegilops > Aegilops speltoides. The sequence goes on from CM038147.1 coordinate 105,783,417, forward strand.
TGTTGGAGGAAGGTGACGTCATGATGCTCTAAATCTGTCAGAAAAACAGCTCGAAACAAAAACAGAGGATTTTTGCGTGATACGGTGGTCAAAACCTTCGGGAGATTATATAATGAATTTTTACCGACCAAAATAAATAACGTGCAACAAAACGGAGTCCGGGAGGCACACGAGGTGCCCACGAGACAGGGGGGTGCTCCCAGTAAGGGTGGGCGCGCCCTCCACCCTCGTGGAGGCCTCGTGTCCTTCCCGGATTACTTCTTGCTTCCCAACATTCTTAAATATTCCAAAACAGAGAAAAATTCCCATTAGAATTGTTTTGGAGTCGGTTTACTTACCGTACCACATACCTATTCCTTCTTGGAGTCCGAAACATTCAGGAAAGTGTCCCTTATGTATTCCTCTAGGGTTACGGTTTCAATAATATTGGTTTCAACATTTATAGGATTACCTGAGATATAATGTTTGATTCTTTGACCGTTCACCACCTTCGGATTTGTGCCTTCGAAGTTGTTGATTTTTATTGCACCGGAACGATAGACCTCCTCGATAACGTAAGGACCTTCCCATTTAGAGAGAAGTTTTCCTACAAAAAATCTTAAATGAGAGTTGAATAGCAACACATAATCACCTACGTTAAATTCTCGCTTGTGTTTTCTTTTGTCATGCCATCTTTTAACTTTTTCTTTGAACAACTTGGCATTCTCATAGGCTTGGGTTCTCCATTCATCGAGTGAGCTAATGTCAAATAACCTCTTCTCACCGGCAAGTTTGAAGTCATAGTTGAGCTCTTTAATAGCCCTATTCTTTATGTTCAAGTTCGAGAGGTAAGTGACATGCTTTTCCATAAACCATCTTATACGGAGACATACCCATAGGATTTTTGTACGCAGTTCTATAGGCCCATAATGGAGGAGAGATCGGGCAAGAATGCTTTGAGGGCATTAATGGAGGAGAGAGAGGGCCAAGAGAGATAGATGGGAGGAAGGAGAAGCACCTCCTTAAATAGGGTCCCCTCAGATCCAACCGTTATGCGCAGAAATACATAGGAGTGGTACTTCCGCAAGTGTCACCCGTACAACCGGCGAATGCGGGAAACCCCTGCTAGGGCACCAGGGTGGTACTTCTGGTGGAAGAGCCGGTAGCACCGGTATATCAAAGCATACCGGAACTACCGTCCCACCACCGCCCAACTACCGCCTCACCACAGAAGGAAATCACCCCAGGGCTGATAGTTGGAGCGGTGGTTGGGCCAGAGCTACCACTGGGCCAGCAGTTCCTGAGTAGTGGGGTCCGAGGCGGTACTACCGCCCTGGACACCGGTAGTACCAGTTTTTCAAGAAAAACCGGAACTTTCGTTCCACTACCGGTCTACTACCGTACCTGGTACAGAAGGGAGTCGCCTCTGAGCAGTACTTGGATCGGTGGTAAGACCGGAACTACCGGTCACTGGTACAACCGCCCAACGTAGCGGTACTACCGCCATGGGCAAAACTGCACAGAACAGAGAGCTTTGGGGGGCCCACTCTTCTCGAACGGAGGGTGTCAGTGGGTACAGAGAACATGTACGTGAAGAGATTCACCCAATACCATCCGATGCAGATTCCGTCTTAAAAGTACGGATATCCTACGACCTAAGGAATAAAACATCGGAAACTCCGTCTTCGATCTTTTCCACAAAGAGGGAAGGCCTAACCGTCTTGCGCCGCACAAAGTGTACCTGAGAAAACTAAGGACGCATGATTAGTCCACACGAGTGTTGTCATCATCACCAAAACCTTAAGGTAGAAGATGCCCTTACAATCTCCCCCTTTTTGGTGGATGATGACAACCACTCGAAAGGCACGGGAGGTATTGAAAATATAGACGGGGCTCCCCCTGAGTGTGAGCATTATTTAGAGTTTGCTTTGAGATAGCAAATGCTCACACTAAGGTCCGCGCTCCCCCTAGATTTTATGGACCACCAAGTGACAACGAAAACAATATCGAGCATAACGCACAAGATAGTAGAACAGAGCATGCAAGCTTAACTGAAAAAAATGAGTGCATAGATAAATAGATAAGGGAAGCATGTCTTACACCATGCACAACGACACACCAGGGACGAGTTCACAAGACACTAAAAAAACTACAAAAGAACGCAAGAGAACGCAGGAGACCAACTGCAAATGAACCCACCATGCAACTCCCATGACCTAACGGAGCTCTCTCCCCCTTTGGCATCAGGACACAAAAAGGAAAAGAGTGAAGCTAGCGCCCCGGGGCTCAGTAGACCTCCTCGCCAGTCGCCGCAGAACTGTCAGAAGCATCATCATCACCATCATTAGTGTCGTCAGGCTCCTCAGCCTCCTCGGCTTCCTCAGACTCCACAGACCCCACCATAGTCGCCTCAGGACCACGGCAAAAGAGGTGGCAGGTACTTCATCAGATCACTGACAGTTCTCCATGCACCACGAATCCTCAGAAGTGATAGTCTTCTCAGAGCCACTCTTCACATCTAACACATTGAGGTGCTTCATCAATTGAATCTGCCTGTGATGACCCGCAAGTATACGGGATATTTGTAGCCTCTTTCGATAAGTAAGAGTGTCGAACCCAACGATGAGCTAAAGGTAGAACAAATACACTCTCAAGTCCTATCGGCCACCGATACGACTCTACGCACGCTTGACGTTCGCTTTACCTAGAACAAGTATGAAATTAGAAGTACTTTGTAGGTGTGATAGGATAGGTTTGCAAGATAATAAAGAGCACGTAAATAAAAACTATGGGCTGTTTAGATAAAGATGCAATAAAGTAAGTATTAGTAGAGAGCTTTTTGTTACGAGAAAGTTATTTGTCCAAGGCTATCGATAACTAGACCGGTAATCACTATTGCAATTTTATTTGAGGGAGAGGCATAAGCTAACATACTTTCTCTTCTTGGATCATATGCACTTATGATTGGAACTCTAGCAAGCATCCGCAACTACTAAAGATCATTAAGGTAAAACCCAACCATAGCATTAAAGTATCAAGTCCCCTTTATCCCATACGCAAACAACGTACTTACTCGGGTTTGTGCTTCTGTTCACTCACGCCACCCACCATAAGCAAATCATGAACATATTGCAAACCCTATAGCAGGGATCCCTCACGCTTGCGCGACACGGAGGTCACCATAGGACAACACCAATAATAAAACATGCAACTCAAACCAATCACGATCATCAATTAACCCATAGGACAAAACGGATCTACTCAAACATCATAAGATAGCCATACATCATTGGGAAATAATATATAGCATTGAGCACCATGTTTAAGTAGGGATTACAGCGGGTAAGGGAGGGGTTACACCACTGCATAGAGGGGGGAGAGTTGGTGATGAAGGCGATGAAGTTGTTGGTGAAGATCGCGGTGAAGATGAAGGCCCCCGGTGGCGTTCCGGCGCCACCGGAAGCAAGGGGGAGAGGGCCCCCCTTCTTCTTCTTCGTATTTGACCTCCTCCCTAGATGGGAGAAGGGTTTCCCCTCTGGTCCTTGGCTCCCATGGCGTGGGAGGGGCGAGAGCCCCTCCGAGATTGGATCTATCTCTCTGTCTCTCTCCGTTTTTGCGTTCTCAGATCCTTCCCCTTCGCCGTTTCTTTTATATCCGGAGATCCGTAACTCCGATTGGGGTGAATCTTTCGCCCAGATTTTTCTCATAAAATTAGCTTTCTTGCGGCAAAAGAAGAGCATCAACCGCCTTACGGGTGGCCCACGAGGGTGCCAGCCACTTCCAGGGGGAGTGCATGCCCCCCTGTCTCGTGGCCACCTCGGGCACCGTTTCGCGTTTATTCTTCCTCCGGAAAATCCCAAATATTCCAAAATAATTCTCCGTCCATTTTTATCCCATTTGGACTCCATTTGATATGGGTTTTCTGTGAAACATAAAAGATGCAACAAACAAGAACTGGCACTGGGCACTGGATCAATATGTTAGTCCTAAAAATAATATAAAAAGTTGCCAAAAGTATATGAAAGTTGAATAATATTGGCATGGAACAATCCAAAATTATAGATACGACGGAGACGTATCAGCACCGCGCCATCTTCTCAGTAACATGGGCCTTGTAGAGCTTCTTCTGAATGTGAGTTTGTAAATAGAAGGTCTTCTTGATCTTGGACGTCAGCTTGTCAACCCAAGAGGGCTGGGCCCCAGCCTCCAACTCAAAGTCATCGTCGTCCGAGGTAGCTTACACATCTTCCTGATTGCCTGAAGAAAAGCGAGGGGTCTTATGCTTCTTCTTCCTTAGAACCTTAACCTCATGCTCCATGAGGTTTGCAGGAGTGGAGAGATGCTCTCCTGGCCTACGGACAGCCCAAACGGTGTTCAGAAACTGCATCACAAAGGGAGCATAGATCGGTACATTGCGGTACCACACCATATTGTACATCTCCTCCCACATCCACTTGGAAACATCAAACGTGGTGCCAGATCCCCTCTTGGTCTTCATGGCCACAAGTAAATCCACCAGATAACCATAAATATCATCTTGGTTCCTGACCTTGGGAAGCAGCACACACCTGAACACACGATGCATAATGTCATAGACAGGCAGAAGGTCACTAGACTTACCCACAATGCCATGTCGAGGAATGTACAGAGGGGCTAGCTTGACCTTATCCATAGGTTGAGGTCTGTCGTGAGGATGAAGACCTCCTTGACCCTCCTCCCCGGTATCCTCATAGCCAAGAGCATTACAGAAAGCTCGCCACAGGACATGAAAGAATTCATCACGGCACATGAAGGAAAGGTGATGCTCAGCATTAGAGCCAAAGTGGACTGTAGCATAGAACTGATGGATGAGCTGCACGTCGAAGTCACAATTCACGGTCATGAGCTTGATCAAGTCAAACTCCTCACAGATCTCTAGAGCTTCTCCAAAGTAGTCAAGGTTGTTCTTCCAACGATCAATGTCAATGGGCCACATCTGGGTGAACTTGTTCTTGTGATGCTCGAAGATTTCTGACACAATCCTCATCTGAAACTCATTCCTGAACTGAGGGTTGTTCCAACGAGGAGTAGGTGGAGGAGAGTAGGGATCCTGAAAACGAGCCTTTTGCCAGTCCGGCATCTTCCACTTGTGCTATGGCATCGCAGCATGCTGCTTGGTAGCAACAGACTTCTCCTGACGGGTGGCTTTGGTAGGGAGGACCACCCCATGAGCATCCTCATTGTCATCTGACGGTTTGCCCCTACGGGCCCTCTTCTTGGTGTTCCGAGGCTTCTGAGCAGCACGAGAGCTAGATCCACCTGTAAACGCACACAGAGAGCACACAAAAACCCCGGCAAAGATGAGAAGAATGTATACAAGATCATAGGAATACTTCTCATGTATGTAAATAGAAGAGGAACAGTGCAAATGGGTTCAGAGAGGGTAGTTGTTCTGGTTGTTCGATCGGTAGTACCACTCTAGCTGTAGTACCGCCCGCAAGGAGCGGTAGTACCGCTGAGAGCGGATCTGCCTAGAGGAAGAACAAGAACAACCCTATCTCGAATCTAGATGCATTATTCCTACTGCTAGTTACGCACAGGAAACAGGAGCAGTTTATATGGATCTCTCCCAACAAACATTTGGCCAAAAATGTGGGAGTACAAGCAATGCCCTAGAGAGAGGATTCAGCAAGAGGAACCCTAAAGAAGAGAAGAGCAGGGCATTACCGGTATCCATGGGAGGAGATCGAAGAAGAGGCGGCCTCAATGGAGCGGATCCGATGAAGGGCTGACCGATCCGGAGGGCCTGAGGGCGCTCCGGGACGACGGGCGGAACAACCGGCGGCTAGGGTTCGGATGAGGGATGAGCGCGAAGGGAAAAAGAAAACCCTTCAGCATGCGCCCCTTATATAGGCGCCCAGATGTCAGCCGGTAGTACTGCTTCTAAAAGCGGTAGTACCGCTCCTGTAGCTAGCCGGTGTTTGAGAGCGGTACTTCCGCTCCATAAGTAGTGGTAGTACTGCTGCCAAATAGCGGTAGTATCGGCCAGAGGTACAGGTGCAGGTAGGAGCTGTAGAACCGCTCATACCTGACCGGAAGTACCGCTGGGACTACCCAACCTAGTGGCAGAACGGTAGGACCGCTCTAACCGCCGGATGTACCGCCAGGTTGTACCAGCCCGTGCACAAAGAGTTCAAACTTGTGTACATTGGAAAGATGGCTTGGGATGAGAAGGCTTAGGATGGAAGAATGACACTGTATTATGATGATGAAGGCTCTCAAGAGTGCAAGAAGCGAACAAACAAAAGCCACTCTTTAGAGAATTCAACCATCTAGGGGAACACAAAGGCAAGGCAAAAGGAAACACACAAAAGAGACTACCTCTACACAAGGGCGGTGGCTAGAGCCACCTATGTTTGAGCAAATGGTATGGCGCCGCAAAGAATTATCCTTGGGCCTTGACCAAAACTCATCTTTGAAGCACAAGTACCGTCAAAAAAGGCTAATGTGAAAGACGTGATCAATTTATGCATAATGGGGGGAGGGAGATTTCATTGAGAGAACAACACTCCCCCTATGTCCATGCCTACACCTAAACAAGACATCATGAAGAGTGCGGTGGGGTGTGCAAGAGTTCAAGCCACATTGCTCGAATCAATGATATTTAGCTCATGCCTTACCTCGCGAAATCTTGCTTCATCCAAGGGCTTTGTGAAAATATCTGCAAGGTTATCATGAGTGTTGACATACTTGAGCTTGATCTCCCCTCGCCTAATGTGATCCCGGATGAAGTGATACCTAATCTCAATATGCTTCGTCTTGAAGTGTTGCACCGGGTTGAGAGAGATCTTGATGGCACTTTCATTGTCACACCAAAGAGGCACCTCATCACAAGTGACACCGTAATCCTTCAAAGTTTGCCTCATCCATAGAAGTTGAGCACAGCAACTACCGGCAGCCACACGCTCCGCTTCGGCAAATGAGAGAGATACACAAATTTGCTTCTTAGAAGACCAACTCACTAAAGAGCAACCAAGTAATTGGCACCCTCCGGAGGTGGACTTCCTATCCACTTTGTCTCCCGCCCAATCTGAATCCGTATAGCCCAAAAGATCAAAGTTGGCTCCTCTTGGGTACCATAAGCCAAAGTTTGGGGTATGAGACAAATATCGAAAGAATCGCTTGACCACCATAAAGTGGCTTTCCTTAGGTGCGGATTGAAACCATGCACAAATTCCCACACTCCACATGATATCCGGTCTAGATGCACAAAGGTAAAGCAAGGATCCAATCATGGAGCGATATACCTTTTGATCCACCGCTTTACCATTGGGATCAATGTCACGTTGGCATTGACGGGCATTGGAGTGGAGGCCGGCTTGACATCACTTAGCTTGAATCTCTTGAGCATGTCTTGAGTGTATTTGGCTTGGTTGATGAAGGTTCCTTCTCTTCTTTGCTTGATTTCGAACCCAAGAAAGAACTTCAACTCTCCCATCATAGACATCTTGAACTTTAAGGTCATGAGAGCGGCAAATTCTTCATTGAGAGCTTTGTTAGGGGAACCAAAGATAATATCATCAATATATAGTTGGCACACAAACAACTCCCCTTTGACCTTCTTAGTAAAAAGAGTGGGGTCGATTTTTCCAATTTCGAACCCATGATCTTGTAACAACTCAGTAAGATGCTCATACCACGCACGTGGGGCTTGTTTAAGGCCATAGAGCGCCTTGTTGAGTTGGTACACATGATCGGGAAAATAGGGATCCTCAAACCCCGGGGGTTGTTTGACATACACCAACTTCTTAATGGGACCATTAAGAAAGAGCACTCTTCACATCCATTTGTTGCAACTTGAAATTATGATGAGAAGCATAAGCAATCAAAAAACGAGTATATTCAAGGCGAGCAACGGGAGAAAAGGTTTCACCGTAGTCGATACCCTCGACTTGGGAGTAGCCTTGTGCCACCAAACGAGCCTTGTTGCGAACATTGATCCCATGAGCATCTTGCTTGTTCTTGAATATCCACTTGGTTCCAATGACATTATGATTCCTGGTTGGCCTTGGCACTAATTTCCACACTTGGTTGTGGTTGAAGTTGTTGAGTTCTTGATGCATGGCATTGAGCCAATCCTGATCCTCGAGCGCCTCATAGACCTTTTGGGGTTCGACACAAGAAACAAACACGTGATGTTCACAATAGTTTGCTAATTGTCTACGAGTGCTTACCCCCTTTCTTAGGCTTCCAACCACATTCTCCATGAGATTACCTTTGGTAGTGAGCTTGGAAGCGATTTTCACGGCACGACGCTCTAATTCCTCCTCGGATGTGAAAAGAGGAGGGGTAACTTGATCATCTTGAGCATCGTCTTGAGCTTGTTCTTGATCTTGAGCTTGCTCTTGATCTTGAACTTGCTCGAAAGGGAGAACTTAACCTTTGGCATTACTTGGTGGTTCACCACCATCTTGAGATTGGTCTTACCCTTGATCTTGTTCACGAGGTTGAGGGCCTTCACTTTGTTCTTCGAAAGCGAGTGGGTCTTGGGTTGGTGATGGCTCCACTTGAGTGCAGCATTGTCCTTCTCCTTCGGCCACAAGGGGTTCCTCAATGGGTAGGATATGACCAACACCCATACTTCTTATGGCTTGGGGAGGAATTTCATCACCAACATCACAAGTACCACTTTGCTCCACTTGGGAGCCGTTATTCTCGTCAAACTCTACGTTACACGTCTCCTCAATGAGTCCGGTGGACTTGTTGAGGACACGGTAAGCATGAGAGTTTGTAGCATAACCAACAAATATACCCTCATGAGCTCTAGCATCAAATTTAGACAAACGAACACCTTTCTTGAGAATGAAACACTTACACCCGACCACCCGGAAGTACTTGAGGTTGGGGTTGTTACCGGTAAGTATTTCATAAGGACTCTTGTTCAAGCCTTTGCGGAGATAGAGCCGATTGGATGCATGACATGCTGTGTTGATGGCTTCGGCCCAAAAGTTGTATGGAGACTTGAATTCCACCATCATGGTCCTTGCCGCATCCATTAACTTCCAGTTCTTCCTCTCTGCGACACCGTTTTGTTGAGGGGTGTATGGTGCAGAGTACTGATGCTTGATCCCCTCATCACTAAGAAACTCATCCAAGGTGTAGTTCTTTAAGTCGGTGCCATTGTCACTCCTTATTGTCAAGATCTTTGCATCATGTTAACGTTGAGCTTCATTTGCAAAGTCAATGACGGTTTGTCGAGTCTCACTCTTCCTCTTGAAGAAATATACCCAAGTGTATCTTGAATAATCATCCACAATCACCAAGCAATACTTTCTACCTCCAAGACTATCAAAAAATGGAGGCCCAAAGAGATCCATATGAAGGAGCTCCAAGGGTCTCTTCTAGTAGATGATAGTCGTGGGAGGGTGAGCCTTCTCGTGTAGCTTCCCTTCGATACAAGCACTGCAAGCACGATCTTTGGCAAAACTAATGTTTGTTAGTCCACGGACATGGTCCCCCTTGAGAAGACTTTGCAAAGATCTCATATTGACGTGGGCTAAATGGCGATGCCAAAGCCACCCCACATCAACCTTAGCCATTAGGCATGTCGCGGTCTTAGTGGGTCGCTCCGAAAAGTTAATCACATAAAGATCGTTCTCGACATGCCCAACAAAGGCTACTTTAAGAGTCTTGCTCCACAAGAGGGGCCACGATATCAATATCAAAGAATGTGGCAAAGCCCATGAGTGCAAGTTGACGAACGGAAAGTAGATTGTATGCAAGGGACTCAACAAGCATGACTTTCTCGATCGTGAGATCATGAGAAATGACAACCTTGCCAAGACCCAATATCTTAGAGGATGAGGCATCACCCCACTCGATGTTGGTGGGCATAGAAGGGATATTGTGCACGTCCACCACCAAGTCCTTGCTTCCGGTCATATGATTTGTGGCTCCACTATCGAGCAACCATGATCCCCCACCGGAAACAAACACCTACAAGAGATCAATGCTTGGTTTTAGGTACCCATTTTGTAATGGGTCCTTTGATGTTAGTAACAAGGGTCTTAGGAACCCAAATAGACCATTCAATGTACTCATAAGGAGAACCAACAACTTTAGCATAAACATGCCCATCACTAGCACGACACAACACGTAAGAAGGGTTAAAGTCGCCGGCTTTGTTGGAAGGGGTGGCATTTCCCTTCTTGACATTACCACCCTTCACATTGTTCTTCTTCTCCTTTGGAGCACTCTCTCCCTCCTTCAAAAACGTTTGCTTGAGAGGGGGAGGTCGTTTGGTCTTGTCGTTCTTCTTCTTGTTCTTGGAATTGGGTGCAAACCCAACTCCCTCTTTGGCCACAACTTCCTTTTGATTGCTCAGAAGGTCATTGAGGTTCTTCTCCCCTTGTATGCACGTCACAAGGCCTCTCTCAAGTCGTTCTTTCAATTTGCCATTCTCCTCTACAAGATGCACATGCTCACAACATGGGTTAGTAGCATTTGCATTATCAATTAATACCATATGAGGAAAGGTGACTTTCTCCTTGGTTAGCTTCACTTGGAGTTGATCATGAGACTCCTTGAGGCTAGCATGAGCACCCTTCAAGACCTTGTGAGCCTTGTCGAGTATATCAAACTCCTCCTTGAGTCTAGCATGGTCAACCACAAGTTTAGCCTTCTCAGAATTTACCACACGAGTTACAACAAGAGCATGATCAAGATCTTTCTTTAATTTGGCATGGTCATCATTGTGTGACTCCTCAAGAGCCGAACGATGCACACGCTCTTCCTCAAGAGCATTAGAGAGATCCAATATCTCATCAGCATAGTCACGACTATGACCTTCCATCTTAGAGATGGTTTCTTCATGAGCCTCGATCATGTCATTGGCTTAACCAAGTTGTTCCAAGAGAGCAACGAAGTGCTTCTGGGATTTGCCCTTGAGCTTACTCATAAAAGACTCAAATTCACTTACTTCCTCATTAGACCCCTCACTTTCATCAATGCAAACCGTCAAGGAGGGATTAGTAATGATGGTAGTTTTGATGTTGGGGGTTACCTTGTTGGTGGCTTTAGCCATGAGGCACTTGGCGGTGATGTTCTCGTTGGGTGAGTCAAAGAGGGACACTTGTGGAGTTATGGCAATGGTAACAGAGGCCATGGCCATGGCTTAACTATCTTCATCATCATCATCATCCTCATGGTATTCTTCTTGAACCACCAACCCTCTAGTTGGAGTCTTCTTTGTGAAGTTTTTCTTGTTGGGGAAAGACTTGGCTTTGTCTTTTCGGACGAGCTTGCCACCATTGTCTTCCCTCTTGTCGTAAGGGCACTCCGCAACAAAATGGCTCACATTGCCACAACTGTAACATGTTCTCACACGTTGCTTGCCCTTCTTGGCGGTGATGTTCTCGTTGGGTGAGTCAAAGAGGGACACCTGTGGAGTTATGGCAATGGTAACAGAGGCCATGGCCATGGCTTAACTATCTTCATCATCATCATCATCCTCATGGTATTCTTCTTGAACCACCAACCCTCTAGTTGGAGTCTTCTTTGTGAAGTTTTTCTTGTTGGGGAAGGACTTGGCTTTGTCTTTTCGGACGAGCTTGCCACCATTGTCTTCCCTCTTGTCGTAAGGGCACTCCGCAACAAAATGGCTCACATTGCCACAACTGTAACATGTTCTCACACGTTGCTTGCCCTTGAAGCTACTGGAGTTATTCTTATTGAAGCTTGGCCTTGTGTTCTTCTGGCTCCAAAATTGCCTTGAAGCAAGAGCCATGTGTTCACGATAATCATACTTGGTATCTTCGGGGTTGCTCTCATCTTCTTCCTCATCATGCTCTTCTTCTGCACTAACCTTGGCCTTCAAGGCAAGGTTGGGCTTCTTTGCTCTTTGAGAACGTAACACCGCATTGTCGGCGGTCTTGTCCAAGATGCTCATAGCCACAAACCCATCCAACACTTCACTTGAGGACAAGGTTTGAAAGTTAGGCCTTTGACGAATCACGGAGGACATGGCCTTGTGGTAAGGCATCATGGCCTTGAGAAATTTGTTCTTGATCCAATTGTCATCCGTATCCTTGCTCCCATGATCTCGGAGTGAGACCGCGAGAGTAGTTAATCTCCGATAGATCTAACGAGATTCTTCATCTTCTTTCATTGCAAACTCATCGACGTCATCTTGCACAACTTCATAGTTGGAGCATTGTATGCTTGCGCTTCCCCTGTAGAGATAAACAACATGCCGTCATGCATCCTTGGCCACGGTGAAGGGTCGGAGATGAGCAAGATCTTCGGGTGGAATTGCATCTTGGATGATGAAGAGAGCATTCTCATTGAATTGATTATCCGCGGCTTCTCGAGAAGTGAAGTTGCTTCGGTCATGTGGATAAAAACCTTCTTCAATGATTCCCCAAAGGTTAGTATTAACATGGTTCAAATGACGCTTAAAACAATAAACCCAAGAATCAAAGTTCTCATTTTTTACAATCTTAGTGGGGGACCGGCATGATTCAAATGAGTGAAAGGAATCGGACCACCATAAGTAAGTGGAGGTTCCACATGGGAAAAGATGTTGTTGCCACTTTTACCACTAGTAGAAGGAGCCTTTTCACTAGTAGCTTCCCTCTTGTCGGAGTTAGCATCCGTCACTATCGGGGGTTGGGTGCGACATATGCCAGAGGATGGCTTATCATGGTGGGGGTGAGTAGAACATCGCCGGTGCCTGGAAACAGGATGAGGCGAAGACATGCACGCCGGCGAATCTTACCTAGCTTCAGGGCTCTCCGAGGAGATAACACCCCTCTCGCTGCTCAAGGGTCTCCGCATGATCACTAAGGCAAAGTGAATACAAGGGTGCTCCTAGAGCTATTTCTGGAGGAAGGAGAAGGCTAGACTAGTTCTCTCCCTCCTTTGTGTTCTGTCTAATGCTACTGGATGCCAACCCTTTGCAGGGTGCCCTGGGGGGGTTTATATAGGCTTACCCCCCAGGGTTACAATGGTAAATCCGGCTGGGCGCGGGTCCCAGCCATCTGTCTCTCAGGCGCCATCTTCTCCGCCGACTCCTGGGGCCCGCCGACTGGTGGGCCCCGCCGACTGGCCTGGTACGAGGGCATCAGCCCGCGCCCGCCGCGGGCGGGTCTTGCCGGCTGCAGATTACTGTAGCCGTCCTTCTAATGACGCGGGCTTGGTCATGGGGTTATGGCAACAGTGCCGCCTCCTGCGGGCGATCACTGTGGCCATCCCCCGGTCGCGTCTGGTTAATGGCGCATGGGGCCCGTGGGAGGAGCCGGCCGGCCTCGGGGGGCCGACTCCCAACGGGTCCGACTCTCGGCGCGCCCGCCGTCTTCAATGCTCTTGCTGACTGGTAGGCCCTGCCGTCTCTGGGCCGTACAGACAAGGCGTCGTGGGTACAGGGCCATGCCCCAGGGGCTGATGTCAGGGCTGGCATGGCAACAGTGCCGCGCCGGCGGAGATCTCCGTGGATACGGCGTACTGTGGCCATGCTCGTCTTTAATTACCGGGTGGTTGGAAGTCGCGGGCCGACTCCCCGTAGTCGGCTCCTTCGGAGTCGCCTCTGGGACTCGGCCGAGACGAGAGTCACCACAGGGACTCGGCTCATCTGGGAGTCGCCTTCTGGGACTCGGCTCATCTTGGAGTCGCCTTCTGGGACTCGGCTCGTCTTGGAGTCGCCGTAGGTACTTGAGGGGCGCAGCCTGCCCTGATGTCTTGAAAGGTTCTGGGACTCGGGTTAGCCTACCCGTGGCCCATTACTCCGACAGTAGTCCCCGAAGCTGGTGAGGCTCCGAGGTTGATTCGTCGTACGCCTCAGCAGCTTCATTCCTTAGATGGGGGAAAGCAAGTTTTGGTGGCCGCCTTCCTCCAAGCCGACTGGCTGGAGTCGGATTCTTCGAGAGCCGGCATGCTCAAACCGACTGGCTGGAGTCGGACTCGTCGAGGGCCATCTTGCCCCCTGGGGAGTTTCGTATGTCGCGGCGGGAATCAGGTGGCGTGCCTGATACGCTTCCCGCGGTCGCCCGCCTCAGCCCCGTCGCGCGGCGCCACGTGGCGAGGGCAGTCTGCCTGCCCACGCGCACGACAGGACTGGTCGTCAGGCGGGGCCCGCCACTACCGCACCCTGGCGCGCGAACGGATCCGTTGCGGCCGTGTGGGTGGTTGGGTTTCCCACGACGTTATTGCACGCAGTAACTTCGTGGGTAAATCGTGGGGGGCGTGGGATCCCGCGCGCAGTTAATCCCACGCCGCCCCATCGGCTTCTCAGCCTGCAGGCCTATAAGTAGGCGGGAGGGGGGGCTGGACGGGAAGCACACACGCCCATTCCTCCCTGCTCCCCCGCCTCCTCCTGCTTCTTCTTCCTCCGGCCATCGCCGCACCACGCCGCACCACTCCGTAGCGATGAGCTCTTCCTCCGCCGCCGCGGCTCCGGCCGTGCGTTCCGGCGTTTGGGACGGCTCCGATGTGGATGACGACGCCATCGAGCACCTTCGCAAGACGCATCGGCTCCCCGGCGCGAACTTGGTGCGAGCCCGCGCCCTGCCGGCGGGGGAAATAAGGCCAGCGCCGCAGGGGGGCGAGCGGGTCATATTACGCTCGCACCTTATGCGCGGCCTGGGCCTGCCGACGAGCGGCTTCCTCCGCTCCTTCTAGGAGTTCAACGGACTCTAGCTGCACCAGCTCACCCCAACACGGTGGTGCTGCTGGCCGCCTTCGCCACCCTGTGCGAGGGTTTCCTCGGCGTTCTCCCCACTATCGAGCTGTGGGGAGAGTTCTTTCAATCCAAGCTCGGCACGCACGTCGCCGGCATGCCTGCTCAATGCGGTGCCTTCATCGCAATGCGCAGGTCGAGCGCCGACAATCCATTCCCCTCCATCGCGCTGATCAAATCGGTGAAGATGTGGCAGTGCTCGTACTTCTACGTGAAGAACATCGCCGCGGAGGGCGACTCGGTCAACCTGCCGCCCTACGAAGCCGGCACACCGGCTGGGAGGCTTCCCAGTTGGTCCCACCGGGCCCAGACGCTGACTCCTGCCGGCGCCGCCGCCACCGCGCGACTCCGGGTGCTGACGCAGTCGGAAGCCCTGGTCGGGGCCGACTTGCTGGTCGCCTTCGTGGCGCGCCGAGTCCTTCCTCTCCAAGGCCGACCTCATCTGATTAGTCAGATGAGCGGCCGCCGAGACCCGAGTCGGATGTGCACCTGGGACATGCCCCACATGGAGGTGGCGAAGATGGTGAATCACATCGCGAACTGCGAGCTCGCAGAAGATTGGCAGTTCGGCAAAGAGCCGTACTCGCGTGCCAACCCTCCTCCTGCGGTAAGTCGTATATTTTTGCTTTCTGTTTTTCTTTGCAGCCGAATCCGACTTCTGATCTTCTTGGCTTTCTTCGAGTCAGAACCCTCTCATCCCACCCGCAGCAGGCGCCACTGGACAGCCCCGCAACTACGCTCCAGATCGAGCGGAGAGCGATGTCGAGGACCACGACTTGGGGGCTGCGGCGATGGAGGCCGACGCCGAAGGCGGAGGACGGGGAGCGAAGGCGGCCTCCGCCCGGCGACCTTCACCGACCGCCGAAGACGACGCCGGAGGGGAAGTCGTCCCGCCGCCAACCCAAAGCCGGCCATCCGGGCGCGAGTTCTTCCGCCGGCTTGACCGGCCAAATCGGCGCAAAGAAGCGCCAGGCCGCGCCGAGTTCGCTCGGCGGTCGGCCGAAGAAGTTCAAGGGGGCGGCCGCCGCAACCAAGCGGGAGGAAGTGGTCGCGAAGGCCAACCGCTTCCGCAAGGAGGTGAAGAAGCCGCCGCTAGTCTCTGCGTAAGCCTTCGCCGCCTTTGTCTTGTTTTCTTTGACGAATTCTTTCCGAATCTCTTTCATTCTGTTTTCTGCTTCAGGGCCCCTCTTTCTCTTGAGAGGGTCGCCGTCCCCACTGTCATGGGGTCGGCCGAGACGTCCGCCAACACCCGGCGGATTGACCCCGCCGCCGACCTCCGGGTGGCGACGGAGCACAACGCGCGGGAGAAGCGCGACGAGGAAGAGGCCGACCGCCTGGAGAAGGCGCAGGCCGAGAAGGCGGCGGCCTCCACCCAGAAGAGGCTGGAGGAGGCCGAAGCCGCCGCCGCGACCAAACAGCGGGCCGAGGAGGCCGCGCAATGCCGGCGCTGCTAGTCATCCCAGGCTCAAGCTCCGCCGCCCGGAGTTCACGGGCAGACCGAGAAGACGGCCGGGAGCACCCCATCGTGGAGAGGGACAGAGGCGAGGCCTCTGCATCGGGCACGGCCTCGCCGCCACCGCCGCCTCCGCTGCACGGCAAGCAGCCGGCGGGCCCTCTAGTGCCGCCGGCTGAGGACGAGGCAGTGGCGAGGCTGCTTCTTCAAGTCGCCTCGCCGGCGCGCCGCCGTCTCGATAAGGCGGTCTCGGCGCCGCGCCCCTTGGAAGCCGGCGCCGCCAGCTCAGCCATTCTAGACGCCGAGGCGTCAACTGCTGCGCCCACTGGATGGGTGCGAGGAGGCAGCGACGGTCCGCTAAACCGGGCGCTCCTGGATGTGCAGGCGAAGCTGCGAGCTGAAGGAGAAGCCATCCAGGGATGCACCAGGGCGCATCTGGCATCGCGAGCGTCTATCCGAGTACGTTTTTCTTTTTTGACTTTGCCTTTTCTCATTTTTTCTCGTGGGCGCGCCGCAGCCCACTCCACCGGGTGTAGTCTCGAGTTTTGGGCGGCTGCTGCAAAGCGCCCGAACTCAATCTGGCGAGTTCTCATTTTTGTTTTCGCTCGATTTTATTGCAGGAGTACCACAACCTCCGCGTCACCGCCTACAACCGTAACCGTGACTTGTCGGAGAGCCAGAGTAAGTTCTTCTTCTTTTCCGCGGGGGCGCGCTGGCGCACCCGCGGGCTGTAGTCCTCGAGATACGGGCCGACTACTGAGTAGCCGGGCCGGATCTTCCCGGCGACCTTTGCTACTGACGACTTAACGTCTTTCTTTTGTTTTTTCAGAGGCCAATGCCGCTCTCCAGGAACAGCTGGGCGAAGTCAGCACGGCCCTTCGCGCCAAGGAGGAGGAGTGCGGCAAGCTCGCCAAAGAGCGCGACTTGCTGGCCGAGCAGTTGGCGGAGCAGAAGGACCTGCTGAAGGCGGCCCAGGACGAGGCGGAGAAGAAAGAGACCGCCCTCCTGGCCGAGTTCGAGATGGAGCGCTCCTCCTGGACCGACAGGGAGGCGATGCTGACTTCCGGCTTCCACGAGATCAAGGACATTGTCGATGGTGAGTTTCTTTTCTTTCTTTCCTTAAGCTGCCGACTACTGATTTTCTCTCTGCTTCTTTCTATTTTGGGCAGACTTCTTCCCTAGCCACTCGCAAGCGGTCAATCAAGCCATCGAGGCTGATCACGAGACGCGGAGGGCGAATGGTGAGGAGATCGCCGCCAACGCCCCGCTGACCGTCGATGAACAGTTGCTGAGCATCGAGACCCGTCTGCGGCCGGCCCATCGGTTGCTGCGCCGGCTTCACCGTGCCGGGGCCCAGGCGATCTCCGCCCTGTGGCCAGGCATGCCGGCTCTGCGCACCGCCAGTCGGACTGCCGACTAGCTGGAGGTCGCGGCCGGCCGCCTTGAGGCTTGGAAGGGTTCCTCGGCCCGGGCTGGAGCGCGCCGGGCCTTGGAATTTGTCAAGGCTTGGTATCCAGGGCTGGACCTGGACCGTCTGGCCGCATTTCGGTCAGAGGCCCAGGCAGAACTGGCGGCTGTGGAAGGGCGGCGATCGCCGACTACACCGACACCAGCATCTTCGTTCTCGAGCGGGCCGCGAACGGCGAGGAGGTGCCTCCGAAGTGGTTCGGGATGAACCCCGACTATGGCGAAGACTCGGCGGAGGTGATCGTCTCCAGCACCGAGGAGGAAGACGAGGCGGGGGACGAGGATGAGACGGAGGCGCCAGAAGACAGGGCGGACGACCAGCCTCAGCTCGGCCGTGCCTCCAGCAACGAGCCTTGTCCAACTGGGCCGGCTGCCGCTGGAGGCGATCAAGCCGAGACTGCCCAGCCGGCCGCCCCAGCGTCTGACACCGCCGTCTCCGCCGACCCACCAAACCCGTCCGCTGCTCCTTAGGCTGCCGTCTTGTCCTTTCTTTATCTGTTTTCGTAGTCTTTGAAGAACTCGTTAATTTGCACAATTCCACCCGTGGGGTGTATTTTGAACTCGGCCAGAGGCCTTTGCTTATGTAAATATCTATTTGCCTTCTATCTTTCCTTGCTGATTACTCTTTTGGCTTTTTCCTTTGCCGCCTCCCCATAGTCGCTGCTTTGCCAGACGGACAGTCGCTCTGCGGACTGCCGCAAGTCAAATACTTGGCTACTTTAGGGAAGGCAAGTACTTCACCTTTTTAGAGTTTTTTAACAAGTGGGATAGAAGGCGGAGAGCCGACTATTCGAGAGTCGGCTCCGCAGAGGGAGGCTGGGAGCCGGCTTGGGCTATGCATACGCTTTGAGTCCTTAGCCATTTTTTCATGTGCGCGCTCGTTCTTGCTTATACTCTGCCTACCAACAGTCGCTCTGCGAGCTGCGGCTTTCGACAGGAGATGGCTTAAGCATAGCACACTACTTTTCCGACTGCAGGAAGCATTTCATAGCGCAAGACGGCGAGTCCCCGGGCCGACTAGTCGAACCCGGTGCCAAGCGGCATACAAAGAGTAGCATACTCGGAGGCATAATTCTTATCATACAGATAACAAAAAGGGCAGACCCCGAGCTCGTCTCGGGGGCCCGAAGTCTTGGTAATTTAATACAAAAGATAGCGTGGTACATACTGTATTAACTGTAAAATCTTCGGAGAAGATTTGCATTCCATGGCCGTTCTGACTCCTTGTCGGAGTCGTCCCTCTTGCGCGCTCGAGGCTTCTGAGCGTCGATTAGGTAGTAGGAGTCATTGCCCAGTACTTTGCTGATGATGAAGGGGCCTTCCCAAGGCGCCGACAACTTGTGTTGGCCGGCTATTCTCTGAATCAACCGGAGCACAAGGTCGCCCTCTTGAAACGACCTTGGCTTGACCTTTCGGTTGTAGTATCGATGCAGACTCTGCTGGTAGATGCCGGACCGGCTGAGTGCCAACAGCCGGCCCTCTTCCAGCAGGTCGACGCCGTCTTGACGTGATTCTTCAGCTTCCTCTTCGGTGTACATGGTGACTCGTGGAGAGTCGAACTCTATGTCCGTCGGGATGACGGCTTCGGCACCGTAGACGAGGAAGAAAGGCGTGAAGCCGGTTGACTTGTTTGGAGTCGTGCACAGACTCCAGAGGACGGATGGTAGCTCCTCAACCCAACAGCCGGCTGAACGCTCGAGTGGTTCAACCAGTCGAGGCTTGATGCCGGACAGGATGAGGCCGTTTGTTCGCTCCACCTGGCCGTTTGACTGCGGATGGGCAACGGATGCTAAGTCCAGTCGGATGCCCTGCGTCGCGCAGAAACGGGCCAAGGCGCCTTTGGCAAAGTTTGTGCCATTGTCGGTGATGATGCTGTGTGGTATGCCATACCGCACCATGATGTCGGCAACGAAAGTCACTGCAGTCAGACCGTTCAACTTCTTGATGGGCTTTGCTTCTATCCACTTGGTGAACTTGTCCACTGCAACAAGCAGATGAGTTAGGCCGCCTCGGGCCGTCTTGAATGGTCCCACCATGTCCAGGCCCCAAACTGCGAAGGGCCAGGCGATGGGGATTGTCTTCAGCGTGGAAGCCGGCTGAAGTGGCTTGGAGCGGAACTTCTGGCACCCCTTGCATTTTTGGACTAACTCTTTAGCCTCTTCCAGGGCAGTCGGCCAGAAGAAGCCGTGCCGAAAGGCTTTGGCGACGAGTGCTCTTGAAGCTGCATGGTGGCCAACTCGCCCTGATGAATGTCTCTGAGAATTGCTTGGCCTTGTTCTGGCTCTACGCAGCGCTGGTAGACACCAGTGACACTGCACCTGACTAGCTCTCTGTTGATTATGGTGTATGCTGCCGCTCGGCGTTGCACTTGCCGAGCCAAGATCTTGTCAGTCGGCAGCTCTCTGTTTACTAGAAACTTGAGGATGGGATGTGCCCACGAGGGTGCTGCTATTTCTTCAACCGCCACCACAGCGACTTGGACAAGGGTGGCTGGGCTGGGAGGCGGCGGGCCGGAATCCGCGGCCGCTTGCTGGATTGATGAAGTCCCCGGGCCGACTGACACAGTCCCCGGGCCGGGTTCTGAAGTCCCCAGACAGGGTTCTGAAGTCCCCGGGCCGGCTTCAACTATGATTTTCTTGGGGCCGTCTGCTGGGGCTCTTGAGTCAGATCCGACTTCTTCAGGAGGAGCCGGCACAAAGATGGAGTCTGATTCTGGTGAAGGCTTGATAGACGGCTTGAGGAGGCGCTGAAGAGCGATGCCGGATGGTATCGCTTGGCGGGTGGAGCCGACTCGTGCCAAGGTGTCTGCTTGATCGTTGTCGTTTCTTGGCACGTGAAGGAACTCGCACCCCTCGAAGTATCCGCTGAGTTGCTGCACCAGGAAGCGGTAGCTCGCCATGTTTGCGTCTTTGGCGTCCCAGTCGCCAGATGACTGCTGGACCACTAAGTCGGAGTCGCCATAGCACAGGATCCGGCGAATGCCGAGTTCTTTGGCAAGCCGGAGCCCATGAATGAGCGCCTCGTATTCGGCGACGTTGTTGGAGGCGGCTAAGTGGATCTGCAGCACATACTTGAGCTTGTCTCCTTTAGGGAGGTGAGGACGACGCTGGCTCCCAGGCCGGTGCGCATCTTGGAGCCATCGAAATGCATCCGCCAATGGGTGGAGTCGGTATTGGCGGCAGTATCGGTCTCGGCCCGGTCGGCGAGGAAGTCGGCCGGTGCTTGCGACTTGATGGCGGTGCGGGGGCTGGTAGTAGATGGTGTAAGGAGCGATCTATGGCCCATTTGGCTACTCGGCGAGGCGTCTCGGCTTCAATGATCTCGCCAGCGGAGCGTGCAAACCACGGTGATTGGATGCTCTTGAAAGTAAGGCTTCACTTCTTGGCGGCAAAATGCATACCATAACACATCTTACGGTAATGGGGTAGTTACGCTTGGAGGTCGGCGATTACCTCGCTCGTAATATACCGTCTCACGGGCGGGAGCGCCTTGCCTTCCTCTTTGCATTCGACTATGATGGTATCTTGACTACTCGGTGGTGGCTTCATGTCTGTGAGCATGGGCTCTTTAGGAGTCGGAGCCGCCAACACAGGGGAGTAGTCAACATCTTCTTCACCGGAGAAATGCTACATCCGCCTTTATGGTTCCACTCGAAAAGGTGGTCTTCTTCATTAATTGATACAAAGCGAGCTTTCTGCCCACCGGTGATGAATCGGTGATGGGCGTAAAGCGATCGGTGAACTTCGACATCTAACGATCGGTGGGTACCTCCATCCTCTCGATGGCCTTGATCTTCACGGGGTTGCACTCTATGCCGCGTTCGGAGAGCAGGAAGCCAAGGAGTTGGCCGGCTGGTACTCCGAAAACGCACTTCTTAGGGTTGAGCTTGATCTCGAATCGGCGCAGGTTCTCAAAGGTCTCCTTGAGGTCTTCTAGCAGCGTCCCACGCTTCTCCGTCTTCACCACCACATCATCCACGTAGACGTGGGCATTCCTGCCGAGTTGCTTGAGGAGGCACTTCTGCATGCAACGCTGAAAGGTGGCACCGGCATTCCTCAAGCCAAACGTCATCGTCAGGTAGCAGAAGGCTCCGAATGGTGTGATGAAGGCGGTCTTCCGTTTGTCTGCCGGGTTCAGCTTGATCTGGTGATATCCTGAATATGCATCTAAGAAACTCAACAGCTCGCATCTAGCTGTGGAGTCTATCACCTGATCGATTCTTGGCAGGGCAAACGGATCCTTTGGGCAGGCTTTGTTGAGGCTTGTGTAGTCAATGCACATCCGCCACTGCTTGTTTTTCTTCAGTACCAAAACCGGGTTTGCCAGCCACTCTGGAAAAAACACCTCCATGATGAAGCCGGCTGCAAGAAACCGGGCTATCTCTTCCCCAACAACTCTTCTCTTCTCTTCTGACAGGCGGCGCAAGGGCTTCCTAACAGGTTTCACATCTGGCCTGACATGCAGCTTGTGCTCGGCGAATTTCGTCGGTACACCTGGCATGTCTTTGGGGGACCATGCAAAGATGACTCGATTCTCACGGAGGAAATCGACGAGCTCGCCTTCCTATTTGCTGTCAAGGTTTGTACCCATGACAGCATACCTCTCTGGGTGCTCCGGGTCCAAGGGTATCTTCTTGGTCTCTTTGGCCGGCTTAAACGAACCCTCAGCTTCCGACTCCTTGGGGTCGGGCGACATCTCTGGCTGCTTTCCTGCCATCGCCACGACCCGGTCAAGGAGCCGCTTCACAGCTGCGATCACTAGGGACTCGGCCAGCCGGCTGCTCTCGGCTGCGCAGGCGGACGACTTCCTGTGGTCGCCGGCTACGGTCAGAATTCCCTTGGAACTCGGCATCTTCATCTTGAGGTAGGCGTAGTGAGGAACTGCCATGAATTTGGCCAAGGCAGGTCGGCCAAGCAGTGCGTGGTATGGGCTTTCAAGGTCCACTACTTCGAACCAGACTGGCTCTCGGCGGAAATGATCTTTGTCTCCGAAGAGGACGTCTATCAGGATCTTGCCGATTGGTGAGCAGGAAAGGACGGGTACAATACCATGGAACACGGTCCGGCTGCTCTGCAGCTGTCTTTGCTTGATTCCTAACTTCTCCATGGTATCTTTATATAGGATGTTGATGCTACTGCCTCTGTCTATCAGCAATCTCGAAAAGCGGGCGGCCCGCCTATCAGTGGCAAAGGTGGCACCTAGGACCAGGGCATAGGAGCCCGGATTCGGCATCACCTCTGGGTGATCCGGTCTGCTCCAACTGATAGGCCTCTCAGACCAATGCATGAACTCTGGAGTGTTTGTCGCCACTGCATTTACTTCTTGTTGCCGCTGCTGTCTGCTATGTCGATCATCAGCCACACTGGTAAACACCACGTAGGCTCCATGCTCCTCTGGGTACTCGTCTTGCACTCTGTCGACTGGCCGAGCAGCCGCTGGCTCTTTGGGGCAGCGAGGCGGCGCCAACCAAAGAGGAGGGGAAGGAGGCCGTCTCCCTTGGCGATTCTAGTGAGCCAGTGGCACTTTCGGGTGGTATGGTTTGACGGCTTCGCGCCACTATGGAACTTGCAGGGACCATCCAGAGTCTGCTCATAGGAAAAGGCCGGCAACCAATTGGATTTGCCGCCTTTCTGCCGTTTGGCCGGAGGCTGCCCCTCCGGCTGTTGATCTTCAACTGTCGCAACCTGCCGACTGTTGGAAGTCGGCGGTTGGGCCATGCACTTGTTGTCGCTCTGTTGTTGTCGCCGACTGGTGTCTCCAGCTGGAGTTCTGGGAGCCTGAGGAGCCACCTTGCCAGCCGCATTGACTTGAATCTCTGTCTTCATGGAGGAGTCGGCCGTGGCGTATTTGTCTGCTAGGACTAGCAGCTCGTCGAGGGTTTCTGGCTCGTCGCAGAGGAGCCTGTGCTTGACGAGGGTGCCTTCTCGGCACCCGGCAGTGAAGTACTCGATAGCCTGCACCTCATGCACGCCCTCGTAGGACTTCCGAAGCTCGCCCCAGCGCGTGAGGTAGTCGCGTGTTGACTCATCAGGGCCTTGCACGCACAAGGAAAGCTGGCGCGGCTTGGGTGGTCGCTTGTACGTGCTCGTGAAGTTGCGGATGAAGGCTTCGGTGAAGTCGACCCAGCTGTTGATGCTGCGGGGCTTCTGACTGTTCAACCACGTCCGGTCCGTGCCCTGGAGCATGAGGGGAACGTACTTCACGGCAACCTGCTTGTTGCCGTTCGCTATGCTGACAGCCGTAGAGTAATCTATCAGCCAGTCTTCCGGTCTCACAGAGCCGGTGTACTTGGGTGTGTCTCGGGGGAGTGTGAACCCTTTGGGGAAGGGCTCGTCTCGGATGCGGGGCCTGAAGCAAGGCGGACCCAGCTCGTCTTCTTCTTCCAGCGCCAGGGATCGGTGGAGTCGGTCGATCCGATGGCGGGCGTCGTTCTCTCCGACTCCTTCTCGACGGCCGAGGCGGCCGCGAGAGTTGGATGCTCAACAGGCGGCGGGGAAACTCGCCGTTCTCTTCTTGGTGGGGGAGGCAGGTAGTTGTCCCGCCGCTCTACTGCTCTCGGACGGCCGTCTTGGTCGCGCTCAATGGTGATGTGAGTCCGACTGCGACTGACAGCCGGCTCCTTCTCTTTCCTTCTGCGGACTCTGCCAGTCGGTGTTCGAGATGTCGCGCCTTGATCTCGGCGGGGAGGCAAGTCGTCGTTCGGTGGCTGCAGCGCATCCGCGCGGCCGCCGGCCGCGTTCTGCGCAGCAACCGCATCGAGGAGCTGCTGGACTCGCTCCGTCATCATGCGGCGCTCTTCGCCATCGAAGTTCTTCAACTCGTCAGTCGCCGCTTGGGCAGCGCGGATGTTCTCTGCTGGGGTGGCGTATAGGGGGCGTTTTGCCCCGAACAAGTTGGCGTTGGTCGCGCTGCACTGCCGGACCGCGCCTAGACGGCTCGGCCCAGTTGGAGCCGGCGAGCCGCCCACGGTGCGATCCATCTCGCACTGGTATGCTTCTGACAGGCGCCTCATGCTCGCCAGCCTCTTGGCGCCTTCGATGATCTGAAGGCGGCATGTCACCAGCATCTCGGAGTCTACGTCCTCTGGAATGGGCGTCGTTAGGTCTTGCAGGGCCGCAGCGAGCGGGTCCTGAGCTTCTTGACCGGAGCGCTCATCGTGACTGATGACGAGCACCTCCGTGACGGCGCTTCCGCCGCACTCCTCGTGAGGAAGCGGCTCGTCGTAGACCACCACGTTGGTGGGGAAAGTGTCAAGCGACACGGCGTCGGAGTCGACCAACATCGGGTCGGTGGAGCCTACGGACTCCAAGTCCACGGCAGGCTCGCCGACGACGTGGAGTTGGTCGAGGAGGCCCGCGAGGAGACTCTCGGGGCCACCCGTGCCTGCGTCGGATGCAGGCTCGTCGGAGAGTCGAACCTCGCCGACAAGTTCGGCGAGGCTGCTCGCTGCCTGGCGACCTCGGCGCCCGCAGCGCGTCGATCTGAACTCCATCCGGCGAGCTCGGCTGGCTGCGCTTCGCCAGGAGGAAGAGGGTTCCCGTCGAGCAGATCTCGAACGACGGTGCACGGGCCCCACGGTGGGCGCCAAATGTCGGGGGTTGGGTGCGACATATGCCAAAGGATGGCTTATCATGGTGGGGGCGAGTAGAACATCGCCGGTGCCTGGAAACGGGATGAGGCGAAGACATGCACGCCGGTGAATCCTACCCAGCTTCAGGGCTCTCCGAGGAGATAACACCCCTACTGCTGCTCTGCGGGGTCTCCGCATGATCACTAAGGCAAAGTGAATACAAGGGTGCTCCTAGAGCTGTTTCTGGAGGAAGGAGAAGGCTAGACTGGTTCTCTCCCTCCTTTGTGTTCTGTCTAATGCTACTGGATGCCAACCCTTTGCATGGGTGCCCTGGGGGGTTTATATAGGCTTACCCCCAGGGTTACAATGGTAAATCCGGCTGGGCACGGGTCCCAGCCATCTGTCTCTCAGGCGCCGTATTCTTCGCCGACTCCTGGGGCCCGCCGACTGGTGGGCCCCGCCGACTGGCCTGGTACGAGTGCATCAGCCCGCGCCCGCCGCGGGCGGGTCTTGCCGGCTGCAGATTACTGTAGCCGTGCTTCTAATGACGCGGGCTTGGTCATGGGGTTATGGCAACAGTGCTGCCGCCTGCAGGCGATCACTGTGGCCATCCCCTGGTCGCATCTAGTTAATGGCGCGTGGGGCCCATGGGAGGAGCCGGCCGGCCTCGGGGGGCCGACTCCCAACGGGTCTGACTCTCGGCGCGCCTGCCGTCTTCAATGCTCTTGCTGACTGGTAGGCCCTGCCGTCTCTGGGCCGTACAGACAAGGCGTCGTGGGTACAGGGCCATGCCCCAGGGGCTGATGTCAGGGCTGGCATGGCAACAGTGCCGCGCCGGGCGGAGATCTCCATGGATACGACGTACTGTGGCCATGCTCGTCTTTAATTACCGGGTGGTTGGAAGTCGCGGGCTGACTCCCCGTAGTCGGCTCCTTCGGAGTCGCCTCTGGGACTCGGCCGAGACGAGAGTCGCCACAGGGACTCGGCTCATCTGGGAGTCGCCTTCTGGGACTCGGCTCATCTTGGAGTCGCCTTCTGGGACTCGGCTCATCTTGGATTCGCCTTCTGGGACTCGGCTCGTCTTGGAGTCGCCGTAGGTACTTGAGGGGCGCAGCCTGCCCCGATGTCTTGAAAGGTTCTGGGACTTGGGTTAGCCTACCCGTGGCCCATTACTCCGACAGTCACCTTGTTAGTGGGATTACCCACTTTCATCAGCGCGGTAGATAGTTTAAACCCTTCTAGGAATTTATTAAACATGCTTTCAACCTCGGTCATCATGGAGGTTTTCAATGTGTCCAAAGCCGCATTGAATTCCTCACGAGAGACCGCGGTTCCCCCATCAGCCGTAGACGAGACCGGATTCACACCAGAATGCTCCTCCCCACCGTCTACGGTGTCAACCATACTCTTCGGATGGCAAAGTCCTCAATAAAGAGACAAGGCTCTGATACCAATTGAAAGGATCGATATAGTTGACTAGAGGGGTGAATAGGCAACTAACAATTTTTAGCTTTTCTTTACCAAATTAAACTTTGCATCAAAGTAGGTTGTCTAGATATGCAACTAGGTGAGCAACCTATATGATGCAACAACAATAAGCACCCAAGCAAGCAAGGGATAGACCACAATAAAACTTGCACAAATAAAGGTAAGAGATAACCAAGAGTGGAACCGATGAAGACGAGGATGTGTTACCAAAATTCCTTCCCTTCAAGGGGAAGTACGTCTCCGTTGGAGTGGTGTGGAGGCACAATGCTCCCCAAGAAGCCACTAGGGCCACCGTATTCTCCTCACGCCCTCACACAATGCGAGATGTCGTGATTCCACTATTGGTTCCCTTGAAGGCGGCAACTAGACCTTTACAAACAAGGTTGGGGCTCTCTCCATAACTTAATTGGAGGCTCCCAACGAAACCCCAGAGCTTCACCACAACGGAATGTGGCTCCGAAGTGACCTCTTCCAACAAGGGTGCCCAAGCACCTAAGAGTAACAAAATCCACACAAGAAGGTATGGGGGAAACAACTTTCCTTTGGTGAGAGTGTAGATCTAGGTCTCCTCCTTCAATCCCTAGCACATCAACAAGTTTGAGTGGCTAGAGGTAGAGATCGGGCAAGAATGCTTTGAGGGCATTAATGGAGGAGAGAAAGGGGCAAGAGAGATAGATGGGAGGAAGGAGAAGCACCTCCTTAAATAGGGTCCCCTCAGATCCAACCGTTATGCACAAAAATACATAGGAGTGGTACTTCCGCAAGTGTCACCAGTACAACCGGTGAATGCGGGAAATCCCTGATAGGGCACCAGGGCGGTACTTCTGGTGGAAGAGCCGGTAGTACTAGTATATCAAAGAATACTGGAACTACCGTCCCACCACTGCCCGACTACCGCCTCACCACAGAACGAAATCACCCCAGGCCCGTAGTTGGAGCGATGGTTGGGCCAGAGATACCACTGGGCCAGCAGTTCCCGAGTAGTGGAGTCCGAGGCGGTACTACCGCCCTGGACACCAGTAGTACCGGTTTTTCAAGAAAAACCAGAACTTCCGTTCCACTACCGGTCTACCATCATACTTGGTACAGAAGGGAGTCGCCCGTGAGCGGTACTTGGGGCGGTGGTAAGACCGGAACTATCGACCACTGGTACAACCGCCCAACGGAGCGGTACTAGCACCATGGGCAAAACTGCACAGAACAGAGAGCTTTGGGGAGCCCCTCTCTTCTCGAACGGAGGGTCTCGGTGGGTGCAGAGAACGTGTACGTGAAGAGATTCACCCAATACCATCCGATGCGGATTCCATCATAAAAGTACGGATATCCTACGACCTAAGGAATAAAACATCAGAAACTCCGTCTTTGATCTTTTCCGCAAAGAGGGAAGGCCTAAACGTCTTGCGCCGCATAGAGTGTACCTGAAAAAACTAAAGACGCATGATTAGTCCACACGAGTGTTGTCATCATCACCAAAAGCTTAAGGTATAAGATGCCCTTGCAGCATGGGAGCACCTTCGGGCGGCATGGGCGGAATGTCTTCCGGTGTGCCTCACACACCTTCGCATGATGCCGTTGAAGATCTTGCCAACACCTTCCGAGCTTCACATGATGATGCGGCACACGACAATTAAGAGGAGGAGGAAGAATCGCCTTTGGATGATGAATTGGAGGAAGAGGAAGAGGAAGATGAAGACGAGGATGATGCTTGATTGTTGATGGGCCATTCGTTGGTTTGAACTTTTGTGTCATGATTGGTTTGGATTTTGAACTTGGTTAGATGATTTTATGGGCACGAACTTGTTTGGGTGATTTAAATTATGCCATGTGTTTGTTTTGATGTTTGAAATATCATCTCATGTCCAAAATGCAACATATGGCAAGCGTCGGCTGCTCGCGCATGCTGCTTTTTAGCGCACCTGATGGATCTACTCGCGCGCGCTAAAATTTGCAGCGGCCGCCAGAGCAAGCGCTTGTCGTCGCGCCAAATCAGGTGATCGGCGCGCTGCAAACTCTTTTTTAGCCCGCCGCACGTTGGGCGGCTGTTGGAGATGCTCTTACATACTCCCTCCGTTCAACATAAAGTGTTGCTGATTTATTACAAAATTGTACTAAATCAGTGACACTTAATAGTGATCGGAGAGAGTATTTATCGGTTTCATCAGACTTGAATCTCCATGTAGTTCTTTCTCACTTTGATTAAACGCTATCCCACTTGATCTCTGTGTGTGTGTCGACCACCTCCATGGGCGTTGGATCTGATTTTCATCGGATGGCTCCGGAGCAACCTCTTCTATAGTCTAGATTTGCAACCGGGCCATTGTTGGAATCCTTTGCACGGCAACAACTGGTTTTTACAGACCGGCGAAGGGAAGGTCACGGCTAACGACCTGGGCGAGGCTAGGGCAGCGACGTTTGGATCCCTTGAGGGCGGGAATCGGAGGGAGAAGTCATGGGGAGGGCCGGTGTGCTGGGGAGCTGCTGACGCCATGTCTTTGGGAGCTCATTGCGACACCATGGCCGAGTCGACAGACAACGTTGGCTCGAGAGGGAGGCACGATGGAGGAAAGGGGAGGATATCTGACAGAGGGCTGGAGAAGAAGGCTCTCCGGCATTGGGGAAGGGCGGCCAGAGCCGGGCAAGGCAAGGCCGAAGGTCAGGATGGGCGACGCTAGAGCGGGTGCTTGGTGTATGCTCCAGCAACGTCTAGATGGACGATGAGAAGGAGCGGAGCGAGGCACCTGCTAGGGAAGTGTGCTGCCTGGCGTCAATTGCGTCAGTCACTCGTCAGAATTGACCAATGTAGGTGATGATGCCTGCAAAGATAAGGCAGCCGACTGACCTGGCTACCCACACAAGTACACACATCATCAAGGAGAACAAGGTGGTCATGGTTGACATCCAGTGCCATCGTCAATTCGTCATGGTGGTGTTGACATGACTCACTAAGTTGACGTGGTGTATTACATGGTACAAAACAGGGGCGGATATGGGCCCCAGGCCCCTAGGGCCCAGGCTCGGGGCGTGGCAATTTCTTTTAGTCATTATATAGCCATTTTTTCGAATGGGCCTAGGGCTTAGCCCAACACACAACCAAGGCCCAGGCCACCTTCTCCATCTCCGCATTCGCACAGCCCAGGAGCGAGGATGCCACCCCAATGCCCTAGACACATGTGGCATGCCCTATGGAGTGAGGCAGCGAGCCAGCCGCCGCCGCCTGCCCTCCGGTCCGGCGCTCCCCCTGCTCCATGCTCGCCCGCCCGCGCCCTCCGGCCTCTGCCGCTCGCCGCCTCGCCCGTCTGGCTGTCCCCTGCTGCTCCGCGCTCGCCCAGCCTTGCCCCGATACCCTGGTGCTCTGCGCTCGCCCAGCCTGGCCCCGGTCCCCTGCTGCTTCGGTGCTCACCGCCTCGCCCGCTCTGCTCCGACCTCTCCTGCTCTCTGACACGCAGCCTCAGATTCAGGGGGTAAATTGGTAATGGCTGTCGCTGCCTGAATGCTGACCTGCTGTAGATAAAAACTTTAAAGATTGAACATTTTTATCTGCTATAATGTTTGGATTTGCTACTGCTGCTTATGGTAGCTGCTGCTGTCAAACACTTAATTACTTGAATTTTATGTGAAAATGTGAATGTTGTTGTTGCTACTATTAATATCAATTTCATTTCATTTTGTAGAAATGAAAGATGAAGAGATATTTTTCATTTTCTACAATGTTAGTTGTTTCACTTTATGTTTATGTCTTCTCTTATGAAATTTTTCTTTTGATTTCTCTAAGGTGTCGGCTCTTCTTCCACCGTTGATCAAGTTATGGAAGACACTCATGAAGCAGGCCATTGATTTGTATTCTTCTTACTGCACGTAATGTTCGTAGTTTTTGTCATCTTTTTTTTATCTATTTTTTTGTATCTCTAAGCATGGAGTATAGATTCTAAATTTTTGGTGCAATTGAGCCGTATTTGAGGTATTCTTTTGAGGTAGATATAGCTTGATGAACGTTAAGTTTTTCTCTCGTGACGAATTTTTTTTGGCCAGGGGCTTGCTCTAATTCTGGATCCGCCACTGGTCCAAAAGTAGAGTCAAATGGATGAAATACATCTAAACATTGATTTGAACCTATATTAAGAGTTTAAAAATGCAAAGTAAACCAATCAGAAGCGAAAATTGACATCTGAGCATGGGCACATTGTGCCCCCTTTTCCAAAATTCCAGCATATGTGAGAGATATAAGAAATGGAAAAATACAAGCAAATATGGGTCACATTTCTAGTTGTTTTGAAGCCAAAATTTTGTTTTTTTGTGTGCAACATACAATACAACATATTATTGAACGAAATTTCACCGGCACTTCAGCCACATGCATGCGTATTCATGTTAAAAAATCAAATCCTTAAGAACCTTTTTTGAGGAGTTCTAAAAACTGTACTCCACTGCACCCGCGCACTGAAAATCCATTTTAAATCTGAAGTTGTAATTTGAACTCAAACAAGGTTGTTATGTGAAGTTTCCTTGTATAGAAATATAAACTACTCCTTCAATTAACAAATATAAGATGTTCTAAATTAGATGTATATAGACACGTCATACTGTGTTGCTTTACTCATTTTAGTTTGTAAGTAGTTCATATTAAAATATTCAAAACATCATCTATTTCTCAATGAAGGGAGTATAATATCTCTACCCTTTTGGCCTGTTACCAAATATCTCTTGTGTTTAACATGGAAACCATGGAATATAGAAAGACAAAAGTAAATGCTTCAACAAAAAAACATGACTATTTCTTACTATTTACAAATATGTTAAAAGAGGAAAATATTTAGGAACAATCATGGAAAATAAGGCAACATGGTCATTCATTATAAGTGCTCATAAATTATTTTACATTTTTCATGAATTTTGTATCTTCCATAATGCTTATGGTTTTTAATGGAAAATGACAATTGGGGAATGTCCCTTGGTTAGGAGGTCCGGGGCCCTTGGATTTAGATCACACGGATGGTAGAAAAATTGAAACCCGTTGGTATTTTTTTTATGCTCCACAACAATTTTCACTTCTGATTATGGAATATTTTGTAAAGTTGCCATGCCAACTTTAGTTGAAATTACATGACAATTCCCGCGTTCGTTAGGAAAACACTCACAGAGAACGTTCCCCAAATATTGCTGTCCTTTTTATTTGTCCAAATTTCACATTCATTGTAACAATTTTCGTATTCTTATTATCTTTTCAAGAATATTCATGTTTATTGTTATTTGTTTGAGGTAAGTGTGCTCCTGGTACAAGACTTGGTATAGGTGAGTTTACTTTCATACAAAAACTTACAAAATCTGTAGCAGGTACAATAACTTGACCTAGACTCGTCCACTTGAGATATAAATCGCTCATGTGCTAACACATGCATGCCAACAGGGCAAAGTGCATGCGTTGCGCTGCTCAAAGTCTTTGCAAAATGGCACATGTGAGTATGTGAAATTTCGGCCACAATCCCCTGGGCACTGTTGACATCTAATTTAGGACAGTAAACTGACCTAGCCTCCCTTGCAAGAACGGTGTTAGACTGGTCGACGTCATCATAGTGATAGCCCTCCCCCTAATACCCATCGTCAGCCCTATGAGGCGCCAGGATATAGGCCACATGTGAGCGCCACTGGCCGGGCTTGGGGCTGGTGCGATAGTGGGCACCCGCAGAGGGTTCAACGCCATTGCCCAGGTTCACACGGCGGGGAAGGCGGTGGTGGGAGCGATGGCTTGCGGTGGTGGCCCTAGAGTTGTGCATGGGGCGCGGTTGCCTGCACCCACCGAGGCGCATGATGAGGCGGCAGCGCAGGGAAGGGGTGGAGTTGGCTCAGCTACGGGGTCCACAGGCATCAACACCGCCGTTGGTATCGGGCTCCGAGGGGTAAAGGAGATTGAGATCATTCTTGTGTGGCGACGCTGCACGATATGCATAATTTGTTAATGATTATATCAACCACCCATCGATCGAGCAAACAATTTTTTCTCGTGGACTATGCTCGGTTAGATAAATGGGCTGATAGAGGTGACCCAGTTAACCTGAGTGTTTTTTTTCTGGAACAACACCCTCTTAGGACAACAGATTTAATGGTAAAAAATGCCCAAATCAAAAAAGTTGATGGCCAATAATGGTAGCGTGAGATGGCTGGATTAGGTCAGTTTTATTAACCTAACTTAGATGTCTACAGGGACCGTTTGGCCAAAATGTCACAAACTCACAGTGGGCATTTTGCAAAGAATCTGAGCAGCCCAGCGCATGCACTTTGCCCCGCTGGCGTCCATGTGTTGGCACATGACCAATTTGTACCTCAATTCAGGGACGGACTGGGCCCTAGGCCCCCAGGCCCGGGGCATGGCAATTTCTTTTAGTCATTATATAGCCATTATTTTCGAATGGGTCTGGGGCTTAGCCCAACACACAGCCAAGGCCCAGGATACCTTCTCCATCTCCGCATTCGCACAGCCCAGGAGCGAGGGCACCACCCCAACACCCTAGACGCATGCGGCACGCCCTATGGAGCGAGGCAGCGAGCCAGCCGCCGTCGCCTGCCCTCCGGTCCGGCGCTCCCCTGCTCCGCCGCTCGCCCGCATGTGCCCTCCGGCCTCCGCCGCTCGCCGCCTTGCCCGTGCGGCCGTCCCCTGCTGCTCCCCACTCGCCCAGCCTCGCCCCGGTCCCTTGGTACTTCTAGTGGAAGAGCCGGTAGTATCGGTATATCAAAGAATACCGGAGCTACCGTCCCACCACCGCCCTACTACCGCCTCACCACAGAAGGAAATCACCCCAGGCCGGTAGTTGGAGCGGTGGTTGGGCCGGAGATACCGCTAGGCCAACAGTTCCTAAGTAGTGGAGTCCGAGGCGATACTACCACCCTGGACACCAGTGGTACCGGTTTTTCAAGAAAAACCGGAACTTCCGTTCCACTACCGGTCTACCACCGTACTTGGTACAGAAGGGAGTCACCCCTGAGCGGTACTTGGGGCGGTGGTAAGACCGGAACTATCGGCCACCGGTACAACCGCCCAACGGAGTGGTACTAGCGGGCAAAACTGCAAAGAACAAAGAGCTTTGGGGAGCCCCTCTCTTCTCGAACAGAGGGTGTCGGTGGGTGCAGAGAACGTGTACCTGAAGAGATTCACCCAATACCATCCGATGCGGATTCCCTCTTAAAAGTACGGATATCCTAAGACCTAAGGAATAAAACGTCGGAAACTCCGTCTTTGATCTTTTCCGCAAAGAGGGAAGGCCAAACCATCTTGCGCCGCACAGAGCGTACCTGAGAAAACTAAGGACGCATGATTAGTCCACACGAGTGTTGTCATCATCACCAAAACCTTAAGGTAGAGGATGCCCTTATAGCATGGGAGCACCTCCGGGCGGCATGGGTGGAATGTCTTCCGGTGTGCCTCACACACCTTCGCATGATGCTGTTGAATATCTTGCCAACACCTTCCGAGCTTCACATGATGATGCGGCGCACGACAATTAAGAGGAGGAGGAAGAATCGCCTTTGGATGATGAATTGGAGGAAGAGGAAGAGGAAGATGAAGACGAGGATGATGCTTGATTTTTGATGGGCCATTCGTTGGTGTGAACTTTTGTGTCATGATTGGTTTAGATTTTGAACTTGGTTGGATGATGTTATGAGCATGAACTTGTTTGGGTGATTTAAATTATGCCATGTCTTTGTTTAGATGTTTGAAATATAATCTCCTGTCCAAAATGCAACATATGGCAAGCGTCGGCTGCTCGCGCGCGCTGCTTTTTAGCGCACATGATGGAGCTACTCGCGCGCGCCAAAATTTGCAGCGGCCGCGGAGCAAGCGCTTGTCGTCGCGCCAAAACAGGTGATCGGCGCGCTGCAAACGCTTTTTTAGCGCGCCGCGTGTTGGCAGCTGTTGGAGATGCTCTTACATACTCCCTCCGTTCAACATAAAGTGTTGCTGATTTATTACAAAATTGTACTAAATCAGTGACACTTAATAGGGATCGGAGAGAGTATTTATCGGTTTCATCAGACTTGAATCTCCATGTAGTTCTTTCTCACTTTGATTAAACGCTATCCCACTTGATCTATGTGCGTGTGTCTATAGTCTAGATTTGCAACCGGGCCGTTGTTGGAATCCTTTGCACCGCAACAACTGGTTTTTACAGACCGGCAAAGGGAAGGTCACGGCTAACGACCTAGGCAAGGCTAGGGCAGCGACGTTTGGATCCCTTGAGGGCGGGAATCGGAGGGAGAAGTCATGGGGAGGGCCAGTGTGCTGGGGAGCTGATGATGCCATGTCTTTGGGAGCTCGTTGCGACACCATGGCCGAGTCGACGGACAACGTTGGCTCGAGAGGGAGGCACAATGGAGGAAAGGGAAGGATATCTGACAGAGGGCTGGAGAAGAAGGCTCTCCGGCATTGGAGAAGGGAGGCCAGAGCCGGGCAAGGCAAGGCGGAAGGTCGGGATGGGCGACGCTAGAGCGGGTGCTTGGTGTCTGCTCCAGCAACATCTGGATGGACGATAGGAAGGAGCAGAGCGAGGCACCTGCTAGGGAAGTGTGCTGCCTGGCGTCAATTGCGTCAGTCACTCGTCAGAATTGACCGATGTAGGTGACGATGCCTGCAAAGATAAGGCAGCCGGCTGACCTGGCTAACCACACAAGCACACACATCATCAAGGAGAACAAGGTGGTCATGGTTGACATCTAGTGCCATCTTCAATTCTTCATGGTGGTGTTGACATGACTCACTAAGTTGATGTGGTGTATTTCATAGTACAAAACAGGGGCGGATCTGGGCCCCAGGCCCCCAGGGCCCAGGCTCGGGGCGTGGCAATTTCTTTTAGTCATTATATAGCCATTATTTTTGAATGGGCCTGGGGCTTAGCCCAACACACAGCCAAGGCCCAGGCCACCTTCTCCATCTTCGCATTCACACAGCCCAGGAGCGAGGACGCCACCCCAACGCCCTAGACGCATGTGGCACGCCCTATGGAGTGAGGCAGCGAGCCACCCGCCGCCGCCTGCCCTCCGGTCCGGCGCTCCCCTGCTCCGCCGCTCGCCCGCCCGCGCCCTCCGACCTCTGCCGCTCGCCGCATTGCCCGTCTGGCCGTCCCCTGCTGCTCCGTGCTCGCCCAGCCTTGCCCCGATCCCCTGGTGCTCCGCGCTCGCCCAGCCTGGCCCGAGTCCCCTGCTGCTCCGGTGCTCACCGCCTCGCCTGCTCTGCTCCGACCTCTCCTGCTCTCTGCCACGCGCCCTCAGATTCAGGGGGTAAATTGGTAATGGGTGCCACTGCCTTAGTGCTGACCTGCTGTAGATAGAAACTTTAAAGATTGAACATTTTTATCTGCTATAATGTTTGGATTTGCTACTGCTGCTTATGGTAGCTGCTGCTGTCAAACACTTAATTACTTGAATTGTATTTGAAAATGTGAATGTTGTTGTTGCTACTGTTAATATCAATTTCATTTCATTTTGTAGAAATGAAAGATGAAGAGATATTTTTCATTTTCTACAATGTTAGTTGTTTCACTTTATGTTTGTCTTCTCTTATGAAATTTTGCTTTTGATTTCTCTAAGGTGTCGGCTCTTCTTCCACCGTTGATCAAGTTATGGAAGACACTCATGAAGAAGGCCATTGATTTGTTATTCTTCTTATTGCACGTACTGTTCGTAGTTTTTGTCATCTTTTTTGATCTATTTTTTTGTATCTCTAAGCATGGAGTATAAATTCTAAATTTTTCGTGCAATTGAGCTGTATTTGAGGTATTCTCTTGATGTAGATATAGCTTGATGGACGTTAAGTTTTTCTCTCGTGACGATTTTTTTTGGCCAGGGGCTTGCTCTAATTCTGGATCCGCCACTGGTCCAAAAGTAGAGTCAAATGGATGAAATACATCTAAACATTGATTTGAACCTATATTAAGAGTTCAAAAATGCAAACTAAACAAATCAGAAGCGAAAATTGACATCTGAGCATGGGCACATTGTGCCCCCTTTTCCAAAATTCCAGCATATGTGAGAGATATAAGAAATGGAAAAATACAAGCAAATATGGGCCACATTTCTACTTGTTTTGAAGCCAAAATTTTGTTTTTTTGTGTGCAACATACAATACAACATATTATTGAACTAAATTTCACCGGCACTTAGGCCACATGCATGCGTATTCAAGTTAAAAAATCAAATCCTACAGAAACTTTTTTGAGGAGTTCTAAAAAGTGTGCTCCACTACACCCGTGCACTGAAAATCCGTTTTAAATCTGAAGTTGTAATCTGAACTCAAACGAGGTTGTTATGTGAAGTTTCCTTGTATAGAATATAAACTACTCCTTAAATTAACAAATATAAGATGTTCTAAATTAGATGTATATAGACACGTCATACTGTGTTGCTTTACTCATTTCAGTTTGTAAGTAGTTCATATTAAAATATTCAAAACATTATCTATTTCTCAAGAAGGGAGTATAATATCTCTACCCTTTTGGCCAGTTACCAAATATCTCTTGTGTTTAACATGGAAACCATGGAATATAGAAAGACAAAAGTAAAAGATTCAAGAAAAAAACATGACTATTTCTTACTATTTACAAATA
Organism: Aegilops speltoides; assembly: GCA_021437245.1. Classification (NCBI taxonomy): domain Eukaryota; kingdom Viridiplantae; phylum Streptophyta; class Magnoliopsida; order Poales; family Poaceae; genus Aegilops; species Aegilops speltoides. The sequence goes on from CM038147.1 coordinate 105,820,676, forward strand.
TGATAAAAGAGGAAAATATTTAGGAACAATCATGAAAAATAAGGAAACATGGTCATTCATTATAATTGCTCATAAATTATTTTTCCATTTTTCATGAATTTTGTACCTTCCATAATGCTTATGGTTTTTAATGGAAAATGACAATTAGGGAATGTCCCTTGGTTAGGAGGTCCGGGGCCCTTGGACTTAGATCACACGGATGGTAGAAAAATTAATAACCGTTGGTATTTTTTTATGCTCCACGACAATTTTCACTTCTGATTATGGCAAATTTTGTAAAGTTGCCATGGAAACTTTAGTTGAAATTACATGACAATTCCCGCGTTCGTTAGGAAAACACTCACAGAGAACGTTCCCCAAATATCGCCGTCATTTTTATTTGTCCAAATTTCACATTCATTGTAACAATTTTCATATTCTTATTATCTTTTCAAGAATATTCATGTTTATTGCTATTTGTTTGAGGTAATTGTGCTCCTGGTACAAGACTTGGTATAGGTGAGTTTGCTTTCATACAAAAACTTACAAAATCTGTAGCGGAGGTACAATAACTTGACCAAGACTCGTCCACTTGAGATATAAATCGCTCATGTGCTAACACATGCATGCCAACAGGGCAAAGTGCATGCGCTGCGCTGCTCAAAGTCTTTGCAAAATGGCACATGTGAGTATATGAAATTTCGGCCACAATCCCCTGGGCACTGTTGACATCTAATTTAGGACAGTACACTAACCTAGCCTCCCTCGCAAGAACGGAGTTAGACTGGTCGACATCATCATAGTGATGGCCCTCTCCCTAATACCCGTCGTCGGCCCTATGAGGCGCCAGTATATAGGCCACATGTGAGCTCCACTGGTCGGGCTTGGGGCTGGTGCGACAGTGGGCACCCGGAGAGGGTTCAAAGCCATCGCCCGGGTGCACGTGGAACAACACCCTCTTAGGAAAACAGATTTAATGGTCAAAAATGCCCAAATCAGAAAAGTTAATGGCCAATAATGGTAGCGTGAGATGGCTGGATTAGGTCAGTTTTATTAACCTAACTTAGATGTCTACAGGGACCGTTTGGCCAAAATGTCACAAACTCATAGTGGGCATTTTGCAAAGAATCTGAGCAGCCCAGCGCATGCACTTTGCCCCGCTGGCGTCCATGTGTTGGCACATGACCAATTTGTACCTCAATTCAGGGGCGGATCTGGGCCCTAGGCCCCCAGGGCCCGGCCTGGGCATGGCAATTTCTTTTAGTCATTATATAGCCATTATTTTTGAATGGGTCTCGGGCTTAGCCCAACACACAGCCAAGGCCCAGGCCACCTTCTCCATCTCCCCATTCGCACAGCCCAGGAGCAAGGACGCCACCCCAACGCCCTAGACGCACGCGGCACGCCCCATGGAGCGAGGCAGCGAGCCAGCCGCCGCCGCCTGCCCTCCGGTCCGGCGCTCTCCTGCTCCGCCACTCGCCCACCTGCGCCCTCCGGCCTCCGCCGCTCGCCGCCTCGCCTATCTGGTCGTCCCCTGCTGCTCCGCGGTCGCCCAGCCTGGCCCCGATCCCCTGGTGCTCCGCGCTCGCCCAGCCTGGCCCCGGTCCCCTGCTGCTCTAGTGCTCACCACCTCGCCCGCGCTGCTCCGACCTCTCCTGCTCTCTGCCACGCGCCCTCGGATTCAGGGGGTAAATTGGTAATGGCTGCCGCTGCCTGAGTGCTGACCTGCTATAGATAGAAACTTTATAGATTGAACATTTTTATCTGCTATAATGTTTGGATTTGCTACTGCTGCTTATGGTAACTACTGATGTCAAACATTCAATTACTTGAATTGTATTTGAATGTGAATGTTGCTGTTGCTACTCTTAATATCAATTTCATTTCATTTTGTAGAAATGAAAGATGAAGAGAGATTTTTCATTTTGTACAATGTTAGTTGTTTCACTTTATGTTTATGTCTTCTCTTATGAATTATTATTTTTTTGATTTCTCTAAGGTGTCGGCTCTTCTTCCACCGTTGATCAAGTTATGGAAGACACTCATGAAGCAGGCCATTGATTTGGTATTCTTCTTACTGCACGTACTGTTCATAGTTTTTGTCATCTTTTTTATCTATTTTGTTGTATCTCTAAGCATGGAGTATAAATTCTAATTTTTGGTGCAATTGAGCCGTATTTGAGGTATTTTTTTGAGGTAGCTATAGCTTGATGGACGTTAAGTTTTTCTCTCGTGACGAAAAAAAATTGGGCCCGGGGCTTGCTCCAATTCTGCATCCACCACTGCCTCAAGTGCACGTCCAGGCCAAGTTATTTTACTTGTGTTGTACGTTTTGTATTTTTGTATAAAGTGAACCCACTTGCCATGTTTTGGTACCAGGAGCACAATTCCCTACATGTAAGAACTTCCCTTGTGAGTTTTCTTTCATATAGTATCTTTTTATCTTCTGTTTACTTTAACATAATTTTGTTTTTTTATATATTTTTTGGTTGAATAGCCTGTCATTTCTGTGGAACTACATTGCCACATCATACATCATAAGCCTCAAAATAAGCCCAAGAGACCGAATTTTCTCGGTATGAAAAGTTTAGGGTCGCAGATGCATGTCTAGGATTGAAGTATTTTTGAAAGACCTAGGATTGGAGTATTGAAACAATAGTTGAACAACGAAAAAAGAATACTTCCTCCGTTCCATAACACATGTCATGGTTTTAGTTCAAACTATGGAACGGAGGGAGTATTTGTTTCGTCCAAGGTTGTTCAAGATCATTACAAATGGTTCAATACATGGTACCAAAAACTGAATACTAATGTGGCATTTGACATAGACAATTTTGATGGTGCTATGTAGGAGCAAGAGACGGCTTATCACTGTTTGTGAAACAGGGTATTGAAAGTAACAGGCTCTTGTCACAGAAGTGCAGCGTTGCAGGCAGCGGCATATGAACGCACGGCATCGACGGTGCATGGCCCTTCGCGACGGAGCTCGGTGCAGCACTCTTGTCGTCCATTAATATTGCTCGGAGTTTCCATATTGTGTAGGAGCTCCCAGGGCGGTTCTTTACCCAACTCCGCGAAAAGCATCTGCAAAGAACAAATGTACTACTCGTTACTACTCAGTAGTACTATCTCCGTTTCTAAATATAAGTATTTTTAGATATTCCAATGCGGACTACATACGGAGCAAAATGAGTGAATCTACACTCTAAAATATGTTTATATACATCCGTATGTAGTTCTTACTGAATCTCTTAAAAGACTTATATTTAGAAACGGAGGAAGTATATCATGCATGGATGAATTGCGGTTCGACTACTAGATTCTCCAATAGATTGTGTTGTGGTAGTACTCACCAAAATCATCCGGGTGTGGACTTCTTGCCGCTGTGCCAGAGTCTCATTGGCACGACGGAGCTCCTGATTCTCTTGCAATACACTATGGGGCATGGAAACCGGCCCGCCATATCGGCGCCCCAGCCGGTCACGTCCTGCCGGTGGACTAGCGGCCGCCTCGCCGAGGTTGCGCATCTCCGACCAGAGATTCTCAGCCGCCTCGGCGAGCCTGCGTATCTCCGGCCAAAGCGGGGACGCGCGGGAGCCCTGTCCGTGGAGGCTCGGACGGACGAGACCTTGCCGGCCTCGCCGATCACGTATACGTCGCAGAAGTCGGGCGCGCCCTTGCAGACGGCCGTCGGGATGTCGTCGGCCGCCATGAACCTTCTGGCAAGGAATCCGCACGCTGCCGCTGTTACGGCCGCGAGAACGACGACGACGACACGACAGAAACACACGCCACGGCGACGACTTAATTCGAGGCACGTACGTACGTACCTTCGGAAGAGGCCCCTCGCGGTGGCGCCGACGACGAGCTTCTCGACGACGCCGCGCGCCACGAACTCGACGATCGACCTGGCCACGTCGCCGTGGCCGTCGTCCAGCACCGCGTCCATGCAGAAGACCTGCATGCACCTTCACATCAAATCGTTTTTTTTTTCCTCTGCATGCACCGGTCGGCCGGCGTGTGCATGAAAGGAACGTACGCCTTTGCGCGTGCAGAAGACGCGGAACGGGAGGAGGATCTCCCTGACGTGCGGCTGCGCCGGCTGCTTGACGTGGACGAGGACGATGGGCTGGGGCTGGCTGTTCCCCTTCCCCGCGACCGCCTCCTCGACGGCCCATTTGAACGCGCTCACGCTGTTCTTGCTACTGTCGACGCACACCGCAACCAGCCGCGGCGAGCTCGACGGCGCCTGTTCCAGATCCCGGCCATCCTGCTGGTACCTGCACATCGTTATGGTAGGTCTCCCACCTTCTGCTCCGAGCCTCGGCGATGATTCTCCAGTTTAGATGGATATATGCATGCATGCACGCCCTTTTCTCATAGGTCTATTATTACGGTTGGTCGCTCCTTTTCTGCCTTTTTTTTAGCAACTCTACGTTTTTGGCTGGCGAGTGACGATGGATGAGAAGAAAGCATACATTATTTTTTAGTTTTGCAAAAAGAAAAACAATTAAGATTATTGTTTTTTTATTTGAGAAACACATGTAACTTTATTGATCATAACGATTACAGGTACACAGATTTGAACCTAAGATTGAAGAAAATACAAAGTAACTTGACTAAGAATTACAATGAAATCTTTTGTAAACACCTTTATCGCAGTAGTAATCTCTGCTTGAAGAAATACTCCAAAGTCTTCGGTAAAGAGGCTGCAGTTAGACTGGAGCAACGATGTTGTCACTCTTTCACCTGCACAAACATTACCAATAATGATCTTTGAAATAAAGCGCCTTGAGTCGCCCATCTAAACATATGGGAAGCCTTGATCGATGAACGTACTTGGGCCGGGGATGATCCCTTAGAAATGCAGGTTGTCGAATCAATATATCTTCAGCATGATGTCGATGAAAGATTTCACCTCCACAAAGAATCAAACCAACAAAAAAAAACTTGACACAACAACATAAACTCATCATATCCGAATAATCGAATCTGGGAAGACGGAAAACTCTCTAACCTCATGGCACTGCCAAAGAACAAGAGGGAGTTTATTCTCACCAAACTATGATGACCACTAGGCGTTGACGAAGAACAAAGAGGTCTTGAACATCCGAGGTGCCCCCACCTCTCAGCGCCAATATGGCAGCCGGAGGCGAGCGGACCAAAATTTCTAGGATGGCGATGACGACAGCAGCACAAGAAACCCTTTGTTTTATAATTGAACTAGTGGAATCACTTTTGTGAGATACAAAAGCTTTTTGGCAATATTTGAATCAAGGTTGTCTAACATAAGGGAAGGAGCCCACGCTACTACTAGGTGATGTAGTTGTAGCGCGGGTCGTATGACCAATGTTGTTGCTAAATAAGGCCCACCAGCCGGCCCCATGTATGGGTAGTGGCAGCGAGGGCGATATGACCCTCGCTAAAGCTACATGGTTAGTTGTAGCGTGGGGCTTATACCCGGCGTTGCAACTATGGCTCAACCCAGGGGTACGGTGATGCCCACTTAGCAGCGGCCACTACTAGGAAAAGGCCTACTAGTGGCGCACCAGTTTTGCCTACTAATGGCGCACTACTGGTGCGCCACTAGTATTTTTTGCTAATGGCGCACCTGTGGTGCGTCATTAGTATCTGGTATACTAATGGCGCACCGCAGGTGCGCCATTAGTATAGCCCATGGTGCGCCATTTGTATGCCTCCCAGGGGGCCATATTTACCGAGGTGCTTTGGCATACTAATGGCATACTGTGTGTGATGCGCCATCAGTCTGATTGACAAAACCTTGGTCACCAACTTGGCAAAAGAATGTATCAAACTGATCGGCCGAAAGGGGTGTCGTGGTTCTAAGTCTGACAGTAAAAAGGGGGTAGGTATGGAGAGGCAAGATCTTAGCTATGGCGAATATGTACACACGAGTTTTACGAGTTCAGGCCCTTCTCGAAGGAAATAACAGCCCTACGTATCGGTGCCCGGAGGCGGTCGATTGGTTTATGTGTGTTGTGTTACAGGGGGTGCGAACCCTTGTCCCAGAGGAGGGGGATGGCTTATATAGAGTGCGCCAGGACCCCAGCTCACCTCCATTACAAGGAGCTTAATATACATAAAGTAAGGGCGTTACTGGTAACGACAGTCTTAAATACTCTTAATGCTCATGAAGACTAAGGAGTGAATGCCCGGCCGTTGTGCGTTTTTCCGACTCCTGGTCTTCGATATGGTCGAGTCATTCCCCATACGGTTGAGTGAAAGTGGGGAATGATGGTCGAGTGACTATACCGTCCAGTCGATTCTTGATCTTCTTATCTTCTGGGGTAGTGACCTTGGGTAGGACGTATAGGTCAGGCCTATGACCCTACCCCAGGTCTGTATCCTCATCAGTAGCCCCCGAATGGATTAAGGTGCGAGTGCAAAATAGGCTGAAATTGAACTTGTCCTGAGCCTTGTGATCTCACGAGTACTTTCTACAAGTCTGAGCGCCTGCATCGATGTTTGGTGTCGACTCAGTCGCCTTGATCCATTTAATGGACAGTCGAGTGAACTGTTGATCTTATGTGTCGAGTGTCGCGTTGGAGCGCGGGATCCTGGGCGCGATTGCCTGCAGTGTATCCCGGATTCCACGGGATACAAAATTTCGGGGAAGCGCGCCAGACGGGGAGTGCCGAAGCGGGCGGAGCAGATAAACAGTGATTCCTCGATTCCCACGCCGCCTTTTTCGCCACGTACGCTGCGCGCGACTGTTTCGGGATTTGACGGGATTGCCTGGTCCCACGCGTCAGTCACTCGAAAACGATCTCTTATAAGGTGGCCGGACCGAGGCACCTGTACTGTGCACATCTTCTCTTCCTTCTTCTTTCTCCGTTTCTCCGCCGCACCTTAATCTCCTGCTCCGACGCCGCTGCCCTGTCGCCATGGTGAAGGACAAGACGGCGGCGCTAGAGCGCGCAAAGAAGACGAAGGAGGTGGCGAAGGGCAGGAAGCAGCAGCGCGGGTCGTCGTCGCGCGCGAGGCTGCCGCCGGGCTGGATCGAGGGCGATTGGATCCGGTCTTCGATTCAGCAGGCGGACCTGGACGAGCTGTTGGAGTCGGGGTTAATCGCCAAGGGAGCGGCAAGGCTGCCGGAGGGGGAGATGAGCCCTCAGCCTCAGCTGGGTGAGTGCGTTCTGCTCGCCACCCACGTCGACCGTGGCTTTTCGCTTCCCCCACACCCTTTCTTCCGGGGGCTTCTGAACTTTTTTGGTGCTCAACTCCACCACTTCTCCCCCAATACAATCACGTACTTAGCTGCTTTCGTGTCGATGTGCGAGAACTTCTTGGGGTGTTGACCGCACTAGGGCCTTTTCAAGCACATTTTCACCATTCGTTCCCAATCGGTAAAAAGGCGAAGTCGAGTGACTCGAAAACCCATGTCATCCAGATGTGCGGGGGTTTAGGTATCCAAAAGAGGAAAGGGAGTGCTTTTCCTGCTATGACTCTTCCTGATTCCGTTAGAGGCTGGCAATCGACTTGGTTCTATTGCCAGGATGTCGCGGCTCCAGGTCAGTCGACCGGCCTCCCCCACTTCTCGTTTGACCGAGTCCAGACTCCTGCTCCGCTGAAAGTTACGACTGGCGAGACCATGGAGACAAGGATGTTGGTAGATAGGGTGGTTCAGCTTATCAATGATGGTGTCATGGGTCTGGATCTGTTGGAGGTGTTCCTCAGTCGACGCATCCAGCCTCTCCAGGCCCGCGATCACCCGATGTGGTTGTATTCCGGACCGGACAACACCGCTCGGGTTCATCCAGAAGAAGTACCATCTGCAACAGTAGCTTCGTGGCTGAGGAGCATCACAGGCAATCAGGACAATCCCAGAGGATTCAGGCGAGTCGTTCCCTTTAGCAGCAACAACCCGCCCGACAAGGTACGCTTTTTTTTTGAACCTTGAAACAGTAGGAGAGGCTCCTACTGCAAATTAAATAAAAGAATCAGCAGCTGTACATGGGGTTAAAGTTACATATCCAACCCACTTTGTGGGTGGAATAGAGGGGGGGGGTTTATTACAAGGTTTGTAAGAAGGAAAGTAAGAAAGGTTTATTCTTATCCCCCACCCTATAGGTGAGGAGATCTAAGTCTTTTCGTAATCTAGAGAGCCAGGAGTTTGTGGAGGGGGTTATTCCTCTGAAGTGTTTGTTGTTCCTTTCTTTCCAGATGCTCCAAGCAGATTGAAGTAAGATCTCTACAAATAATGGTCGGTTCCAAGATGTTCTAGCTGCTTCCACCCAGTCCAATCTATTACCTGAGGAGGTCCCTTGCATGCCAATTTTGTCCCAACAGAGCAAACTAAATGGGCAATGAAAGAAAAGGTGCTCCACTGTTTCATCCTTGCATGTAGGGCAGAGCAGACAGTCAAATGTGTTACCAATGTTGTAATGCCTGCGCTTCAGCATATTTCTGGTGTTTAACCTGTCCGAGAGTAGGAGCCACCCAAAAACTTTGAGTTTCATTGTGGTTTTGGATTTCCAAAGCCAAGAGAAGGCAGGATGAGCTTGAATATCTCTGAAGTAGAATTCATAGAATTTGTTGGCCGCATAGTAGTTGGAGCCCCATGTATACCTCCATTCATCATGAACTAGAGGATCTTCAAGTTGAACGTCCGAGGTCATGAGTTAAAGATCTCTGGTTTCTGCATGAGCCTGTTCAGACAAGGGGAGGTGAAACGTTGTATGCAGGCTGGTGGTTCCAAGAAATGCCGCGACAGAGATGTCTTCATCTTTTGCAAAAGAGAAAGCGTGAGGGTGGGTCTCTGCTAAAATCTCATCCATCCACAAATCTTTCCAGAATAGTGTGGTTGCACCATTGTGCACAGTCACCTGTGTGATTCCTCTATAAATGGGCATTAACCTTGAGACGTCCTTCCACCAAAAGGAGCCACAAAGATCTGTGGCATGGGGTATGCGGGAGGTGTAATAAGAATTCCAGACCAGTTCCACCCAGGGCAGATCCTCATGATTGTAAAACTTATGGAGAAACTTTAGTAGAAGCGCCTCATTCTGGGTTTTCAAGTTGATAACTCCAAGGCCACCACATTGTTTTCATTTGCAGACCATATCCCATGCAGCTAGGGAGTTACATGTGTCTCCTTGATCCGTTTTCTTTGTCCATAAGCATTTTCGCCGTATCTTGTCCAATAGTTCCACTATTCCGGCTGGGAGCTTGAGTGTGCACATGGCGAAAATAAGAAGTGAGGTGATGACTGAGTTTAGTAGAGAGAGCTTGCCACCATAGGATATCATATTCAACGTTGCCGATAATCTCCTTTCTAGTCTACATACCAGCGGCATGAGATCATGCATGGATGGTTTAGTAGTTCCCATGGGCAGGCTGAGGTACGTAAATGGCATTTTTCCAACCACACATCCAAAGATATTCGCCAGGCTGATGCATAGTGTTTCATCACAGTTGATCGGCACCAATGTGGACTTGTGAAAGTTTATTTTTAGGCCAATGGAAGTAGCATAATCAGACAGAATGCTTTTGATGATTGTAGCCTGTTGGGGGCAAGCTGGCATGGCAAGTATTGTGTCGTCTGCATATTGGATAACAGGGTAGTCCTTTTGGGTATTGCATGGGAAGGGTAACTTAATGGAATCTCTAGCAAAAGCATCATTTATTGCAGCTTGAAGGAGATCCGCGGCTAGGACAAAAATGAGGGGGGACAAAGGATCACCTTGTCGAACACCACATTTGCAATGAAACTGTCGGCCAGGGACTCCATTAAGAAGGACAGCTGACTTTCCCAAGGCAAAGATACATTTTATCCAACCGAGCCACTTCTCATTGAAGCCCATGTTGCGCATGATCTCAATCATAGCATCATGATCAATAGTGTCGAAGGCTTTCGCAAAGTCCAGTTTGAGTAAAATAATCTCTTTCTTGGAAGCCTGGCACTGGTAGATGTATTCGAATGCCCAGGCAAGACAATCTTGAATTGTGCGCCCCTTGAGGAAACCGTATTGATTGCGGTGCACAATTTTGAGGATGAGTCTTTGTAATCTGTTGGCCAGCAGTTTAGTTATTACCTTGAGACAGCAGTTAAGAAGAGTGATCGGTCGATACTCATTGATTGTTGAAGGTGCATTAACCTTTGGAATGAGAGTGATTAGGCCTTCATTAATGCTCTCTAGGTTTAGATTTCCTTCAAAGAATTCGTTACAAAGCTTGTAAAAATCATCCTTGATCACCTCCCAGCAAGTCTTAAGGAATATACCAGAAAATCCATCAGGGCCCGGAGCACGATCAGCTGGCATCGTTCTGATTACATGATCTATCTCCTCCACTGTGAAGGGGACCGTCAGGGCATCAAGGCCATCAATTTTTTTGATGATTCTGGGCAAGTCAAACATCATAGCATGGTTGGTTTTAGTGCCAAGTCGGTCTTTGAAGGTCTGAAAAATGATTGCCTCCTTGCTTGCGTGGTCCTCCGCACAAAACCCTGAGTCAGTTGTGAGGGATGGTATATTGTTTCGTCGATATCTCTCGGATGCCATTGCTTGAAAAAAATTTGAATTTTCATCCCCGAACTGGACCCAACGGATTGTGCAACGCTTCTTCCAGTATTGTCTTTGATATGTAAGCAACCTGAGTAGATGTTTCTTGAGAATTGCTCTGAAATTGGCTTTGGGAATTGTGAGAGGCCTCCTGTTTTCCAAGCCATCAATTTCAAGCAGAGCCCTATTAGAATTTTCGATAGCAATAGATAGCTTAGAGATGTTCTTGCTCCAGCATCTCAGTTCATGCCGCAGGTGCTTAAGTTTTTTGGACAGAATTGATGCCATATTTGTCGAGTGAACAGGTTTGGCCCAGGCCCTCTTGACCGTATCTAGGAAGCCCGGGTGATGTATCCAATAAGACTCAAATCTGAACAATTTTGATCGAGGAATCTTAGTTTGAATAGTGATGACACAAGGAATGTGATCAGATACCGGCCTACCAAGGGGTTTAACTATAGTGTTTGGGTATGAGGTGGTCCAATGGTTACTAGTGAAGAACCAATCAAGTTGCTCGAGTAGAGGATCAGTTTGCATGTTACTCCGTGTAATGCGTTACGCCCTTAAGTGGCGCTTCAATTAAAGCCCGAGTTCGATGAAATCATTAAATGTTATCATGTCTCCAAAGTGACCACCTGGTTTGTTACGGTTTCGGGCCCTCTAATGAAATTAAAGTCACCACACAGAGCCAGTCTTCATTAGCGAAATATCTAGTGAAAATAGCCATGCAATGAAGTTATTTCGAGTCACCTTGGCAAGGCCCGTAAACATTCACTAAAGTCCGTGTTTGCGCCGATTGGGTGGAGTGAAAGCGAGTAACAAGCCCAAATTCTTGGAGGCCACCGTAGTAGCTGTGAAAACCGCACTATTCCGTATGGTTGCAATTCCTTTGATGCCCCTCTAGAGGATGAAATCATACTTATCAAATCTTCTTGGGCAAGATGATTTAATAAAGGCATTATCAAAAGAAGATTTTTTCGTTTCCTGCAAGCGGATAGCCGCACAACCACTAGAGTTGATGGCATTAGAAAGCGCTAATTGTTTGTCTTGAGTTCGGACCACGAATATTCCAACACGTAGCGTTCCAACTAAGCAAAAGAGGCATAAAAATATAAAGATGGGGGTTTAAGCCGCATCCGAAGATGAGCCTGCATCCTTGCTTGCCAGAGTTCCTCGTCCGAGAGCTCAGCAGCTGGAATTCCGCACATGATGTGACCGACATGTTGAATGACCGAATTGGGGTTGGAGGTGGCGGTCAAGATCTTCGGGAACTTCGTTATGGCGATCGCACTATGGCGAATGAACGACCACGGCTTCACCTTGGAAGTTCAGACTTTAGAATCGCTTATAGGTGGCACTTTAAAACCATCATACTTGTTCTTGCGGGCACTCCTCGAAGGTTGATCGAGGATTCGAGCATTTGGAGCTTTGCCATGACGAGTAATGTGAGCTGGCTCGTTGTCGCTGAACAATGAGAGCAATGGGCACGATGGGATCAAGATGCAGCACCAAGGGTTATCCATAGTAGTGTCTTGATCCGAGAGCAGCAGGAGGATCGACAGCCAAAGACCTGAGCCGTAACCATTGTCGGTTTCCGCCTCAATGACCGGCGCAGTAACGCAAAGATCGTGTCCATGCTCAACTGCTCAATATTGGCGAAGCGAGTTGCGCAGTTGTTACAGTTTTTGTAGCTTCGATAATAGAGAAGATCCTCCTCCTCGTGAGATGGCAACATGGAAGTCCACTCTTTCCTCCCCAAGACCATAACCCGAACTCCATGGGCCATATGCAGCAACCGGGGCATAATTGCAGACTGAGGAAGGAATTAAGTCGATGACGGGAAGCCTTGTGTGAATCAGCATTGAATTGAAAATGTCACCCTCTGCGGACATAGAAAATTGCAGACCAAGAGGCAGACAGGAAACATGAATGTCTAGAGCCGCAGGAGAGCTGGGCTATTGACGATCATGTTAGCGGACGCGCAGAACTTTCACCTCTTGTCGAGCATGGAAAATGTTGCTTGGCACCAACACATAAGAGTCTCGAGATGTTGCACTGGAATCTGAGCAGCCAAATGTAGAAATTGAATCATTCCAAGCTGTACTGGACTGTCACGAAGATTGTTGGTAGGTAAGATCCCATCCTGAACTCGCAACCCTTCAGCAGATAGCCAAGCCTGAAAATTATACTGAACAGTGGCGGAGACGGAGGCCGAGCACCCCAACCAGCTTGAAAATGAACGTCTGTCCTTGCACCGCATTGTGCATTGGTGCAGCATCGCTTGATTTTGCACAACGTTCTGCGCAAGCCGATTATGCAGCTTGTGCTTGGTACATCTGTTCGCCGTGAGGCCTTCTCCAACAAAGGGTGTGGTATTCCGTCAGCCGGTGGCTCTATGTCAGCTGGCGGCACATCCGGATATGAGCATTCGATCGGCTGCTGCGCAGGATTGTGACACGACGGTCCAACAACGCCGCTCTCCACCCAACCGATGCATAACAAAGCTTTTGGGCACTCGACGCAGACTAAGAACACGAGCTTTTATCAGCACTACCTTCCTGTCACCTCGAGGATTATTCCAAGTGATGAGCTCACCAAACTTGTCCACAGACTTATGGATGTAATGAGAAGTTTGATAATCATGTGGAAAACCAATATAAAGCAACCATACTTGAGGCCCAAAACTAGTTTGGCGCATGTTAATAGCAGCATCATGAGGAATAAAAGAAACAATGGTGCCCTGGTTCTCGTCATCCTCATCTAGCTCAAATGTCGTGCCCACAACTGCATCTCTCACTATGGAGTCCACAAAACCAAAGATACCAATCCCTAGCGGATAATCATCAACTTCAGTTGGGAAATAGTTGGACTCATGTAGCAAACCTTTGATGGTGTGCGAAGCGAGCTTCGATGGTCGGGGCGGCGGTTCACCTCTACAATGGCCAAGAAGTCATGGCGGAGCGGGCGGCATCGGGTCGACGACCATCTCATCTCGACCAACCGATCTTGTGCCCCACTCAATGGTCATGCCCTGAGGCAGGTATGGGACGACATTGACGGGGTAGTTCGCCATGGAAGAGCTTGGTGGAGGGGCGATGGGGGCGGAGGGAGTGACAGGTGACAGAGAGGGAGGCGTATCGGCACGGGTATTTTGCCTCTTGGGAACCCAAACGCGACGGCCCTGCCTCCGCTTGACCCAACAAGAAGTTGCCACGTGGCTAGGGTCACCACACGATCTGCATCGGACGGTACTCGTGTTGTCATTGCCGGCCAAGGGACCGGGGTGGGTGAGAGGAAGTGAATCACTAAAATCACTCTGATTGATTGGCTGCCGCTGGGTGATATTGACTGAAGAGGGCCGAGATAGGTTGCCATGATTATTATGGGAAGAATCTGCCGAAATTGATTTATCCATTCTTTCAGCCATCAATAAATTAGACGGACCAGGCAGCCCCAAGGGAGGGATGGGCCCGTGGCCTGGTCTCTTCTTGGGGGCCCATTTAAGGCAAACCACTTGGGCTCGTCCACAATCTCCAAAGAAGTGGCCCAGCCAACCGCAGGAGGCACACCATATTTGACCCGGGCAGTTAGAATAAAAATGCTTGGAAGAGTTACATATCGTGCAAGTTTTGCTACTCGAATGGTTGGCCTCATGGTCATGTTTATCACAATTTGGAGTACTGCCAAGTGTTCCACCATTTGTATCCATGCACTGACAATGTACCTCAGAACAATGTTCACAAGGTTTTCCCGGACAAGCATTTGAGAGATGGCCCACAATGTCACAAATAGAGCAAATGCATAACCGTCTATAGATATAATCCAGTGATGGTATGGAGGAAAGGGACCAAATGGTAGCAATGTGCGAAACGGTATATCCAAACCGAAGTTGGTCCAAAATATGATAAATCATAAATGTTGGAATGGAATCCCAATAAGATTGCTTAAACGACTGACCTTCAAATCTCAGATTAGACTGGGTGTGATGGTCGCCCATCAGGTTACAATGAATTGTGCCCAGACAAACTGTATTCGTTAATAAATGCTGATTCTCCTGCAATGCCGCGGGCTCATTAAGTTGATTAAGCCGACCAAAATCCCCAAAGGAAAATCCCACCGCAGATTTCGTGCCAATAATATTCGGAATATCATTAAGACAATTAACTGCCTGTCCGAAGTTACCATAGGTTTGATTAGTGACCGGAATGGACGTGGTGATCATCGGCGGGGAGGATTCCGGCAGACTTTGGGTGGCCGAAGATGGCCCTCTGTCATGCGTATTATGGGAAGAGTCCAAATTCAAATGGCTATGCGACCTTAGAAAGTCCAAAGATGATCTGATAGCAACAGGTGAACGACTAGCAATCTCATGCACACTCTCATCGGAGTGCCAAAAGTTGTCAATGGAAGCAGTGCCATGATCCCTGGCTCGAAAGAGCTGAAAGTGACAAATAAAGTCCGGCCAGATGCGATCTTTGAGATGATAGACGAAGTGACCAACCTTGTTCGAGGCCACCGAAAACCGAAAACGGCGATCACATAGGGTTTGAACATTGAATCCCGAAGATAAACCTCCAATGCAACATTGCAACGCCAAACCAACTGATTCCTCTGTAAGAGTAAAGGAGGCCAAAGAGAAGTAGACAACCAAGAAAAAATCCTTGGTACCATGGCCAGGGGAGAAATGAACCGTAGAGCCAAAACGTCGACGCACCTGATCCGCAACTGCAAGGCCGGGGTTGAAGTCCCAATGCAGAAGACCCTCCATTGAAGTTGCCGGCCAAGATCTCCATTAGGGTGGTGGGAGAGCAGGTGGAGAGGAGAGGAGAGCCATCATCGGCCTCTCTCTCGAATCCTCTGTCTTTACTAAGGTACGCTTTTTTGCTCCGACCGTTTCTCATTCATGCTCCGACTGTACTTGAGATTGACCGACTCTTGTTTGACCAATTTGTTCTGCAGGTGTTCACTGAGATGCATTCGATGCCCAATGGGGAGCAGGCTTTGGAGCAGGCCCAGGAGGGGGAGGACAGCGCGGAAGATAGTGACGAGTGGGATTCTCAGGAAGACGACGTGGAGGAGGAGGAGAGCGAGGAGTCGGACGAGGAGGAGGAAGTCGACTCGCCGCCATGTTCTGAACGTCGATCCAAACAGCAGCACGACCCGGCCGGTGGGCGCGGGAAAGGTGCGGGTCCGAGTGCCGGTACCCAGAAGCGCACTCGGACGTCGACTCCGGAGCCGACGGAGAAGGTGGCCAAGCAGCCTAAAGTTGCTCCCTCCAAGGCTCGGAAGACACTGCCGCGCATCAAGATGGACGTCCCCGTTGCCTCAGGGTGGGTATCTTGTTCGTGTTTCTGTAAGTCGACTGAAGATTTCCTTGATCTGACCGAACAATCCTTGTGTCTTTCCAGCCCCACCTCTGCTGCCACTGACATGGACGTCGACAAGGCACCAGGAGACGAAGAGGCCACCTCCCGAGCTGGTAAGTTCATTCGACCAAGTTCTGTTTAGTCGAGTGGATGGCCAATTGACTGAAAACTTGACGTTCCTCTTCTTATGTAGCTCCACAAGATATCGTTGTGCTTCCTGATGACGAAGAAGAAGAAGTGCCTCTACAGGAGAGGAAGAAGAAGAGTGGAAGCTCAAGCAGGAAGAAGCTTGAAGTCCAGGTCCCCCAGTCGACACCGGCGCCTGAAGCGGTAGTCCGGACCAACGTCACATTCACTAACCCGTTGATGACTGATCGTCCGTCGGGGTCGACTGCGCAGACACCTGCTGCACCGGTGCAGCTCCACTCATCTGACCCGGCAGCTACTTCGGCCCCTCTGGAGCCATCTCTCTTTGCTACATATCAAACTCCAGACGACTCGTTGAGTGCTGCTAGGGAAGCTCTTCGCCAGGCAAACCTTGTCATGGAGCAGGTGAAAGTGATGCATGAAGCTAGTCAGATAGCCTACAACGCCAGCATTGCTCTTCAGACCAATGTTCAGGTCAGCAAAATTCCGACTGAAATTTTTGAATGTCGCTTTATATCTGATCACCCAGTGGGTGTTCCTTCGTTCAGAACTCAGGAAATCTTCAATGCTGCACTTTTCGAATCAGTGGGGGCGCATCGAGTGCACCCACTGGGTGTAGTTCCCGAGACCACGGTTGGCTGCTGGCAGTCGACCGAGGTCTAATGATGCATCTCTCTTTCTTCCTTTTTTTTGAACTCATGCTGAGTATTGATCTGATCCAGTGGGGGCACGCTAAGTGCACCCACTGGGTGTAGTCCCCGAGACTACTGTTGAAAATTTGATTCGGCAATAGTCATCGAGTAACTCTTTGCTTTCACTCGGCGCTTCGACCTGTCGACTGACATGTTCTGTCTTTCTGGTTGCAGAGGTCTTGTGATCTTGGAGCTCGGCTCACCGAGTTGAAGAAGAAACATATCAGCGTTGAACTTGACCTCGAACTTGCGAAGAAGAATCTAAACACTGCCCAACAAGAAATGACCATCATGGGAGGTAATCACTCGACCATCCTGTCTGTTTTGTAGTTTCATACTTCGTGATAGTTTTTCCTTCAGTCTCTTTGAACCGAGTGATTTCACACGAGTAGATGTGCATAGTGAAAATCGTCAACTTCAGTCTCGTCTGAAGAGTGTTGTTTCTTTAGAGAGGATGAAGGAGGCTTTGGAGCAGAAGGATCTTGATTTGGCAGCCGCTCAGAAGGAAGCACGCGAGAAGACGAAGCTTGCGGACCAGAAGCTGGCTTCAGTCAGCAAACTGGAGGAGGAGAACGCGAAGCTGAAGGCTGTGATCTCAGACGACAACCAGGAAGTTGAGCAACTGAAGAAAGACAAGGAAAATCTGGCCACTGAAGTTGGCGGCCTTAAGACCAAGACCGACAAGCTAGAATCCTATCTGGAGCAACTCGCCGCCAAACTTGTTCTGAAGCTTGAAGGTATGATCAGTCGACTCATCACTTTGTTGTCGATTGAACTTTGTTATCTCGTCGTCGATTCATCACTTTTTGCAATGTGACAGAACTGTGTCAGGACTTTGAGGCTGAAACTGGGCGGGTTGAAACAGGTCTCGACCCCATCAACTGTCCCATGAAAGATGAAGTTGCGATGAACTTGCTTCGACTGGAATCGCGCTTGCATGGTGCAGTAGACTATCTGGCTCGGCTGAAGGCGGCGATGGCCCGAGTGGACGCTGAGCTCTGGCCTCGGGAGGAACTATCTCAAGACCTCGAGTCCTTGATGGCTCGGCTAAACCAGATTCCAGGTCGAGTGCAAGAGTGGAAGAAATCTTCTGCTCGCTGTGGTGCTGATGTCGCTTTGTCTCTGGTCCGAGTGCACTGCAAGGAAGCTAAGGAAGACAAGTTGGTGGCTCTCAAAGTGGCAAACACTAAGAAGCACTCCTTCCAGGACTTCATGGACACTTTCCTCGAGGCAGCCACTCGCATCGCCGACAGCATCGACCTCGACAGCTTCTGCGACCCGGCCAATCCTTCTCCCGCCGAGTGACAAAACAAAAACATTATGCTATCACTTTTATTTGCCTCGGAATGCCGAGTGGATTTGTAACCGTTAAAACTCCTTCGGGCCTGACGCCCGAGCACTTTATTCTGCGGTTAAGAAACTTTGGATTTGTCACCTCATACATTGCGTTTGTCTTCGAACAAAACCGTTTTTCCCTTGAATTGTTGTTTGTTTGCTTGATGCATCTTCTGGAGAAGGATGGCCAGTTGACTGATTGGGCGGTCCTTGAGCAACCTTGATCAGCTCATCAGCGAGGCGTTCAGCAATGATCTTGGCATTCCAGTGGATTGATCGGATGATCCTTGAGTAGCATTGATCAGCTCATCAGCAAGGCGCCCAGCAATGGTCTCAATGTTCCAGTCGACCAATCAGGTGATCCTTGAGTAGCATTGATCAGCTCATCAGCAAGGCACTCAGCAATGGTCTTGATGTTCCTGTTAACCGATTGGGTGATCCTTGAGGAGCATTGATCAGCTCATCAGCAAGGCATTCAGCAATGGTCTTGACGTTCCTGTCAACTGATTGGGTGATCCTTGAGGAACATTGATCAGCTCATCAGCAAGGCACTCAGCAATGGTCTTCACGTCCATGTCAACCACCCGGTAAGTTTTTTCAAACTTAGGCGAGAACTGAGCTGCTGCTAAGCCTCCGAGTGGGAGGATTGCTCACCACTCGGTAGGATTTTTCAAACTTAGGCGAGTACGGTACTGCGGCTAAGCCCCCGAGTGGGAGGTTTGCTCACCACTCGGTAGGATTTTTCAAACTTAGGCGAGTACGGGACTGCAGCTAAGCCTCCGAGTGGGAGATTCGCTCTCCACTCAGTAGGATTTTAAAACTTAGGCGAGTACAGGACTGCAGCTAAACCCCCGAGTGGGAAGTTCGCTCTCCACTCGGTAGGATTTTAAAACTTAGGCGAGTACGGGACTGTAGCTAAGCCCCCGAGCGGGAGGTTCGCTCTCCACTCGGTAGGATTTTAAAACTTAGGCGAGTGCGGGACTGCAGCTAAGCCTCCGAGTGGGAGGTTTGCTCTCCACTCGGTAGGCTTTTTCAAACTTAGGCGAGTACGGGACTGCAGCTAAGCCTCCGAGTGGGAGGTTTGCTCTCCACTTGGTAGGATTTTTCAAACTTAGGCGAGCACTGGGCTGCAATTAAGCCCCCGAGTGAGAGGCAGACTCATCACTCGGTAGGATTTGTATCACTTGGGCGAGCACTAGGCTGCAGCTAAGCCCCCGAGTGAGAGGCAGACTCATCACTCGGTAGGATTTGTATCACTTAGGCGAGCATTGGGCTGCAGCTAAGCCCCCGAGTGAGAGGCAGACTCATCACTCGGTAGGATTTTTATCACTTAGGCGAGCACTGGGCTGCAGCTAAGCCCCCGAGTGAGAGGCAGACTCATCACGCGGTAGGATTTTTATCACTTAGGCGAGCACTGGGCTACAGCTAAGCCCCAGAGTGAGAGGCAGACTCATCACTCGGTAGGATTTTCATCACTTAGGCGAGCACTGGGTTGCAGCTAAGCCCCTGAGTGAGAGGCAGACTCATCACTCGGTAGGATTTTTATCACTTCGTCTTAAGCGAAAAGGATTTGCAACTAAGGTAACTCGTACAAAAGAAATAAATAACAATCATTCAGAGGAAGTAAATTGTGTCTTTGATAGTCAAACTAAAAGGGATTCCTTAATACATCTCATCATTCTAAATATTTAAGAATAGAAAGGGCGGAGCAGATTCACATTCCAGGTGCGTGGCTCATCTTTATTATGCTCGACGTTGAAGAGACGGTAAGCTCCACTGTGGATCACCTTGGTGATAACGAAAGGGCCTTCCCAAGCGAGAGCAAGCTTGTGAGGTCTTTGCTGATCCACTCGAAGGACCAGGTCTCCTTCTTGAAATGCTCGACCCCTCACGTTTCTTGCGTGAAATCTACGCAAGTCTTGCTGATAGATGGTCGACTGGATCAACGCCATCTCTCTTTCTTCTCCTAAGAGGTCGACTGCATCTTGCCGAGCTTGTTTTGCTTCTTCTTCTAAGAAGAGTTTGACTTGAGGTGCATTGTGGAGCAAATCACTGGGGAGCATGGCTTTAGCTCCATAGACTAAGAAGAATGGAGTCCTTCCAGTCGACCGGTTAGGGGTTGTCCTCAACCCCCACAGCACGGATGGGAGCTCGTCAACCCAGGCTCCCGCTGCATGTTTCAGGTCATGCATCAACCGAGGTTTCAATCCTTTGAGAATCAATCCATTCGCCCGCTCGGCCTGTCCATTCGACTAAGGATGAGCGACCGAAGCATAGTCGACTCTCGTGCCTTGGGAGGCGCAAAAGGCTTTGAATTCTTCAGAATCGAAGTTCGAGCCGTTATCCGTGATGATGCTGTGTGGAACGCCATATCTGAATATGTTGGAGAACGTTGCATAAAATAAAAAAATTCCTACGTTCACCAAGATCAATCTATGGAGTCTTCTAGCAACGAGAGAGGGGCGTGCATCTACATACCCTTGTAGATCGCGTGCGGAAGCGTTCAAGAGAACGGGGTTGAGGGAGTCGTACTCGTCGTGATCCAAATCACCGATGATCCTAGTGATGAACGGACAGCACTTCCGCGTTCAACACACGTACGGTTGAGGATGACGTCTCCTCCTTCTTGATCCAGCAAGGGGGAAGGAGAGGTTGACGGAGATCCAGCAGCACGACGGCGTGGTGGTGGATGCAGCAGAGATCTCAGCAGAGCTTCGCCGAGCTTCTACGAGAGGGAGAGGTGTAGCAAGGGGAGAGGGAGGCGCCAAGAGCATGGGTGCGGCTGCCCTCCCTCCCCCTTTATATAGGCCCCCGGGGCGCCGGCCCTAGGAGATGCAATCTCCAAGGGGGCGGCGGCCAAGGGGGGAAACTTCCCCCCAAGCCAGGTGGAGGCGCCCCCACCCCTAGGGTTTCCAACCCAAGGCACAGGGGCGGCCCAAGGGGGGCGCACCAGCCCACTAGGGGCTGGTTCCCCTCCCACTTCTGCCCATGGGGCCCTCCGGGATAGGTGGCCCCACCCGATGGACCCCCGGGACCCTTCCGGTGGTCCTGGTACAATACCGGTGACCCCCGAAACTTTCCCGATGGCCAAAACCTGACTTCCTATATATATTTCTTCACCTCTGGACCATTTCGGAACTCCTCGTGACGTCCAGGATCTCATCCGGGACTCCGAACAACTTTTGGGTTACTGCATACTAATATCTCTACAACCCTAGCGTCACCGAACCTTAAGTGTGTAGACCCTACGGGTTCGGGAGACATGCAGACATGACCGAGATGCCTCTCCGGTCAATAACCAACAGCGGGATATGGATACCCATGTTGGCTCCCACATACTCCTCGATTATCTCATCGGATGAACCACGATGTTGAGGATTCAATCAATCCCGTATACAATTCCCTTTGTCAATCGGTACGTTACTTGCCCGAGACTCGATCGTCGGTATCGCAATACCTCGTTCAATCTCGTTACCGGCAAGTCACTTTACTCGTACCGTAATGCATGATCCCGTGACCACAAACTTGGTCACATTGAGCTCATTATGATGATGCATTACCGAGTGGGCCCAGAGATACCTCTCCGTCATATGGAGTGACAAATCCCAGTCTCGATTCGTGCCAACCCAACAGACACTTTCGGAGATACCCGTAGTGCACCTTTATAGTCACCAGTTACATTGTGACGTTTGGCACACCCAAAGCACTCCTACGATATCCGGGAGTTGCACAATCTCATGGTCTATGGAAATGATAGTTGACATTTGGAAAAGCTCTAGCGAAACGAACTACACGACCTTTGTGATATGCTTAGGATTGGGTCTTGTCCATCACATCATTCTCCTAATGATGTGATCTCATTATCAATGACATCCAATGTCCATAGTCAGGAAACCATGACTATATGTTGATCAACGAGCTAGTCAACTAGAGGCTCACTAGGGACTTGTTGTGGTCTATGTATTCACACATGTATTACGATTTCCAGATAATACAATTATAGCATGAACAATACACAATTATCATGAACAAAGAAATATAATAATAACCATTTTATTATTGCCTCTAGGGCATATTTCCAAGAGTCTCCCACTTGCACTAGAGTCAATAATCTAGTTACATTGTGATGTATCGAACACCCACTGTGTTCTGGTGTTGATCATGTTTTGCTCTAGGGAGAGGTTTAGTCAACGGATCTGCTACATTCAGGTCCGTATGTACTTTACAAATATCTATGTCTCCATCTTAAACATTTTCACGAATGGAGTTGAAGCGACGCTTGATGTGCCTGGTCTTCTTGTGAAACCTGGGCTCCTTGGCAAGTGCAATAGCTCCAGTGTTGTCACAGAAGAGTGCGATCGGCCCCGACGCATTGGGTATGACTCCTAGGTCGGTGATGAACTCCTTCACCCAGATTGCTTCATGCGCTGCCTCCGAGGCTGCCATGTACTCCGCTTCACATGTAGATCCCACCACGATGCTCTGCTTGCAACTACACCAGCTTACTGCCCCACCATTCAAAATATACACGTATCCGGTTTGTGATTTAGAGTCATCCAGATCTGTGTCGAAGCTAGCGTCGACGTAACCCTTTACGACGAGCTCTTCGTCACCTCCATATACGAGAAACATATCCTTAGTCCTTTTTAGGTACTTAAGGATGTTCTTGACCGCTGTCCAGTGTTCCATGCCGGGATTACTTTGGTACCTTCCTACCAAACTTACGGCAAGGTTTATATCAGGTCTGGTACAGGTCATGGCATACATGATAGACCTACACTCATCTTTTCTCTATCTTATGCCATGGTCGGGCATTGAGCCGAGCTCAATTTCACACCTTGCAACACAGGCAAGAACCCCTTCTTGGACTGATCCATATTGAACTTCTTCAATATCTTATCAAGGTATGTGCTTTGTGAAAGACCTATGAGGCGTCTTGATCTATATCTATAGATCTTGATGCCTAATATGTAAGCAGCTTCTCCAAGGTCCTTCATTGAAAAACACTTATTCAAGTAGGCCTTAATGCTGTCCAAAAGTTCTATATCATTTCCCATCAAAAGTATGTCATCCACATATAATATGAGAAATACTACAGAGCTCCCACTCAGTTTCTTGTAAACGCAGGCTTCTCCATAAGTCTGCATAAACCCAGACGCTTTGATCATCTCATTAAAGCGAATGTTCCAACTCCGAGACGCTTGCACCATCCCATAGATGGAGCACTGGAGCTTGCATACCTTGTTAGCATTCTTAGGGTCGACAAAACCTTCCGGCTGCATCATATACAGTTCTTCCTTAAGGTGACCGTTAAGGAATGCCGTTTTGACGTCCATTTGCCATATCTCATAATCATAGTATGCGGCAATTGCTAACATGATTCGGACGGACTTCAGCTTCGCTACAGGAGAGAATGTCTCATCGTAGTCAATCCCTTGAACTTGTCG
This sequence comes from Aegilops speltoides, assembly GCA_021437245.1. Lineage (NCBI taxonomy): Eukaryota > Viridiplantae > Streptophyta > Magnoliopsida > Poales > Poaceae > Aegilops > Aegilops speltoides. The sequence continues at coordinate 105,844,165 of CM038147.1, forward strand.
ATAACCCTTAGCGACAAGTCGAGCTTTATATATGGTAACATTACCATCAGCGTCCATCTTCTTCTTAAAGATCCATTTGTTTTCTATTGCTCGCCGATCATCGGGCAAGTCTGTCAAAGTCCATACTTTGTTTTCATACATGGATCCTATCTCGTATTGCATGGCTTCAAACCATTTGTTGGAATCTGGGCCCGCCATCGCTTCTTCGTAGTTCGAACGTTCACTGTTGTCTAACAACATGATTTCCAAGATAGGGTTGTCGTACCACTCTGGTGCGGCACGTGTCCTTGTGGACCTTCAAAGTTCAGTAGGAGCTTGATCCGAAGTATCTTGATCATCATCATTAACCTCCTCTCTTGTCGGTGCAGGCACCACAGGAACATCTTCATGAGTTGCGCTACTTACCGTTTCAAGAGGTAGTACTTCATCAAGCTCTACTTTCCTCCCACCTAATTCTTTCGAGAGAAACTCTTTCTCCAGAAAGGACCCGTTCTTGTCAACAAAGATCTTGCCCTTGGATCTTAAGTAGAAGGTATACCCAATGGTTTCCTTAGGGTATCCTATGAAGACGCATTTTTTCGACTTGGGTTCGAGCTTCTCAGGTTGAAGTTTCTTGACATAAGCATCGCATCCCCAAACTTTTAGAAACGACAGCTTAGGTTTCTTCCCAAACCATAATTCATACGGTGTCGTCTCAACGGATTTAGACGGTGCCCTATTTAAAGTGAATGTAGCTGTCTCTAGAGCGTATCCCCAAAATGATAGCGGTAAATCGGTAAGTGACATCATAGATCGCACCATATCCAATAGAGTGCGATTACAACATTCGGACACACCATTTCGCTGAGGTGTTCCAGGCGGCGTGAGTTGTGAAACGATTCCACATTTCCTTAAGTGCGTACCAAATTCATGACTTAAATATTCTCCCCCACGATCTGATCATAAGAACTTTATCTTTCGGTCACGTTGATTCTCTACCTCATTCTGAAATTCCTTAAACTTTTCAAAGGTCTCAGACTTGTGTTTCATCAAGTAGACATACCCATATCTACTTAAGTCATCAGTGAGAGTGAGAACATAACGATATCCTCCACGAGCCTCAACGCTCATTGGACCGCACACATCAAGATGTATGATTTCCAATAAGTTGGTTGCTCGCTCCATTGTTCGAGAACGAGTCTTGGTCATTTGCCCATGAGGCATGGTTCGCATGTGTCAAACGGTTCATAATCTAGAGACTCTAAAAGTCCATCAAGATGGAGCTTCTTCATGCGCTTGACACCAATGTGACCAAGGCGGCAGTGCCACAAGTATGTGGGACTATCGTTATCAACTTTACATCTTTTGGTATTCACACTATGAATATGTGTAACATTACGCCGAGATTCATTAAGAATAAACCATTCACCAATGGGCATGACCATAAAACATATCTCTCATATAAATAGAACAACCATTATTCTCGGATTTAAATGAGTAGCCATCTCGAATTAAACGAGATCCTGATACAATGTTCATGCTCAAAGCTGGTACTAAATAACAATTATTGAGGTTTAAAACTAATCCTGTAGGTAAATGTAGAGGTAGCGTTCCGACGGCGATCACATCAACCTTGGAACCATTCCCAACGCGCATCGTCACCTCGTCCTTCGCCAGTTTCCGCTTATTCCACAGCTCCTGCTTTGAGTTACAAATATGAGCAACCGCACCGGTATCAAATACCCAGGAGCTACTACGAGCACTGTTAAGGTACACATCAATTACATGTATATCACATCTACCTTTGGTTTTGCCGGCCTTCTTGTCCGCTAAGTACTTGGGGCAGTTCCGCTTCCAATGACCACTTCCCTTGCAATAAAAGCAATCACTCGCAGGCTTGGGTCCATTGCTTGACTTCTTCCCAAGCTCGGCTTATCGGGCGCGCAACTCCTTGCCGTCCTTCTTGAAGTTCTTCTTACCCTTGCCTTTCTTGAACTTAGTGGTTTTATTAACCATCAACACTTGATGTTCCTTCTTGATCTCTACCTCTGCTGATTTCAGCATTGAATATACCTCAGGAATGGTCTTTTCCATCCCCGCATATTGAAGTTCATCACAAAGCTCTTGTAGCTTGGTGGAGCAACTGAGGATTCTGTCAATGACCGCGTCATCCGGAGATTAACTCCCACTGAGTCAGCGGTTGTGCAACCCAGACATCTTGAGTATGTGCTCACTAATGTAACTATTTTCCTCCATCTTACAGTGAAGAACTTGTCGGAGACTTCATATCTCTCGACCCGGGCATGAGCTTGGAAAACCATTTTCAGCTCTTCGAACATCTCGTATGCTCCGTGTTGCTCAAAACGCTTTTGGAGCCCCGTTTCTAAGCTGTAAAGCATGCCGCACTGAACGAGGGAGTAATCATCAGCACGAGACTGCCAAGCATTCATAACGTCTTGGTTCTCTGGGATTGGTGCTTCACGTAGCGGTGCTTCTAGGACATAATCTTTCTTGGCAGCTATGAGGATGATCCTCAGGTTCCGGACCCAATCCGTATAGTTGCTGCCATCATCTTTCAGCTTGGTTTTCTCTAGGAACGCGTTGAAGTTGAGGTGGACATGAGCGTTGGCCATTTGATCTACAAGACAGTTTGCAAAGGTTTTTAGACTAATTTCATGATAATTAAGTTCATCTAATCAAATTATTCAATGAACTCCCACTTAGACAGACATCCCTCTAGTCATCTAAGTGAAACATGATCCGAGTCAACTAGGTCGTGTCCGATCATCACGTGAGACGGACTAGTCATCATCGGTGAACATCTTCATGTTGATCGTATCTTCTATACGACTCATGCTCGACCTTTCGGTCTTCCGTGTTCCGAGGCCATGTCTGTACATGCTAGGCTCGTCAAGTCAACCTAAGTGTATTGCGTGTGTAAATCTGGCTTACACCCGTTGTATTCGAACATTAGGATCTATCACACCCGATCATCACGTGGTGCTTCGAAACAACAAACCTTCGCAACGGTGCACAGTTAGGGGGAACACTTTTCTTAAAATTATTTCGAGGGATTATCTTATTTAAGCTACCGTCGTTCTAAGCAAATAAGATGTAAAACATGATAAACATCACATGGAATCAAATAGTGACATGATATGGACAGTATCATATTGCTCCTTTGATCTCCATCTTCGGGGCGCCATGATCATCTTCGTCACCGGCATGACACCATGATCATCTTCGTCACCGGCATGACACCATGATCTCCATCATCGTGTCTTCATGAAGTTGTCACGCCAACGACTTCTACTTCTATGGCTAATGCATTTAGCAATAAAGTAAAGTAATTTACATGGCGTTCTTCAATGACACATAGGTCATACAAAAAATAAAGACAACTCCTATGGCTCCTGCCGGTTGTCATACTCATCGACATGCAAGTCGTGATTCCTATTACAAGAACATGATCATCTCATACATCACATATATCATTCATCACATCCTTTGGCCATATCACATCACGGAGCACCTGCTGCAAAAACAAGTTAGACGTCCTCTAATTGTTGTTGAAGTTTTTTTACGTGGCTTCTATAGGTGTTCTAGCAAGAACGTTTCTTACCTACGTAAAACCACAACGTGATATGCCAATTTCTATTTACCCTTCATAAGGACCCTTTTCATCGAATCCGCTCCAACTAAAGTGGGAGAGACAGACACCCGCTAGCCACCTTATGCAACTAATGCATGTCAGTCGATGGAACCTGTCTCACGTAAGCGTACGTGTAAGGTCGGTCCGGGCCACTTCATCCCACGATGCTGCCGAAGCAAGATAAGACTAGTAGTGGCAAGAAAATTGACAACATCTACGCCCACAACTGCTTTGTGTTCTACTCTTGCATAGTAACTACGCATAGACCTAGCTCATGATGCCACTGTTGGAGAACGTTGAATAAAATAAAAAAATTCCTACGTTCACCAAGATCAATCTATGGAGTCATCTAGCAACGAGAGAGGGGAGTGCATCTACATACCCTTGTAGATCGCGTGCGGAAGCGTTCAAGGGAACGGGGTTGAGGGAGTCGTACTCGTCGTGATCCAAATCACCCATGATCCTAGTGTCGAACGGACAGCACCTCCGCGTTCAACACACGTACGGTTGAGGAAGACGTCTCCTCCTTCTTGATCCAGCAAGGGGGAAGGAGAGGTTGACGGAGATCCAGCAGCACGACGGCGTGGTGGTGGATGCAGCAGAGACCTCAACAGAGCTTCGCCGAGCTTCTACGAGAGGGAGAGGTGTAGCAAGGGCAGAGGGAGGCGCCAAGAGCATGGGTGCGGCTGCCCTCCCTCCCCCCTATATATAGGCCCCCTGGGGGGCGCCGGCCCTAGGAGATGCAATCTCCAAGGGGGGCGGCGGCCAAGGGGGGAAACTTCCCCCCAAGCCAGGTGGAGGCGCCCCCACCCCTAGGGTTTCCAACCCTAGGCGCATGGGGGACCAAGGGGGGTGCACCAGCCCACCAGGGGCTGGTTCCCCTCCCACTTCAGCCCATGGGGCCCTCCGGGATAGGTGGACCCACCCGGTGGACCCCCGGGACCCTTCCGGTGGTCCTGGTACAATACCGGTGACCCCCAAAACTTTCCCGATGGCCGAAACCTGACTTCCTATATATAATTCTTCACCTCCGGACCATTCTGGAACTCCTCGTGATGTCCGGGATCTCATCCGGGACTCCGACCAACTTTCGGGTTACTGCATACTAATATCTCTACAACCCTAGCTCACCGAACCTTAAGTGTGTAGACCCTACGGGTTCGGGAGACATGCAGACATGACCGAGATGCCTCTCTGGTCAATAACCAACAGCGGGATCTGGATACCCATGTTGGCTCCCACATAATCCTCGATGATCTCATCGGATGAACCACGATGTCGAGGATTCAATCAATCCAGATACTGATTCCTTTGTCAATCGGTGCGTTACTTGCCCGAGACTCGATCGTCGGTATCCCAATACCTCGCTCAATCTCTTTACCGCAAGTCACTTTACTCGCATCCGTAATGCATGATCCGTGACCGGACACTTGGTCAAATTGAGCTCATTATGATGATGCATTACCGAGTGGGCCCAGAGATACCTCTCTCGTCATACGGAGTGACAAATCCGAGTCTCGATTCGTGCCAACCAATGAGACACTTTCGGAGATACCGTAGTGCACCTTTATAGTCACCCGATTCGTGGTGACGCTTTGGCACCCAAAGCACTCCTACGGTATCCGGAGTTGCACAATCTCATGGTCTAAGGAAATGATACTTGACATTTGGAAAAGCTCTAGCGAAACGAACTACACGATCTTTGTGCTATGCTTAGGATTGGGTCTTGTCCATCACATCGT